>OU343221.1:220670643-220752150 GCA_910596185.1 Chrysanthemum makinoi | reverse complement strand
GTATTTTTTATAATTTTTAGATATAGCTTATTAGTTGCTTAATCTCCCCTTGAAAGTACCCTCTTGGACTGTCCTGCAGTCCCACTGCAGCCCCCTGTTCCAGCTTATTTTTGTGCTTTTTAGTGGATCCCCTCAAGCTTATTTTAGGTCCATTAAGTGCTTATTAGTTTCTCTAGATTTAGTTAGAATAACTTTTGCTTATTAGTACTTATTTAAGTGACTTTAGATTAGCTTAGTATCCATTTTATGCTTATTTCCCATGTTAGCTTAGAACCTCAAACTGTTTTTACGCTACTTGTGTAATTCATCTTATTCTTGAACTTAAATTTGTATGCTCACTGTTGGATTAGCTTACTTCTCTTGCTTAAGAAAAGTGCTTGTTAGTTCATATTCTGTCATAAGAAGGAGCTTGTTTGATCTTGTTTAACTGAGGTGAATAAGCAGTTTCAAACTGCTTATTCTAAGTATTTGATGAAAAGTGCTTTTACAAAAAATTGAGTGTGTTGATCTTAAAAACAAGTTTCAAAAGAAAATTTTGAAAAAAAAAATGTTTGAAAAAAAATGCACAGCTGGGATTCGAACCTTGGCTACCCGGCACACCACACACACCATTCACCAACTGCCCTAGGGACTTTATTCATTAGAATCTTGCAGCACTTATTTCTTAACCACAAAAACAGTTCTTGGCTTATTTTCTTATTTGGCTTTTTAATTGCTTATTTCAAAACGCAGTAGTCCAGTTTTTTATTTTTCTTTAATCAAGTATAACTTAAAGTATTTTTAGTAAAATTTTCAGAATTTTCTAAATTAGTTTAATATTTTTTATAATTAAATTAGATTAAATTATATTTTAATTCATAATAAATAATTTAAAAGTCAAAAAAATACCCGGCTTTTTCCTAAAATTATTTTTAGTCGTTTAGAACGAGGGGAAAATTAGTTTCATATCCGTAGGCCTTAAATTGCATCATTTTCACTTTTTGAGGCTCAGATTAGCCCGGTTTTCGTTTTTGCATTGTAGCACCCTAGGACTTAATTTAGATTAGTTTTATTGTTCCGTATGCTTAGTAGTAGTTATTTTGTCATTTATTAGTTTCTTGCCCAATTACTTTCCCGTTAATTAATTTGTAGAAACATAATTAAAACAATCAAATCTCAACAATTCAAGATTTTAATAATAAAACCTCAAACGACATCCTCAATTCACACCTCGTTGGGACACCGACTCGTAATCACTTGTTCGGTATCACTTATATCTCATTCGTGAGTTTTGGCACGTTAACCCTTTTCCTAAAAGGTTGATTTGTCGATTCTCGCGTATATCGTATATTTGGTATATTTACTTACTACATATCAAGTATAGTTTATTGTATTTGTAAGATATTTAGATGAAACTTAGATGACTCACCCTTGTTTGTCGACAAGGGTGTATTGTCATTCACTTTTATTTATTTATTTATTTATTTTAAATGTATAAGTATAAGTACGTAAGTTAATTAAATATAAGTTGTAACTTGTATACAATGACATTTGAGACATTTGCTAGCAAAATAATGCATCGGGATCAAAATAAAACATATTTAAGTCATAAAAATTATAAAAATACATTTCTTACAAAAATTGAGTGATTTTTATAATTTTTATGACTTTAATATGTTTTATTTTGATCCGTTCATTAAATCAAGAAGGGATGCAAAACTGGCCCAAAAATTGGTACCGGACGAGTCGGATTCGTATTCGGGCCATGAGGGTGAAGACGAAGAAGATGAACTTGTGTGTAATGTTGATTCGGGAGATGATTATAAGTCTATAATGGTTGGTTTTATTGCAAATTTGATGGATCTAAGACACTCTCCTTGTGTCAATGATATTTTGTATAATATTATCAAGCAAGCGAAATTTACTTAAGTAATACTTAGAAGACGAATTATATGATGTATGAGAATAAACACAAGTTAACACAAAACTCAAGCTCCAATATTATTAATGAATAATACGAGTGATCTTAACTTATCACTAGGGTTACACCTTGAAGCTTTCGTAGGTAATATTGTAATATGATACGTACCTAAGACAATGACCTAGGATCTCCTTTTATACAACAAGGAGTCCTTTACAAGATAAGTATAAAGCTAACATAATAGAATATACACAAGATCTATTCTATACTTATCTAGACGCGTTTAACCTTATCATAAACTGATAGCAGTGGTAATGAAGAACTTGCAGTGGGAATACGTTTCCACTGCTAGTGTTAATCCAAGCAGTGTAAACCACAACTATCCGTGGTAACGGATTATTCCCAACAATCCTCCCCTAAACTTATGATTTCTCTGCAAATCAATAAGTTTCTTCAATAAACATTAACTTCAAGGATTTGGGGAATTCAATCAAACACTTCACTTCTTTTCTCTTAACTTTTGTATAGCTCTTGAACATTGATCTTGAAGCCTTTGTAACAATGCTCTGACCTTCTCATTGTCTTCATTGACTCTTATGTGTAAGCTTAACATTACTGTAAGAACTCCAGCTCTAAGGATATTCTTTCTCAGCAAGCATGAAAAAGTCTACTCCATTAGCTGTAGAGACATGATGAACTTCACATGAATCATAATAAAACCATTTAGTACCAATACATGTGAATAAGGTTTTCCAGTAGTCATCATCAGCATTTGGTTCAAAAAGCCTTCTAAGATTTACCCATAACTGCATCTCCTTTGCATCTTTGAGATCTTGAGCATTAAACCTTTCTTGAACTAATTTCCATAGTGTATTAAGGTCATCTCTGTCAAAAGCTTTAATAAGATCTTCAAATGTCATGAATGATGAAGTTTCACCTCCCAGCCTTGTAATCTTCCATGTTGAAGCAAAATTGCTAGCAGTGTAAACTTCACAATCAATAATAGGATGTCGAATTTGCAGTGGTTCTGGATAAAAATCTCTGTCTTCAATCACAATCATTCCAGTCATTTGTTCTTCAGTGAACTTCTCAGTAGGAATCTCCTTCTCAGTAGACTTTGTATGATCTTCATCAACCTTAGTCTTCTTAACAGTTTGAGAATCACTTACTTTAGCCTTTCTTTTCAATCTAGGAATCCTTCTTTCTTCTTCTTCAGAACCCATTGGAATAAAAGATTTATCTTGTTTTACAGTTCTATAGTAAGCCTTTTCAACTTGATCATCAGACATTCCTTTAAATTGATGCATTTTCCGGTTACCAACATGACAACAATAAGTCTTCATATATGCAAGTATTTGTGCCTTGGTTGGTTGTCTTGTTTTCTTCTGAACCTTTTTGACTGAATTAATCACATCTTTAAGTGCTTGATTGTTCTTCATTTGAATAAAATCCTTTAACTGAGTTTTCTTGTTCCTCGTAAGGATGCATCAGCAACAAGGTCAATTGCCATTTTCTTGATTTCTGGATTATTAGCCACCAGAAACTGAATATCTTCTTCAGTAGGAACATAACTAAACTCTGGAGCTTTCTTTTTCATAATTGTAGGTTGAACAGTGGAAATTGAATCTTCAGTATCTTCCATTCTATCCAATCTTTTAGCTTCCAAAAAGCTTAGAACTTCCATTTCTTTCAATCTTTTCTTCTCAGTTTTCAGCAATTTGATCTTCTGCTATCTTCTTAGCAAGTTCTCTATCAAGATCAATCCGAACTTGTCTTTTCTTTGAAATCTTACTTTCAAGTTGCTGTACATCTTCCATAACTGCTTTACCCTTGTCTGTCTTCAATTTATCAAATTCTTCACTTGCAGTGGCAAAAGTTGGCTCTGCAGTGGAAATAAAATCAATGGTAAAATCAGTTGCAGTTTGGAAAATGTCTTGATCTTCAAGTTGCTCTCCATGAGTTTCAGCTTCCTTTGCTCCTTTACTTGTATCTCCTTCATCTTCAAAATCAATTGTCCTCCCCTCAGTGTCAGAACCTGTTTTCCTCCCCTGTTTGGAAGAATTTCCCAAATCATGATCAGCTGAATCACCATCAGAAGGTGAGGATGAAGATGAAATCACCATCTTTGCAGTCTGCTTGTGCTTTTTCAACCTCTGCATCTCTTCCTTTAAAGTCTGAATCTATGTCTTTAATAGTTGAACATCCTTGGCATGCTGCTTCACAGAGCCAAGCCCTTTGTAGAGACTCAACCTGCTTTGCTAATTTGGTACACAGAACCATCAATTCCAATTGGTTTTCACTGCCCTCAGCACTTCCAACTGTGTTACCTGTTGGGAGAGGTGAATCATGAGGCAAAGGTCCAGATTCCTCCCTAGTTGAACTAGGTGGAAGTCTAGAACCACCACTGCTTGTTCCTAGACCATAAGGTTCAGAAACTTGCTGTGTTGTCATGAGAGGAGTTGACTGTTTAGACCTTCTCTCATAGGTTCTTGAAACTGGTGGGGTATAATCAATGTTGGGAACATTAATTATGGGTGTGTTTTGTTCAGATGAAATTTTAGCAAGCATTTGGGGTAGGAGAGGTGTAAAAATCATATTGCCATCTTTATTCAAATTTTGAAAAACTTTAGGCTTTAGGCAACTGATTTGATAAACAGTAGTATGAGGTTTTAGTTGAAATTCATTTAGCACAGCTTGCACAAACCTTGGATACATTAAAATTTTTGTTTTACTCTGTACATTGCCTTTCATACTTGTAAAAATATAGTTGGACCAGTTGAAAATATTATCAGTGACTAGACAAACCAAAGGATAAGCCATGGTTGAACTAAATTGCTCATAAGATGTTTTCTTAGGACTAAGGCAATGTAACAAAGTATGAATCAAGAATCTCCATTGGGGACAAAAACCACTCTTTTTGAAAGTAGCCTTTTGTCGTCAGGGTATCATACCCCGGATGATAAAGTATCAAGAATTTCAGACATAGGTAATGTGATGAGACCATTGAGATCATCCAAGTGAAGTACTCTCCTCAAGGATGCCTCAGTAACATCAATAGTTACCCCATCTACAGTGGCTCTGAGAGCATCCATTGTTTCATGTGTATCTCTATTCTCAAGTGTTATGGACTGAGCAGAAGTCCAAAACTGATTGATTTGAGAGATATAGATTGTGGGTTTTAAAAGCAAAGCATACCTTATGTGAGTGGTATGAAGAAAGTCCACAATCTGATGAAAAACAGGGCCACTCTTCTCGTTAGTCTTTTGTAGGTAGGCCACTAGGTTGTGCTCATCTGCAAATTTCAAAGAAGCCATAGAAACTTTTGATGAAAATATTATTATGTCAGTAAGAATTGAAGTAATGACTAGCCAATTGAGAGAAAAAGATATATAGGGTTAGGGTTTAGAATTGATGCGCAAGTAAAATTATCTTTAGAAAGTAGTTATAATATAGAAAGAAGATAATTTACTTAAAATATTAACCCTATATATATAACTATCAGTGGTTACTTTCAACGGCTAGTAAAAAATAAATTACTGACATAATCAGTTGTAACGGCTAGAACAACAGTGGTAAAATAACACTGTCAGTGGAAACTGTGAACTAGCAGTGGTAATTTTTCACAAAAATTTCAAAGAGCAGTGGAAAATAAAATCATTAGAAAACAATACTGCTCCCATTATAGTTTTTAGCAAACTATCAGCTATCAACGGATTTGATATGTCTTTACCATGAGCCGTTTGCTATGGACTAGCCAACTCTTAATCATAAAGAATATGGTGAGTTGATAACCATATAGTTTTTGGTAAACTATCAACCATAAACGGATTTGTCAAGTCTTTACCAGTAGCCGTTTGCTCTGGACTAGTTGATTCTTATGTATATTAGACATGGTGAATCAATAACCATTTGTTGTGTATCTCAGATATACACCTTTTAACTCCAACTCCTCATCAAAACTTGATATAAAAACTCATACAACAATTGCATTACCCTACAGCCTCCCTCAACACCGAAAACATTTATGGATTAAGAATTCCAAGACTTGTTACCAAGTACTGAAATCTTCCCACATCAAGACCTTTTGTTAATAAATCAGCATAGTTGTCATCAGTATGAATTTTGACAACTTGAATTAGTCCTTTTCATAGCAATCTCGAATGAAATGGTGTCTAATTTTAATATGTTTGGTTGTGTGTTGAACAGGATTCTTTATTATGCAAATGGTACTGCTATTGTCAATATGTATGATGGTATTCATGAAATTGTACCCATAGTCCAAAAGTTGATTTTATAGCCATAGAACTTGAGCACAGCAACTTGCAGCAGCTATATACTCTGCTTCAGTTGAAGAATTAGCCACCATTGTTTGTTTCTTGCACTGCCATGATACTAATCTGTTGCCAAGAAATTGACATCCACCAGTTGTAGATTTTCTATCCAAGCTAGCTCCAGCATAGTCACTATCTGAGTAAGTAACCAGATCTAAAGGAGAATCTCTGGAGTACCACAATCCCAGAGTAGGAAATGCCTTAAGATATCTGAAAATCTTCTTCACAGCAGTCAAGTGAGAGAACTTGGGAGTAACTTGAAACCTTGCACAGGCACACACAAAGAAACATAATATCTGGGCTAGATGATGTAAGATACATCAAAGAACCAATCATAGACCTATACATGTGCACATCAACAGCTTCACCACTATTTTCCTTAAGAAGTAGATGGTCTTGTTCGCAGGAGTGCTGGATGATTTTGCATCAGTAAACTTGAACTTCCTTAGTATCTCAGCCACATATTTATCTTGATTAATGAAAATACCATCTGGCTTTTGTAGTACTTGAAGTCCCAGAAAGAATGTGAGTTCACCCATAGAACTCATCTGAAATTCTTCTTTCATCAGTTTCTCAAAATCTTTGCACATCTCTGTCTTTGTAGACCCAAAAATGATATCATCAACATATACTTGGATAAGCAAGATATCATTCTTGTCTTTCTTGATGAACAAAGTTTGATCCACTCTGCCTCTATGAAACCCATTTGCAAGAAGATAAGTAGTTAAGGTTTCATACCATTTCCTTGGTGCTTGATGCAAGCCATACAAAGCTTTAACTACCCTGTAGACTTTGTTAGGATATTCAGGGTCTTCAAAGCCTGGAGGTTGTGAGACATAAACTTCTTCATCTATCTGCCCATATAGAAAAGCACTTTTTACATCCATTTGATAGACTTTAAAGCCCATAAAGGATGCATAGGCTAAGAACAGCCTAATTGCTTCAATCCTTGCAACAGGGGCAAACACTTCTTCATAGTCAATACCCTCCTCTTGAGTATATCCTTGAGCCACAAGCCTAGCTTTGTTTCTGATAACAATTCCCCTTTCATCTTTCTTGTTTCTGAACACCCATTTAGTACCTATTACCTTCTTGCCAGAAGGCAAATCACAAAGCACCCATACTTTTTGAAGCTTAAATTGGAGCAGCTCTTCTTGCATTGCTTCCACCCAACTTTCATCTTCAAGTGCCTTGTAAACATTCTTGGGCTCCATTTGTGATAGAAAACACATAAATAGACATTCATTCTTGCCTTCATGTATTTTAGATTCATATATTTTACTTATGAATCCATGAACATCAGGCAACTTTGTTTGTCTTCTAGTCTTCACAGGTGAATAGACATCCCCAATCACATTTTCAAGAGGATGTGATTTATGAATAGAAGTGTGGGTAGTCTGAGGAACTGCAATCTCTCTTGGCATATTTGAAATTTCAACATCATTGGCTTGAGCTTCATAGTAATGGAGTGGTGATTCCCATATCTGGTGTTGCAGTGGAAACACTTTGCCGAACAGTGGAATCTGAATTTCCACTGCTTTCAAAATTATCAGCATTCAAATTACTATTTCCTTCTTTTTCCAAATCACTAGAAGGATGAGCAACCCAGTTTTGTAAATCATTATTATTTGCATAGTCCCAAAGAGGTAGACTGAATTCATCTTGATCATCTGCATCCTCTTTGCTTGGTTCATCATCATCAAGAAACTCTGCTGAACCTGCAAAATCAAAAGAAGATGTTCCTGTAGAAACAGGCACATAATTCATAGTATTTGTTAGAGTATCAAGATCAAACAGTCTTTCTGGACCAGTTCCTTTGACATTGACTTTGTTTTCCAGGAACTCAACATGCAGATTATCTTTAATCCTTTTGGTTCTTAAGTTGAATACTCTGAAAGCTTTACTAACCATGGAATACCCAACAAAATACCCTTCATCAGCCTTTTCATCAAACTTGCCCAGATAATCTATGGTATTGAGAATAGATACATGACACCCAAATGGTCTCATGAAGTCAAGGGTAGGTGGTCTTCCCCTAAACAATTCATAAGGTGTCTTGTTCTTTGTCATTACCACTAAAACCCTGTTTTGCACATAACATGCAGTGTTAACTGCTTCAGCCCAAAAAGTAATTGGCAATTTGGAATCGGCCAACATGGTTCTAGCAGCTTCTATCAGTGTCCTGTTCCTCCTCTCAGCAACACCATTTTGTTGAGGAGTTCTAGCCACACTAAATTCTCTTTTAATACCTTTATCTCTGCAAAACTCATCCATAACTCTATTCTTGAATTCGGTTCCATTGTCACACCTAATGATTTTAACTTTCATATCATATTGGTTTTCTACTTCTGTGATAAATATCTTGAGGATGCCAGTTGTTTCATCCTTAGTTCCAAGAAAGAAAACCCATGTAAATCTGCTAAAATCATCAGTCACCACAAGACAATATTTCTTAAGATTCAAGCTGCTCACAGATGTAGGACCAAATAAGTCCATATGTAACATTTGAAGTGGGTGAGCAATAGAGTTAACCAACTTTGACCTGCAAGAAGCTCTGTGTTGTTTGCCTTTAAGACAAGCCACACAGGTTTGATCATTTTCAAATCTTTTCTGAGGTAGACCTCTCACCAAACCATCTTTGACAATCTTGTTAATGGTTTTGAAGTTAACATGACCAAGTCTTCTATGCCATAACATGGATTCATCCACTGTGGCCTTTGCAAGCAAGCAAGCATAATCATCTTTAGCTACAATGTTGTTCATATCAAAGCTATAGAGATTGCCTTTTCTAGGAACTTTAAGAAGAATCTGACTTTCATCAGGCATCTTAAAATCCTTAGAGAGAACAAAGCACATATCTTTGGAAAAAGAGCATTGTTCATCTTGTCACACATTTGTGACACACTAAAAATATTGTACTTAAGCTCTTTTACATAGTACACAGGTTCAAAGTCCAAGTTACCAGTTTTAATAACACCTTTACCAGCAACTTTTCCATTTACTCCACCTCCAAAGCTGACATACTGTCCATCATAATGCTCAAAATCAGAAAGATAGGACTTGTTGCCAGTCATGTGCCTTGAACACCACTATCTGTATATCCTTGATCTGACCTTTTTGTCCTTGGATGTTCCTGCACATAAGAGTAAAGAGTTAGTTTTTTTGGGGACCCAAGCCATGATTGACTTGGATCTGCCTCGTGTATCAATATAGTTAAATCTATCAAAGGTCATTGATACACCATTGGGATTGGTTGTAGAGGTATTTCCTTTAGGTTTCCATTCCCAACGTGCTGAGGCCTTCACAGCATTGCCCATGTCCCCCTTTTCTTATTTAAGACCCTTGCAGTGGTAACTTTTGAATGAGCAGTGGTAACTGCTGGTTTCTTTTTAGGTACCCACTGTTGGTTATTATTAACCTTTTTAGCTTGAAAGGTTCTTTTTCCTGTTTGTGCAAATTTTGTAAAACTTGTTTTGGTGTTTGCACTTTTAACAGGTGACTTAGGGTGAGCAGTGAACATTTTTGCAGTGGCAAGTGTTTTACTTCTAAGTTGAACTGCTATTGGGACCATTTTGCAATTAGAATTAGGGTGTACATTATGTTGATACCTGTTAGTCTCCACCCTTTTATACCCATAGACTTCCCTTCTCCCAACATGATAGTCACAATAAGCATGTAAATGATCAAAACTACCACAGATATAGCATGCCTTATTGTTCATAACAAAATCACTACCTAGTTGTTGAGATTTAACATGATTCCAACTCCTTCGGTTACCCCTAGGAGCTGTAGGCTTGTTCCTATACATCTCAGCATACCTTACAGTTGGTCTAGGTTTATTAACAGGTTTCCTAGGTTCCTCTGTAACAGTATTAACAACTTTTGGGATAGTAGTCTCTACATTCTTTTTAACATTCTCATCAACAACTGATGAGTCACTAGCACTCTCAAAAACATCATTATCAAGCTTACTCTCTTCCTCACTCTTCACCACTGTGTCCTTTAAAGGACCATATTCTCTTTCAAGTTCCTTAAAGTCTTCTAAACCTGTATGAGCTAAATCTATACCTGGAGGTGATGGAACACCCCTTAGTGGTGGAGGCGCAGTATTATAACCCATACCAGACTTAGCTTTATTATATATTTGAGCATTCCAAATTTTATCAATTGACTTAGACTGATGATAACATGTGTCTACAGTTAAATTGACATTTTCAATTTTCTTTTGGAGTTTTTCAAGCTCCTTTTGGTATGCTTCATTCACAGCAGTTGTATGTTCTACCTCTCTCCTAAGAAGAATCATATCATCATTATAATTTGACTCATTTGCCTGATAGTGCTCTATTTGCTTTTCTAATACTGCCATAGCTCTCCTAAGATTAGCCACAGTATAATTAGCACTATATAATTCTTGCCTTTCATTAGAGTACAAATCATTAAGTCTTTCAACTTCTTTAGCAGCCCTACATGTTTTAGAACAACTATCAAAGTTTTGTACCTCAAAATCAGAGAAAGCCATGAGAGCAAATTCAGTAGAAACAAGATCAGCATCTGAATGTTCTTCTTCTTGTTCATCAGCCATGAAACTCCAATCATAGGTCACACCATCAATAGCCAGCATTGCCTTTGGTTCTTCCACAGTTGGTCCCTTCTTTTGCTTGTACCAAGTAGACATGTTGTCCTTGGTCTTTGGTCTTCTACATTATCTAGCATAATGTCCAAACTTGTGGCAGTTAAAGCACTCCACTTTCTTCTTATCAAAGCCTGCAGTATCATCACCATTAATGTGGATAGGCTTGCCAGTTTTCTTGTAGAATTTCTTAGCCCTCATGCTAAGAAGAGCTATCTGCCATTTTATATCCATCTCCTCCAAGTCATCTTCATCAATTTGCTCTATGTCTTCATGAGTTAAGACAGAGCCATCAACTTGTGTGGAGATAAAAGCATAAAAGGTAGCATCTCCAATACTAGCAACCTTCTTCTTTGAACCTGCAGTGGTAACATTAACATTACCAGTGGAACTTTAGAACCTACCGTGGCAATATCATCATCACTTTCATCTTCAGAATCATCACTGTCAACAGAATTTGACAACAAGGCCAAGCTACTAGAGCTTGTACCAAGTTTCCCTGCCTTTTTCAACCTTTGCTCAATAAGTTTGAAGTTGTTGTAAAGATCATTGAGCTTCATTGTTTGTATGTCTGTTTTGTTTTCCCAGACAGTAACATTGGTTTGAAACTCTGAAGGCAAACTTCTTAGCAACTTCAAATTGAGGTCTTCCTTTTCTACCTCAATGCCAAACACAGTTAGCTGTGTAACAATCTTCTGAAGTTTGGTGAAAATGCTATCAAGTGAGTCATTGCTTGAATCAGATAAGTTTTCATAACTTTGCTTTAACAATGTCTTCTGAGTCTTCTTTGTAGCATCATTACCACCAAACACTGAGCAAATCTCTTCAAACAGTTCTTTAGCAGTCTTGAATTTGCTGAATGCAATAATCTGGTCTCTAGGAAGAGTCATCAGCAACAGACTTCTAGCTTTAAGATCATTCTTCTTTTGAGCTTTTTCATCATTTGATTCAGGCATAGAAACTTTCACAACATCTGTGTCACCAACTTTTAAAGTAGTGGTCACAGATTTGAAAGAATCACCAAGTTGAATGATCTACCATAGAGCATAGTCCTGTATGAGGAAGTATTGCTCAATCAGTATCCTCCACATCTCAAACTTATTAAGCTTAAGCTTAGGGAGTCTGGGTGTAGAAGAAGAGTTTGATTGGTTGTTTTCCATCTCCATTGAATTGAGTGAGTGAGTCAAGCTAATTCCTTGGATCTTCTAAAACAAAATATCAGAACCTTCGCTCTGATACCACTTGATGGATCTGGGACACTCTCCTTGTGTCAATGATATTTTGTATGATATTATCAAGCAAGCGGAATTTACTTAAGTAATACTTAGAAGACGAATTATATGATGTATGAGAATAAACACAAGTTAACACAAAACTCAAGCTCCAATATTATTAATGAATAATACGAGTGATCTTAACTTATCACTAGGGTTACACCTTGAAGCTTTCGTAGATAATATAATTATACGTACCTCAGACAATGACCGGGATCTCCTTTATATAACAAGGAGTCCTATACAAGATAAGTATAAAGCTAACATAATAGAATATATACAAGATCAATTCTATACTTATCTAGACGCGTTTAACCTTATCATAAACTGATAGCAGTGGTAATGAAGAACTTGCAGTGGGAATACGTTTCCACTGCTAGTGTTAATCCAAGCAGTGTAAACCACAACTATCTGTGGTAACGGATTATTCCCAACAAAGACCCTAAAACATCACACCTAGAAGCCGTAAAAAGAATATTTAGATATATTAAGGGTACAACACAATTAGGATTATGGTATCCTAAGGGCACGGGATTAGAAACAATTGTATATGCAGATTCTGACCATACAGGTGATTATGTTGACAGAAAAAGTACAAGTGGGGTATCTACTTTTATGGGATGTTGTTTAACATCTTGGTTTTCAAAGAAACAAACGGCATTAGCAATATCAACAACCGAAGCCGAATACGTCTCCACCGGCAAAGCATGCCAACAAGCACTATGGATGAAACAAGCGTTAGTCGACTACGACATTCATCTTAGTGACATAGCCATTCTATGTGACAACAAGGGTGATAGATCTAAGCAAGAATCTGGTATTACATTCTCGCACAAAGCATATAGAGATTCGTCATCACTTCTTAAGAGACAATGTTCAAAGGGGAACATCTCTATTGAGAAGGTAGCATCCGAAGACAACATAGCCGACGTCCTCACCAAACCGTTGAAGCGGGAACAATTCAACCTACTTCGTCTTGGTCTTGGTCTCATGGAACAAACGTCATAACTTATTTTTTTTACTCTACAAGGTATGTAAACACTAGCCTTCTTCTTTCTGAGTCTAGGATCTCTATTTCACGCACAAATCACAAACAATACGGGAATTTTCAAAACCCAAGATAAGTTTTTCACTTATAATTTCTTATTTTTTTCAAAATAACTACGAGTTACATACACATCCTTATTTTAAAGGATAAAACGTTTGTATTTTCAAAAATGCTTTCTAAAATGATACTCCTTCCCGTATCAATTTCACAAAAGCAATTTCTCACGACTAGGACAAATCGCTTTTTCATTATTAATAACGTAAAAAAAAACCCGTTTTCATTGCATCTCATGTCTTTTGAATGCTAAAGGGGACACATAACCAATATGTGTTTTCGGGTACATTCATTTAAGCCACAATGAATAAGGATCATTGGGAACACTAAATTACGTACTCAAGTACTAAATACGTGTTTACGGGTTATCTCACATAATAGTATGCTTTTCCACTTCTAGTTTATTTTTCTTTTTTCTTAGGAGTCGAGATAACCGCAACTCCAAATAGTTTACATATAGGAACACACTAGGCAAAAATGTTTCCAAAAGGAAAATTTTGTGTTGCCTGGATCACCAGACCCACGGATCCCAGCCTTCATGCTGGACGGATCCCTCAAGGGAAGGATCCGTGGGATCCGTGAGACAGAAGCTATTTTTACCTTCTATTTTTCTCACTTTGGATGAAAAATCCACATTTGTTTTATTTTTTGGAGTATTTTCTTTAATGCTTGTGTTCTCATGATCACATGCCTTAAATTCATATCTAATCATTAGATTTTAATCCACATTTTGGGTCAAGCATTCATTACAATGTTTGTTTTTTTTTTTCTATATATAGAACTCCCAAAATGCTTGCATAATCCATCTCATCTTCACAAACAAACAACACCATGTCATTCACAAGTTCTTACAACTTAGATGAATAACCTAGTACAAACAATCATCTTCATGAAAAAAAACCTTTGTACTTCCACCTTCCAAAATACCACAATCAAACTCTAAGATATCCCCACGGATTAACATCCGATCTTGTTGCTTAGGAAAACCATCATCATATGGCTCATCACCATCAAATAACTCACCACAAGATGCTTCCATTATAGCACCCCCTTCATCACCAACAAGTACACCAACTTCATCACCAAATCACTCACCACCTAAAATCACTCTTTTGGAACTCCTTACGACTCCAACAAGATCTCAACAACAAAGTAAAAAGAAATAGCCTTTTTGACACCTCCAACTTCTCCAAACACAATATTCAATGATCTTGAAACATCACCACCTTTAGCTCCCATTAAACTACAAGAACATCTAGGTTCTTTTCCACCACCACTTCCAATCATTCCGGACTTCGATCCGTATTTTCCTATTTTTCCACCACAACTTCCGCAACTCACAAATCAAAACAACCCGGAAGATTTTCGTACTCATTACCCACATCACTTACATTGTGAACATTGCCAATCCACTAGGGAAATTGCAATAGAAGTTAGGGAAGAAATGCGATTCATACTCAACCTCATCCTTGATCGCATCATTACCATTACTCATCCAAACCTCCATCCATAACCTTATGCAAGCATGGAAGGAACCATTACTACTATTTTCTAATTTTAGTACTTTTTCTTTTGAAGTCATTTTCAAGAACAAGTCTTGTTCTTATTTTTACATGCTTGTAGGTGGCATAAAAACCACTACACTTCGTTGTTTTATTACAAGGCCTTGTTTACATACCTTGGCTCCCAATCTTGATTCTCGTCAATCACAAGATTACATAAGCATGTTACTAACCTTTCTCTTTGTAGGATTTTTTTTTTCTTCTTCACTTGACGCCCCAAACTAGGGGGTGCTACCGTCAAGAGGAAGTAAGCGATACGTGGACTAATTTTTCCACACTTTTATTTCTTCGAAGGGTTCACTTTTTGATTCGACAACAAGGGGGAGAAGAAGTAAAACTTAGGGGCTTTCAAAACATACATCTATTCTTAAGTTTTACTCATCATAACATTATGTTTTGTCATCAACAAAAAGGGAGAGATTGTTAATACAAATAAACCATAAAAACGTTTATTAATATTTTGCGATCTCTTTGTGTTTTGTTGATAACAAATATAATGTTATCTTAAGTACAATTATAAGGATACATGTTATTTTTTTAAAGCATTTACATATAGCTATTTAATACAAAAATGTTGTAATTAATCATTTGTTGTAATAGTTTATTAGGATGGGTAAAAACCACAACCCATGGACCATAACCCATGGATCATAACCCATACCCAAGTTGGCTAGATACAATGTATACTTTAGATAAATTGAATCTAAGGAAAACCCATGGACCAACCCATAACCAAAAAACCCATGGGCAAAGAGGAGCGTCCCATGGATCCCTAGGATTACACTAGACTGATCCCAAGTGGGAGGGATCCGTGGGATCCAGGGAACAGTGGAAGAAATTGCCTATAAATAGAGAGCCATTTCTACATTCTAACTCACCTCTCTTCTTACTAAATCTCTCAAACACTCTCATTCTCTTCTAACATATAGATCACTTGATCTAGTGAGTTGTTCTTCTTTCTTTCTATTGTGATTCTCATATAGGTCCTTCTCTAAGGCGAGATCACGAGCATTCTACAAGTCATCCAAGCAAGGGGTCCTTGATTGATTTGTCACTCCGCAAGATTTCTGTAGCAAAGATCTTGTATTTGATATTTCACATATTTGTTGTGTAATAGTCGTGTTGGTTTGGTCCATCGTGTTACGGACTCGGTATTTAGTTTCGTACCGGAAAAAGGTGTAAGCAACATTGTGAAGGCTTCTCCGCCAAGTGAAGGAGTTTGTTGACATAGTTCTTGAACTCACGAGTAGGTGACTCGGGAGTGGAGTAGGGCAAGGAAGGTGTCCTTGTAGCCGAACCACTATAAATCGGTTGTGTAATTTCTATCCCTTTGCTTTACTTTATTTACTTGCTTTATCATTAGATCTATACTTTCTCTAAATCCATAAGATCTCACATATTAACGAATCTAAAGTTTTTGAAACTAACTTAAAATCGGCAAAACTATTCAACCCCCCCCCCCTTCTAGTTTTCCACAGTACTGGTGATAAAATATCAAAGTATTTTGTACCTTAATTGTTTTTGATCATTTAGAAAAGCTCCCCCTCAACATGTGCATATGATTTAGAAATTGTTTAGCACATGGAGGCAAGAGTTCTTTGAAATAATTTCTTGATCTCAATTTCCATAGAAAAAGCCATTTGATTTTCTTGGTAAATTATCCCCCTCAAAATATACGTTGGTTGTTAAATCATTTAACACATCGAGGTAGGAGTTCTTTGAAGTACTTTCACGATGACATTTGCCATTAGGAAAACCATTACAAAATCAATCAAGGTACTTTATGATAAAACATAGAAATCTTTGTACCTTGAAAGTTTATTTTCCTTTTAAATGCTCCCCCTCAATATGTGCTTCGAGATTCGAAAGAGTTTAGCACGTATTAGAGAGAAATTGCACTTTGAATCAAAACGATCACCTTTTATCAAATTTCATTATTAAATCACAAATTCTCCCCCGATCAAAAATATCAAACCCGTTGAGATTTTGGATCCCAAGTGATTTAATAAGGTTTAGAAGACATGGGAGAATATGTGCCTTGTTTAAATACTCATCTTATTTTTGGATAAATGCTCCCCCTCAACATGTGCATTATGTATATTGAAATCGTTTGGCACATGGAGGCGAGTGCCTTTGAAGGACTAAAACCAATTCCATTTAAAACAGATTTGAGATTTAAATCACGATCTCTCCCCCGATCAAAAATTTCAAACCATTTGAGATTTGTGATCCCAAAAGATTTAAATCATTTAGAAAATTTAGGGGAAAGACGTGGCAAGATTTGATTTTGAAAAAATGAAGAAGGACCATTTTAAGAAATTAAAGATTGTTAGTGTCAGGTATGATTGTTTTAAGAGATCTTTAAGTAAAATAAAACAATTTCACAATCAAACAAGAACAAAAAAAAATTCATTTTGACAGATCTTTGAGTTTTAAAGAAAATCATACCATGACATAACATTAAATCTTTAGATCACCACATTTTAACGTACAAACGGACTTGATAGATGAAATATCATTTGAAAATATTTAATTTGAAATCACTTAAGATTTGACAGAATAAAGTCCGGTTGATTTCAAAACTTTGAATCCGATTTATTTTCAAAACAATATTTTTCCATTTTCAAAACAATATTTTTCAAAGTTTTAGAAAAATGGTATCATCACTATTATTCCTGCACAAAGATACGTTAGGTGGTTAAGCTACTTTTGTTGTTGTTACCGAGGGTTGGAAGAGAACCGTCTGCTGATGCAGTGAGACCTCTGACGTTGCATTTGTTATGCCAACTCTTCATAGAAGTCAAGTTAAGCTCCGTTTCTTCATTTGTCAACTCAAGATATAGTTGCCCTTTCCTTTCGGCATCCAATCATATTGATTTGTGAGATCCGGATAGGGAACATTCTTATAATCCATGATATCTGCATACGTTAGTAGACATACACAGATATATGGTGGTCGACAACACCCAAACAACAATCGGCTAATAAAAGTCGATTCAACATATCAATCTGATCGTATAAAGCATGGGATTTTATGTGATCAAACTCTAATCATCTAAACCTAACAATCATATCCTAAATTCCTAGTCCTTCGACATAGGCAACTATCATTTTTAATTAAGCACGCAGGATAATTAAGAAAGCCCGTTAGATGATGTAAATTTGAAAAACATTCTTCCCCTCAATCAATGACTCATTTTCTGAAAAGTTTTAAAAGCGTTGAAGTCATTGATTGAGTTTTCAATTTTTTCGAAAACTCTGAATCTGATTGATTTACAAGAAACTCATTTACCACCATTTTGTTAAAACAAATATTTTTCTGAAGAATTTAAGACGGAAAAATATTTGAGTAGGAACAGCAGTCCTTCGACATACTTTACTCATGTTGTTTTAGGATAAGTGCACGAAATATTTGAAGATTGGTTTAGTGTAGCACTTTCCTTTCTTGACGAACGGGTTGCTATCTGAAATAATAGCAAACTATAATTTTGAAGAACGGGTTACAGTCTGAAGTAACCGCAAGCCATAGTTAAAGACATGTTTTGGAAAAAGAATATTTACACCTCCTGCTCGAACTTAATCTATGGTCCCGTTCCATTATTGAATGACATTTCTAAGACCGCAGATGTTATCGATACCAGAAGACATGCCTTGAGAAAACATATTTTTGGTATTTTTAAATTTTTTGATTTTTATGGGTTTTTGAAGATTTTATATTTTTCTATTTTGTTTTTGTTGGTTTTATAATTTTGTATTTTTCTTTTTGATAAATATTTACACAGATAGAGTAGATGATATAGTTTAAGAAGATGATGATACGAGTACCGAGATAAGGATATCGTCCAGCACCGTTGTAGAAGATGGAAATCGTCATCTCTTAAACATTCACCACCAAAGCTTCCTAGGCTCTTGAATTGAGAGAAATTGAACCATATGAAAGTGAGACTTTGGCAGCTTCCCCCCAAACCGAAAATCCTTTAGATGAGCAGATTCGAAGCTCTATTTCAAGCTTGCCTTAGCCAGGTGCACAGAGAAGCACACCATTATCATAAATCCCGCTGCTCCTTTTAAGAACGATAATCGAGATTCTCCATTTGGGGTTATATCATCAAGAAGAACAACAACAACGTATCATCCCACATTTGAATACCTCTTCTCAAATTCCTTTTACACTGAACTCTGAAGTGATCCATACCAAAAGGTTGTCAAGAGACCACTTCCCCCAAGTAGATGAATTGATGCAGTCAGTCTCTTTGTATAATGCTCAAGAATTCTCCTGAATATACATCTTGCCCGGAAAGAAAACACCTCCCCAATGTTTGTGCTAAACAATGGCTTTCTTCCCTGATGATCGTGTATGAAGCTCAAGAACCCGAAGTACACCAATATCCAAGAACTCTCCCGAATACACATCATGCCCGGAAAGAAAACACCTCCCCAATGTTTGTACTAAACAATGGCTTTCTTCCCTGATGATCGTGTATGAAGCTCAAGAACCCGAAGTACACACATTCCCACCGAAATAATAACTGATAACACCTCCCTCATGTTATACATTTATCTCCCCTGAATATGTCATACTTGTGTACCTCTTTTATCTTCAAAAACTTTCTCTAACATCACTTCCCCCACGTAGTTGGAATAATAACACTAAAATCCTTGATGAGTAAAACCTTGAGTTTCTCTGCGGTCATGACATTCGTCTTCCCGGGATATCTTCAATCACTTAGAAGAATTAAGTTCATCAAGTTTACTCGCGTTTAGATGCTTGTCTCCTTCCCCCTTGCTGGTTTTGATACTTCAGAATCAGCAACACATTGTAAGCCCATAAACTCGAAGTCTTTTGAGAAGAACGCTAGAAGTCTTTGTGAGAATCAACTTGCTGAAGTATAATATGAGCAAGTCTAATTAGGGATTAAATCTGACATTTCACTCTCCCCCAATTAGTGCTCTCCCCTAAACCGACAATTTGTTTGATAAACACCCAGATTAGGAAGAAGTCTTTAGATCGTTAAATGCAACTCGTCTTTAGTCTTCTAACATGTAGCAGGAAATGTAGAACAGACTGTAGACTCGACCTTCTTCAAGATTGTCCGAATGGGGAAATTGACAGTTAACATCTTCTTCACACCAAATGCATTCCCGTTAACTTGTAAATAGCTAATCCCCTTAATTCAAATCCCTCCCAATCAAACAAGAACAAAAAGATGTTCATCAAGGAAATCCGCCTCGCAACTGGAAGCACTTTGTCATTAATCATATCAGCCCGTGAGAAGATGTCAACCAACGGCTCTTAGAAGAAAACTCCATGTGAAGATGACCCGATAAGAAGAAGCTCGGTTCTTACATGAGTTTGGAGCCGTTTTACCATTTATTCTCAGAAACCAATCAACCATGCAGTAAATTCACACTTCTTCTCCCCCTCAAGAATTGCATACGGAGTTGCCATTCTTGAATTAATAAGTGAAAATCATCCAAATGCATTATATTCACACTTCTCTCCCCTCAAAATTTAGCACATGATGTCGCCATCGTCATTATGATTGAGCAAGTGGAATAAGAAACCCATCAACAGTAGTCCGGTTCACTTGATAATTGAAAGCGCATGAAAAAGCATGAAGCATGTTGATGAGTATGGTCATTAATAAGAAGATTTCTCTTCTTTAGAAGATAATGCGCACTGAAGCGTACACATTTCTTTTCTTTAGAGTACGAGGCTTGAACTGTTGTGTTCAAACGTCATTATCTCTCTCTTTTCAACCTCTCTTGGCAAACGTGTAATCAACCCCATCATCATCCAGTAGGCTCTTTGTCGTGACAGCTGATGGAGAAAACCCAATATGATGAATTTGACCCTGAAGTAAAACAACCCGACCTCGTGACTTAAACTTGCACATATGTAACAAAGCGCGATGCTGAGATTTCATCCTCCATTGAATCTCTAAGTACTCTATACTCTTCATCCAACCAACCATCAAGTATAAGACGTACTTCACCTCTTGGAAATCCAAAATTGAATGTGACACTGAGCACTACAACGTAACTCCTTAAAGTTATAGTTATTTTGTGGTGATAAAAGCCCAATTCCCCCAAGTGGTAAAAGAAAACGAAAAGGTCACCCAACAATAACTAGATTTCCAAGTCTTCGTTTTTGATAATAAGCTCGAACAAGGATCTTGAAGAATCTTCATCCAACCATCTCCGATACCTTCAGATACTAAGTACACTCGCCTATGATATTTTCACTTCAACCTCAAATAAATAATACTGAATTAACGCCGTTGTCACATCTTCTGGTTAACTGCTCAAATCTAGCCTTCTTTGACATTTGAATGAACTTTGATAATGGTTTCATCCCGACCATGGTTAAAAGCACGTAACCCCATAAAACCTTGTAATAGCCAAACTGCCATGAGGACAATCCAAACAAACACCCAATTCTTGAAGTACACCCTTTTATCCCTTCTTCGAAGCAGAAACCGTAGCACCAGCATCAGATAAGATCCCGAAATACGCTTTCCTTTCTCCAGGATGGTTCCATCATTACGGGATTTTACAACTCTATGGTTTAAACCGAGAAATAGTTTCTTTCGCGGGATTTTACAAAACCAAGAATAAACGGTAAGATAGATCCGGAAACGCAACTACAATTACCAGGATGTTTCCAGTGTCACGGGATTTTACAAGTCTATGATTTAAACCGAGAAATAGATTCTTTCGCGGGATTTTAAAAAATCAAGACAAAACCGTAAACAATGTCAGCTTGAATGTGTTATGACAACTTTGGTTTCGGTGAATATCAGATTTAGGGGAACATGCAGGGGTTCATCAACGGTTCATTCTCCATCTTCAACACAATAATCAACAATTCTTTACCCATATGAAGACAGCTTCACAAACCATACTAAGTCAAGTAGTATAAACTACTTCCCCCTGGAGGTTGTCCGTAAACCAAAGTACACGTTTCTCCCCCATGATGGTTTCGAACTTTCGGAAGCATCATAACGTGTACAACCATTTGCACGAAAAGTTCTTGTCATAAGCAAACATCTTGAAAGATCATGACCGTTGAAGATACTTGAAAGATTTTGCTTAGACTGTGAAGTATCATTGACATACAGTGGCGTCGAATATATCATTGGGAATTGCTGATCACATCACAACCATTAAAACACTTTGGAAAATACACCATCCACATATTTTGACGGCTATATAAACGACCACATGGAGAAAACAGACAACTCCATAGTCAATATTGTTCAATCATCATTACAAGCCGTGACGTAATATCCTCCGTGATCATTACAAGCCGTGAATAATTTTGTCAACTATTCGTTCAAGCCGTGAATAAGTATCCTCCGTGACAATTTTATACCACCAAAATACCAATATTCATTGCCAATATATAAAATATTGTACCCAAAATTTTGTAAAAAAATCGTTTAACAATATTATGAAGATATAGCGTTTGAAATCATCTGCACAACGAAATAAAACATAACACCAGCCCAGTCCACGATTTAACCTCAAAGCCCACATTAGTGATATCAATCCATCAGCCCACATCGGATTTGAAGTCCCAAGGCTAGTTGAGAAGCCCACGTCCAAATAAGTAAAACCCGATCCACATAACTTTCACATAACCGAATATTAGACCTAAGAACACCTAAACATACGGTATTAGTTTAACCCTAATTCACACAGACATTGTGAAAACCGCCCCCATCATATATTCTCTCTCTCATCAAGAACTCAGATCCAATCTCATCTTAACATAAAAAATAAGCAGTCATCGTCTTATCTCATTCATCATAACATCCCATTAAAGCACATGAACAAAAACACATAACCATCTTTCTCTCCTTATCATTAGAATGGCTGAAGAACAAGAACAATAAAGTATGCGCTTCAAGATCTTTAACGGGGTCTCGGGTAGGTCCTATGATTATGTTATTTGTTATTCCTTTTTGAACGAATAGAGGATAAAGAAATAACAAACATGTTATTTTCTTTATCTTATGCATTCAGAAATTAACCAAGAAGTTTGGACTTCTAATAATGATCTATGATGGAAATGATTCAATTGAAAAAAATCTTTAAAAGATTTAAAAAAACGAATCAATCTGAGATCTCTTTATGTTTTACGTTTCGAGTCTAAGATGTTGTTGTTGTGATAGATGGATGATGGAATTGAGGATACGTATTTGGATCTGATTGAACTTTTGCATCATGTTTCAGTTTTCCTTTCCAGTGTAATATGTTGGACTGATGATGTTTGTAGAAACTGAGGTCAATAAGTCCTTTTGGTATTTGGTCATAGTGGTCGTTGGTCTAGTTTCAGATTATGCATAAGTGCTTTCTTCTTCTTCATCTCATTCAAGTCGCTATTTGTCACAAGTCGCTACGAAAGTTGACTCAATAGTCAACTCGCTTTGTGTTTACACAAGTCGCTACACTGTAAATACATTGATTTTGGACACCTTAGACAACTCGCTTACATGAAAAAACAGCAAGATTTGACCATTTTAATTTTTCCGGTGATGTTTCCGACCATTTTTTCCGACCATCTTTTTAGCAAACCCAGAAAAAAACTTGCATTAAAAGCTGCTCAAGATGACCAGTTTAGACCACAGTTTGAATAAGTAAATATGACCAGATTCATATAACCCAAAAAAAATGACATACAATCTTCCATTTTACCCAGTTTTGACCCTGTTTGACCACTCTAAACGGACCATATGACCACCAAAGTTCACAGATATTGGTAACAAAAAATAGTCTCAATGGTACTGTTTTGGACATATGACACAAAACAGATGTATACATAAAGTCACATGACATTTTTTTGACCAAAAAGATTGTTAAAAAACTGTTTAACCATACGAATAGGAAACAATAATTTTCCGACCATAAAATTACAAAAATAGTTTTAACAAGGTACAATAGACCACAATAAATCAACACAACACAATAACCTTGGCTCTGGTACCATTTGTAGGATCATAAATATTGTGTTGTTTGATGATTCGGGTGGTCTTGGATGATGGAAATACATGTTAGCCATTTAGAGAGAGAAAGATAAGAGATGGGTGTTCTTGTTAGAGAGTTGCTTTACAAAAAATGAAAGGTTAGATTGAGAAGCACCACCCCTTTCAAGGATGGAAGGGGTATTTATACTTACAGACTACACGACCTCCTGACAGCCTGTAGATCAGGTATACAGTGGGTAAAGACCCGTCCTTCCTCCACGGTGTTACACTAAACTAATCTACGCTACAAACTAACTAATAAACTACTAAATAACGTAAATAACAGCATGTCTACGAGCTAACATATGCTAGACCATAATTGGGGTAACCGACACTTTAACATGGAATTTCCAATTCCTAAAACAGATTCACATACAGGTGACAAGCAGATCATCAAATAAAACTCTAGAAAAATTCAGAAGACTAAACGAAACTTACCAATTCAGAGAAAGAATGAAGGTGGCTGCCTTACTTAAGAAGGTTCTTCACGACTCATTTCTGACGATCCAAAACAATCTCAGACGCACAAACAGTGCCAAAATATCACAAATCTCATCTTGTTGATACGAATCACATAAACAAAATAGATGATAATCGAAATCTCTCAAAGAGATATGAGATATGATACAAAGCTTAAATATTACCAAAAATGCCAAATCATAAAACTTCACAATTCAAACCGAGTTCTAAACTACAAAAGAAAAGTAATATCGATCAAAATCACATAACAAAATATCAAACTGTCTTAAAATGCATGACAAACAAATGAAAGGGACGACGAATCGCGGTAGTTCTATCTTCCACCATTCTCAAGATAATCATGGGCCTGATGCCCCACAAAACACACAGAGCAAATGAAATCTTCTCAGTATCTCTTCTCTGATACGACGTCCTAGTAGTTCTGCTGAACTGCTGACCATCTATACGCCCAAACTCCTGGTAGTAGTTTCTCCGTCTATCTGCAATACGGCGGTCATAGTTCTTCTACTCGTATGCCTTCTGTGTGCCCGCTTGTTGAATTTTATCTACGTCTTTGCTCCTCTTGTTGTTCTGTCCATCTCTCTCCTGCATCATCTTGATGTTTCCTGCAGCGTCGCAATACTTCAACGATCTTCTCGACACGAGCAATCCTGTCTTCAACTTAACTGGAGTGGCAGTTGTACTAAACGGATGTGGCTTCTTCACGAACCTCTCTATCTCAGCAACTATTGTAGCAACTCAGGATCCGAATCACCATCTTCGATTCTACGAGTAGTCACCATCTAAACGATCGACAAACTAATTCGCGAAGACAAATAGACAAAATCAAATATGGGAGGAGGAAGATCAAATCAGCGAAGACAAACGAATATCGAAATCAAATCTGAACGAAAAGGTCCAACCAAACGGAATAGGTCGAAACAAACGGAAGCCTAATATCTACCCAGGTCCTCACAGGTCATAGCCTAAGCTCTAAGGGTCTCATAACCTAGGCTCCGATACCATAATTGTAACACTCCAACCCGGGGTCTCAAAACCTAGATCGAAACAAGTACAACTTTTTTAACCAAAACAAAGTCAACAAGCTTTAAAAGTTCCATTAAATTGGCTTTTAGTATGCAAAAACTAATATTTATCAGTTTGGCATGGCAAAAAAAACAAAAAAAACAAAAAAAAAACTTTATTCACTGACCAAATGGTCAATTACAACTTTTTAACCAAAACAAAGTCAACAAGCTAAATATATTCCATTAGTATGCAAAAACATTCGTTAATCAGTTTGGTGTGCCAAAATAGGCCAAACTTAACCCAATGACATAATGGTCAACTACTTATTTTTACCCAAATCAAAGTCAACAACCAAAATAAGGTTTCATCAACACATAAAACACTAACAATCACAACTGAAGCAATAGTTGCATTGGACTAATATTTTATTACCAAAAAAAATCATACCGGTCATCAACTACATCAGATTACCAAAAAAAAAATCAAAACCCATCACCTAATCTCTTCCCCGATGCTAATTTATACTGCTTCACTTGAAAAAAAAACCCAACTTAATATAAAGTATTTTATCATTTTAGCAACTTCAAGTCTTATTTCCTCTAGTGTAGCTTCCATAACATTCCTTGCCCTTAATTGACCGGGGATGATATAAACTCACAACCGGATCCCAGATCTGGACAACCATAGAACCTACGTCCTAGATTTTGATTTGTCCATGATGTGCGAATTACTTTTGTTTTTCCACACCAACACGCCACCATTTTTTTTTGTTCTTAAGTTTTTGGGTAAGAAATAAGAAAAGCTGAAGAGAGAGATTGATGGAAATAATTGAGTGGGAAGATTGTGGGATACACTTGCATAAATCGAGATATTTACAACATATATCGGGATATGTAAAAAGCTATGTACACGTGTTCTAGAGTACAAAGTGAACATTACTTGGACAAAACTAGGCGGGTTGAAAAATAAGTACAAAAATGTGTTTGGACAAAAAAGCCCTCGCGTGATTTGCACGTGCGGACCAAGATAACCACCAATTATAACGATCGTTAGAAAATTGAAACCACCGGCTTAATGTTTCCAAAATACTGGATTAACGACACAGGATTTCGCGTTTTTGAATATCGTATGTGTAACACCCCAACCCGACAAGGGTAGAAGTGTCACATTCTGGTGTCATATCAGAACATACAAATAAAATTCTTCAAGCAGAAGTCTTAAAGAATAACGTACCAAGTCATTTAAACAAAAGATTTACAAGGAAATTAAAGAATCAAAATGTCTAAAATAAACCAAAATTTCAAAACAATAGCCCGCCAAAATAAGTCCAACTCTCAGCCCATCAAAGCCCATCTTCAAATCTAAAACCTGCCGCTAGAAAAGAAATGCGGCTGAGCTTAAAAAGCCCAGTGAACAGATATAACAAAACAAAAGCTAAATAAAATTGAAAATGCAAAATGAAAGAAGGAAACGGATAACAAAGTTGCAGCGAAATGAGAACAATGAGTCAATGAGGATCCTGCAAAACACAATTATACAGATATCCAATACGAAACAGAACAATGAGAACGAAACAAAGCAAAGCATCGACGACATATAAAACAAGCATATACAACCAGACTACAAGAACTGAAACATAAGCAAGCATAGCAGGCGTAGCATCAACACAACATATATATCATACAATCAATTCAGGAAATCAGAAGGCATACAAGCCAAACAGATATCTACAGGAAAGCGGAAGCAATTAATTAATAAGTGAGCATAGCAATTCACACAGGTCAAAACCCTTAGTTGAAAACATAACCAGTATCATAACAGCGGAAGTACTAACGGCAGTCAACACATGGCAGTCACACGTAATAAGTAGGAATACAATATAAACGATATAATTAAATGAATTAAAGACCTAGCAGGGCAACTAAACAAATTAACAAGCCAGATGTCACAAGATGACCCATTTACCCAATCAAACCGTAGCATAGGCAGAAATGTAAACATGACAGGTCAACAATAAACAGATGAGAATACAACGAAATAATCATAGTTCACGAGATACCGAACAAAGCACACATAATAAACTGACAAAACTATCGATTACACCTTAGTATGGTCACCAGACAATTCAGAGAGTCACATAACAGTGAAATCACATATCATCATATGAAGATAGGTAACTCAGATAACCGCATAGTAATCACATCATAGCAGGATAATCATTAGTCACATAAAACATGAATAGCATAATCAAATTCAATAAGCATATAATAACCCGGTACGTGAATGGAACGATATTCTGAAGTAACGGAATGAGAGTGTGACAGATCAAACCAATGGAATATATATATCTTGGTAGTAGAGTGAGTCATATAAAGGTACTGAGTAATGAACAATTAACGTAGCATATAGTGCGTTGGGGAATACAAAAGGTACAATATAGCATATCAAAGGGTGTAAGGGTTGTCGAATCTACCACGAGCCTGGAAACATATCATATCATATCATATCATAAGTAACCATTGTATTCGGAGGGGTGACCTCGGAATACCATATATCATAGGAGGGGAGACCTCAGTAACAAATGGAGTAGCTAGCTCCCGGAATGTGAAGACGCGGATTGCACCCGACATCATTCAACATATATATCTCCAAACAGATCAATCCCGAAAAACATATCATATCTAGGATGCATCCATCGCACCCCGGAAACATAATGGCCAAATCATAAACATATCATATCATATCATAATGGGGGACGTGTACAACATCACTCGTGCACACTGGAGTCATGCCATTGGGGCATCAATGACACGGTCATGTTACCTTCATGACTAGGAACACATATTGGCTCGGTATCAAAGACAGGTCAAAGCATAACATATCATATCATAAGGTTCATATCAAGTTCATATCAAGGTTCATATCAAAGGTTCATATCGAAGTTCATATCAAAGGTTCATATCAAAGGTTCATATCGAAGTTTCATATCAAGTTCATAATCAGAGGTTCATAATCATAAGGTTCATAATCAGAAGTTCAGAATCATAACAAACGAATATCATAGCGAACATAATCATATCAAAGGATTATGTCGAATCATATCAACGGATCATAGCATAAGGAAAATCATAGCAAAGGAATATCATAAGTGAAGCAGAGTCAAGGATTGAAAAGTCAGGAGAAATCCCTACTGAAAAGGGATAGAATATCTGTACCTTATTCGAAGCATCAACAATGAAAGTAAAATCAAGAAATAAGATCAATCGCGCCGTCCGGAACCTATAAGAATTAGATAACATTCCATAAGAATCAGATATGGTTTTGACGGCTTTTCATTTTTTATCAGTTTCCACTTTAGTAATCTTTCCATTTTAAGTACGTTCAGGTAAACTTCACAGTTAGTTAACTTAGGTTTTAAAATGACAATAGGTTAAAACTAGACAGTAGTCATAGTTAGTTTTATATGACATTTTATAAAAGTTTTGGGTTTTATGGAAAATAATCAAAGTGAAGGGCTAAAGTGTAAATTTAGGATTGAAAGAATTTATACTACGTACTAGTACATCAAAAAGACATTTGCATACAATGAATTACGTAGACTTAGTTATGCCGACTCGATTCGCACCATACATTACTTGATATCAAGGCTGTTATTAGATTAGTAATCATATAGGTAATGTGACATGAACCCTCGTTAGATCAACACCGACATACCACGAAAGGATAACTCACGTCCGACATGATATTTGATCGATTCACATACCAGCCAAAAACAGATTTGACGCCTTTTTTTTTTAAAAGGCCATGAGACCAAGCCAAAACTCATTCATGTATTACCCCTTTTTTTTATTTAGTAAGATACGTTATTATATATTATTAGTTTCATAGGACCGTGTATTATTCAACACATACCTACATGTACATAATTAGTTTACCATGACAATATTTTATCCGTATATCCATGTCTCAATGACAATATTTTATCCATATACCCATGTCTCATCTATCACAAGTTTTATATTGTTTTATTTTGTCTAAAAAGCATATGCGAATGAGAGGACTAGCCATGACCAGGTTTAATGCAATATGAGTAGGTCTTTTTATAAGTCTTTTAACGCCAAGAAAAGAGTTCTAAGGTCTGATTTTAATATGCCAATAGTTAGATTAGTTTTAGTCGTTTTAGTAGCATGTTTATGTGAAAAGAATCAAGCGCATGATGTGAGAATCACTGCGACGAGTATTCAGAAAATAAAGGAGATGACGTGACCATAAATAAATGCCTTACGTACCATTTTTATTCATGTTGATAGCCCTTAAGACCCACGACAATTCGTTTCAAAACAGAAAATAAGGGTACATTAAATCGACAATATGAAGGTGTGATTCATGATTTTATGTAGCTATGATACTAGGTTTGTGTTGATCATTTATGTTAGCAGTGAGAGTGAATAAACTGTGCATATGGCGTGCCTAGTCCACGTTCGAATCGAGAGCGAAAGGAAGAGGATGAGGCCATGAAGTTTACCTTGTAGTCACGATACAAATGAGGAGGAACAAGGGTCGAATGGAGCAAAATAGTCACTTCCTTGGTGCTTACATCCCACGACAAAGCAGTTAGTATTTCCCAAACACCAATGCCAAACAACCTTCGATACGACACGTGAATTCAGCCCCTTTATATCACACGCATTACTACTCTTTTGGACAGCTCCACACTTGACAGAGAAATGGAGGAGATAACCAATTTGCCGACACTTTTTATTGGGAAAATACTAGGGTTTTGGTGATGTTATATTGAGAGAGATATATGGGGTTTTAAATGTGATGATGTGATTTGAATGAGGCCATATTTTCGGGCTATTGGCGTGGAGTATGAGCCAATCAAAGGAAAATTTAGAAGACCAAAATCATGCCTTATTTAGTTACTATAATAATATTGTTTCACCTTTTATGTATTTTAAATTTGTTCATGCTACATTTGATGTGTTATATACTTTTATTTGTAAGTTAAATTATGAGTTAGTTATAGGTTTATAATTTTCAAGGTCTTGTGCAAATCAATTATCGTTAAGTGTACAACGAATCTGACGAGCTCGTTATATTATTCGGATTATTTGTTAAGGGGTATTATAGTCTTTTAAAGCATTTACGGTTTTAGGGTTTTACAGTATATGAAATATGGCCAAACCACAAGGACTAATGCTGTAATTTACTCTAAAAACAATTTACCCTTTTAACTTTAGTAAAATACTTTAAAATGCAAGAGCTACATGTTACCTAAAGAAATAAATAATTTACACTTATTTTATAAACATAATTCTAAAATAATACTACAAGAGCAACCAAGTAAATAACATTTTGTTAGGAACAAGTATGATTAAAGCAAAGAAATAAAGAAGGCATGGGCCAATCTCACCAAACAAACTTTGATTTGTTTCTAACGTATGTGGAATTGCAGGGTAAAGTTTGGGATATAAGATCATTTGAGGACAAAAGATTATTTACATATTAAGGGATCAATCTTCACATTTCATTTTTATTTGATCTAATGGATGAGATTAATCCCAACAATATAAAAAACCAACTTTCATCATTTTTTTTTCAAATATTAATAAATTTTAAAACCGCTTTTAATCGTTAAGCGGGAAAAAAAATATCATTGCGACGAGTATTTAATTATCTTTCTATAGATAGGCGTTTTGATATACTTCGACAAAAAATTTTTTCATATTTTTCACGTTTTTTTTTTAAGTTTTTTTCGTTTTTTTTACATTACTGAAATTTGCATTGAAAAATCATATATGATATAACACTAATTTGATATTAGTGTAAAATCATATATGATATGTAATATCATATGTGATATTAGTGTAAAATCACATATGATATCACATGTGATATTACATATCATATATGATTTAACACTAATATCACATGTGATATTCAATTTAGTGTTTTATCATATATGATTATTTTCATACAAATTTCAGTAATGTAGAATAAACGAAAAAAAGACGAAAAAACGTGTAAAAAATGATTTTTTTTTTCTTTTTTCGAAAGTATATTAAAGTGCCCGTCATAGAAAGATAATTATCTTCCAATGCGTCACGCACGGCTAATGTAAATATTTTCGCTTTAATGATAAACGGTTTAAGAGATATTTAAATTATAAAAAATGGGTGAAATAATAAAATGCTTTTAAATCTCAGCCATTGATTTTCTTTTTAGATGGATGGTGGAGATGAGTCCCTTGGTATGTGAGAAAAGTTTGGTATGTAAAATAACTCTCCTCAAAGTTTGGATGTCTTTCTCTTCTTTCCTTTTTTCAATATAACAATTCTTAAAAAAATGAAATTGTATTTTAACTGTGAATACACAATTCAAAATTGTATTTTCCAATTAAGTAGAAATAAAGATCAAATAAGAAATAAAAATAAAATAAAAATGATGAGAAATAACCACAGCAGCATATTTACGATGCAGCTACAAAAAGATATGCATCTTTCATTAAATTTTTCTTCTTCATTTAAAATTTGTGGCTGAAAACATTTCTCATTCTTCTTATTTTTATTTTTCTTTTTAATAAATCCATTCCCATGAAATATAAGGTATCACTCAAATGGTACAAGTTCTTGGTTGACAATGTGTAATGGTCAATTATAAAAAACTTTATTGAACTGCGAAATCATGCATGTTTGATAAAGCTATAAACTTATACTAGTTGAATACTCGCGCACAACAGCGGCGATAAATATAGTTATATAATAAATATATTAAATGAATTGCTAACCTAACTCTCCCCGCAATTCTCTACGCGCTTAGTGAATTCATTTCACAACACTCCAAATGTATACTCTATTTGTTAGTTGTATGTGTTTGTTTGGGTTTTTCGTATCTTTCCCGTGACATCATTATTCTCGCATATAAAAATATTTTCACAATCTCTTACCCGTCAAACACTCTTCCAAAAATAAATGATTTTGATACATCAAGTTTGTATTGATTGAAAAAAAAGTTAAAGTTATAAAAATTTGAATCAAAATAAAATAAACATACTAAAAATGTAAAAACTAAAAACTCATAAAAATATATAAAAATTGATGTTGAATTAAAGAGCATAAAATTTTAGAAAATATGGTGAAATTAGATCATAAAAACTTAACTGAATAAAAATATATTTAAATTTAAAAATAAAAGTGATTAATAGTTAAGAAGTGACATGTGTCATTATTTATGGAGCTCCTTATTTTAGTTTGTAGATTTCTCCCTTTGTTATTTTTTAGTTAGAGAAGTGACACATGTCACTCAATGATTTGAGCTCCTTATCTTAATTTTTTGTGGAGTCCACAACTTAAATGCTTTATCTATTCTAAGTAAGTTTAAAAAAGTCTAAATTTTTAAGCCTTCTAATTTTAGAAGGCCTAAATGATGTAGTATAGATTATTTAATTTATAACATCCCAAAGCAATGTTGTAAGTATTTAATTTATAATATCCCAAAGCAATGTTGTAAATCGGTTCTTTAGTTCTATTCCGCTTTATCATATGTTAATTTTCAAAGTTCTCATGGGTATATCATATGTTAATTTTCAAAGTTCTCATGGGTATTCTTAATCATTTAGAATTGATCCATAGGAATTTTTGTAACGGTGTTAAAGGCTCTAATAGAAAAATGGTGTGAATTAGTTGGAAGAAAGTTTTGGTATCCAAGAAAAAGGGTGGTTTTAGTTTATCTAGTTTGTTTGCTTTTAACTGCGCAATGTTGTTTAAATGGGTTTGGCGATTCAAGACACAAAGCTCTTTTTTATGGGCGCGTTTCCTCAAAGCTATATGCGGAGTTCATGATGATCTGGATAACTTTAATTGTATTTCTAGACGATCTCCTTGGTTAGACATCCTCAGTGAGATGTTTTCGCTTAAAAATAAAGGTATTGATCTTTTTGCTCTCATTCAGAAAAAAGTAAGAAATTGAGAAGATACACTCTTTTGGGGTGAAACTTGGTTAGGGGAGTTAGAGTTGAAACATCAATATCCGAGGCTTTATGCATTGGAATCATGCAAGCATATTTCGATAGCTGAAAAGATGGGGCATGCTTCTTAGTCCTCTTCTTTTCGTCGTCCTCCAAGAGGTGGGGTTGAACATGAGAAATTTTTCCTTCTTCAGTCACATCTTGCTGATTTGATTCTCCCTCAAATGCATGATCGCTGGTCTTGGTCTTTGGATTGTTCCGGTGAGTTCTCAGTAAATTCGGTTCGTAATCTTGTAGATGATATGTTATTACCTATGGAGGATGTGCCTACTGGATGGTTTAGAGTTATTCCCATAAAGATAAATGTTTTTGCTTGAAGAGTGTTCCTGGATAAGTTACAATCTCTCTCTTAGAGGTGTGAATATACCCTCTATCATGTGTCCTATATGTAATGCTTCGGTTGAATCCATCTCCCACCTTCTCTTCTCGTGCCTTATGACTCGTCAAGTGAGAAGCAAGGTGTTGTGTTGGTGGGAGATTGGCGACACCGACTTTAGTTCCTATAATGAGTGGCTTCTATGGTTTAAGAACATCCGTATGCCTTCGAGTTTAAAGGTTTTGTTAGAAGGTGTTTGCTACGTGATATGGTGGTCTATATGGAATTTTAGGAACCGTCTCCTTTTTTATAATTGTCCTCCTCGAAAGGGTCTCATTTAACGATATAGTTCAAAGGAATTTTACTTGGTGTTCTAGTCATTGTACTTCTTCTTTTAGTTGAGTTACTTGAATGCAAAATCCTAACCTCATTTGTTTGTAATTTATTCTAGCTCCTTGCTAGTTTTTATTAATAAAATCGCCGTTAAAAAAAATATCCCAAAACAAAGCAAAGGTGATTGCCAACTTGAAATTAAAACATGAATTGGTTATGGATTTTCCACATGCTTACCGGTATCTTGGTGGTAATAAATATAATTTGTAATTATTTCATTTATCCAATTTCGGAAGTTTCACACTCAAGTTTACCCAATATTTTCACTTCAAAAGGTATCAAAATCTAATTTAGTCATGTATTTACTAGGTGGTTGTACCTTTTTGTTAAGATATCCATCTCACCTTGTGCGCTGTACTTCAAATGCATGCCAAAGTCACTTTTAATTGGGTTGATCAATGGGTTAACGTTCCAAATCAACATGCTACGCGAGTGACACAAGTATCTACGACCATTTTGTAATGACTACCCGTAATGGTAGTCTTGTTAATGCTTGCCAACCTCTCCAACAACACGTGAAGCCAATTTTTGAGGAAATCTGGTCATGCCCATAACCAAACTATTATTCTATTTTTGGGTGTGTGTTAATGTATTTGAGGTATGTTTGTATTTAAGTTTGGTATGATCGTGTGAGTGGTGATGGTCCTTACGTAAATTGATATGTTTTGTCGTTGGACCCTTGGTCCACAAAGATATACCCAATTGCAGTTACGATCAATATTGGTACGCCTTATTTCCATTTAGTCACGCCTCTTTAGGTGTTCAATTCAATTGTAGGAGTAATTTTGTAGTTGCAAGATTATCATACTAATGTGAGGACTTTAAGTTAGTAATGTTAAATCCATCATTAACTATATTAAGTGTCTTTTATCTTTGCAAAATCAATAATACTTTCGGAAATAATAAAAATAAATTGTAGATCGAATAGCATGAAAGTGAATTTCATAGTATTGCAAAGGACAAAAATTCTAGTGTAATACATGTGAAGGTGGGACATCTAACAGCTGGTGTTTGGTGATTGCTCAAACTATTCGCCGCCTGATCATACTCGTGCATGTGACGAGGAACATTGTCCAAATAACAAGAAGTTATTGGACCATACTAAGAAGGGATTGTCTAACCAGGCCTCTAGCCAAGACTTGGTTAAGAAGCTGAGGACCCACAAAAAGGTATCGAAAAAATATTTTTTTATTGAAAAAGTGTGGGTTCTTGAGTTTTTAAATTATTTTTTCGGTACCTTTTTGTGGGTCCTCAGCCTTCTTAACCAGTGCCGTTAGGGCACTGGTTAGACAATCTCTACTAAGAAACATGTCAAGGGATCATGGTCTGTAGCATATCCTTATAATTGCCTCTCTTTTTTGCGAAAGTCATCTTCAAGGCTACAAGCCAAGGTACTCCGTATAATGTTTACTGATTTTTTAAGTTTCATTAAGTGGATGTGTATATCCCAATAGCTTCAAAAAAAAAAATATGATCCATATAAGAAAACGAAAACGAAAAAAAAAAAAAAAAAAAAAAAACATTACTTATGGATAAACTAACATATAGAATTACGATGAACTTTAATCCATAATTATTTTGGTTGACGGTGGATCTGGTTGCCTTGTAAAACAATTAACAATTTATTTTATAATGTGAGTGGAAATAATTGATCCATTGGCCAACCCTTAAAGCACTTATCATAATTTTCGAACACCTAACGAACAAATCACATCTTTCGCTTTTGATCATAACTCTAGACATCTAACAACTGGATGAAACCATTTGCTTTTTTGTCGATTATTTTATAAAGGCAAAAGTAGTAACATTGCTAAAAATCAGCAAAAATGAATAACCTGTAACAATTTCTACTTTTCTAGATTGAAGGGATACAATTTAAACGTATAATCTCGAATCATGGGTATATGCTGACTTGAAAATTCTTTCATGTACTTTATAGATCCGCAACCGCAATCAAAGAAAGTCATTTGATTGATCTACATGAGTACGTGTTAAACATATTGCAGTGTAGTTAAAGATGTGTTACGTGTTAGATTCAGAACTTTCTATAACCATGTTCAACTTCTCACACGTAATGCATACTCTATCACTCGATCTCTACCTCCATCCTTCTTATGTGGTTGTGGATGTCACACTACGCGTCTTACCATTTTTAGAAGGAGCAATATTTGTTTGTGTATGACGTTATTGTAATGAAATAGCTAGCAATGTATGTTCTCTAAAAACTATAAGCTGTTCGGCTTGTCGAGCAAATTGATGGATTTACAATTGAAGAGAATAGTATAAACGATTTCTTTTAATGCAAAACTAACAGTTTAATTGAATCGGAAAATATAAGGCTCTAATAGGTTCGCGGAGTTTTTAGGATTCTGATAAAATTGAAATCTGATTTCATTCTATAACATGCTTGGTTGTCAAATTCAAGGAATTTAGAATCTAAATTTCATTCCTTAATGTGTTTGGTTGTCAAATGAAATGAAATATAAATCTTTCAAAATCCCATTTATGTGGAATTCAACATTTCATAGCCAAATAGGAAGAATGTTTACAACTTCAAAGAATTCATTATGTTTATCACCAAAAATAATAACAATAATAATAATAATAATATTTCGCATCGGGTCGTGCGGTGATCGAAGCAGCGCAACGTAAGCGTGGTAAGTATGAAGCAAAATGTGCGGACATTGGATATAGGTTTCTCCCCTTCTCATTCTTTTCCTTTGGAGAGCTTGAGAAGGATGCGGTAACCCTACTAAAGCGCATCCGAAGTTTCTCGTTGACTCAGGAGATTGGCGCACGTGCTGCTGATCATATTTTTAGTAGGATTAGCTTTGCTATAGCTAGAGGAGTGGAGGCCCAATTAGTTTCTCGGCTCCCCACTAATTTCTTGTAAATCATATGATTTTCTAATGAAGTGATGTTTAAAAAAATAAGAAAATAATAATAATAATAATAATAATAATAATTATTATTATTATTATTATTATTATTATTATTATTATTATTATTATTATTATTATTATTATTATTATTATTATTTTTATTATAAATCAACACTTTTATTAAAAACTCATAGGATTTACAAAAAATTAGTGGGAAGCCGAGAATTATTATTATTATTATTATTATTATTATTATTATTATTATTATTAAAATTTTAATAGTATTACTACTACTACTACTACTATTATAGTAATACTACTACTACTACTATTATTATTATTATTATTATTATTATTATTATTATTATTATTATTATTATCTAAAAATAATTTTATTATTATTATTATTATTTAGTTTATTAATTGTAATTTAAAATAAAAATAAAAATGTTTTAATATAATTTGTTTTTTCTCATTTCATTTTCTTCCAACCAAACAAAGCTTACTTTTTGCAAATTAAAATTCCTTCAGATTCCAAATCCTCAACATTCTTGTTCCTTAACATTCCTGTTAATACAAATAATGTCGAAAACGTTGTTTGCATTATTCGACCTCTATACGTTTTGATAATCACAAAATGTAAATGTAAAAATACGCTGGATAAGTTTATAATCGAGAAAGCTCGTGATCAAAGAAATTATTTTGTCCCTAAAACGTACATTTTCATAAATGTGACAAAAGTTTTTACAAATAACTTTTACAAATTATTTTTGTAAATTAAAGAAAAGTTTTATTCATAAGAAAATATTTGAATTTGAATTTTCTCGCCCAAATAAGATAAATTTTCACCAGATAAATATTCCCAATTAAAAGACGAAAACAAGAGCGGAGTCTATGGGACGGCCCTTTATAGGACGAAGATCCCTTATCTATATGGGATCGTCCAGCCTTTATGGGACCGTCCCCCGCTCCTCTTGATATCTATAAATACTGCACTATTCCACAGAAAAATTCACATCTTAAGACCTAAAATTTTATGTCTTCTTAAATCTTTCTAACCTCCCTTCTTTGATCACATTAACGTGTCGGTGATTGTTTACAAGTGATCATATTCATCCTCTCTCAAAGTGCAAGAGAAGAACACTCGTATTTGTTAAGAAACGAAGTGTTGAGGTCGAGTTATTCACCTCGTAACCATTCTTACGTTTCTTTCCTCTAACAATATTCTTTATATCTCCATTCTTGTAAATTGGTAGATACGACTTGTGTAAGTCGTGAGTTGTTGTGTGATAGGTAGATTTGGACGGTGTGTACGTTCGTTGGTGATTGTAGATTGGACGGTGTGTACGTCCGTATAGTATTGTGTGTAGTGTTGTGTAGACTGGTTCTAGCTAGGATTAGGACTTGACATTCCGCTTAGTGTTGTAAATTGGTGTAAGCGTTGGTGTACGGTTTTCTCCGCCTAAAAGGATCTTGTTGACATAGTCGTCGTTAACTCTCGAGTGTGATACTCGGGGAGTGAAGTAGGGCGAAGATAGAGCTTCGTAGCCGAACCACTATAAATCTCTGTGGCTTAGGTTTAATCGGTCTTCTCTTTTACTCCTTTACATTCCTTACTTTGTTATTATTGCTTATATTCATTGTGTTCATAAATTTTTGTGTTGATATCGCATAAAGTTCGAATCTAAAAGTTTTTAAAAAAAACTTCTAAAATAATTAAAACGTAATTTACAAACAGTGAAACTATTCAACCTCCCCCCCCCCCCTCTTCTAGTTTCTACAATTGGTACCAGAGCCACGTCAATCAAATTTTTTTTTAAATATATTGTATTTTAAAACTTAAATCGATCTATGGATTTCAAAAAATATCAAGAAGGCAATCTATTCAAAGACCACCACTTTTCGAATCTGATTGCTTCATTTATTGGAAAACAAGATTCGAATATATGTGAAATCAAAAGATCTTGATCTTTGGCATGTTATTAGCAAGGGTGACTTTAAACCTGTTGAACATAATCCGGTAACCAAAAGAGATGAAGTGGTTCCCTATGAAAAACAAACTGACAATCTTAAAAAGAAATTAGTAAAAAATGATGAAGCGAAAACGATCATTTATAATGCTTTACCTAAAAAGGAATTTCAAATAATTTTTATGTGTAACACGGCTATGGAAATCTGGAAAACTTTTATAGTCACTCATCAAGGTAATAATCAAGTCAAAGATAACAATATCAATCTTCTTGTTCAATAACATGAACAATTCATCATTCCTGAAGACGAATCTATAGATAGTGCTTTTGCAAGATTTAATATTATCATCACTAGTCTAAAAGCCCTTGATGAGGGTATTTCTGTCAAGAGTTGTGTTAGAAAATTTCTCGGGGCTTTACATCCAAAATGGAGAGAAACGGTCACGACAACTGAAGAATCCAAAGATCTAGCTTCACTATCGATTGGTGAGCTCGTAGGAAACCTAAAAGTTCATGAGCAAATCATCAAGAATGATTCTAAAATAGTCAAAAGCAAAGTGGAAAGGAGATCTCTCGCTTTAAATGCTAAAAAGGAATCTATTGATAATCAAAGCTCAAGTTCGGAAAGTGAAGATGAAGAATATGTCGTGGCGCTTAGAGACTTCAAGAACTTCTTCAAACGAAGAGGTAGATACGTAAGACAACCGCGAGAAGAAAAGAAGTCATCTCAAAATAATCATGATGATAAGTATGGTAAAGGCGAAAGAAGATGTTTTAGATGTGGTGATCCAAGACATCTAGTAGGAGAATGTCCTCAACAACCAAGAGAAAAGAATCAAAAGGCATACATCAGAGGTTCTTGGAGTGATAGCGATGAAGAGAACAATGCCAAGATCAAAGACGAAACATGTCTAATGGCGGGAACTTCAAAAGAGATATGTTTGGGAATCGATTTGGAGCCCGACGAATGGATCAAAGATAGCGGTTGCACTAATCACATGACGGGTAATCAAAAGCTATTCTCGTCATACCAATCATGCCATGGAAGTAATGTCACTTTTCTTAGTAAACTCAAAGGTAATGTCATTGGAAAAGGTACGATCACTCACAACTCTCTTACAATAACTAATGTTGAGCATGTAGATAACTTAGGATTCAACTTTCTAAGTATTAGTCAAATATATGACAACAAATGCAAAGTGATTTTTCCAAATAAGGTAGTGAATCATTAAGGATGGAAAAGTCATTAGCAAGGGTATTCGGAAAGGTGATTTATATGTCATGAAAATGGGAAATATGTCTAGTGATAATATATGCTTAGCTACAGTTAGTGACAATTCCACATTATGGCATAGAAAACTAGGTCACGCAAATATACGATTATTGCAATCATTTTAGTAAGGAATTTACCTAAACTTAAATTTGACCAACATTTCTACGACGCTTGTAAAATTAGAAAACAAGCTCACTCTAGCCACAAACCTAAGAATGTAGTCTCAACCTCTAGATATCTATAACTCCTTCACATGGATCTCTTCGGTCCTTTCGCCATACGGAGCTACGGAGGAAATCCTTACACCCTAGTAATAGTAGACGATTACTCTAGATATACTTGGACTAGATTTCTTAAGAATAAAACAAGAGCTTTCAATCAATTCAAAACAATTAGTAAGAAAGTCCAAAACAAACTAGGATGTTCTATAGTTTTCATTAGGACAGATCATGGTAGGGAATTTGACAATGAAGTGCAATTTGGAGCTTATTGTGATGCTAATGGCATTACTCTCAATTTCTCGACTCCTCGCACTCCAAAATCAAATGGAGTAATTGAAATAAAAAATTGTACTCTACAAGAAATGAGTAGAACAATGTTAAATGAACCATCCATACCTCAAAAATTTTGGTGTAATGCCGTAGACACCTCCACTTATATATTTAATAGGATTCTCATTAGGCCAATTTTAGGAAAAACCCCATACAAAATCTTGAAAGGTTGGAACCTACTCTAGATTATTTCAAAGTGTTTGGAAGCAAATGCTTCATTCTAAACACAAAAGACTATCTCACTAAGTTTGACCCAAAGTCTTGCAAAGGTGTATTCCTAGGATATTCACAACTAGCAAAGCCTATGTAGTCCTCAATAAGGAAACTATGACCGTCGAAGAACCACTCAACGTGACATTCGATGAAAGTCCTCCCCTATCTAAAACACCACTTTTGGTAGATGATGATCTAGATGAAGAAAATGCCATCGACGATAACAAGAAAAACTTAAGGAACAACAACGTGAATGAAAAACTAGAAATAGATGAAACCACCAACATTAAGGAATCTAGGAATCTCCCTTTAGACAACATCATAGAAAATTTAAATCAAAGAACCCTTAGGTCACAAGCATATGATAAGAGCAACTTCTTTTGATTTGTATCGATCATACAACCTAATAATGTCAATTAAGCATTGAAAGATGAAAGTTGGATCATCACAATGCAAGAGGAACTAAATCAATTTAAGTCTAACGATGTTTGGGAGTTAATACCAAGACCTAAGTACACGACCATAATAGGAACTAAGTGGGTATTTAGAAATAAGTTGGACGAAAATGGAGTTGTGTCTAGAAATAAAGCCAGGTGTTAGTAGCATAAAGCTATAATCAACAAGAGGGAATCGATTATGACGAAACCTACGCACCCATAGCTAGATTATAGTTCATTAGGATATTACTTACTTACGCTTGTGCGTTAGATTTTAAGTTATTCCAAATGGGTGTGAAAATTGCATTCCTATATGGTTTGATCAATGAGGAGGTGTATGTAGCACAACCCCCAGGATTCATTGATTTCGAAAAACCCGATCATGTTTATAAATTCAAGAAAGCCTTGTATGGTATTAAGCAAGCTCCTAAAGCATGGTATGATAGGTTAAAAGTTTTTCTTATTAAACATGATTACACAATGGGAATGGTAGATAACACTCTTTTCACCAAGAATAAAGATTCAAACATCATAATTGTTCAAATATATGTCGACGACATCATATTTGGTTCAACTTGATGAGACATGTGTGAAGAATTCTCAAAAATCATGCATGAAGAGTTTGAAATGAGTATGATGGGTGAACTTAACTTCTTCTTTGGACTACATATAAAATAATTAGAAAACGAAATTTTCTTTAATCCATCTAAGTACGTAAAGGAAATGCTTAAGAAATTTGGATTAGAAGACTCTAAGCCTATGAAAATACCCATGGCTACAGACATTAAGCTCACCAAATATGAAATGGGATAATCCATAGATAGCACTAAGTGTAGAGGCATCATATGTAGTGATGTGCGCAGAAAGGCGCGTTCGGGGTCGAGAAAACCTCCTTTTCTACGAGCAAGTTTTTCAACCTCTTAGGCAGTGAACCAAATCGTTATAGTGTAGTATGGGGTAAGCCTTGGGGATTGATATCGTTCTCTAGGGGAATAGGAATGCTAGTAAGAAATATACGACGAGAAGGTGGGGTCGAGGATGATTCTTTTTTTTATCTTTTTTATGGTTTTTTAGAAAGCTAAGGTAAAATCTCGGGGAAATTGGTTGGGGGTGGTACTTCTACCGATTACTCTACTTTAACTAATTATCTAATTACTACAGATAGCTATGTTTAATTGAGGTGTGCTCGTATGATGATTAAAGACGTATTCACTTAGATAATGTTACTCCCTAGTTATCTTTTATTGGTTGGTTGAGTTGTTACGTCCTTTATCTTAACGCGTTGTATTCTTAAAAGTCATAGGGTGTGCGTATTCCCTAGTTCTATGAGGTTATCTCTCGTATATGATTCACGGAATCGAAAAACCTAAGCTATTTCATCCATGAACAATATCATAATTAAGCATACTCAAGCATTAAACACAATGATAACCTATATACACTTCTAAGCCAATTTCATTTAAGATAAGAAAGAACCTAACAACAATCAATAACTAGGTTTCATAGATCTAAGCAAACACACATGTAATTTAGCTAGACATGATAGACAAGCAAGCATACACACAATCAATCGAACATGGGGTAGACATAATGATAAATTGGATTAACAAACTTATCTTGATGTGTAAAATAGGGTATGAGACCCTAGAATATTGTCCAAGTCAGACTACAATTGAGTTAGGGTTTTCTCTCTAAAGTTATACCTCTTTAAATACAGAAAAATCGAATTCTATATATAGATTTACAATCGCGACGGTGTCGCCTTTTGCATGCGACGCCAGCAGGTCGCCGTCATTAGGGTTTCGTCTAGGCCAAGTCATCGATGGGACGGCATCACTTTAGAGTTGTGACACCGTCGGTCTTTAGTTAAGACGTCGTCTTGGTTCTAGATCTAGGTCGTCTGGAGTGAAAACTGTGAGTGACGCCCTCCATATTTAAAGCATGACACCGTCAGGCTTTATGACCAGGAATTTCATTGAGCCGTCACGTGCATGTTTTGATCAAGTCTTCATAGAGGGACGGTGTCGCCCTTTGGATGGGACGCCGTCAGGTTCTGCTGATCAGTCTTGAGTGGCTTCGATCTTGACTTTGCCATTTTCTTCATGTATTTGCTCCTTTTCGTCCAAATGTGCTTCATTCCAGCATTTTGCTTCCAAAAGACCTAAAAAGTGAAAAGGAATGAAATTAAGCAGTAACGGATATAAAATGTGTCGAAATAGGGCTTAAATGACCCCCTAAAAGCGCACATTTTAAATCTTATCAGGTAGTTTGTAGTATTTGACGACAAGGAGACCCGATATCATGTTAAGTGTCTGCATGTGTGCTCGCTTCCAAGAAGATCCCAAAAATTCTCACCTTGAAGCGGTTAAACGTATCTTCCGATATGTTAAAGGAACTATACATTTAGAATTATGGTATCCTAAGGGGACTGGCATAGAAACCTTGGTTTATGCCTACTCCAATCATGCAGGAGATTATATGGATCGAAAGAGTACTAGTGGCATTTGTACCTTCATAGGTTGTTGTTTAACTTCTTAGTTCTCTAAGAAACAAACGACACTAGCAATCTCCACAACCGAAGCCGAATATGTAAGCGCTGGAAAGGCATGTAAACAAGCACTATAGAAGAGACAAGCTCTCATAGACTATGGCATCACACTTGACAACATCCCAATCATGTTTGACAAAGCACATAGAAATTCGTCACCACTTTCTTAGGGATAATATCCAAAAAGGAAACATATCTATTGAAAAGATTCCGACCAAAGAAAACATAGCGGATATCTTCACTAAACCCCTTAAACGTGAACCATTTTACTATCTTCGTTTGGGCTTAGGAATGATGGAGCACATTCCTTAAATTCTTCCTAAAACACACGGTAAGTATCTTTCTTCTAATCTGAGTCTAGGATTCTATTGAACACAAAATGAACTAGGATTTTTTTTTCCGTAGATATAACCATTGCATGCTTAAAACCATCACCTGAAACTCTTTAATTACAAGAAAAACCCCAATTTATTTTCTAAAAACTTCGCACGTTTAGGCAAATCATCTTCTTGCATTATTAATACAAGTAAAAAACGTTTCTCTCATGCATGCATAATGATCTCACTATTCTCGGTCGGATAATGTAACTAATATATAATTCGACGTGGATAATCGAGCAAAAATGAACTAAGGAGAATTTGGATTATCCCTTAGGTTTTCTTTCCTATAGAGTCAAGATAATCGCATCATATGTTGCATGTAAAAACACAATATAAATATTTTCCCTGGATGAAATCTTGACCCTTCTGGTGGCGGTCCCCTAATCATAGGACGGTCCCTGATGCAGGATTTCTGACCAGGCTTTAATATTTATAATACTCTTGTTTACCTATGGTCCACCTTATGCACTCACGGACAGTGTACCCGGTCTTATGTAGTGTAGTAATCGGTAAAACCGAGGTCGTCCCAAGAGCTATGTGAGGGGATTTTTAATAAGTCTATGTGTCATTGGTGTTAACTGGTTTGAGGTTGAAATGATTAATTAACTAATAAACAAGAAATAAATGCGTAAATAAATAGAGGTTGTGATCAATAGAGGGAAAGTGTGCTCTCCTAATTACTCATCCTATCATGTAATGCTCATATTTTATTACTTCCAATTGATTCAAAAGGGGGTTTAAGTCGCTAGGCCAACATTTGGTCAATTCGTCCTAACCTATCGGCAAAGGCTCCTACCAGACGTCAAAGGTTTACCCCTTGGGAATCGAGTGGTTTCTAGTCACCTAAGCCAAGTCATTAAGTACCCTACATGCAAGATTCGAAATAATGAGTGCCCGAGCGCTAGCATCTTAGACACTCATCCCTAACTTCTTAAGTTCATCCGGACGATCGGTGATCATTGGTCAGTTCGCACAAGCGATGAAGGGTCGTCAGTTGGTCAATTCTTACCCTTCCCAACTCTACCTAACTACTTAGGGTTAGTTGGTCAATTCTCCTAAACAACTAGATACGACCGCATTTCAAAACCACTGAAGCTAGGGTAACTACCAACGAACTATGCGTGCATACACTAGAAAAAATTATACGGAAGCATGAAACAATAAACAATACATTCAAGGAATCATAACTAGGCTAGCACCAAAGGTGCTTAGACGATCATATTAAAAGAAACAATGAATTCGATGTTTAACATAATGAAAGACATTAATCAAAAGTAAATTATAGAAATGATCGCTAGTGCTTATCGATATGGGTTGATTCCTCCCTTGGAGATGGCTCCGTATGCTCCGAATGATCTGCCTTTGGAACCCTCTTCACGTTCTCTGACTTTGAGTTGTGAGTGAATGATGTGAAATGCAGAAATTAGGGCTTGTATTTATTGGCACGATCCTAGTTAAGGCGTAACTTGAGTTGAGAGTTACGCCGTAACTTCAATAATCCTCCAAATAAAACTCTCGTTAAGTAGGTTACGGCGTAACGCTTGGGAAAGGTTACGCCATATCTTCAATACAGAACTCTTTTGGGTAGACTACGACGTAATGCTTGTGAGGAGTTACGGCGTAGTTGATGGAACCGCAAAACATTTCTTGACCTAGATGATTACAGCCTAACCTTAGTTGGGAGTTACGCCTTAATTGCAGTCAAGTCGATCTTTTAAGTCAAAACACTAGCTACGGCGTAATGTGAGAGAAAGAGTCACGCCGTAGCTTCTTCACAGTTGGCATACTATCATAAATCATTAGGAAAATCTCCAAATCCGCGTCTCATAAGCTCCAATGCTCATATTTTACCTGAAATTGAAATATAAAGGAATACAAGCGTAAATCCATATAAATGATATAAAATATGAGCATTATCGGGGAAAATTGACACTTAAAAGTCATGACTATTTGATGTTATCAGTCCCCTATATTTACGGGACCGTCTGGTCATTTACGGGACCGTCCGCATATAGACAGACACTTTCATTTTTTGAATCTCTTTTTCTGTACCACCCTTCTAGCCAACCTATATTTCTCTTCATGACTAATCAAAATTTTAATTTATAGGAATTCTAAAGCATGCTTTACCAAAATTACAACCCTCATTCCTTATTTAAATCTTCATCTTCTTCCTTTATCTTCATGACAAAACCCCTCTCTTCTCCATTCAATGTCATCCTCTAGAAAGCATAGAATTTCCGTCAAACCAATTTGGCGGAAGAAAAAATATCTAGGAAATTTCATGCAAAGTGATAACTCCACCTCAAACAATCAAATCCCTACTTACACACCACAACCTATCCCTTTCAAAGAAGCATCTTCTTCTTCATTCTCTTTCATTGATTCACAATCTATCAATGAATCTCAATCATTTCACAATGAGTCCTCCTCCATTTCAAAAGGTCATCCTCTACCACCACCACATTCACCTCTAGTTGCAAACCATATCCCCCAACAATCTCTTAGGGCTCAAGAGTTCTCAACTCTCATTGATTTGCATCTTTTAAATGTAACCATTGCTCAAAAACTTTAATCACCACATCCCATGAACCATCACCCAACTCTAGATCAAGTTAACCATCATGGAGATTATTGCTTGTGTTGCACCTATAACCACAATCAATTCTAAAAATTCCGAAATGATCTAGACTTTATCACATCTCTTCTTTTTTTTTCTCCTCGCTTCCCGCCACCTTCAAGCAACTATCTTGCACCACCATTTCTGCCTAAGATCTAGACATGATTCATGTTCTCCAATAAGATCGTGCCTCCTTTTAGTCATCCTAGGACTAGACTAGGATTATTTCTAAATATGTAGAAGCATGTTGTAATAGTCATACCTCATGTATGACCTTTCAATTATTAATGGGTGTTTCTTTTTAAGTCTATATTACTAATTATGCCCATTTATTAACTCTGACTGACCCATTGTCAGCGGTCCCATAAATACCCGGCGATCCTTTATTTATAAATGAATGTCCTTGTGTTTAAAGGACTGTCCTTAGTGTTTCTGATATATCTCTCTTCTCTCATCTCTATTCTGTATAAATGCTTTTGTGGGTCTGATATGTATATACATATTGTTGCACTTGTATTCTAACTTTGGTTATTCTTTATCTCTCTACTCATATGTATATACATATTGTTGCATTTGTTTTCTAACTTGTTCTTGTAGCACGAAACCATAGCTCGATACCTTGGTGCCCTCAACAAGGGGGCACTAATCAAGGGGCAGCGTTGGCATCCTCGATTTTTTTGCTCTCAACGCATCAACAACACCTTTTTGACTCTACGAAAGGGGGAGAAGTGACCGAAACTCATTAAAAACTTATTAAAAGCGTAGTTTTACCTAAAACGAGTTTATGTTTTGTAATCATCAAAAAGGAGGATATTGTTAATACAAATAATGTCGAAAACGATGTTTGCATTATTCGAACTCTATACGTTTTGATAATCACAAAATGTAAAAACATGTTATGTAAAAATACGCTTGATAAGTTTTTAATCGAGAAAGCTCATTTCGTCTACAACATCACTTAAGGTATGAATAAATATTATACAAATATTCTTAAGTGATCAAAGAAGTTATTTTGTCCCTAAAACGTACATTTTCATAAATGTCACAAAAGTTTTTACAAATAACTTTTACAAGATTGGTAAATTAAAGAAATGTTTTATTCATAAATGTGACAAAAGTTTTTACAAATAATTTGAAATTATTTTTTTTAAATTAAAGAAATGTTTTATTCATAAGAAAATATTTAAATTTGAATTCTTCCGTCAAAATTAGATAATTTTCACCAGATAAATATTTCCCCACTAAAAGACAAAAACATGAACGGAGTCTATGGGACGGTCCTTTATAGGGCGACGGTCTCTTATATATATGGGATCGTCCAGCCTTTGGGGACCGTCCCCCGCTTCTCTTGATGTCAATAAATACTGCACTATTCCTTAGAAAAGTTCACCTTGAGCACTAAAATTTTATGTCTTTTAAAATCTTTCTAACCTCCTTTCTTTGATCACATTAACGTGTCGGTAATTGTTTACAAGTGATCATATTCATCCTCTCTCAAAGTGCAGGAGAAGAACACTCGTATTCATCAAGAAACGAAGTGTTGTGTCTAGTTATTCACCTCGTAACCATTGTTACGTTTCTCTCCTAGGTCAATATTCTTTATATCTCCATTCTTGTATATTGGTATATCCGACTTGTGTATGTCGTGAGTTGTTGTATGATAGGTAGATTTGGACGGTGTGTACGTTCGTGGGTGATTGTAGATTGGACGGTGTGTACCTTCGTGTAGTATTATGTGTAGTGTTGTGTAGTTTGGTTCTAGCTAGGATTAGGACTCGACATTTCGCTTAGTGTCGTAAATTAGTGCAAGCGTTGGTGTACGGTTTTCTCCGCATAAAAGGAGCTTGTTGTTACAGTGGTCGTTAACTCTCAAGTGTGATACTCGGGTAGTGGAGTAGGGCGAAGATAGAGCTTCGTAGCCAAACCACTATAAATCTCTGTGTCTTGGTTTGATCATTTCTTCTCTTTACTCATTTACATTCCTTACTTTGTTATTATTGCTTATATTCATTATGTTCAAAAACTGTTGTGTTGATATCACATAAAATTCGAATCTAAAAGTCTTTAAAAATAAACTTGTAAAATATTTTAAAACGTAATTTACAAACGGTGAAACTATATCAACCCCTCCCCCTTTTAGTTTCAACAATTCCAATCCTTCACATTCCAATTAGATAGATTCCAATTCCATAAAAAAACATTCCACGAACCAAACGAGGCCTAATTATGTTGTATACTAGTTTGTATTGAATAAATGTGCGTCCAAGTGCATGAGATTGAACAATAATTATGTTAACAAATACTAGTAGACTTTACCCAAATTGTTGTTATATAGGTTTTTATACAAACTTTTTAGGGATAATGTATACGGAGGTGACTCAAATTTTCAACATTTAACATATAGGTCACTTATTATTAAAATGAATTTATAAGCCGATCTACTATTAGTTTGTTTTCATTTTCACCAATTTCGGCCAAATTTATCCGCAAAAATATAAAATATAAGTAAAGAACTAACGTCTAACTTATCCAAGCAATATGAATGAAAAGTTTGATTGGAAATACCGATTATACCCTTAATTTAAGTGTGGATTTATATTATTAAAAGTACTTTAGAAGGATAAAATTGAAATTTCGCGGACGATTTTGTTATTCGTATTAGTTTAATATGTAAGTGTTAGGTTCATTTTTTCCGTTTAATAATTATCGCAGACCCCAAAACTGACTGGAACGAAGGACCAACGGTCCGGTCTCGGTTTCAACTTTTTCCTTATTTTGGTCTCGAGTCGGTTCGGTCCGGTCCACCTTACGTACAAACCAATCATTATACCCTTTTGGACCGGACCGACCGAAGAACCGAACCAGACATGACCTATAGCAACCCGTAATTTTTTATAAGGTAAAATGACTATTTTACCCTTTGACTTTTTAAAGTTGACATTTGACTATTTGACTTTTGACTATTTGACTTTTACTATTCATCCCGTAAAAATTTTTATTTTTATTTTACCATAATGACAAGATAAATAAAACTCGAAAAGTCATCCTGACGACGTACGTTGAATCCATACAGAACCGATTTCACAAAACCGAGTCTAAGAACTACTTTAGGGTTTAAACGTCATTCGGGCATCCCGTTATGTCCATAAAACACTATAAACATTAAAAATATGTAATTCTACCATTCTACGACAATTCCACAAGTTTTGGAATTTTTCGTTTTCCAGTTCTGCGTTTTACGCGAAATACTCGATTTTGACCCGCGTTTCTAGCTTTAAACAACGTTTTAGCACCCAATGAGACTTATCACCCATTTTATATTTTTATATGGATTATAATAATAAGTTTCATCATTTCTGCAAGTTTCATATTTTTACGATACCCGGTTTTACATTTTATAGCTTAACAGCTTACGGTTGGCATTTCACGGAACCAAAACTCACTCCGTAAACATGGTAATACCAAGACACACTATCCTAACCCACTCACCCATTGTGACCGCCGCCTATGAGGTAAGTCACCTTGGTGGTGGCTTGCTCATAGCCATTCTTCTTTTAAATGATTACAAGTGTCCTAAATTTAACCATGGTTAATATTTAACCCAATACATGGTTAACTAAACCTATCCTCCTATAAATAGCAAGTAAAAAAACTTCATAAAACCCTCATCCCTCCCCTCCTTGTTCGTTTATATCATAAACACAAGAACACATTCCATATTTTGATTCATGACTCCAAGTTTATGCAAAGAAGTTTCAACTAACAAGTTACTACATCAAATCTCTAGCAAGTTTAAGTGATCTTCTTGAGTTTAAATTCAATCAAGTCACTTATGACTTCATCACCAATCCTTCAAAATTACAAGAAGTATATAAGGGTGCCAAGGTGTGGAAAGCTTGTTCAATCAAAGTCCTAATCCTTACTAGTTACTCCTTTCTTTAGAAAGCCAAAAGTTGTAAGCAACTCATCACCACCATCACTCCAATGTCTCATGTTTATTATTACTAATCTTGTCAAATACATTCTATATATATGGTTACTATGTTGATTCATGATGTACATATACTCAAACATATGTTTTAATTCACATATTGTCATAAAATTAACAAACTAGTAAACTAGTTATATTCTACATATTTGAAGCCATTTAAAACAACTATATATGGACTTGGTAACTTAAATATTACTGTAGAAAAAATAAAAAGGTAAACATAGCAACTTGAATCACCTGAAACGGACACACGAGTCAAAAGTTATGGTAACAAGAAGTTAACAAACCTTAGAAATGACCAATTTGATTACTGCTGAATCTGTCTTAAAATAAGTGGTACTTCTGGTCCGAATCATCAAAAACTTAAAACATGAAAGTTGTCCGGAACGATGTTTTACATCTTTGTTGGTGGAACTCGGCCTAAAAATACCAAATGATACCATTTACTTCCTAATATTTGTAAAACAGTTTTTATCGGCAAAAATTGAATTTTCACAAGTTCAAAATATAGAAACCATGTCATTTTCATAACTAGTTACATATTGAATTTTTTATAAAATTTCATTCTTGACTATATTAATAAATTGTGATCACTAGTAAACTATGATAACTTGTAAAAACTAGATGTTTATTAGAAACATAATAAAACTATATAATATAATAATCTCCACTCAAAACATATATTTTATCTACTAAGTGCTACAATACTAGGGAGCTTCATGTGAGGGGTTTCATTTGGGTAGAGCGTATCGACAAGTTGCTGGATTTAAGATTGAAAGTGTCCTAGCTCCTCGAACGTTTACTACATGACCTCTGAATTATGATGGCCCGAACGGTTATACGATATCTATAAACTAAATATGTTTTCACATATTAAAATTGTTACTATAAACATCAAACTATAAATGACTACATCATGATCAACATAGAGACATATATAGGATGGTTTATGTTTTCCTAAAACATTATTCCAAACCTAAGTCGCAACATTCCATTTTTAGGTTGCTCGTAGAAGTTTCCCGATTTATCCGTCACATCCGTTAAAGCACTTAACATCATTAAACTCTAGGTGAGTTTATAGCCCCACTTTCTATTACTTAACTGTTTTACAAACCCTTGGGGGGGATACATTCTTTATTTTTAAACTGAACACATTGCTTTGAAATTTTATGCTATATGTGAATGTATTATGTGCACTAAGTACCACTATTGCCAAACTTAAGTCCTTATTATCATGAACCATTAATCACTTGCGGGTGAACGTGAATAATGTGGATAGATCTTTCGGGATTGACAAATCCCGTTTGTTTGACCAAGTCAGGTAAACAAACGCACTCTATTTGAAGAACCATAGGTTTATTAGCAAATTACCTATTAAGGCAACTGTTACTATTATATCAATTTCTATTGACAAGCTGTTAACGTTTTCGGTATCATGAGCTTAGTGCAATAATAACTGTTTTTATTTCAACATTATGGGTGTATAACAACGTAACCCACAAAAACATTATGTGTTCAACTAATTTCCTAAAACTCTATGAATTTCACTTAACCTTTGTGTTGACAGTTTTAAGCATGTATTTCAGGTCCATATTGTACGAGGCTGGCACGGAGGAGCACGAATACTCAAGAAGGCTATAAATTTTATTATCATTCGAAAACCCATTTAATTTATTTTATAAACTTGAAACCATTTGGGACCTCATTTTTGTAAACTCTAATATTTTATAAACGACTCCATTAGAGTTCGGTGTTCTATTGTTATAATTGTTGTGCCATAAAGTAACACCCAGTTTGAATTCTGACGCGTATCACAAAATTGGGGGTGTTACAGATTGGTATCAGAGCCATGGTTATAGAGAAACGGGTCTAAATTAAGACCTAAACTATAACTACTTTTACAAACAAAAACATTTTATAGCCTACCGTTCTCCGTGCCTTCCATCCTCCAGACGATTATGTGACTTTTAAGCATTTTAAGCTACACAAACACACTAGTATATTGATATATACTCTCGACATAATTTCAATCATAAATGATGTGCTAAACATATCTGCGTATGCCTATTCTAAGGCATAACGGCACAATCATATTTTTCCAATCTCCCAATCATGCATCTACTCGTGCATTTTAGGATTACGAAATTTTATCCAAGACATTGTAACTGATTACAATGGTCTTTCCTACTTCCCAGACATTGTGAGATACAATGGTCTCTATTACATTCTCAGACACTATAAATCCTACAGTGGTCTCCATTACATTCTCAGACACTGTAAATCCTACGGTGGTCTCAATTACATCCCCAAACACTATAAATGAAGCAATTAACTCATTTATTCCTTAGACATTGTAAGTACACAATGATCTCACACAATGATCTCTCTATCATTTCTCAAGACATTATGAGTTACACAATGACCTCTCCATCATTTCTCAAGATATTGTGAGTTACACAATAATCTCTCCATCATTTCTCAAGACATTGTGAGTTACACAATGATCTCTCCATCATTTCTCAGACCTTGTGAGTTACACAATGGTCTAATTTACTTCATAGACATTGTAAGTTATACAAAGTCTCTAGAAATTATCTTATAAACCTTATATGATATTGTTTTACATGAAACCCGTCATAGTCTATCAATTTCCCTAATGGAAATACAAGAAATGGGATTTCTAAAGGACAAACTGATTCATCATCTACGAAAGCTGAAGTTCAGCAACTTTCTCTACATTCATCAAAGTCCTATTTTGAAACCTTCATTGTTAAAAGTTCGTGATTCTAGCCAAGTATGGACTATTTTAGAATTACTTAAAATTTTCTTTCCACACGTATCTACCCATACTATCTTCTATGCAATGGAATGTGAAAATATAGTGGACATTTTCTCAAAAGCTATGGACATATCACAAGTATACCTAATTTAGGTATTTGAAAATTTTATCGAACCTCGGCTAAATATAGTCTAGTAACCTATATTTAACCTAGGGACAGTGGAACATAATGTGACTAACTATGTTCGACTTAAATTTTTCAAACACTGAGAATAGTTGTACTAGGATTATGATCAGGTTAATTTCCTACTTGAACTCGATAAACCACCAGAATTCATTAAAAAGATCTAGAGACATGATAGTTTCTTACCACTCAGCGAGATCTTAACACTTATTTATACTACCTAACTTCATTCTTGAAAGTTTTCATTTATGAAATAATCCTAACTACTATCTTGGGATAGTCATCAAATCTTCTCGTCATTTCTTAGAAGTACTAGCCTATTTAGGTTTCTAGGATATCATTCCGCCATAATCCTTTACAATCCACTTATGATTTTAAAACAAACTTGACATCTCTACCTAAGAATAATGGTAAGCGTACACTACACTCTTATAATCGTCAACATATCACATCATTATCTGAACCCCATTATAAGTCAGTATGTAAAACTTCATAGTATCATGTTTCTTTCAAACACTAGTAGACATAAACACTATACGATATAGCCCTCATCTCGAAACCACCTAAGACATGATCAACTTTGTAAATGGTTTGGATAACCACTTGCCACTAGCAGGACTTTCCTACAACAATTATCACATCATTATAAACCATTTCACATCAACAATATCTTACACCTTTGATTAACAACAGTTACCCTAACAATAACAAAACTATTCCATTTAAGGCACTATATAGACGAAAGTGTCAATAAACCATTTGCTGGACTAAGGTGTTCAGAGATCACACACGAAACAACTAATGAAACCATATAAACACAAATTAGGCTACATGTCATACACTATCACCAGAAATGAAAATTTCATAGATGTAAGGCGTTAAAATTTAACAAAAACTCCATGTTAGAAATTAAGATTTTGTTGAAAGCCTCGATACAATAACATATGATTCGTTTTGAGAATCGGGAAAACCAAACTTGAGGTATAATATTTTAACAAAACCCTTTAGATTATCAACTTAAGCCACCACCAAAAACTTAGAGTGGTACATAACACATTCTATGACCAGAAACTTAAGAACGCAAAGATCGGATAACACACACTAAATTCCGGGACGGAATTCCCTTAAGGGGTAGAGACTGTAGCAACCCGTAATTTTTCATACGGTAAAATGACTATTTTATCCTTTGACTTTTTAAAGTTGGCCTTTGACTTCGACTTTTGACTATTTGACTTTTACGATTCATCCCGTAAAAATTTCTATTTTTATTTTACCATAATAAAAAGATAAATAAAACTCGAAAAGTCGTCCTGACGACATACGTTGAATCCATACTGAACCGATTTCACAAAACCGTGTCTAAGAACTACTTTAGGGTTTAAATGTCATTCGAGCATCCCGTTATGTCCATAAAACACTATAAAAATTAAAAATATGTAATTCTACCATTCTACGACAATTCCACAAGTTTTGAAATTTTTCGTTTTCCAGTTCTGCGTTTTACATGAAATACGCGTTTTTGACCCGCTTTTCGAGCTTTAAACAGCGTTTTAGCACCCAATGAGACTTATCACCCATTTTACATTTTTATATGGAGTATAATAATGAGTCTCATCATTCCTGCAAGTTTCATATTTTTACGATATCTGGTTTTATGTTTTATGGCTTAACAACTTACGGTTGGCATTTAACAGAACCAAAACTCACTCCATAAACAAGATAATACCAAGACACACTATCCTAACCCACTCACCCATTGTGACTGCCACCTATGAGGTGAGTCACCTTGGTGGTGGCTTGCTCTTAGCCATTCTTCTTTTAAATGATTACAAGTGTCCTAAATTTAAGCATGGTTAATATTTAATCCAATAAATGGTTAACTAAACATTTCCTCCTATAAATAGCAAGTAAAAAAAACTTCATAAAACCCTCATCCCTCCCCTCCTTGGTCGTTTATATCATAGACACAAGCACACATTCCATATTTTGATTCATGACTCAAAGTTTATGCTAAGAAGTTGCAACCAACAAGTTACTACATCAAATCTCTAGCAAGTTTAAGTGACCTTCTTGAGTTTAAATCCACTCAAGTCACTTAAGACTTCATCACCAATCCTTCAAAATTACAAGAAGTATAGAAGGGTGCCAAGGTGTGGAAAGCTTGTTCAATCAAAGTCCTAATCCTTACTAGTTACTCCTTTCTTTAGAAAGCCAAAAGTTGTAAGCAACTCATCACCACCACCACTCCATTGTCTCATGTTTATTATTACTAATCTTGTCAAATACATGTTATATATATGGTTACTATATTGATTTATGATGTGCATATACTCAAACATATGTTTTAATTCACATATTGTCATTAAATTAACAAACAAGTAAACTAGTCATATTCTACATATTTGAAGCTATTTAAAATAACTATATGTGGACTTGGTAACTTACATATTACTGTAGACAAAATAAAAAGGTAAATATAGCAACTTGAATCACCCAAAACGGACAAACGAGTCAAAAGTTATGGTAAAAAGAAGTTGACAAACCTTAGAAATGACCAATTTGATTACTGCTGAATCTGTCTTAAAATAAGTGGTACTTCTGGTATGAATCATCAAAAACTTAAAACATGAAAGTTTTCCGGAACGATGTTTTACATCCACCATGAAGGAACTCGGCCTAAAAAGACAAAATGATATCATTCTTGCCTAATATTTGTAAAACAGTTTTTATCGGCAATAATTGGATTTCACAAGTTAAAAATATAGAAACCATGTTATTTTCATAACTAGTTACATATTGAATTTTTACTAAAATTTCATTCTTGACTATATTAATAAATTGTGATCATTAGTAAACTATGATAACTTGTAAAAACTAGATGTTTATTAAAAACATAATAAAACTTTATAATATAATAATCTCCACTCAAAACATATATTTTATCTACTAAGTGCTACAATACTAGGCGGCTTCATGTGAGGGGTTTCATTTAGGTAAAACGTATCGACGAGTTGCTGTATTTACGATTTAAAGTGTCCTAGCTCCTCGAACATTTACTACATGACCTCTGAATTATGATGGCCCGAACGGTAGTACGATATCTATAAACTAAATATGTTTTCACATAATAAAACTGTTACTATAAACATCAAACTATAAATGACTACATCATGATCAACATAGAGACATATATAGGATGGTTTATGTTTTCCTAAAACATTATTCCAAACCAAAGTCGCAATATTCCATTTTTAGGTTTGTGGAAAACTAGAAGGGAGGTTGAATAGTTTTGCCGATTTTAAGTTAGTTTCAAAAACTTTAGATTCGTTAATATGTGAGATCTTATAAATGTAGAGAAAGTATAGATCTAATGATAAAGCAAGTAAATAAAGCAAAGCAAAGGGATATGTTGGGATATGAAAGTACTGAAGATATCAAAGTACTGTAAGCTGCAAAGTACTGGAAAAAGTCAAAGAGTCAACGTACTGCTAAAGATAAAGTCAAAGTACTGCACAATAAAGTCAAAGTACTGCAAGAACAAAGAACTGTTATATTCGTTTATAGAAAGTATGGTAACTCTAGAATATTCTGTATTAGATTACTTGTCATACAAGGTTATCAATTGTAAACCGACTAGGATATCCTTGAGCCTATAAAAGGACTCCTAGATTGGCATTAGAGATATGACTTACGATTTTAGAATTAGAGTTTTAGAGAAAGTTCGATTATCTTAGAGTTGTATTAGAGTATATGCATAATAAGCAGATTTAGAGTTTATAATAAAAGGTTATTCTTCTTAGCTTTGTTAAGTAAATTCCGCGTACTTAATAAAGATTACTCAGTGTTTCTTTGTTAATAACTTAGGATTTATCCGAGGTTATTAAACCTTAACAAGCTAGTTAAGTTAGTTTGATTAAAGTATATCGATCCAACAAGTGGTATCGAGCTTGTGTGGAAACACTGACTAGGAAGAAACCCTACTTCAACTATATTCAAGATGTCGACTGAAGCTGTTCCACCACCCTCCATCACCTCACTCAGAATTCCAATAATCAAGAAGGGAGAATATGATCTCTGGTGCATGAAGATGAGGCAGTACATTGCCATCACAGACCATGCTCTTTGGAATGTTATTGTGAATGGGAATGAAGTTGTAGCAGACCCCATTGATATTCCGGCCAACCAAAGGCACCTAAACCTGTATTACCAGCAGCAACCTTAAGGAACCAAGAGAAGGCACTCAATATTCTCTTATCTGCCATTCCAGATGGTCATCTTCTCAAATTTCATGATGCTAAAGATGCTAAGCAGCTCTGGGCTGCTCTCAGGACCAGATTTGGAGGGAATGAAGCCTCTAACAAGATGCACAGAAATTTGCTAAAGCAACAGTTTGAAACTTTCACAGTTGGTGAAAGAGAGTCTTGATGCTGCATATGATAGGTTTCAGAATCTTCTCAACATGTTGGAGCTATACAAGGCAGAAGTATCAGTTGAAGATGCTAACTTGAAGTTTCTAAGGAGTTTGCCATCCTCATGGCATGTGATTGCTACAATGATCAGAGGACAACAAGGTTTGGATGTCATGGACTTTGATGATCTATATCATCAACTTAAGGTGTATGAGCATGAGATGAGTGGTCAAACAAGTTCTAAGTCTCACAGTATTGCTTTTCTATCATCTGAGAAGAAGGCCAGTACTTCCAAAAGTACTGCTTCTCCTCAAAGTATTGTTTCTCAAAGTACTGCTGTCTATACACCCCCCTCATATGTTCAACAGGTCCCACCAACTACCACTATGGCCTCAGATGAAGTTATGTGCTCCTTCTTTGCACAACAAGCTAGTTTACCTGTCACTTATGAAGAAGATCTCGCACAGATTGAAGAAGATGCACTTGAAGAAATTGATATCAGGTGGCAAGTTGCTATGATCACTGCAAGAATTAAAAAGTACATGAAGAAGACAGGCAAAAGCATTGATTTCAAACCCAAACAGGGCATAACTTTTGACAAATCTCAAATTGAATGCTTCAATTGTCAAAAGACTGGTCACTTTGCAAGAGAGTGCAGGTTTGCTAAGTATCAAGCAAACAGGACATCTGAGAAGCCAAAACTTGAGCTTAAGGAAATTCCCATTACTGAAACAAAGGCTTTGGTTGCTTAAGAGAAGTTATCAGAAGTTGATTGGAGTGAAGAGTTTGATGATGAACCGGTGACTTACTGTATGATAGCAGTGGAAGATGCAGTTGAAGACACAGTGGAAGCATTGGACTGGAGTACTGCTTTTAATGAAGTATCTGAACATGCTGCTTTGGAATCTGATGATGGTTTTGGAAGATTTGACTGGAGCAAGGAAAGTGAAGATGATCCTGTTCAACTCGCATTGGTGGCTACTTCACCAAATCAATCTCCTATCTCTGAGGTATGCTCAAATTGCTATGATTTTTATCATAAATTGCTTAGCAGTTATGTGATTGAGAGAGATAATTGTGTTAAGGCTAGGGCTGAGGTAGCAGGTTATCAAATAACCTTAGAATCTATGGAAGCCAAAATTTTAGCACATGAAACTAATGAAGTAGCTTGGGCTGAAAAATATGCACAACAGGATTACCAGTTAAAGCTTAGTGAATGGAAATTAAACTGTAAAATTGCTGAAATTGAGAAATTAACTAAGGAAAGAGATGATTTGTTAGCTAAGTTTGCTGCTTGGGGTGAAGCTGGTTTGTCACATGTTTCTTATGTTCAAAAACAGCAAAGAGCTTATCTTAAAACTGGATTAGGTTTTGGTATGGATTTTAGTAAGATAGAAGAAAACCAATCTAGTAATCAAGATGAAGGTGAGTATGAGGATATAACCACTAGTGATGAAGAACTCATTAATTATGTAGATACATCTAGTAATGATGGTTCATTAAGTGACTCACCTCCTGCATATAAGAAAGCTAATGATTATCATGCTGTTCCACATCCTACTGGCATTCATCAACCCCTTAGGCCTGATGTTTCTCGTTTTGGAATAGACAGTCTAGAGTTTAGGAAAAAGCTAGTTGCTAAATCTAGGTCTGAAACACCCAAAGAAACTGTTGGAAACGATGTTCAAAACCAAGCAGTACCTTTAACTCAAAGTACTGCTTCACACGCCGTACCTTCTTTTCAAAACAGTACTGCTAAACCTTTTTGGGATAATTTTGGTCAAAACAAGTTTAATCACTCACCAAGAAGGCAAAATAATTTTGGGCATAGACATAGAAGAAATCACTTTAGTCATATGGGTCAAAAACTGTGTTTTGTGTGTTATAGTCCTACTCACTTAATCAAAGATTGTGACAAACACTCAGAATATCTAAGCAAGTTTCCAAGGAATAAGTCTACAAATCAGAAACCTAGAGAGCACAAACCAGTGTGGACTAATTCAAATAGGGTTAATCACAGAAACTTCACACCAGATCATAGCTACCCACATCAGAGAAGATCTTTAGTATCTCACAGTACTTTCCAAAGTACTGCTCAGAGACAAGGTACTGATACAACTGCTTGGAATAGGTATTCTAGGAGATCTCACTATCAACCTAGAATGTATCACAATTCATATAGGGGATCTAGATCACAGGAACCACCTGTTAAAACTGAATGGGTCAAAAGGGGAAGTATTGGTAAGGGACACACAGTACGTTCAACAAAAAGTGAATCAGATGTTTGTGTGACACAAGAAAATGCTAATCAACTGGTGAAAGAGATTTATGTTGAAAAACCAGAAAAATTTGAAAATCCACATGCTAAAACTCAAAAGATAATTTTGGATCATCACTTGAAAGATAGTGGGAATTACATACTCAAGGAATTTGAGTTTGTAACTCCACAAGGGGAACACAAGTCAGTAATGGCTTGGGTTCCTAAGAGTTTCTAACTCTTTTCTTTGTGTGCAGGGCAACCCAGAAGAGGAGCTTAAAGATCATCTTATTGTGGATAGTGGTTGCTCTGGAAGTATGACAGGAGACAAAGAGATCCTGTCTGATTTTAGGAAGATTAGTGGAGGAAAAGTTGCATTTGGGAATGATCCCAATGGAGGAAGGATTACTGGGAAAGGAACAATTAAAGCTGGAAGAATTGATTTTGAAAATGTCAGATATGTGAAGGAGCTTAAGTTCAACTTGTTGTCAGTCTCTCAAATTTGTGATAAAAAGCATCCTGTGTTATTCACTGACACAGAATGTCTCATTCTTTCCTCTGACTTTAAACCTGTTGATGAAGACTTGGTAGTACTTAGAGTACCAAGGACAAATGATGTGTATAGTTTAGACATGAAGAGTCTACATTCATATGGTACAGCCACATGTTTGGTGGCTAAAGCAACATCTGAAGAGGCACATCAATGGCATAGAAGATTGGGCCATGTTAATTTCAAGAATATCAACAAACTGGTCAAAGGCAATTTAGTTAGAGGTCTACCTTCAAAGACTTACAAGAATGATCAATCATGTTTGGCATGCAAGAAGGGTAAACAACACAAAGCTTCCTGCAAGAAGCTTGAGGAAAGAACTATTAGAGAACTATTGGAGCTGTTACATATGGATTTATTTGGACCTGTCTCTGTGGCAAGTTTAAATAAGAAAAAGTACTGTTTGGTTGTTACTGATGATTTTAGTAGATTCAGTTGGGTTTTCTTTTTGGGTTTTAAAGATGATACTTTTGATGCTATCCAGACACTGATTATTGCTCTTGAAAACCAATTGAGACTCAAGGTTAGAGGTATTAGATGTGACAATGGGACTGAATTCAAGAACAAACTTATAAATGAATTTTGTGCAAACAAAGGCATAAAAAGGGAGTTTAGTATTGCCAGAACACCACAACAGAATGGTGTTGCAGAAAGGAAGAATAGGACTTTGATTGAAGCAGCAAGAACAATGTTAGCAGATTCTCATCTACCTATTCAGTTCTGGGCAGAAGCTGTAAGTACTGCTTGTTATGTACTTAACAGAGTCTCTGTCACTAAACCACAGATGAAGACACCCTATGAATTGCTGATGGGCACTAAACCCAACATTCGTTTTATGAAACCTTTTGGTTGCCCTCTTACTATTTTAAACACTATTGATAATCTGGGGAAGTTTGATGGCAAGTCAGAAGAAGGATACTTATTGGGTTATTGCACTAACAGTAAAGGCTTTAGAGTATACAACAAAGTTACTAAGAAGGTTCAAGATTGTCTTCATGTTGAGTGTTTAGAAGATCAAGACAATGAAAAAGGTAAAGGTCCTGATTGGATGTTTGATCTTGAGATTTTATCTCCTTCAATGAATTATATTCCTGTGAGAGAAGAAAATCAACCTATGCACAATGAAGAAGATATCCAATATGTTGTTCATGATGTTCATATTAGTCCTGATGTTGTTCCTACTAAAGATTCTGTAAGTTCAAACCAAAGTACTGCTGTTCCTAAGCAAAGTACTGTTTCTTCAAAACAAAGTACTGTTGCACCACAATCCTCATTATCTGCTGAGGATCAATCTATTCAAGAGGAACTTAATCAGATGCTTCTTCAAGATGTTTTAGCACATTCTTACACTGATGAACAAAGGAGAGCTTATGAAGAGGCAAAGAAGAAGAACAAGACTGCAGAGTTCTCTTACAGTACTTTGGACAGTACTTTTGAACAAAGTACTGCTGCACCTGTTGCCAGTACTTTAGATGATCTAGATGATCATACCATGCCTGGATTAGAAGATACTGATGATGAATTTGAAGATGAAGGTATTTTCCCTAATTCCAATGAAGGTGCTGATGTAACTAATTTAGATGATAATTATGATGTTCCACAGTCTCCAAACTTAAGAACTCATAAGGATCATCCTTCTGATCAAATCATTGGTCCTTCTACTTCTGGAGTGCTGACTAGACACAAAGCTAAGGGTTTCACAAAACCTCACAATGCTTTACTTAGCTTTGTGTATAAACAAAACAGGCTGAATCATAAGGACCATCAAACCTGTTTATTTACTTGTTTCATCTCTCAAGAGGAACCAAAGAATATTGCTCAAGCTTTGACTAAAGAAAGCTAGGTTGAAGCTATGCAGGAAGAACTTCTTCAATTTAAACTTCAAGAAGTTTGGGTTTTATGTGATCTTCCAGATGGGAAGAGAGTTATTGGAACCAGGTGGGTTTTTAGAGTTAAAAGAGATGAAAGAGGCAATGTTATTAAAAACAAGGCAAGGTTAGTTGCTCAGGGTTATAGACAGGAGGAAGGGGTAGATTATGATGAGGTATTTGCTCCTGTAGCAAGAATAGAAGCTATCAGACTATTTCTTGCCTTTGCTTCTTATATGGGCTTTCAAGTTTACCAGATGGATGTTAAAAGTGCCTTTTTATATGGCAAGATTACAGAGGAAGTTTATGTCAAACAACCTCCTGGTTTTGAAGATCCTAAACATCCAAACAAAGTCTACAAGGTTGTTAAAGCTCTTTATGGCCTTCATCAGGCACCTAGAGCTTGGTATGAGAGACTCTCCACATTCTTATTGCAACATGGATATAGAAGGGGAGCTATTGACAAGACTTTGTTTATCAAGAGAGACAAGAAAGATATCATGTTAGTTCAAGTTTATGTTGATGATATCATCTTTGGGGCTACCAAACAGTCCATGGTTAAGGAGTTTGAGCAGCTGATGCAGAAAGAATTTCAAATGAGTTCAATGGGAGAGTTGACTTTCTTTTTAGGACTTCAGGTTAAGCAGTCAAAGGAAGGTATTTTTATCAGTCAAGACAAGTATGTTACTGACATACTTAAGAAATTCAATTTTGATGATATGAAGGCTGTTACTACACCTATTAAATCTATAAATTCATTGGGTAAAGATGAAGATGGACACCCTGTTGAAGTCAAGCTTTATAGATCAATGATTGGCTCTCTTATGTATCTTACTGCATCAAGGCCTGATATCATGTTTGCAGTTTGTCTATGTGCAAGATATCAAGTCTCACCGAAGATCTCTCACATGAATGCAGTTAAAAGAATTTTCTGTTATTTGAAACAACAACCTAAGTTGGGGTTGTGGTATCCTAAAGAGTCACCTTTTCACTTAGAAGCTTTTTCAGATAGTGACTATGCTGGTGATAATTATGATAGAAGATCCACAACTGGTGGATGTCAATATCTTGGAAGAAGGTTAGTCTCCTGGCAATGCAAAAAGCAGACAATTGCAGCAACATCATCTACTAAAGCTGAATATGTAGCTGCTGCAAGTTGTTGTGGACAAGTTTTGTGGATGCAGAATCAACTCTTGGACTATGGGTTCAATTTCAAAAATACTCCTATCAATATTGATAATGAGAGTACAATTTGTATTGTTAAGAATCCTGTGTATCATTCCAAGACAAAGCATATTCAGATTAGGCATCACTTTATCAGAGATTGTTATGAGCATAGACTCATCAATGTAGTTAAGGTTCACACGGATGACAATGTAGCTGATTTACTCACAAAAGGTTTTGATGTGTCACGATTCAATCACTTGGTCGTGAGCATTGGAATGATTAACTACTAAGCTTTGTTTAAGGGGAGGACTATAAGGTGTTAGTATAGTCCTGTGTATTGCTTGAGGGGAGGATGCTTGTTTATATTTAGTTTATATGAAGAAATTTTGGTAAAGTACTGTTTTTCCTGAAAGTACTGCTTATGTGGAAAGTACTGTTTGTCGTATTAAAGTACTGTTCCAACGGTAATATTGATGGGTAATTGATAATAACGGTAACTTTGTTATTATAGGCTGTGATTTTTCAAATCCTACCTATAAATAACTACTTTCCGAATTTCCCTCTCATATTATTACTTTACATCATTTCCATTCTTATCTCCCAATTATCATCTCTTTATTCTTCGATCAACTCATTCTTGTGCTCACTTATTCAACAATGGCGAATCGTTTAACTGTTTCAAAACACAATATGGTGGCTAATTTGGACAAGACTGAGGCAAATATAGTTTTTTATGATATTGTTGATTATCTTACTGGGTCGCCTATTAGTTATTCTCTTTTAGTTGAGCCGGATATAATTGAACCTTGGATTCAAGAATTTTGGGCTAATGCTAGAGATAACATGGAGGAGGATGAATATTATATTAGATCTACAGTTGCTGGAAGGACTGTCAAGATTACAGAAGCCTCTATTCGAGAAGATTTATTATTTGGAGATGAAGATGGGGCTATTCGATTTGACAAGCAACTGATTTGGGATACTTTTAGGAATCTTGGTTATGAAGGGTCTTTAACAGAACAAACATTCAAGAAAGCATTATTCTGTCCTCAATGGAAGTTTTTGATTCATGTACTGCTTCATTGCATAAGTTCTAAAAGTACTTCTTGGGAGCAGTTTGGGTCGAATATAGCATCCGCAGTGGTTGGTTTAGCTACAGACAGAGTGTTTAATTTTTCAAAGCTTATTTTGGATGGGATGCTATCACATATTTCTTCTGGGTCAAAATGGTTGATGTACCCAAGGTTTGTACAGGTTTTCTTAAACAAGCAATTGGCTGATGTTCCAAAACCTGCTACTTTGTTACCTGTTATTGTGCAACAAGCCAAAATCTTTACATTTATGGCTAGGAGAAGTGCTTTGTTCAGAGGTGGAGATATTCCATTAACTTCTACAATGATGGAAGTTGTTCAAGCTGTACGTAATGATGCTGGAGAGGATGAAGAAAGTGAAGGTGTTGATTCTGTACAAGGTACTGCTTCGCAAAGTGCTGCATCTGAAAGTACTGCTTCTCTTGAAGGTACTGCATCATTACAGGGTACTGTTTCTCCAAGTCCTGAGGTTCAAGCTGATATTGAAAGCACACCTACTCCATCTCCACAACATTCCATTCCTATTTCGGAGGAACATTCACATCCTCACAATACTGATCATACAATACCTCGTGAAGGATTAACTTTGGATAACTATGCTTTGACAAAGGAGCTAGTTCGATTGAACAAGACTGTTGAGTCTCAAGCTAAAGCACTTAGGAAGTTGAGACGTAGGTATGTTTGGTTGAGAAATTTTATTAAACCCTATATTCAAGGTTTCAATTTATGGGTTAAAGAGGAAAACAAACGTCGTAAACAACTTCGAAAGGAATTCAAACGAAAGAAGGTTCCTAAGTCATCTTCTGTCAACTTGGGGAGGAATTTAGCAAAGGAAAATTTGAAAGAAGATGTTACAAAGAAGAAAGAATCTGTAAGTACTGCAGAAAAGATTATTTCAGATTCTGAAGAAGTGCAAGTTCAAAGTACTGAACATCAAGGTACTGATGTTCAAGGTACTGATGTTCAAGGTACTGATGTTCAAGGTACTGAACATCAAAGTACTGATTTTCATGATACATCTAGGCAAGAAGTAATAACTCCAAGGGTGTTGAATTTTGAAGAAGAAGCTGGTCCTTCTACATTTGTTATAGAAGAAGAGGAGGAAGCCACATTCATACCTATTCATTCTGCTAGTGATGATGAAGTAATTGCTACAATATTAGATTTATCATAACCAAGAGGAGGGGTTACTATTAGAGATGTACAAGAAGAAGAACAACCAAGAGCTTCTCAACCAGTCATTGATCCTAAAGACAAAGGGAAAGGTATTCTGGTTGAAACAAAGAAAAAGAAACTCACTTTGGCAGAACTTAGAGCAATTGAAGTTGCTAGGAATGAAGCTGCTGCTAGAAAAGTTCAAGAAGAATTAGATGCTCAAGATAGAAAAGAACAAGAAGCTCAAGAGGCTCTAAATAGAAAAGCAGCTCAAGAGGTGCAAGATGAATTAGATGCTGAAACTACGGAACCTTTACAGTCTCCTACACCTGTTAGATTTATGCCAAGAAGACCTAATTTAGCTAAGGACAGGAATGCTATGATGGCTTATCTGAAAAGTCAAGGATATAAAGGATTACAGAAGTTTAATTATCTTGAGATGAAAAGATTATATGATGCTGCTAGGGAGGATTATAAGAAGAATGTTGCAGGCATCAAAGATTTTAGAGAAGAAGCTACCTGGACTGAAACTGAAAGGAAGAAAAGTTTAAAGAGAAAAAGAAAAACTGAAGTTACAGATGTTCAGTTTTCAAAGAAAGAAAAGGTAGAATTAAGATCTGAGACTAGTGATGAATTGAAGAATTATCTCAGAGTAGTAGATTTTGATTATACAAAGGAAGATGATGATATGAAGATGAACAGATCAAAGATCAGTGTTTTCAAAGTTGAGAAATCTAAGAATGGAGATTACATGGTTTTTTATAAGGAAGATGAAAGTTTTAAAGTTTTCAAGAGGTTATGGGATTTGCTGCATGTTATTGATAGAGTAGATCTATTCTATTTATATCATGTTGTGAAGGCTTATTTTGAAGATCATCCATTGGAAGGGATTGGTTTGGTTTTACACGGTGATCTCATAACTATATGGGAAACTGATGAAGAAAGCAATGATGATGTCTGGAAGAATCAAGAAAACTGGGAAATAGTTTGCTGGAGATTCTTTGAAGAATCTGGAGTTCATGTTTTGGAGCTAGAAAATGGAACAATGATACACATGTTTGCAGAAAGAAGATATCCTCTCACAGTTGAGCTCATGAGAAGAATGCTAGAGCATGGATTGGAAGTAGAAGAGGATAATGAAACTGCTTGCATGGTTATCAACTTGTTTATAAACTGGACTACCATTGCTGAGAATGATCAATAACTGGTATGAATTTTATTTGAATAAATACTTTTTGATATATCAGTACTTTTATTCAAAGTACTGCTGATCAGACAGTACTTTCATCAAAGTACTGTTTGCTGAACTAAACCAGTTAAATAAATTTTAGAAGAAACCTTTTTGCTAAGTAATAAATATTTTGAACTAAAGGTTGAATAAATGGTTTTTGTGATGATAACATCAATAGGTTATCAATCCACCATGGTTACAAAAGGATTGACTAATCCATGAGCAAACGGCTCTGGTAAAGATATATCAAATCCGTTTTTAGTTGACAACTTGCTAATAAGTTGGATGGTAATCAACTCACCATATCAGTAATGTGAAGAGTTGGCTAGCCCACAAGAAAATGGCTTGTGGTAAAGGCAGTGGAAAAACCATTATTGGTAATTAGTTCACCATTAGATAGAAGAACTAACTAGTCCAGAAGGGTACAGCTTTTGGTAAAGACAAAACAAATCTGTTGATAGCTGGTGGTTTGCTAAAAATCATATGGTTATCAATGTACCATGGTCTTACACACCAAAACATTTGGCTACTCCAGAGATAATGGCTTTGGTAAAGAGTTCTAAATCCATTATTTTTTCAATGATTCACTTGAAAGTGATGAGAATAGTATGCAACTTAAACTGAATGTACAAATTGTCATATGTTGCTGTGTTGCTGAAAAGATGGAGCTTGCTGGATGCTGCTGTAAAGAGAACAATTCTAAGAGATACTTTGACAAGAACAGATGTTACAGAGATAAAAGCTTAAAGACTAAGAAACAATCCGTCTTTAAAAGATAAAGCTGTTAAAGATATATTCACAAAGGAACTTGAAGTCAAGCAAGTAGAATTCAAGTTAGGGGAGGATTGTTGGGATATGAAAGTACTGAAGATATCAAAGTACTGAAGATATCAAAGTACTGTAAGCTGCAAAGTACTGGAAAAAGTCAAAGAGTCAACGTACTGCTAAAGATAAAGTCAAAGTACTGCACAATAAAGTCAAAGTACTGCAAGAACAAAGAACTGTTATATTCGTTTATAGAAAGTATGGTAACTCTAGAATATTCTGTATTAGATTACTTGTCATACAAGGTTATCAATTGTAAACCGACTAGGATATCCTTGAGCCTATAAAAGGACTCCTAGATTGGCATTAGAGATATGACTTACGATTTTAGAATTAGAGTTTTAGAGAAAGTTCGATTATCTTAGAGTTGTATTAGAGTATCTGCATAATAAGCAGATTTAGAGTTTATAATAAAAGGTTATTCTTCTTAGCTTTGTTAAGTAAATTCCGCGTACTTAATAAAGATTACTCAGTGTTTCTTTGTTAATAACTTAGGATTTATCCGAGGTTATTAAACCTTAACAAGCTAGTTAAGTTAGTTTGATTAAAGTATATCGATCCAACATGATAGAAATGACACAACCGATTTATAGTGGTTCGGCTACAAGGACACCTTCTTTGCCCTACTCCACTCCCCAAGTCTCCTACTCGAGAGTTCAAGCACTATGTCAACAAACTCCTTCACTTGGCAGAAAAGCCTTCACAACGTTGTTTACACCTTTTTCTGGTACAAAGCTAAATACCGAGTCCGTAACATGGTGGACCAAACCAACACGACTATTACACAACAAATATGTGAAATATCAAATACAAGATCTTCGCTACAGAAATCTTGCGGAGGAACAAATCAATCAAGGACCCCTTGCTTGGATGACTTGTAGAATGCTCGTGATCTCGCTTTAGAGAAGGACCTATATGAGAATCACTAAAGAAAGAAAGAAGGAAGTACTCTCTAGATCAAGTGATCTTTTGTTAGAAAAGAATGAGAGTATATGAGAGAATTAGTAAGAAGATGGGTGAGTTAGAATGAAGAAATGGCTCTCTATTTATAGGCAATTTCTTCCACTGTTTTCCGGATCCCACGGACCCCTCTCACTTGGGATCCGTCTAGTGTAATCCTAGGGATCCGTGGGACGCTCCTCTTTGCCCATGGGTTTTTTGGTTATGGGTCATGGGTTATGGGTTGGTCCATGGGTTTTCCTTAGATTCAATGTATCTAATGAATACATTGTATCTAGTCAAATGGGTATGGGTCAATGGGTTATGGATATGATCCATGGGTTGTGGTTTTTACCCATCCTAATAAACTATTACAACAAATGATTAATTACAACATTTTTGTATTTAAATGGCTATATGTAAATGCTTTACAAAAATAACATGTATCCTTATAATTGTACTTAAGATAACATTATATTTGTAATCAATGAAACACAAAGATATCGCAAAATATTAATAAACGTTTTTACGATTTATTTGTATTAACAATCTCCCCCTTTTTGTTGATGACAAAACATAATGTTATGATGAGTAAAACTTAAGAATAGATGTATGTTTTGAAAGCCCCTAAGTTTTACTTCTTCTCCCCCTTTATGTCGATACAAAAATTTAACCCTTCGAAGAAATAAAAGTGTGGAAAAATTAGTCCACTTATCGCTTACTCCCCCTTGACGGTATCCCCCCTAGTTTGGGGCGTCAAGTGAAGAAAAAAAATCCTACAAAGAGAAAGGTTAGTAACATGCTTAAATAATCTTGTGATTGACGAGAATCAAGATTGGGAGCCAAGGTATGTAAACAAGGCCTTGTAATAAAACAACAAAGTGTAGTGGTATTTATGCCACCTACAAGCATGTAAAAATAGAACAAGACTTGTTCTTGAAAATGACTTCAAAAGAAAAAGTACTAAAAATAGAAAATAGTAATAATGATTCCTTCTATGCTTGCATAAGGTTATGGATGGAGGTTTGGATGAGTAATGGTATTGATGCGATCAAGGATGAGGTTGAGTATGAATCGCATTTCTTCCCTAACTTCTATTGCAATTTCCCTAGTGGATTGGCAATGTTCACAATGTAAGTGATGTGGGTAATGAGTACGGAAATCTTCCGGGTTGTTTTGATTTGTGAGTTGCGGAAGTTGTGGTGGAAAAATAGGAAAATACGGATCAAAGTCCGGAATGATTGAAAGTGGTGGTGGAAAAGAACCTAGATGTTCTTGTAGTTTAATGGGAGCTAAATGTGGTGATGTTTCAAGATCATTGAATATTGTGTTTGGAGAAGTTGGAGGTGTCAAAAAGGCTATTTCTTTTTGCTTTGTTGTTGAGATCTTGTTGGAGTCGTAAGGAGTTTCAAAAGAGTGATTTTAGGTGGTAAGTGATTTGGTGATGAAGTTGGTGTACTTGTTGGTGATGAAGGAGGTGCTATAATGGAGGCATCTTGTGGTGAGTTATTTGATGGTGATGAGCCATATGATGATGGTTTTCCTAAGCAACAAGATCGGATGTTAATCCGTGCGGATATCTTAGAGTTTGATTGTGGTATTTTGGAAGGTGGAAGTACAAAGGTTTTTTCTTTCATGAAGATGATTGTTTGTACTAGGTTATTCATCTAAGTTGTAAGAACTTGTCAATGACATGGTGTTGTTTGTTTGTGAAGATGAGATGGATTATGCAAGCATTTTGGGAGTTCTATATATAGAAAAAAACAAAACATTGTAATGAATGCTTGACCCAAAATGTGGATTAAAATCTAATGTTTAGATATGAATTTAAGGCATGTGATCATGAGAACACAAGCATTAAAGAACATACTCCAAAAAATAAAACAAATGTGGATTTTTCATCCAAAGTGAGAAAAATATAAGGTAAAATTAGCTTCTGTCTCACGGATCCTACGGATCCTTCCCTTGAGGGATCCGTCCAGCATGAAGGCTGGGATCCGTGGGTCTGGTGATCCAGGAAACACAAAATTTTCCTTTTGGAAACATTTTTGCCTAGTGTGTTCCTATATGTAAACTATTTGGAGTTGAGGTTATCTCGACTCCTAAGAAAAAAGAAAAATAAACTAGAAGTGGAAAAGCATACTATTATGTGAGATAACCCGTAAACACGTATTTAGTACTTGAGTACGTAATTTAGTTTTCTCAATGCTCCTTATTCATTGTGGCTTAAATTAATGTACCCGAAAACACAAATTGGTTATGTGTCCCCTTTAGCATTCAAAAGACATGAGCTGCAATGAAAACGGGTTTTTACGTTGTATTAATAATGAAAAAGCGATTTGTCCTAGACGTGAGAAATTGCTTTTGTGAAATTGATACGGGAAGGAGTATCATTTTAGAAAGCATTTTGAAATACAAACGTTTTATCCTTTTAAAAGAAGGATGTGTATGTAACTCGTAGTTATTTTGAAAGAAAATAAGAAAATTATAAGTGAAAAACTTATCTTGGGTTTTGAAAATTCCCGTATTGTTTGTGATTTGTGCGTGAAATAGAGATCCTAGACTCAGAAAGAAGAAGGCTAGTGTTTACATACCTTGTAGAGTAAAAAAAAAATAAGTTATGACGTTTGTTCCATTAGACCAAGACCAAGACGAAGTAGGTTGAATTGTTCCCGCTTCAACGGTTTGGTGAGGACGTCGGCTATGTTGTCTTCGGATGCTACCTTCTCAATAGAGATGTTCCCCTTTTGAACATTGTCTCTTAAGAAGTGATGACGAATCTCTATATTCTTTGTGCGAGAATGTAATACCGGATTCTTACTTAGATCTGTCACCCTTGTTGTCACATAGAATGGCTATGTCACTAAGATGAATGTCGTAGTCGACTAACGCTTGTTTCATCCATAGTGCTTGTTGGTATGCTTTGCCGGTGGAGACGTATTCGGCTTCGGTTGTTGATATTGCTAATGCCGTTTGTTTCTTTGAAAACCAAGATGTTAAACAACATCCCATAAAAGTATATACCCCACTTGTACTTTTTCGGTCAACATAATCACCTGTATGGTCAGAATCTGCATATACAATTGTTTCTACTCCCGTGCCCTTAGGATACCATAATCCTAATTGTGTTGTACCCTTAATATATCTAAATATTCTTTTTACGGCTTCTAGGTGTGATGTTTTAGGGTCTTTGTTGGGAATAATCCGTTACCACGGATAGTTGTGGTTTACACTGCTTGGATTAACACTAGCAGTGGAAACGTATTCCCACTGCAAGTTCTTCATTACCACTGCTATCAGTTTATGATAAGGTTAAACGCGTCTAGATAAGTATAGAATTGATCTTGTATATATTCTATTATGTTAGCTTTATACTTATCTTGTATAGGACTCCTTGTTATATAAAAGGAGATCCCAGGTCATTGTCTGAGGTACGTATAATTATATTATCTACGAAAGCTTCAAGGTGTAACCCTAGTGATAAGTTAAGATCACTCGTATTATTCATTAATAATATTGGAGCTTGAGTTTTGTGTTAACTTGTGTTTATTCTCATACATCATATAATTCGTCTTCTAAGTATTACTTAAGTAAATTCCGCTTGCTTGATAATATCATACAAAATATCATTGACACAAGGAGAGTGTCCCAGATCCATCAAGTGGTATCAGAGCGAAGGTTCTGATATTTTGTTTTAGAAGATACAAGTAATTAGCTTGACTCACTCACTCAATTCAATGGAGATGGAAAACAACCAATCAAACTCTTCTTCTACACCCAGACTCCCTAAGCTTAAGCTTAATAAGTTTGAGATGTGGAGGATACTGATTGAGCAATACTTCCTCATACAGGACTATGCTCTATGGGAGATCATTCGACTTGGTGATTCTTTCAAATCTGTGACCACTACTTCAAAAGTTGGTGACACAGATGTTGTGAAAGTTTCAGTGCCTGAATCAAATGCTGAAAAAGCTCAAAAGAAGAATGATCTTAAAGCTAGAAGTCTGTTGCTGATGACTCTTCCTAGAGACCAGATTATTGCATTCAGCAAATTCAAGACTGCTAAAGAACTGTTTGAAGAGATTTGCTCAGTGTTTGGTGGTAATGATGCTACAAAGAAGACTCAGAAGACATTGTTAAAGCAAAGTTATGAAAACTTCTCTGATTCAAGCAATGACTCACTTGATAGCATTTTCACCAAACTTTAGAAGATTGTTACACAGCTAAGTGTGTTTGGCATTGAGGTAGAAAAGGAAGACCTCAATTTGAAGTTTCTAAGAAGTTTGCCTTCAGAGTTTCAAACCAATGTTACTGTCTGGGAAAACAAAACAGACATAGAAACAATGAAGCTCAATGATCTTTACAACAACTTCAAACTTATTGAGCAAAGGTTGAAGAAGGCAGGGAAACTTGGTACAAGCTCTAGTAGCTTGGAATTGTTGTCAAATTCTGTTGACAGTGATGATTCTGAAGATGAAAGTGATGATGATATTGCCACTGTAGGTTCTAAAGTTTCCACTGGTAATGTTAATGTTACCACTGCAGGTTCAAAGAAGAAGGTTGCTAGTATTAGAGATGCTACCTTTTATGCTTTTATCTCCACACAAGTTGATGGCTCTGTCTTAACTCATGAAGACATAGAGCAAATTGATGAAGATGACTTGGAGGAGATGGATATAAAATGGCAGATAGCACTTCTTAGCATGAGGGCTAAGAAATTCTACAAGAAGACTGGCAAGCCTATCCACATTAATGGTGATGATACTGCAGGCTTTGATAAGAAGAAAGTGGAGTGCTTTAACTGCCACACGTTTGGACATTATGCTAGAGAATGTAGAAGACCAAAGAACAAGGACACCAGGTCTACTTGGTACAAGCAAAAGAAAGGACCAACTGTGGAAGAACCAAAGGCAATGCTGGCTATTGATGGTGTGACCTATGATTGGAGTTTCATGGTTGATGAACAAGAAGAAGAACATTCAGATGCTGCTCTTGTTGCTACTGAATTTGCTCTCATGGCTTTCTCTGATTATGAGGTACAAAACTTTGATAGCTGTTCTAAAACATGTAGGGCTGCTAAAGAAGTTGAAAGACTTAATGATTTGTACTCTAATGAAAGGCAAGAATTATATACTGCTAATTATACTGTGGCTAATCTTAGGAGAGCTATGGCAGTATTAGAAAAGCAAATAGACCACTATCAGGCAAATGAGTCAAATTATAATGATGATATGATTCTTCTTAGGAGAGAGGTAGAACATACAACTGTTGTGAATGAAGCATACCAAAAGGAGCTTGAAAAACTCCAAAAGAAAATTGAAAATGTCAATTTAACTGTAGACACATGTTATCATCAGTCTAAGTCAATAGATAAAATTTGGAATGCTCAAATATATAATAAAGCTAAGTCTGGTATGGGTTATAATACTGCGCCTCCACCACTAAGGGGTGTTCCATCACCTCCAGGTATAGATTTAGCTCATACAGGTTTAGAAGACTTTAAGGAACTTGAAAGAGAATATGGTCCTTTAAAGGACACAGTGGTGAAGAGTGAGGAAGAGAGTAAGCTTGATAATGATGTTTTTGAGAGTGCTAGTGACTCATCAGTTGTTGATGAGAATGTTAAAAAGAATGTAGAGACTACTATCCCAAAAGTTGTTAATACTGTTACAGAGGAACCTAGGAAACCAGTTAATAAACCTAGACCAACTGTAAGGTATGCTGAGATGTACAGGAACAAGCCTACAGCTCCTAGGGGTAACCAGAGGAGTTGGAATCATGTTAAATCTCAACAACTAGGTAGTGATTTTGTTATGAACAATAAGGCATGCTATATCTGTGGTAGTTTTGATCATTTACATTCTTATTGTGACTATCATGTTGGGAGATGGGAAGTCTATGGGTATAAAAGGGTGGAGACTAACAGGTATCAACATAATGTACACCCAAATTCTAATTGCAAAATGGTCCCAAGAGCAGTTCAACTTATAAGTGGCCTCAAAACACTTGCCACTGCGAAAACTGTTAACACTGCTCACCCTAACTCACCTGTTAAAAGTGCAAACACCAAAACAAGTTTTACAAAATTTGCACAAATAGGAAAAAGAACCTTTCAAGCTAAAAAGGTTAATAATAACCAACAGTGGGTACCTAAAAAGAAATCAGCAGTTACCACTGCTCATTCAAAAGTTACCACTGCAAGGGTTTTAAATAAGAAAAGGGGGGACATGGGCAATGCTGTGAAGGCCTCAGCACGTTAGGAATGGAAACCTAAAGGAAATACCTCTACAACCAATCCCAATGGTGTATCAATGACCTTTGATAGATTTAACTATATTGATACACGAGGCAGATCCAAGTCAATCATGGCTTGGGTCCCCAAAAGAAACTAACTCTTTACTCTTATGTGCAGGAACATCCAAGGTCAAAAAGGTCAGATCAAGGATATACAGATAGTGGGTGTTCAAGGCACATGACTGGCAACAAGTCCTATCTTTTTGATTTTGAGCATTATGATGGACAGTATGTCAGCTTTGGAGGTGGAGTAAATGGAAAAGTTGCTGGTAAAGGAGTTATTAAAACTGGTAACTTGGACTTTGAACCTGTGTACTATGTAAAAGAGCTTAAGTACAATCTTTTTAGTGTGTCACAAATGTGTGACAAGATGAACAATGTTCTTTTTTCCAAAGATATGTGTTTTGTTCTTTCTAAGGATTTTAAGATGCCTGATGAAAGTCAGATTCTTCTTAAAGTTCCTAGAAAAGGCAATCTCTATAGCTTTGATATGAACAACATTGTAGCTAAAGATGATTATGCTTGCTTGCTTGCAAAGGCCACAGTGGATGAATCCATGTTATGGCATAGAATACTTGGTCATGTTAACTTCAAAACCATTAACAAGATTGTCAAAGATGGTTTAGTGAGAGGTTTACCTCAGAAAAGATTTGAAAATGATCAAACCTGTGTGGATTGTCTTAAAGGCAAACAACACAGAGCTTCTTGCAGGTCAAAGTTGGTTAACTCTATTGCTCACCCACTTCAAATGTTACATATGGACTTATTTGGTCCCACATCTGTGAGCAGCTTGAATCTTAAGAAATATTGTCTAATGGTAACTGATGATTTTAGCAGATTTACATAGGTTTTCTTTCTTGGAACTAAGGATGAAACAACTGGCATCCTCAAGATATTTATCACAGAAGTAGAAAAACAATATGATATGAAAGTTAAAATCATTAGGTGTGACAATGGAACCGAATTCAAGAATAGAGTTATGGATGAGTTTTGCAGAGATAAAGGTATTAAAAGGGAATTTAGTGTGGCTAGAACTCCTCAACAAAATGGTGTTGCTGAGAGGAGGAACAGGACACTGATAGAAGCTGCTAGAACCATGTTGGCCGATTCCAAATTGCCAATTACTTTTTGGGCTGAAGCAGTTAACACTGCATGTTATGTGCAAAATAGGGTTTTAGTGGTAATGACAAAGAACAAGACACCTTATGAATTGTTTAGGGGAAGACCACCTACCCTTAACTTCATGAGACCATTTGGGTGTCATGTATCAATTCTCAATACCATAGATTATCTGGGCAAGTTTGATGAAAAGGCTGATGAAGGGTATTTTGTTGGGTATTCCATGGTTAGTAAAGCTTTCAGAGTATTCAACTTAAGAACCCAAAAGATTGAAGAGAATCTGCATGTTGAGTTCCTGGAAAACAAAGTCAATGTCAAAGGAACTGGTCCAGAAAGACTGTTTGATCTTGATACTCTAACAAATACTATGAACTATGTGCCTGTTTCTACAGGAACATCTTCTTTTGATTTTGCAGGTTCAGAAGAGTTTCTTGATGATGATGAACCAAGCAAAGAGGATGCAGATGATCAAGATGAATTCAGTCTACCTCTTTGGGACTATGCAGATAATAATGATATACTGAAAACTGGAGTTGCTCATCCTTCTAGTGATTTGGAAAAAGAAGGAAATAGTAATTTGAATGCTGATAATTATGAAAGCAGTGGAAATTCAGATTCCACTGTTCGGCAAAGTGTTTCCACTGCAACACCAGATGTGGGAATCACCACTCCAGTTACTATGGAAGCTCAAGCCAATGATGTTGAAATTTCAAATATGCCAAGTGAGATTGTAGTTCCTCAGACTCCCCACACTTCTATTCATAAATCACATCCTCTTGAAAATGTGATTGGGGATGTCTATTCACCTGTGAAGTCTAGAAGACAAACAAAGTTGCCTGATGTTCATGGATTCATAAGTAAAATATATGAATCTAAAATACATGAAGGCAAGAATGAATGTCTATTTATGTGTTTTCTGTCACAAATGGAGCCAAAGAATGTTTACAAGGCACTTGAAGATGAAAGTTGGGTGGAAGCAATGCAAGAAGAGCTGCTCCAATTTAAGCTTCAAAAGGTATGGGTGCTTTGTGATTTGCCTTCTGGCAAGAAGGTAATAGGTACTAAATGGGTGTTCAGAAACAAGAAAGATGAAAGGGGAATTGTTATCAGAAACAAAGCTAGGCTTGTAGCTCAAGGATATACTCAAGAGGAGGGTATTGACTATGAAGAAGTGTTTGCCCCTGTTGCACGGATTGAAGCAATTAGGCTGTTCTTAGCTTATGCATCTTTTATGGGCTTTAAAGTCTATCAAATGGATGTAAAAAGTGCTTTTCTATATGGGCAGATAGATGAGGAGGTTTATGTCTCACAACCTCCAGGCTTTGAAGACCCTGAATATCCTAACAAAGTCTACAGGGTAGTTAAAGCTTTGTATGGCTTGCATCAAGCACCAAGGAAATGGTATGAAACCTTAACTACTTATCTTCTTGCAAATGGATTTCATAGAGGCAGAGTGGATCAAACTTTGTTCATCAAGAAAGACAAGAATGATATCTTGCTTGTTCAAGTATATGTTGATGATATCATTTTTGGGTCTACAAAGACAGATATGTGCAAAGATTTTGAGAAACTGATGAAAGAAGAATTTCAGATGAGTTCTATGGGTGAACTCACATTCTTTTTGGGACTTCAAGTACTCCAGAAGCCAGATGGTGTTTTCATTAATCAAGATAAATATGTGGCTGAGATACTAAGGAAGTTCAAGTTTACTGATGCAAAGTCATCCAGCACTCCTGCAGACAAGACTACACATCTACTTCTTAAGGAAAATAGTGGTGAAGCTGTTGATGTGCACATGTATAGGTCTATGATTGGTTCTTTGATGTATCTTACATCATCTAGACCAGATATTATGTTTGCTGTGTATGCTTGTGCAAGGTTTCAAGTTACTCCCAAGTTCTCTCACTTGACTGTTGTGAAGAAGATTTTCAGATATCTTAAAGCATTTCCTACTCTGGGATTGTGGTACTCCAGAGATTCTCCTTTAGATCTGGTTACTTACTCAGATAGTAACTATGCTGGAGCTAGCTTGGATAGAAAATTTACAACTGGTGGATGTCAATTTCTTGGCAATAGATTAGTATCATGGCAGTGCAAGAAACAAACAATGGTGGCTAATTCTTCAACTGAAGCAGAGTATATAGCTGCTGCAAGTTGCTGTGCTCAAGTTCTATGGCTTCAAAATCAACTTTTGGACTATGGGTACAATTTCATGAATACCATCATACATATTGACAATAGCAGTACCATTTGCATAATAAAGAATCATGTTCAACACACAAAGACCAGACATATTGAAATTAGACACCATTTCATTCGAGATTGCTATGAAAAGGGACTAATTCAAGTTGTCAAAATTCATACTGATGACAACTATGCTGATTTATTAACAAAATTCTTGCTGTGGGAAGATTTCAGTACTTGGTAACAAGTCTTGGAATGCTAAATCCATAAATGTTTTCTGGTGTTGAGGGGAGGCTGTAGGGTAATGCAATTGTTGTATGAGTTTGTATATCAAGTTTTGATGAGGAGTTGGAGTTAAAAGGTGTATATCTGAGATACACAACAAATGGTTATTGATTCACCATGTCTAATAAACATAAGAATCAACTAGTCCAGAGCAAACGGCTACTGGTAAAGACTTGACAAATCCGTTTATGGTTGATAGTTTACCAAAAACTATATGGTTATCAACTCACCATAATCTTTATGATTAAGAGTTGGCTAGTCCATAGCAAACGGCTCATGGTAAAGACATATCAAATCCGTTGATAGCTGATAGTTTGCTAAAAACTATAATGGGTTGCGATTTTTGTGAAAAATTACCACTACTAGTTCACAGTTTCCACTGACAGTGTTATTTTACCACTGTTGTTCTAGCCGTTACAACTGATTATGTCAGTAGTTTATTTTTTACTAGCCGTTGAAAGTAACCACTGATAGTTATATATATAGGGTTAAAATTTTAAGTAAATTATCTTCTTTCTATATTATAACTACTTTCTAAAGATAATTTACTTGCGCATCAATTCTAAACCCTAACCCTATATATCTTTTTCTCTCAATTGGCTAGTCATTACTTCAATTCTTACTGACATAATAATATTTTTCATCAAAAGTTTCTATGGCAACTTTGAAATTTGCAGATGAGCACAACCTAGTGGCCTACCTACAAAAGTCTAACGAGAAGAGTGGCCCTGTTTTTCATCAGATTGTGGACTTTCTTCATACCACTCATATAAGGTATGCATTGCTTTTAAAACCCACAATCTATATCTCTCAAATCAATCAGTTTTGGACTTCTGCTCAGTCCATAACACTTGAGATTGGAGATACACATGAACCAGTGGATGCTCTAAGAGCCACTGTAGATGGGGTAACTATTGATGTTACTGAGGCATCCCTGAGGAGAGTACTTCACTTGGATGATCTCAATGGTCTCATCACATTACCTATGTCTGAAATTCATGATACTTTATCATCCATGGGGTATGATACCACTAACAAAAAGGCTACTTTCAAAAAGAGTGGTTTTTGTCCCCGATGGAGATTTTTGATTCATACTTTGTTACATTGCCTTAGTCCTAAGAAAACATCTTATGAGCAATTTAGATCAACCATGGCTTATCCTTTGGTTTGTCTAGTCACTGATAAGATTTTCAACTGGTCCAACTATATTTTTACTAGTATGAAAGGCAATGTACAGAGTAAAACCAAAATTTTAATGTATCCAAGGTTTGTGCAAGCTGTGCTAAATGAATTTCAACTGCAACCTCATACTACTGTTTATCAAATCAGTTTCCTAAAGCCTAAAGTTTTTCAAAATTTGAAGAAAGATGGCAATATGATTTTTACACCTCTCCTACCCCAAATGCTTGCTAAAATTTCATCTGAACAAAGCACACCCATAATTAATGTTCCCAACATTGATTATATCCCACCAGTTTCAAGAACCTATGAGAGAAGGTCTAAACAGACAACTCCTCTCATGACAACACAGCAAGTTTCTGCACCTTATGGTCTAGGAACAAGCAGTGGTGGTTCTAGACTTCCACCTAGTCCTACTATGGAGGAATCTGGACCTTTGCCCTATGATTCACCTCTCCCAACAGGTAACACAGTTGGAAGTGCTGAGGGAAGTGGAAACCAATTGGAATTGATGGTTTTGTGTACCAAATTAGCAAAGCAGGTTGAGTCTCTACAAAAGGACTTGGCTACTGTCAAGAAGCAACATGCCAAGGATGTTCAACTATTAAAGACAGAGATTCAGACTTTAAAGGAAGAGATGCAGAGGTTGAAAAAGCATAAGCAGACTCTAAAGATGGTGATTTCATCTTCATCCTCACATTCTGATGGTGATTCAGTTGATCATGATTTGGGAAATTCTTCCAAACAGGGGAGGAAAACAGGTTCTGACACTGAGGGGAGGACAATTGATTTTAAAGATGAAGGAGATACAAGTAAAGGAGCAAAGGAAGCTGAAACTCATGGAGAGCAACTTGATGATCAAGACATTTTTCAAACTGCAACTGATTTTACCACTGATTTCCTTTCCACTGCAGAGCCAACTTTTTCCACTGCAAGTGAAGAATTTGATATATTGAAGACATACAAAGGTAAAGCAGTTATGAAAGATGTACAGCAATCTGAAAGTAAGATTTCAAAGAAAAGACAAGTTCAGATTGATCTTGATAGAGAACTTGCTAAGAAGATAGCAGAA
>OU343221.1:220579845-220670543 GCA_910596185.1 Chrysanthemum makinoi | reverse complement strand
CGTAAATCCATATAAATGATATAAAATATGAGCATTATCGGAGAAAATTGACACTTAAAAGTCATGACTATTTGATGTTATCAGTCCCCTATATTTACGGGACCGTCTGGTCATTTACGGGACCGTCCAAGATATAGAAGCACTTTCATTTTTGAATCTCTTTTCTGCACCACCCTTCTAGCCAACCTATATTTCATGACTAATCAAAATTTTAATTTATAGGAATTCGAAAGCATGCTTTACCAAAATTACAACCCTCATTCCTTATTTAAATCTTCATCTTCTTCCTTTATCTTCATGACAAAACCCCTCTCTTGTCCATTCAATGTCATCCTCTAGAAAGCATAGAATTTCCGTCAAACCAATTTGGCGGAAGAAAAAATCTCTAGGAAATTTCATGCAAAGTGATAACTCCACCTCAAACAATCAAATCCCTACTTACACACCACAACCTATCCCTTTCAAAGAAGCATCTTCTTTCTTCTTCTCTTCTTTGATTCAATCTATCAATGAGTCTCAATCATTTCACAATGAGTCCTCCTCCATTTCAAAAGGTCATCCTCTACCACCACCACATTCACCTCTAGTTGCAAACCATATCCCCCAACAATCTCTTAGGGCTCAAGAGTTCTCAACTCTCATTGATTTGCATCTTTTAAATGTAACCATTGCTCAAAAACTTTAATCACCACATCCCATGAACCATCACCCAACTCTAGATCTGGTTAACGGTCAGGAGATTATTGCACACCTAACCACAATCATTCTAAAAATTCGAAATGATCTAGACTTTATCACATCTCTTCTTTTTTTTTCTCCTCGCTTCCCGCCACCTTCAAGCAACTATCTTGCACCACCATTTCTGTCTAAGATCTAGACATGATTCATGTTCTCCAATAAGATCGTGCCTCCTTTAGATCATCCTAGGACTAGACTAGGATTATTTCTAAATATGTATAAGCATGTTGTAATAGTCATACCTCATGTATGACCTTTCAATTATTAATGGGTGTTTCTTTTTAAGTCTATATTACTAATTATGCCCATTTATTAACTCTAACTGACCCATTGTCAGCGGTCCCATAAATACCCGGCGGTCCTTTATTTATAAATGAATGTCCTTGTGTTTAAAGGACCGTCCTTAGTGTTTCTGATATATCTCTCTTCTCTCATCTCTATTCTCTGATAAATGCTTTTCTGGGTCTGATATGTATATACATATTGTTGCACTTGTATTCTAACTTTGGTTATTCTTTATCTCTCTACTCATATGTATATACATATTGTTTCATTTGTTTTCTAACTTGTGTTCTGTAGTACGAAACCATAGCTCGATACCTTGGTGCCCTCAACAAGGGGCACTAATCAAGGGGCGCTGCATCCTCGATTTTTTTGCTCTCAACGCATCAACAACACCTTTTTGACTCTACAAAAGGGGGAGAAGTGACCGAAACTCATTAAAAACTTATTAAAAGCGTAGTTTTACCTAAAATGAGTTTATGTTTTGTTAATACAAATAATGTCGAAAACGATGTTTGCATTATTCGAACTCTATACGTTTTGATAATCACAAAATGTAAAAACATGTTATGTAAAAATACGCTTGATAAGTTTTTAATCGAGAAAGCTCATTTCGTCTACAACATCACTTAAGGTATGAATAAATATTATACAAATCTTCTTAAGTGATCAAAGAAGTTATTTTGTCCCTAAAACGTACATTTTCATAAATGTCACAAAGTTTTACAAATAACTTTTACAAGATTGGTAAATTAAAGAAATGTTTTATTCATAAATGTGACAAAAGTTTTTACAAATAATTTGAAATTATTTTTTTTAATTAAAGAAATGTTTTATTCATAAGAAAATATTTAAATTTGAATTCTTCCGTCAAAATTAGATAATTTTCACCAGATAAATATTTCCCCACTAAAAGACAAAAACATGAACGGAGTCTATGGGACGGTCCTTTATATGACGGTCTTTATATATATGGGATCATTCCAGCACCTTTGACGTTCCCAGCTCGACTATTCTGTAATTTACCTTAGAAAAGTTCACCTTGAGCACTAAAATTTTATGTCTTTTAAAATCTTTCTAACCTCCTTTCTTTGATCACATTAACGTGTCGGTAATTGTTTACAAGTGATCATACATTCCTCTCTCTCAAAGTGAGGAGAAGAACACTCGTATTCATCAAGAAACGAAGTGTTGTGTCTAGTTATTCACCTCGAACCATTGTTACGCTTTCCTAGGTCAATATTCTTTATATCTCCATTCTTGTATATTGGTATATCCGACTTGTGTATGTCGTGAGTTGTTGTATGATAGGTAGATTTGGACGTGTGTACGTTTGTGGGTGATTGTAGATTGACTGTGTACCTCGTGTAGTATTCTGTGTAGTGTTGTGTTTGTTCTAGCTAGGATTAGGACTCGACATTTCGCTTAGTGTCGTAAATTAGTGCAAGCGTTGGTTTTTCTCGCATAAAAGGAGTTTGTTGTTACAGTGGTCGTTAACTCTCAAGTGTGATACTCGGGTAGTGGAGTAGGGCGAAGATAGAGCTTCGTAGCCAAACCACTATAAATCTCTGTGTCTTGGTTTGATCATTTCTTCTCTTTACTCATTTACATTCCTTACTTTGTTATTATTGCTTATATTCATTATGTTCAAAAACTGTTGTGTTGATATCACATAAAATTCGAATCTAAAAGTCTTTAAAAATAAACTTGTAAAAGATTTTAAAACGTAATTTACAAACAGTGAAACTATATCAACCCCTCCCCCTTTTAGTTTCAACAATTCCAATCCTTCACATTCCAATTAGATAGATTCCAATTCCATAAAAAAACATTCCACGAACCAAACGAGGCCTAATTATGTTGTATACTAGTTTGTATTGAATAAATGTGCGTCCAAGTGCATGAGATTGAACAATAATTATGTTAACAAATACTAGTAGACTTTACCCAAATTGTTGTTATATAGGTTTTTATACAAACTTTTTAGGGATAATGTATATGGAGGTGACTCAAATTTTCAACATTTAACATATAGGTCACATATTATTAAAATGAATTTATAAGCCGATCTACTATTAGTTTGTTTTCATTTTCACCAATTTCGGCCAAATTTATCCGCAAAAATATAAAATATAAGTAAAGAACTAACGTCTAACTTATCCAAGCAATATGAATGAAAAGTTTGATTGGAAATACCGATTATACCCTTAATTTAAGTGTGGATTTATATTATTAAAAGTACTTTAGAAGGATAAAATTGAAATTTCGCGGACGATTTTGTTATTCGTATTAGTTTAATATGTAAGTGTTAGGTTCATTTTTGCCGTTTAATAATTATCCGGATTAAATTTGACCGAAATTGGTGTAAACAAAGATAAATACATAGTTTAGTGGCCTATAAGTGTGGCTGAGCATCGCAGACCCCAAAACTGACTAGAACGAAGGACCAACGGTCCGGTCTCGGTTTCAACTTTTTCCTTATTTTGGTCTCGAGTCGGTTCGGTCCGGTCCACCTTACGACAAACCAATCATACCCTTTTGGACCGGACCGACCGAAGAACCGAACCAGACATGACCTATAGCAACCCGTAATTTTTTATAAGGTAAAATGACTATTTTACCCTTTGACTTTTTAAAGTTGACATTTAACTTTGACTTTTGACTATTTGACTTTTACTATTCATCCCATAAAATTTTTATTTTTATTTTACCATAATGACAAGATAAATAAAACTCGAAAAGTCATCCCGACGACGACGTTGAATCCATACAGAACCGATTTCACAAAACCGAGTCTAAGAACTACTTTAGGGTTTAAACGTCATTCGGGCATCCCGTTATGTCAATAAAACACTATAAACATTAAAAATATGTAATTCTACCATTCTACGACAATTCCACAGGTTTTGGAATTTTTCGTTTTCCAGCTTCGCTTTACGCGAAATACTCGATTTTGACCCGCGTTTCTAGCTTTAAACAACGTTTTAGCACCCAATGAGACTTATCACCCATTTTATATTTTTATATGGATTATAATAATAAGTTTCATCATTTCTGCAAGTTTCATATTTTTACGATACCCGGTTTTACATTTTATAGCTTAACAGCTTACGGTTGGCATTTCACGGAACCAAAACTCACTCGAAACATGGTAATACCAAGACACACTATCCTAACCCACCTCCACCCATGAGGAGTCACGCTTGGTGGTGGCTTGCTCATAGCCATTCTTCTTTTAAATGATTACAAGTGTCCTAAATTTAACCATGGTTAATATTTAACCCAATACATGGTTAACTAAACCTATCCTCCTATAAATAGCAAGTAAAAAAACTTCATAAAACCCTCATCCCTCCCCTCCTTGTTCGTTTATATCATAAACACAAGAACACATTCCATATTTTGATTCATGACTCCAAGTTTATGCAAAGAAGTTTCAACTAACAAGTTACTACATCAAATCTCTAGCAAGTTTAAGTGATCTTCTTGAGTTTAAATCCACTCAAGTCACTTATGACTTCATCACCAATCCTTCAAAATTACAAGAAGTATATAAGGGTGCCAAGGTGTGGAAAGCTTGTTCAATCAAAGTCCTAATCCTTACTAGTTACTCTTTTCTTTAGAAAGCCAAAAGTTGTAAGCAACTCATCACCACCACCACTCCATTTTCTCATGTTTATTATTACTAATCTTGTCAAATACATTCTATATATATGGTTACTATATTGATTCATGATGTACATATACTCAAACATATGTTTTAATTCACATATTGTCATAAAATTAACAAACTAGTAAACTAGTTATATTCTACATATTTGAAGCCATTGAAAACAACTATATATGGACTTGGTAACTTACATATTACTATAGAAAAAATAAAAAGGTAAACATAGCAACTTGAATCACCTGAAACGGACAAACGAGTCAAACGTTATGGTAAAAAGAAGTTAACAAACCTTAGAAATGACCAATTTGATTACTGCTGAATTTGTCTTAAAATAAGTGGTACTTGTGATCCGAATCATCAAAAACTTAAAACATGAAAGTTGTCCTGACATCTTTATTGGTGGAACTCGGCCTAAAAAGACCAAATGATATCATTTACTTCTAATATTTGTAAAACAATTTTATCTAAAAAATTGGATTTTCACAAGTTAAAAATATAGAAACCATGTCATTTTCATAACTAGTTACATATTGAATTTTTACTAAAAATTCATTCTTGACTATATTAATAAATTGTGATCATTAGTAAACTATGATAACTTGTAAAAACTAGATGTTTATTAGAAACATAATAAAACTATATAATATAATAATCTCCACTCAAAACATATATTTTATCTACTAAGTGCTACAATACTAGGGAGCTTCATGTGAGGGGTTTCATTTGGGTAGAGCGTATCGACAAGTTGCTGGATTTAAGATTGAAAGTGTCCTAGCTCCTCGAACGTTTACTACATGACCTCTGAATTATGATGGCCCGAACGGTTATACGATATCTATAAACTAAATATGTTTTCACATATTAAAATTGTTACTATAAACATCAAACTATAAATGACTACATCATGATCAACATAGAGACATATATAGGATGGTTTATGTTTTCCTAAAACATTATTCCAAACCTAAGTCGCAACATTCCATTTTTAGGTTGCTCGTAGAAGTTTCCCGATTTATCCGTCACATCCGTTAAAGCACTTAACATCATTAAACTCTAGGTGAGTTTATAGCCCCACTTTCTATTACTTAACTGTTTTACAAACCCTTGGGGGGGATACATTCTTTATTTTTAAACTGAACACATTGCTTTGAAATTTTATGCTATATGTGAATGTATTATGTGCACTAAGTACCACTATTGCCAAACTTAAGTCCTTATTATCATGAACCATTAATCACTGCTATGTGAACGTGAATAATGTGGATAGATCTTTCGGGATTGACAAATCCCGTTTGTTTGACCAAGTCAGGTAAACAAACGCACTCTATTTGAAGAACCATAGGTTTATTAGCAAATTACCTATTAAGGCAATCAGTTATTATTATATCAATTTCTATTGACAAGTGTTAACGCTTATCATGAGCTTAGTGCAATAATAACTGTTTTTATTTCAACATTATGGGTGTATAACAACGTAACCCACAAAAACATTATGTGTTCAACTAATTTCCTAAAACTCTATGAATTTCACTTAACCTTTGTGTTGACAGTTTTAAGCATGTATTTCAGGTCCATATTGTACGAGGATGGCACGGAGGAGCACGAATACTCAAGAAGGCTATAAATTTTATTATCATTCGAAAACCCATTTAATGTATTTTATAAACTTGGAACCATTTGGGACCTCATTTTTGTAAACTCTGATATTTATATAAATTAAATGATAAATCTTTTAAAACGACTCCATTAGAGTTCGGTGTTCTATTGTTATAATTGTTGTGCCATAAAGTAACACCCAGTTTGAATTCCGACGCGTATCACAAAATTGGGGGTGTTACAGATTGGTATCAGAGCCATGGTTATAGAGAAACGGGTCTAAATTAAGACCTAAACTATAACTACTTTTACAAACAAAAACATTTTATAGCCTACCGTTCTCCGTGCCTTCCATCCTCCAGACGATTATGTGACTTTTAAGCATTTTAAGCTACACAAACACACTAGTATATTGATATATACTCTCGACATAATTTCAATCATAAATGATGTGCTGATATCTACGATGCCTATTCTAAGGCATAACCAAGCACAATCATATTTTCCAATCTCCCAATCATGCATCTACTCGTGCATTTTAGGATTACGAAATTTTATCCAAGACATTGTAACTGATTACAATGGTCTTTCTACTTTCCAGACATTGTGAGATACAATGGTCTCTATTACATTCTCAGACACTATAAATCCTACAGTGGTCTCCATTACATTCTCAGACATCTGAAATCCTACGGTGGTCTCAATTACATCCCCAAACACTATAAATGAAGCAATTAACTCATTTATTCCTTAGACATTGTAAGTACACAATGATCTCACACAATGATCTCTCTATCATTTCTCAAGACATTATGAGTTACACAATGACCTCTCCATCATTTCTCAAGATATTGTGAGTTACACAATAATCTCTCCATTTCTCAAGACATTGTGAGTTACACAATGATCTCTCCATCATTTCTCAGACCTTGTGAGTTACACAATGGTCTAATTTACTTCATAGACATTGTAAGTTATACAAAGTCTCTAGAAATTATCTTATAAACCTTATATGATATTGTTTTACATGAAACCCGTCACAGTCTATCAATTTCCATAATGGAAATACAAGAAATGGGATTTCTAAAGGACAAACCGATTCATCATCTACGAAAGTCAGTTCAGAACTTTTCTACATTCATCAAAGTCCTATTTTGAAACCTTCATTGTTAAAAGTTCGTGATTCTAGCCAAGTATGGACTATTTTAGAATTACTTAAAATTTTCTTTCCACACGTATCTACCCATACTATCTTCTATGCAATGGAATGTGAAAATATAGTGGACATTTTCTCAAAAGCTATGGACATATCACAAGTATACCTAATTTAGGTATTTGAAAATTTTATCGAACCTCGGCTAAATATAGTCTAGTAACCTATATTTAACCTAGGGACAGTGGAACATAATGTGACTAACTATGTTCGACTTAAATTTTTCAAACACTGAGAATAGTTGTACTAGGATTATGATCACGTTAATTTCCTACTTGAACTCGATAAACCACCAGAATTCATTAAAAAGATCTAGAGACATGATAGTTTCTTACCACTCAGCGAGATCTTAACACTTATTTATACTACTTAACTTCATTCTTGAAAGTTTTCATTTATGAAATAATCCTAACTACTATCTTGGGATAGTCATCAAATCTTCTCGTCATTTCTTAGAAGTACTAGCCTATTTAGGTTTCTAGGATATGATTCCGCCATAATCCTTTACAATCCACTTATGATTTTAAAACAAACTTGACATCTCTACCTAAGAATAATGGTAAGCGTACACTACACTCTTATAATCGTCAACATATCACATCATTATTCAACCCCATTATAAGTCAAGATGTAAAACTTCATAGTATCATATTTCTTTCAAACACTAGTAGACATAAACACTATACGATATAGCCCTCATCTCGAAACCACCTAAGACATGATCAACTTTGTAAATGGTTTGGATAACCACTTGCCACTAGCAGGACTTTCCTACAACAATTATCACATCATTATAAACCATTTCACATCAACAATATCTTACACCTTTGATTAACAACAGTTACCCTAACAATAACAAAACTATTCCATTTAAGGCACTATATAGACGAAAGTGTCAGTAAACCATTTGCTGGACTAAGGTGTTCAGAGATCACACACGAAACAACTAATGAAACCATATAAACACAAATTAGGCTACATGTCGTACACTATCACCAGAAATGAAAATTTCATAGATGTAAGGCGTTAAAATTTAACAAAAACTCCATGTTAGAAATTAAGATTTTGTTGAAAGCCTCGATACAATAACATATGATTCGTTTTGAGAATCGGGAAAACCAAACTTGAGGTATATTTGACTTATAATATTTTAACAAAACCCTTTAGATTATCAACTTAAGCCACCACCAAAAACTTAGAGTGGTACATAACACATTCTATGACCAGAAACTTAAGAACGCAAAGATCGGATAACACACACTAAATTCTGGGACGGAATTCCCTTAAGGGGTAGAGACTGTAGCAACCCGTAATTTTTCATAAGGTAAAATGACTATTTTATCCTTTGACTTTTTAAAGTTGGCCTTTGACTTCGACTTTTGACTATTTGACTTTTACGATTCATCCCGTAAAAATTTCTATTTTTATTTTACCATAATGACAAGATAAATAAAACTCGAAAAGTTGTCCCGGACGACATACGTTGAATCCATACTGAACCGATTTCACAAAACCGTGTCTAAGAACTACTTTAGGGTTTAAATGTCATTCGAGCATCCCGTTATGTCCATAAAACACTATAAAAATTAAAAATATGTAATTCTACCATTCTACGACAATTCCACAAGTTTTGAAATTTTTCGTTCTCCAGTTCTGCGTTTTACATGAAATACGCGCTTTTGACCGCTTTTCGAGCTTTAAAGAAGTTTTAGCACCCAATGAGACTTATCACCCATTTTACATTTTTATATGGAGTATAATAATGAGTCTCATCATTCCTGCAAGTTTCATATTTTTACGATATCTGGTTTTATGTTTTATGGCTTAACAACTTACGGTTGGCATTTAACAGAACCAAAACTCACTCCGTAAACAAGATAATACCAAGACACACTATCCTAACCCACTCACCCATTGTGACTGCCACCTATGAGGTGAGTCACCTTGGTGGTGGCTTGCTCTTAGCCATTCTTCTTTTAAATGATTACAAGTGTCCTAAATTTAAGCATGGTTAATATTTAATCCAATACATGGTTAACTAAACATTTCCTCCTATAAATAGCAAGTAAAAAAAACTTCATAAAACCCTCATCCCTCCCCTCCTTGGTCGTTTATATCATAGACACAAGCACACATTCCATATTTTGATTCATGACTTAAAGTTTATGCTAAGAAGTTGCAACCAACAAGTTACTACATCAAATCTCTAGCAAGTTTAAGTGATCTTCTTGAGTTTAAATCCACTCAAGTCACTTAAGACTTCATCACCAATCCTTCAAAATTACAAGAAGTATAGAAGGGTGCCAAGGTGTGGAAAGCTTGTTCAATCAAAGTCCTAATCCTTACTAGTTACTCCTTTCTTTAGAAAGCCAAAAGTTGTAAGAAACTCATCACCACCACCACTCCATTGTCTCATGTTTATTATTACTAATCTTTTCAAATACATGTTATATATATGGTTACTATATTGATTTATGCTGTGCATATACTCAAACATATGTTTTAATTCACATACTGTCATTAAATTAACAAACAAGTAAACTAGTCATATTCTACATATTTGAAGCTATTTAAAATAACTATATGTGGACTTGGTAACTTACATATTACTGTAGACAAAATAAAAAGGTAAATATAGCAACTTGAATCACCCAAAACGGACAAACGAGTCAAAAGTTATGGTAAAAAGAAGTTGACAAACCTTAGAAATGACCAATTTGATTACCTTGAATCTGTCTTAAAATAAGTGGTACTTCTGGTCCGAATCATCAAAAACTTAAAACATGAAAGTTTTCCGTAACGATGTTTTACATCCACCATAAAGGAACTCGGCCTAAAAAGACAAAATGATATCATTTACTGCCTAATGTCTGTAAAACAGTTTTTATCGGCAATAATTGGATTTCACAAGTTAAAAATATAGAAACCATGTTATTTTCATAACTAGTTACATATTGAATTTTTACTAAAATTTCATTCTTGACTATATTAATAAATTGTGATCATTAGTAAACTATGATAACTTGTAAAAACTAGATGTTTATTAAAAACATAATAAAACTTTATAATATAATAATCTCCACTCAAAACATATATTTTATCTACTAAGTGCTACAATACTAGGCGGCTTCATGTGAGGGGTTTCATTTAGGTAAAACGTATCGACGAGTTGCTGTATTTACGATTTAAAGTGTCCTAGCTCCTCGAACATTTACTACATGACCTCTGAATTATGATGGCCCGAACGGTAGTACGATATCTATAAACTAAATATGTTTTCACATAATAAAACTGTTACTATAAACATCAAACTATAAATGACTACATCATGATCAACATAGAGACATATATAGGATGGTTTATGTTTTCCTAAAACATTATTCCAAACCAAAGTCGCAATATTCCATTTTTAGGTTTGTGGAAAACTAGAAGGGGGGGTTGAATAGTTTTGCCGATTTTAAGTTAGTTTCAAAAACTTTAGATTCGTTAATATGTGAGATCTTATAGATGTAGAGAAAGTATAGATCTAATGATAAAGCAAGTAAATAAAGTAAAGAAAAGGGATAGAAATGACACAACTGATTTATAGTGGTTCGGCTACAAGGACACCTTCTTTGCCCTACTCCACTCCCCAAGTCTCCTACTCGAGAGTTCAAGCACTATGTCAACAAACTCCTTCACTTGGCAGAAAAGCCTTCACAACGTTGTTTACACCTTTTTCTGGTACAAAGCTAAATACCGAGTCCGTAACATGGTGGACCAAACCAACACGACTATTACACAACAAATATGTGAAATATCAGATACAAGATCTTCGCACATGAAATCTTGCGGAGGAACAAATCAATCAAGGACCCCTTGCTTGGATGACTTGTAGAATGCTCGTGATCTCGCCTTAGAGAAGGACCTATATGAGAATCACTAAAGAAAGAAAGAAGGAAGTACTCTCTAGATCAAGTGATCTTTTGTTAGAAGAGAATGAGTATATGAGAGAATTAGTAAGAAGAGGGGTGAGTTAGAATGAAGAAATGACTCTCTATTTGTAGGCAATTTCTGCCATCAAGTTTCCCGGATCCCACGGACCCCTCCCACTTGGGATCCGTCTAGTGTAATCCTAGGGATCCGTGGGACGATCCTCTTTGCCCATGGGTTTTTTGGTTATGGGTCATGGGTTATGGGTTGGTCCATGGGTTTTCTTAGATTCAATGTATCTAATGAATACATTGTATCTAGTCAAATGGGTATGGGTCAATGGGTTATGGATATGATCCATGGGTTGTGGTTTTTACCCATCCTAATAAACTATTACAACAAATGATTAATTACAACATTTTTGTATTTAAATGGCTATATGTAAATGCTTTACAAAAATAACATGTATCCTTATAATTGTACTTAAGATAACATTATATTTGTAATCAACAAAACACAAAGATATCGCAAAATATTAATAAACGTTTTTACGGTTTATTTGTATTAACAATCTCCCCCTTTTTGTTGATGACAAAACATAATGTTATGATGAGTAAAACTTAAGAATAGATGTATGTTTTGAAAGCCCCTAAGTTTTACTTCTTCTCCCCCTTTATGTCGATACAAAAATTTAACCCTTCGAAGAAATAAAAGTGTGGAAAAATTAGTCCACTTATCGCTTACTCCCCCTTGACGGTAGCCCTAGTTTGGGGGCCAAGTGAAGAAAAAAAATCCTACAAAGAGAAAGGTTAGTAACATGCTTAAATAATCTTTTGATTGACGAGAATCAAGATTGGGAGCCAAGGTATGTAAACAAGGCCTTGTAATAAAATAACAAAGTGTAGTGGTATTTATGCCACCTACAAGCATGTAAAAATAAGAACAAGACTTGTTCTTGAAAATGACTTCAAAAGAAAAAGTACTAAAAATAGAAAATAGTAATAATGATTCCTTCTATGCTTGCATAAGGTTATGGATGGAGGTTTGGATGAGTAATGGTATTGATGCGATCAAGGATGAGGTTGAGTATGAAACGCATTTCTTCCTAACTTCTATTGCAATTTCCCTAGTGGATTGGCAATGTTCACAATGTAAGTGATGTGGGTAATGAGTACGGAAATCTTCCGGGTTGTTTTGATTTGTGAGTTGCGGAAGTTGTGGTGGAAAAATAGGAAAATATGGATCAAAGTCCGAATGATGGAAGTGGTGGTGGAAAAGAACCTAGATGTTCTTGTAGTTTAATGGGAGCTAAATGTGGTGATGTTTCAAGATCATTGAATATTGTGTTTGGAGAAGTTGGAGGTGTCAAAAAGGCTATTTCTTTTTGCTTTGTTGTTGAGATCTTGTTGGAGTCGTAAGGAGTTCCAAAAGAGTGATTTTAGGTGGTAAGTGATTTGGTGATGAAGTTGGTGTACTTGTTGGTGATGAAGGAGGTGCTATAATGGAAGCATCTTGTGGTGAGTTATTTGATGGTGATGAGCCATATGATGATGGTTTTCCTAAGCAACAAGATCGGATGTTAATCCGTGCGGATATCTTAGAGTTTGATTGTGGTATTTTGGAAGGTGGAAGTACAAAGGTTTTTTCTTTCATGAAGATGATTGTTTGTACTAGGTTATTCATCTAAGTTGTAAGAACTTGTCAATGACATGGTGTTGTTTGTTTGTGAAGATAAGATGGATTATGCAAGCATTTTGGGAATTCTATATATATAAAAAAACAAAACATTGTAATGAATGCTTGACCCAAAATGTGGATTAAAATCTAATGATTAGATATGAATTTAAGGCATGTGATCATGAGAACACAAGCATTAAAGAACATACTCCAAAAAATAAAACAAATGTGGATTTTTCATCCAAAGTGAGAAAAATATAAGGTAAAATTAGCTTCTGTCTCACGGATCCCACGGATCCTTCCCTTGAGGGATCCGTCCACATGAAGGTGGATCCGTGGTCTGGTGATCCAGGCAACACAAAATTTTCCTTTGGAAACATTTTGCCTAGTGTGTTCCTATATGTAAACTATTTGGAGTTGAGGTTATCTCGACTCCTAAGAAAAAAGAAAAATAAACTAGAAGTGGAAAAGCATACTATTATGTGAGATAACCCGTAAACACGTATTTAGTACTTGAGTACGTAATTTAGTTTTCCCAATGCTCCTTATTCATTGTGGCTTAAATTAATAAAAACCCAAAACACATATTGTTATGTGTCCCTTTAGCAATCAAAAGACATGAGCGCAATGAAAACGGTTTTACGTTGTATTAATAATGAAAAGCGATTTGTCCTAGACGTGAGAAATTGCTTTTGTGAAATTGATACGGGAAGGAGTATCATTTTAGAAAGAATTTTGAAATACAAACGTTTTATCCTTTTAAAAGAAGGATGTGTATGTAACTCGTAGTTATTTTGAAAGAAAATAAGAAAATTATAAGTGAAAACTTATCTTGGGTTTTGAAAATTCCCGTATTGTTTGTGATTTGTGCGTGAAATAGAGATCCTAGACTCCGAAAGAAGAAGGCTAGTGTTTACATACCTTGTAGAGTAAAAAAAAAATAAGTTATGACGTTTGTTCCATTAGACCAAGACCAAGACGAAGTAGGTTGAATTGTTCCCGCTTCAACGGTTTGGTGAGGACGTCGGCTATGTTGTCTTCGGATGCTACCTTCTCAATAGAGATGTTCCCCTTTTGAACATTGTCTCTTAAGAAGTGATGACGAATCTCTATATTCTTTGTGCGAGAATGTAATACCGGATTCTTACTTAGATCTGTCACCCTTGTTGTCACATAGAATGGCTATGTCACTAAGATGAATGTCGTAGTCGACTAACGCTTGTTTCATCCATAGTGCTTGTTGGTATGCTTTGCCGGTGGAGACGTATTCGGCTTCGGTTTGTTGATATTGCTAATGCCGTTTGTTTCTTTGAAAACCAAGATGTTAAACAACATCCCATAAAAGTATATACCCCACTTGTACTTTTTCGGTCAACATAAACACTTGTATGGTCAGAATCTGCATATACAATTGTTTCTACTCCCGTGCCCTTAGGATATTGATTCGTATAGGAAAATATACCAAATATACGATACACGCGAGAATCGACAAATCAACCTTTTAGGAAAAGGGTTAACGTGCCAAAACTCACGAATGTGATATAAGTGATACCGGGCAAGTGATTACCCGGGTCGTTTCCCAACGAGGTGTGAATTGACAGTGACGTTTGAGGCTTGGAGATTGAACTTGAATGGTTAAACTAATTTTGGTTTTGATTATGCTAATCTACGAATTAAAGCACGGGAATGAAAATAAAGCACGTAAAACTAAATAAAGGACTAAATTAACAACTACTAAGCATAAGGAACAATAAAACGAAGCTAAATTACGTCCTAGGGTGCTAAAACTAAAAAAACGTGAAAACCCGGGCTAATCCCGAGCTTCAAAAAGTGAAAATAATGCAATTTAAGACCTACGGGTGCAAAAGTAATTTTCCTACATTCTAAACGACTAAAAATAATTTTAGGAAAAAGCCGGGTATTTTTTTCGACTTTTATTTTATTTATTACGAATTAAAAACTAATTTTAACTAATTAAATTATAAAAAATACTAAAACTTTTTGGAAAATTCTGAAACTTTTTGTAAAATTACTCAATGGTAATAGGAAGCTAAGAAAAATAGAAAGGCTATGTTGCGCTTTTATAGAATAAGTCAGCTTATAAGCTACTAAGGTTAAATAAGCAAAATTACTAAAACCTAGTTAAGAAATTAATGTTGCATCTAATGACATGAAAAAGACCCTAGGGCATGGTTTACGGTACCCTCATATCACTTCACGAAGGGAGGTCCCTAGTTCGAACCTTGGCCTCCCCTTTTTTACCAATTATTTCTTTTTTTGATTTTTTTTCTTTTCTTTTTGGGAAACTAATCTAAGGACCAAAATAAGCATTTCAACAAAAACTAAACTTGAAAATAAGCTAAAAACAAGCTGAAAGGTGAAGATTGAAAATCGATCGAAGCTAAAAAAGAGGGTCTGTTTGGTTTAGGAACAAACTAAAGGCAACCAAAAAGCTATAGGAGCTTATCAATAAGCTAACTAAGGGTACTAATCTACATTAAGCTACACCTAAAATAAACTAATGGGACCTAATAAGCTAAAACAAAAAGAAAAGAAGCTAATGGCTACTTTCTCGAGTCATTGTAGATGCATCCTCAAACAATCAATGAATAATGTGAGCTTATAAATAAGCTCTTAATTGACTTCTAAATGTACTAATAAGCTAAAACAGCAAAGATTGATACTAAGGGCTTCTAAATAAGCAATTTGCAACTAAAGGGGAGCTTTATATGAAGTCATGTGGAGCTAAAAAGCACCTGTTCAGTCAGCTGAAAACGCTTCGGCTAAAAAGCCCGTACGCCTATTGAGCTTATTCTAACTAAGCTACAAGGGGAGTGAGCTTATGAGCTTGTGGAGTTTTGAAGACAAGCTAGAAGCTTTTGCCCCTCAAATACCTAGTTAAAAGCTTTAAACAATCTAAAAGAGGGTGCTAAGGGGTATCTGGATGTAACATGCATAAGTAAGGGCGTGTCTTCAAAAGCTTCAAAAAGCAATTCAATAAGCTCTAAGTCCAAATACAAGCTAACTCACAAAAACCTAGTACAACTAGCTACCATCAGTAGTACAAAATTAAACCTTAAAACTAGCTCTAACTTATCTAAAATTAAGTAAACAGTGGGACTGTTGGGGACGATTTAAGAATGTTAATGAAGACAGATTTGGATTTGCATACTACTTAAAAACTAATTTGTAACTAAAAATTGCTGAGAATGCTAAATTAAACTGAATGAACATTTAACTAAAATAATTTTGAGACCCAACATGGGTCAAAACTGGAGTTCCACCCAGATTTTATGCTAAACCAAACACCACTTTTGGGCAGAAAACTAGCCTTTTTGAAACTGTGAAGGATTAAGAACCATACAAAATAAATTGAAAACTTGAACAAAAGTTCAAATAGACTTATACAAGCTTGTAAGAGACCTTTTTAACAGTAGGGAAACAAGAATTTCATTTAAGACAGAAAATAAAAAGAAGACTTGAAACTGCATAAACTTGGATTAAACTGGATCTAAGACATGAAATTAAATTGCATTAAAATTAAAAGTTTACATTAAAAGTAAATGACAAGAAAGTTAAAAATGGAACTAGAAAATAATTTCTAGACAAGTTTCTACCATTTATCCTAACATCTATTTATACTAAAAAAAACTGCAAAGGTATTCTCATCTTGTCTTTCTCGTGTTGTGTTTTGTGTCTGAGAGAATAAGAGACTTGGACACTTGTTGTGCTTTCTTGGGATCATCTTAGCCATCAAACCATCTTGGAGCCCAAGGAAATCATCCTAGCCGTCCCTTCTTGAGAGCCAATGAGACAACATGGGATTGCCAAGGTGGCAATGGCCATGTGGGGTGGTTGGGACCGGTGGGGACCGGTGAGATGGTGACGGTTTGGGGAAGAGGAGACAAGGGATTGGGTTTTGGCGCCAATTGGTTTAGTGGTTTCTGGGTTGGGATTATATCTGGGTTTAATGGGTAATGGTGGGAAGTGGGTAAAAATAGGTGTGTGGGTGGTTCAAGTGGTATAAAGGGTTTTGTTTTGTATTTTGGTTTTTTTAAGGTTTTAAGTTTATAAAAGGGTTTTAAGTATTTTGAGTTTTTGTAAAAAGTTTTTTTTTTTTTTTTTTTTGAAAGAAAGAAAAATATTTTTAATAAAAATTGGTTTTGATAAAAATAATTGTTGTAAATAAAAATAGTTGTTTTAGTGAAAAACGCTTTCGGGCTAAAAATGGTAAATTGGGTTCGGGTGAAGGTTAAATGGAAATTTGGGTTTAGGGTTATGTTTTGAGTCTGATTCCCAAGCTCACTCTCAAAAATGTATCCCGGCTCAAAATGTAGAAAAATCATTCCCACCATTGCAAAGCATGTTTTCCAATCCGAGCTCATTTCTGCTTTTGTCCTCGTTTCGATCCTTTGTACCTGAAACACATAAAAACACATTCCAAGGATATTTGTAGCATAATTGGTTATATTTCCGTGTTTTTTGGTCGTTTTTGCGGTCTTAGATGGGTAAAAATGATGAGTGAATAAGCACTCATCAAATCCCCACACTATCAATTGCTAGTCCCTAGCAATCCGATCATATGAAGTAATGAAAGGATCAAAAAATACCAAGAATACCCCGTCTCGACTTTTTATTCAACTATGAGAAATTTAAACTTGAACGATAATAAATAAAATGCTTGATTATCAAAACATGGCATCATAGAACGGGATTCACACAAAATGGGTGTCTCCAGGGAATTGTAATCGTCATCCTCTTTTTTATACTCTCAAACCAAGCTTAAACTTATTGTGCAAACGTTTTTGTAAAATGCTAACACTACTTATATCAATAATCTATGTAAGTCGAGACTTAACTTTTTACTCCCGCAATTTATAAAATTTAAGTGTGTGTGTGTGCTCATTTTCAAAAGTTTGACCATTGAAATCGACATTTGTTATGGTTGTTATCCACTTAACTAAAGTACTAACTCACCGGAAACGATGAAAGTCTAAGGATCGAAAGGGCCTCTTCCATGTAGCGGCTTTCTTCTCGGCACATCCCAAAACATAAGTTTTAAGTGACCGGGCTTTTGACACCTCACAGAGAATAGTACCGAATTAGCGGGAATTCGATTCCAAAGATTTACGAAGCTACCGTTAAGTTAAAACTAAACCTAAATGGATTACAACCGACGATAATTTAAAAATTCGAGATTCAAAGGTGAGATCACTCCATGTAGCGACTTTCTTCTCAGCTTGTCCTTTTAAGGAGGCTAGGTTTTCACCCTCGAGAATAGTATCGGAGCTTTCGGGATCTTTGAAATCAAGGATTTCCAAATTACCGTCAAACTTTTAGACAACTTTGACGAATACGAGTTCAACTTCCGATTTAAATTTAAGAAAAAGCAAGTTTCGCACATTTATTCATAAGCAACATAATGCTTTTATTCACGCAACTCATATTTTTCATTTTTCATCACTTTTTTTTTTTTTTTTTTTTTTTTTTTACTTTTGACTTTAAACTTTAAACTTGCAACTTTTTGCATCATTCAAGCAACTTTTGATACTTTCATTTTGCAACATTATTCAGATTTAAAGAAAGTATGCTTTCTCGGAAATTTAAATAAAAAGTTGAACTCGGACTCTAAATCAATTTTGCTTAAAAACTTTTTATTGTAACTAGACGATTTGAATGTTCAAAAGTTTGACAACAAACACGTATTTAAGTCCAATTAGTTAGCTTCAGGGAGAAAAAGCCATAGATTACTTATATAAGCTCTAAAGAGAACCAACTACTCCACGCTTAGCATTTTCATTTGCACAACGCGTAAAACCTTAGCCTAAATGTTAAGAGAGCAGCTAGATCAACACTCTAGCAGAGTCGGGATTCCCCTTGTTCTAGCCGAATCAAGACTAAACTAGCATTAATACCGAAGTATTAATGAATTATTTTTGTGCAGAGCACTTCTTGTAAACGTAAATTCTTGACTTAAAGCGATAAAAATTTAAAATTTTTGGTCAAAACGGGGGTGCTAGGGTACTAGAAGGTACACATGTGATCAAAATTCGCTAGAATTCCCCCCCACACTTAGAATTGAATATTGCCCTCAATATTCAAAGTACCGGCCGGAGCCGAAACTATAGAACGGAAAAAGGTAATACTACTAGCTAAGTGTGGAAACGAAATCTTTTTTCACAAAAGAATTTATAAAGATATCCCTAGATAATCGTTAGCAAAAAGATCGGATATTGGGCAGCTGGATTGAAAACAAAGCATCAATCATCACGATCTACGGGAATCTTGAAAACAGAGAGCAAACACCCAACAAGTAAACATCGTGGGGGTTTCCCCACACTTAGTGTTAGAAAATAGAAAGAAGTGAAACATGTGGTAACCATGAAATGCTACTGTTTTTGTTAACCGAGTCGCTAGCTTGACTCGACCCGAATTCATTGGTCCATGGGGGAGCAAGTGGAAGAGAAAATTGTCGGACTTTCATTCAAATGGTTTGGATAAACATTGAATGTGCTGAAGTTCCACCGATGAGATATAACCGGCTCAAAAGAATGAGAAATGCCGGGGTCAAAGATGGTATCTTCACTCCCGTAAGAGTTAAGATATGGAGAAGTAATGGGATAAGAAAGGAGAGTGTCAATGAGTTGACAACGGGTGGGACGGGTGGGCAAAAGATTAGATTGAGGAATATTGAGTGAATGTTCAACAATCTTATCCACCACTGAAGCAATGAGAATATCCATATCGGGCTTAGAAGAGGTTCCATCATCCGGCGGTTTAGCAGGCGGACGAGTGGATGATGGACCTAAGCCATAATCGTCACTCTGAAAACTCGGAGGCATCGAGTCATCCGGAGAAAGAAATGAGTCGACGTCCTCCATAAAAGTGTCACTTGACGAATTATCAGAAAACCTATTGTATAAAATATTTTCCAATTCAGTGAGGTCGGCTTCAAAATCGAAGTGCACGTCATCATCTCCCGGTGGAGAATGATTGATAAGAGCGAGTTCATCGGCGAACTCCTCGAGAAGGTCTAAAGTCGGAGTGGGATTGCCACTATTCTTTTCTTCAGAAGTAGAATCATCGAGCTCGGGTAAAGAGGTAATGGGGTTTTCTAAGTAAAGGTCACTATCCTCATTCTGAATGTCAAAGATTGGGTTATCTGAAACTTGAGTGAATTCAGAATCGAAGTCAAAAAGAGGATTAGTGAATGCCATAGTGAAAGGTTCCTCGGACACAACAAGATTATCTTCATCATCCGTTTCAAAATCAGTGTCAATTTCTCGATCTTCCGGTTCAAAATCTCTCACTTCTTCTAAGCTGACGAGCTCAGAAGGAATTTCCTCAACATACTCGATGTCTCCACACGATAAGGAATCGCTGCAAACGACGTAAAGTCATTTTCGACTCGGAGATCATCTCAACCGAATCATTAGGGGTGGGAGGAGAAGAATCATCATCAACCGGCTCATCACACATCATATCGGAGACACCCTCGCACTCACTTGGGGTTGGGACAAGGTTCTCAACACAAGACGGTTCCGTTTCCGGAATAGTGCTAAGATGCTCGTCCCCCATACTTAGAGAGTCAACGGGCTCTTCGGTGTGGTTTCGGCGACAAACTTTCATAATATTCCTTCATTTGAATGGAATCCTCATCATCTTCGTCGTCAATGTAAGTCGCGAGCCATCGAGCACGTCTTGCAAGTGCTTGTTCTTCGATTCATATTTCTTCAAGACATCTTTGAATCTTAGCGCTCGCTCCTCTTCTTCAAGTAATTCTAGCATAGATTTTTCGTTCCGAGACGTTTGGTCTTCGGCAAGTTCTTCTAGCATACTTTTCTCACGAGGATGTTGATTAATGACGGGATATTGTTCAACGACAGGAAATTGTGGGGGTTGGAAATTGTCAAAACAAGGAGTGTTATAACAAGGATCATTTCCATAGTAATTTTGATTCCATGATTGACATTGGTAATCATAATGAGGACCCCCACAATTTGCACAATAAGGAATTTGAGGAGAGAAATTCTTAAATGAAGGATCATTGAAATCTTGATAGTACGGTTGTGGTTCGTATGAATTCTGTGGAGGGTAGTTGAAATCGTTTTGAGGATAATTGAAAGGATTTGGATTAGAATCATAAGCGAATGAATTCTCGGCACAAATCGAACAAAATCCATTAGTAAGATAATTTCCACACCACTCGCACATACATTTGAAACAACGAAAACCTTTCGGTAACACGTCTCCACAACCATAGCAATAATCTTGATCGAACGAAGATATCTCGGGCTCGGGAATAGGGATCGAGGGCTCAACAATATCACAAGTCGTATTTGTATTTCCCGAAGTTGAATCTTGACGAAGTTCATTTAAGAAGTTTTCAATCATGTTCACGATTTCGTTAGAAAAAGGTTTTGAAGATTCCGGAGGTGGGACAAGTGGTGTGCTCTCAGAGCTAGCAATTTCCACCACTTCCGCTTTGGTCTCCGGTTCTTGTTCTTTTCTTAACCCAAATTGCGAAAGATTTTGATCAAATCTAGACGGTTTAGGCTTAGAAACAAGAGAAAAAATCTCGGGTTGAGGTGGGAGGTCGGAAAAACTTGGAGAATCATCGAGAGAGTTTTTGTCGGATAATTCGCACCAATAGCAATATTTCCTTGCACCAGCTCTTCCACACCGCTCACATATACAATCACGATTGAGACAATAAAGTTGATCCTCTTCCATACGGCCTTTACAGTGAAAACAACGACGATAATCGATCGTCGCCATGAGAATTAAACTTGTAGAGGGTTAAAGGAATAGAATTAAGTGATCGAGAGGATACGAAGAATAGAATCAAACGGTGAAAGAGGGTAAGAGAAATAGAATCAACGAATAAGAGGAATGAGAAGAATATTTTTGGGGTTTTGATAAATAGAAAATATAAAAGGGAAAATAAATTTTGAAAAGGAAAATATTTTTGGGTTTTTGGGTTTTTGGAAAGAAAATAACTTCACGAGGAAGGATCTTCAAGTCACTAATCGTCAAACCGTAACGATATTGTCGCAACACAACCTCCCCGGCAGCGGCGCCAAAAATTGATTCGTATAGGAAAATATACCAAATATACGATACACGCGAGAATCGACAAATCAACCTTTTAGGAAAAGGGTTAACGTGCCAAAACTCACGAATGTGATATAAGTGATACCGGGCAAGTGATTACCCGGGTCGTTTCCCAACGAGGTGTGAATTGACGGTTACGTTTGAGGCTTGGAGATTTGAACTTGAATTGGTTAAACGAATTTTGGTTTTGATTATGCTAATCTACGAATTAAAGCACGGGAATGAAAATAAAGCACGTAAAACTAAATAAAGGACTAAATTAACAACTACTAAGCATAAGGAACAATAAAACGAAGCTAAATTACGTCCTAGGGTGCTAAAACTAAAAAAACGTGAAAACCCGGGCTAATCCCGAGCTTCAAAAAGTGAAAATAATGCAATTTAAGACCTACGGGTGCAAAAGTAATTTTCCTACATTCTAAACGACTAAAAATAATTTTAGGAAAAAGCCGGGTATTTTTTCGACTTTTATTTTATTTATTACTAATTAAAAACTAATTTAATCTAATTTAATTATAAAAAATACTAAACTATTTTAGAAAAATCTGAAACTTTTTGTAAAATTACTCAATGGTAATAGGAAGCTAAGAAAAATAGAAAGGCGGTTGCAGCTTATAGGAATAAGCTGTTTATAAGCTACTAAGGTTAAATAAGCAAAATTACTAAAACCTAGTTAAGAAATTAATGTTGCATCTAATGACATGAAAAAGACCCTAGGGCGCATGGTTTACAGGTACCCTCATATCACTCTACGAAGGGGGAGGTCCCTAGTTCGAACCTTGGCCTCCCCTTTTTTACCAATTATTTCTTTTTTTTGATTTTTTTCTTTTCTTTTTGAGAAACTAATCTAAGGACCAAAATAAGCATTTCAACAAAAACTAAACTTGAAAATAAGCTAAAAACAAGCTGAGCAGAAGATTGAAAATCGATCAGAAGCTAAAAAAAAAGAGGGTCTGTTTGGTTTAGGAACAAACTAAAGGCAACCAAAAAGCTATAGGAGCTTATCAATAAGCTAACTAAGGGTACTAATCTACATTAAGCTACACCTAAAATAAACTAATGGGACCTAATAAGCTAAAACAAAAAGAAAAGAAGCTAATGGGCTACTTTCTCTGAGCTGCTGATGCAGCCTGAAACAACATCCAATGGGGTTGTGAGCTTATAAATAAGCTCTTAATTGACTTCTAAATGTACTAATAAGCTAAAACAAAGAAAGATTGATACTAAGGGCTTCTAAATAAGCAATTTGCAACTAAAGGGGAGCTTATATGAAGCTGTTATGGGAGCTAAAAAAAAGCACCTGTTCAGGCTGCTGAAACAGTCGGCTAAAACAGCCCTACGTGGCGTCTATAGAGCTTATTCTAACTAAGCTACAAGGGGAGTGAGCTTATGAGCTTGTGAAATTTTGAAGACAAGCTAGGGGGAAAGCTTTTGCCCCCTCAAATACCTAGTTAAAAGCTTTAAACAATCTAAAAGAGGGGCTGCTAAGGGGCTGTGACAGAACATGCATAAGTAAGGGCGTGTCTTCAAAAGCTTCAAAAAGCAATTCAATAAGCTCTAAGTCCAAATACAAGCTAACTCACAAAAACCTAGTACAACTAGCTACTACTGTAGTACAAAATTAAACCTTAAAACTAGCTCTAACTTATCTAAAATTAAGTAAACAGTGGACTGTTGGGACAGATTTAAGAATGTTAACAGAAGACAGATTTGGATTTGCATACTACTTAAAAACTAATTTGTAACTAAAAATTGCTGAGAATGCTAAATTAAACTGAATGAACATTTAACTAAAATAATTTTGAGACCCAACATGGGTCAAAACTGGAGTTCGACCCAGATTTTATGCTAAACCAAATATCACTTTTGGGCAGAAAACTAGCCTTTTTGAAACTGTGAAGGATTAAGAACCATACAAAATAAATTGAAAACTTGAACAAAAGTTCAAATAGACTTATACAAGCTTGTAAGAGACCTTTTTAACAGTAGGGAAACAAGAATTTCATTTAAGACAGAAAATAAAAAGAAGACTTGAAACTGCATAAACTTGGATTAAACTGGATCTAAGACATGAAATTAAATTGCATTAAAATTAAAAGTTTACATTAAAAGTAAATGACAAGAAAGTTAAAAATGGAACTAGAAAATAATTTCTAGACAAGTTTCTACCATTTATCCTAACATCTATTTATACTAAAAAAAACTGCAAAGGTATTCTCATCTTGTCTTTTCTGTGTTGTGTTTGTGGTCTGAGAGAATAAGAGACTTGGACACTTGTTGTGCTTTCTTGGGATCATCTTAGCCATCAAACCATCTTGGAGCCCAAGGAAATCATCCTAGCCGTCCCTTCTTGAGAGCCAATGAGACAACATGGGATTGCCAAGGTGGCAATGGCCATGTGGGTGTGGGGTTGGGACTGAGTTGGGGGCCAGGGAGAGATGGTGACAGGTTTGGGGAAGAGGAGAAAGGGATCGGGTTTTGGCGCCAATTGGTTTAGTGGTTTCGGGTGGGATTATATCCGGGTTTAATGGGTAATGGTGGGAAGTGGGTAAAAATAGGTGTGTGGGTGGTTCAAGTGGTATAAAGGGTTTTGTTTTGTATTTTGGTTTTTTAAGGTTTTAAGTTTATAAAAGGGTTTTAAGTATTTTGAGTTTTTGTAAAAAGTTTTTCCTTTTTTTTTGAAAGAAAGAAAAAATATTTTTAATAAAAATTGGTTTTGATAAAAATAATTGTTGTAAATAAAAATTGGTAAAAATAAAAATAGTTGTTTTAGTGAAAAACGCTTTTGGGCTAAAAATGGTAAATTGGGTTCGGGTGAAGGTTAAATGGAAATTTGGGTTTAGGGTTATGTTTTGAGTCTGATTCCCAAGCTCACTCTCAAAAATGTATCCCGGGCTCTGAAAATGTAGAAAAATCATTCCCGGCTCCGTCTGCAAAGCATGTTTTCCAATCCGAGCTCATTTCTGTTCGTTTTTGTCCTGTTTTCGATCCTTTGTACCTGAAACACATAAAAACACATTCCAAGGATATTTGTAGCATAATTGGTTATATTTCCGTGTTTTTTGGTCGTTTTTGCGGTCTTAGATGGGTAAAAATGATGAGTGAATAAGCACTCATCAAATCCCCCACACTATCAATTGCTAGTCCCTAGCAATCCGATCATATGAAGTAATGAAAGGATCAAAAATACCAAGAATACCCCGTTTCGACTTTTTATTCAACTATGAGAAATTTAAACTTGAACGATAATAAATAAAATGCTTGATTATCAAAACATGGCATCATAGAACGGGATTCACACAAAATGGGTGTCTCCGGGGAATTGTAATCGTCATCCTCTTTTTTATACTCTCAAACCAAGCTTAAACTTATTGTGCAAACATTTTTTGTAAAATGCTAACACTACTTATATCAATAATCTATGTAAGTCGAGACTTAACTTTTTACTCCCGCAATTTATAAAATTTAAGTGTGTGTGTGTGCTCATTTTCAAAAGTTTGACCATTGAAATCGACATTTGTTATGGTTGTTATCCACTTAACTAAAGTACTAACTCACCGGAAACGATGAAAGTCTAAGGATCGAAAGGCCTCTTCCATGTAGCGGCTTTCTTCTCCACATCCCAAAACATAAGTTTTAAGTGACCGGGCTTTTGACACCTCACAGAGAATAGTACCAGAATTAGCGGGAATTCGATTCCAAAGATTTACGAAGCTACCGTTAAGTTAAAACTAAACCTAAATGGATTACAACCGACGATAATTTAAAAATTCGAGATTCAAAGGTGAGATCACTCCATGTAGCGACTTTCTTCTCAGCTTGTCCTTTTAAGGAGGCTAGGTTTTCACCCTCGAGAATAGTATCGGAGCTTTCAGGATCTTTGAAATCAAGGATTTCCAAATTACCGTCAAACTTTTAGACAACTTTGACGAATAAGAGTTCAACTTCCGATTTAAATTTAAGAAAAAGCAAGTTTCGCACATTTATTCATAAGCAACATAATGCTTTTATTCACGCAACTCATATTTTTCATTTTTCATCACTTTTTTTTTCTCTTTTTTCTTTTTTTTTTTTTTTTTTTTTTTTTTACTTTTGACTTTAAACTTTAAACTTGCAACTTTTTGCATCATTCAAGCAACTTTTGATACTTTCATTTTGCAACATTATTCAGATTTAAAGAAAGTATGCTTTCTCGGAAATTTAAATAAAAAGTTGAACTCGGACTCTAAATCAATTTTGCTTAAAAACTTTTTATTGTAACTAGACGATTTGAATGTTCAAAAGTTTGACAACGAACACGTATTTAAGTCCAATTAGTTAGCTTCAGGGAGAAAAAGCCATAGATTACTTATATAAGCTCTAAAGAGAACCAACTACTCCACGCTTAGCATTTTCATTTGCACAACGCGTAAAACCTTAGCCTAAATGTTAAGAGAGCAGCTAGATCAACACTCTAGCAGAGTCGGGATTCCCCTTGTTCTAGCCGAATCAAGACTAAACTAGCATTAATACCGAAGTATTAATGAATTATTTTTGTGCAGAGCACTTCTTGTAAACGTAAATTCTTGACTTAAAGCGATAAAAATTTAAAATTTTTGGTCAAAACGGGGGTGCTAGGGTACTAGAAGGTACACATGTGATCAAAATTCGCTAGAATTCCCCCCCACACTTAGAATTGAATATTGCCCTCAATATTCAAAGTACCGGCCGGAGCCGAAACTATAGAACGGAAAAAGGTAATACTACTAGCCAAGTGTGGAAACGAAATCTTTTTTCACAAAAGAATTTATAAAGATATCCCTAGATAATCGTTAGCAAAAAGATCGGATATTGGCGGCCGGATTGAAAACAGCGATCAATCATCACGATCTACGGGAATCCTGAAAACAGAGAGCAAACACACAACAAGCAAACAATAGTGGGGGTTTCCCCCCACACTTAGTGTTAGAAAATAGAAAGAAGTCAGAAACATGGGTGGATACCCATGAAATGCTACTGTTTTTGTTAACCGAGTCGCTAGCTTGACTCGACCCCGAATTCATTGGTCCATGGGGGAGCAAGTGGAAGAGAAAATCTTCGTCGGACTTTCATTCAAATGGTTTGGATAAACATTGAATGTGCTGAAAGTTCCACTCCGATGAGATATAACCGGCTCAAAAGAATGAGAAATGCCGGGGTCAAAGATGGTATCTTCACTCCCGTAAGAGTTAAGATATGGAGAAGTAATGGGATAAGAAAGGAGAGTGTCAATGAGTTGACAACGGGTGGGACGGGTGGGCAAAAGATTAGATTGAGGAACATTGAGTGAATGTTCAACAATCTTATCCACCACTGAAGCAATGAGAATATCCATATCGGGCTTAGAAGAGGTTCCATCATCCGGCGGTTTAGCAGGCGGACGAGTGGATGATGGACCTAAGCCATAATCGTCACTCTGAAAACTCGGAGGCATCGAGTCATCCGGAGAAAGAAATGAGTCGACGTCCTCCATAAAAGTGTCACTTGACGAATTATCAGAAAACCTATTGTATAAAAGATTTTCCAATTCAGTGAGGTCGGCTTCAAAATCGAAGTGCACGTCATCATCTCCCGGTGGAGAATGATTGATAAGAGCGAGTTCATCGGCGAACTCCTCGAGAAGGTCTAAAGTCGGAGTGGGATTGCCACTATTCTTTTCTTCAGAAGTAGAATCATCGAGCTCGGGTAAAGAGGTAATGGGGTTTTCTAAGTAAAGGTCACTATCCTCATTCTGAATGTCAAAGATTGGGTTATCTGAAACTTGAGTGAATTCAGAATCGAAGTCAAAAAGAGGATTAGTGAATGCCATAGTGAAAGGTTCCTCAGACACAACAAGATTATCTTCATCATCCGTTTCAAAATCAGTGTCAATTTCTCGATCTTCCGGTTCAAAATCTATCACTTCTTCTAAGTGACGAGCTCGAAGGAATTTCCTCAACATACTCGATGTCTCCACACGATAAGGAATCGTCAAACGATGTAAAGTCATTTTCAGAACTCTGAGATCATCTCAACAGAATCATTAGGGGTGGGAGGAGAAGAATCATCATCAACAAGCTCATCACACATCATATCGGAGACACCCTCGCACTCACTTGGGGTTGGGACAAGGTTCTCAACACAAGACGGTTCCGTTTCCGGAATAGTGCTAAGATGCTCGTCCCCCATACTTAGAGAGTTAACGGGCTCTTCGGGTGTGGTTTCGGCTGACAAACTTTCATAATATTCCTTCATTTGAATGGAATCCTCATCATCTTCGTCGTCAATGTAAGTCGCGAGCCATCGAGCACGTCTTGCAAGTGCTTGTTCTTCGATTCGTATTTCTTCAAGACATCTTTGAATCTTAGCGGCTCGTTCCTCTTCTTCAAGTAATTCTAGCATAGATTTTTCGTTCCGAGACGTTTGGTCTTCGGCAAGTTCTTCTAGCATACTTTTCTCACGAGGATGTTGATTAATGACGGGATATTGTTCAACGACAGGAAATTGTGGGGGTTGGAAATTGTCAAAACAAGAAGTGTTATAACAAGGATCAGGTCCATAGTAATTTTGATTCCATGATTGACATTGGTAATCATAATGAGGACCCCCACAATTTGCACAATAAGGAATTTGAGGAGAGAAATTCTTAAATGAAGGATCATTGAAATCTTGATAGTACGGTTGTGGTTCGTATGAATTCTGTGGAGGGTAGTTGAAATCGTTTTGAGGATAATTGAAAGGATTTGGATTAGAATCATAAGCGAATGAATTCTGGCACAAATCAACAAAATCCATTAGTAAGATAATTTCCACACCACTCGCACATACATTTGAAACAACGAAAACCTTTCGGCAACACGTCTCCACAACCATAGCAATAATCTTGATCGAACAAAGATATCTCGGGCTCGGGAATAGGGATCGAGGGCTCAACAATATCACAAGTCGTATTTGTATTTTCCGAAGTTGAATCTTGACGAAGTTCATTTAAGAAGTTTTCAATCATGTTCACGATTTCGTTAGAAAAAGGTTTTGAAGATTCCGGAGGTGGGACAAGTGGTGTGCTCTCAGAGCTAGCAATTTCCACCACTTCCGTTTTGGTCTCCGGTTCTCGATCTTTTCTCTTAACCAGAATTGCGAAAGATTTTGATCAAATCTAGACGGTTTAGGCTTAGAAACAAGAGAACAAATCTCGGGTTGAGGTGGGAGGTCGGAAAAACTTGGAGAATCATCGAGAGAGTTTTTGTCGGATAATTCGCACCAATAGCAATATTTCCTTGCACCAGCTCTTCCACACCGCTCACATATACAATCACGATTGAGACAATAAAGTTGATCCTCTTCCATACGGCCTTTACAGTGAAAACAACGACGATAATCGATCGTCGCCATGAGAATTAAACTTGTAGAGGGTTAAAGGAATAGAATTAAGTGATCGAGAGGATATGAAGAATAGAATCAAACGGTGAAAGAGGGTAAGAGAAATAGAATCAACGAATAAGAGGAATTAGAAGAATATTTTTGGGGTTTTGATAAATAGAAAATATTAAAGGGAAAATAAATTTTGAAAAGGAAAATATTTTTGGGTTTTTGGGTTTTTGGAAAGAAAATAACTTCACGAGGAAGGATCTTCAAGTCACTAATCGTCAAACCGTAACGATATTGTCGCAACACAACCTCCCCGGCAGTGGCGCCAAAAATTGATTCAGATAGGAAAATATACCAAATATACGATACACGCGAGAATCGACAAATCAACCTTTTAGGAAAAGGGTTAACGTGCAAAAACTCACGAATGTGATATAAGTGATACCGGGCAAGTGATTACCCGGTCGCTTCCCAACGAGGTGTGAATTGACGGTTACGTTTGAGGCTTGGAGATTTGAACTTGAATTGGTTAAACGAATTTTGGTTTTGATTATGCTAATCTACGAATTAAAGCACGGGAATGAAAATAAAGCACGTAAAACTAAATAAAGGACTAAATTAACAACTACTAAGCATAAGGAACAATAAAACGAAGCTAAATTACGTCCTAGGGTGCTAAAACTAAAAAAACGTGAAAACCCGGGCTAATCCCGAGCTTCAAAAAGTGAAAATAATGCAATTTAAGACCTACGGGTGCAAAAGTAATTTTCCTACATTCTAAACGACTAAAAATAATTTTAGGAAAAAGCCGGGTATTTTTTCGACTTTTATTTTATTTATTACGAATTAAAAACTAATTTTAACTAATTAAATTATAAAAAATACTAAAACTTTTTGGAAAATTCTGAAACTTTTTGTAAAATTACTCAATGGTAATAGGAAGCTAAGAAAAATAGAAAGGCGGTTGCAGCTTATAGGAATAAGCTGTTTATAAGCTACTAAGGTTAAATAAGCAAAATTACTAAAACCTAGTTAAGAAATTAATGTTGCATCTAATGACATGAAAAAGACCCTAGGGCGCATGGTTTACAGGTACCCTCATATCACTCTACGAAGGGGGAGGTCCCTAGTTCGAACCTTGGCCTCCCCTTTTTTACCAATTATTTCTTTTTTTGATTTTTTTCTTTTCTTTTTGGGAAACTAATCTAAGGACCAAAATAAGCATTTCAACAAAAACTAAACTTGAAAATAAGCTAAAAACAAGCTGAGCAGAAGATTGAAAATCGATCAGAAGCTAAAAAAAAAGAGGGTCTGTTTGGTTTAGGAACAAACTAAAGGCAACCAAAAAGCTATAGGAGCTTATCAATAAGCTAACTAAGGGTACTAATCTACATTAAGCTACACCTAAAATAAACTAATGGGACCTAATAAGCTAAAACAAAAAGAAAAGAAGCTAATGGGCTACTTTCTGAGCTGCTGTGATGCAGTCCTGAAAACAGTCCAATGAGTGGGCTATGAGCTTATAAATAAGCTCTTAATTGACTTCTAAATGTACTAATAAGCTAAAACAGCAAAGATTGATACTAAGGGCTTCTAAATAAGCAATTTGCAACTAAAGGGGAGCTTATATGAAGCTGTTGTGGGAGCTAAAAAAGCACCTGTTCAGGCTGCTGAAACAGTCGGCTAAAACAGCCCTATGTGGCGTCTATTGAGCTTATTCTAACTAAGCTACAAGGGGAGTGAGCTTATGAGCTTGTGAAATTTTGAAGACAGGCTAGGGGGCAAGCTTTTGCCCCCTCAAATACCTAGTTAAAATCTTTAAACAATCTAAAAGAGGGGCGGCTAAGGGGCTGTGACAGAACATGCATAAGTAAGGGCGTGTCTTCAAAAGCTTCAAAAAGCAATTCAATAAGCTCTAAGTCCAAATACAAGCTAACTCACAAAAACCTAGTACAACTAGCTACTACTGTAGTACAAAATTAAACCTTAAAACTAGCTCTAACTTATCTAAAATTAAGTAAACAGTGGACTGTTGGGACAGATTTAAGAATGTTAACGGAAGGCAGATTTGGATTTGCATACTACTTAAAAACTACTTTGTAACTAAAAATTGCTGAGAATGCTAAATTAAACTGAATGAACATTTAACTAAAACTAATTTTGAGACCCAACATGGGTCAAAACTGGAGTTCGACCCAGATTTTATGCTAAACCAAATATCACTTTTGGGCAGAAAACTAGCCTTTTTGAAACTGTGAAGGATTAAGAACCATACAAAATAAATTGAAAACTTGAACAAAAGTTCAAATAGACTTATACAAGCTTGTAAGAGACCTTTTTAACAGTAGGGAAACAAGAATTTCATTTAAGACAGAAAATAAAAAGAAGACTTGAAACTGCATAAACTTGGATTAAACTGGATCTAAGACATGAAATTAAATTGCATTAAAATGAAAAGTTTACATTAAAAGTAAATGACAAGAAAGTTAAAAATGGAACTAGAAAATAATTTCTAGACAAGTTTCTACCATTTATCCTAACATCTATTTATACTAAAAAAAACTGCAAAGGTATTCTCATCTTGTCTTTTCTGTGTTGTGTTTGTGGTCTGAGAGAATAAGAGACTTGGACACTTGTTGTGCTTTCTTGGGATCATCTTAGCCATCAAACCATCTTGGAGCCCAAGGAAATCATCCTAGCCGTCCCTTCTTGAGAGCCAATGAGACAACATGGGATTGCCAAGGTGGTAATGGCCATGTGGGTGTGGGGTTGGGGACCTGAGTTGGGGACCGGGGAGAGATGGTGACATTGGGGGAAGAGGAGACAAGGATTGGGTTTTGCCAATTGGTTTAGTGGTTTCTGGGTTGGGATTATATCTGGGTTTAATGGGTAATGGTGGGAAGTGGGTAAAAATAGGTGTGTGGGTGGTTCAAGTGGTATAAAGGGTTTTGTTTTGTATTTTGGTTTTTTTAAGGTTTTAAGTTTATAAAAGGGTTTTAAGTATTTTGAGTTTTTGTAAAAAGTTTTTTTTTTTTTTTTTTTTTGAAAGAAAGAAAAAATATTTTTAATAAAAATTGGTTTTGATAAAAATAATTGTTGTAAATAAAAATTGGTAAAAATAAAAATAGTTGTTTTAGTGAAAAACGCTTTCGGGCTAAAAATGGTAAATTGGCTTCGGGTGAAGGTTAAATGGAAATTTGGGTTTAGGGTTATGTTTTGAGTCTGATTCCCAAGCTCACTCTCAAAAATGTATCCCGGGCTCTGAAAATGTAGAAAAATCATTCCCGGCTCCGTCTGCAAAGCATGTTTTCCAATCTGAGCTCATTTCTGTTCGTTTTTGTCCTGTTTTCGATCCTTTGTACCTGAAACACATCAAAACACATTCCAAGGATATTTGTAGCATAATTGGTTATATTTCCGTGTTTTTTGGTCATTTTTGCGGTCTTAGATGGGTAAAAATGATAAGTGAATAAGCACTCATCAGATACCATAATCCTAATTATGTTGTACCCTTAATATATCTAAATATTCTTTTTACGGCTTCTAGGTATGATGTTTTAGGGTCTTTGTTGGGAATAATCCGTTACCACGGATAGTTGTGGTTTACACTGCTTGGATTAACACTAGTGGAAACGTATTCCCACTGCAAGTTCTTCATTACCACTGCTATCAGTTTATGATAAGGTTAAATGCGTCTAGATAAGTATAGAATTGATCTTGTATATATTCTATTATGTTAGCTTTATACTTATCTTGTATAGGACTCCTTGTTATATAAAAGGAGATCCCAGGTCATTGTCTGAAAAGTGCGTATATAATTATATTATCTACTAAAGCTTCAGGTGTAACCCTAGTGATAAGTTAAGATCACTCGTATTATTCATTAATAATATTGGAGCTTGAGTTTTGTGTTAACTTGTGTTTATTCTCATACATCATATAATTCGTCTTCTAAGTATTACTTAAGTAAATTCCGCTTGCTTGATAATATCATACAAAATATCATTGACACAAGGAGAGTGTCCCAGATCCATCAAGTGGTATCAGATGAAGGTTCTGATATTTTGTTTTAGAAGATCCAAGTAATTAGCTTGACTCACTCACTCAATTCAATGGAGATGGAAAACAACCAATCAAACTCTTCTTCTACACCTAGACTCCCTAAGCTTAAGCTTAATAAGTTTGAGATGTGGAGGATACTGATTGAGCAATACTTCCTCATACATGACTATGCTCTATGGGAGATCATTCAACTTGGTGATTCTTTCAAATCTGTGACCACTACTTCAAAAGTTGGTGACACAGATGTTGTGAAAGTTTCTATGCCTGAATCAAATGCTGAAAAAGCTCAAAAGAAGAATGATCTTAAAGCTAGAAGTTTGCTGCTGATGACTCTTCCTAGAGACCAGATCATTGCATTCAGCAAATTCAAGACCTGCTAAAGAACCTGTTTGAAGAGATTTGCTAAGTGTTTGGTGGTAATGATGCTACAAAGAAGACTCAGAAGACATTGTTAAAGCAAAGTTATGAAAACTTCTCTGATTCAAGCAATGACTCACTTGATAGCATTTTCACCAAACTTCAGAAGATTGTTACATAGCTAAGTGTGTTTGGCATTTAGGTAGAAAAGGAAGACCTCAATTTGAAGTTTCTAAGAAGTTTGCCTTCAGAGTTTCAAACCAATGTTACAGTCTGGGAAAACAAAAAGACATAGAAACAATGAAGCTCAATGATCTTTACAACAACTTCAAACTTATTGAGCAAAGGTTGAAGAAGGCAGGGAAACTTGGTACAAGCTCTAGTAGCTTGCAATTGTTGTCAAATTGCTGACAGTGATGATTCGAAGATGAAAGTGATGATATTGCCACTGTAGGTTCTAAAGTTTCCACTGGTAATGTTAATGTTACCACTGCAGGTTCAAAGAAGAAGGTTGCTAGTATTAGAGATGCTACCTTTATGCTGCTTTATCTCCACACAAGTTGATGGCTCTGTCTTAACTCATGAAGACATAGAGCAAATTGATGAAGATGACTTGGAGGAGATGGATATAAAATGGCAGATAGCTCTTCTTAGAATGAGGGCTAGGAAATTCTACAAGAAGATCAAGCCTATCCACATTAATGGTGATGATATGCGAGGCTTTGATAAGAAGAAAGTGGAGTGCTTTAACTGCCACACGTTTGGACATTATGCTAGAGAATGTAGGAGACCAAAGACCAAGGACACCAGGTCTACTTGGTACAAGCAAAAGAAAGGACCAAGCTGGAAGAACCAAAGGCAATGTCAAGGCTATTGATGGTGTGACCTATGATTGGAGTTTCATGGTGATGAACAAGAAGAAGAATATCCGATGATCTGCTCTTGTTGCTCTGAATTTGCTCTCATGGCTTTCTCTCGATTGAGGTACAAAACTTTGATAGCTGTCGCTCTAAAACATGTAGTGCTAAAGAAGTTGAAAGACTTAATGATTTGTACTCTAATGAAAGGCAAGAATTATATGCGCTAATTATACCGGTGGCTAATCTTAGGAGAGCTATGGCAGTATTAGAAAAGCAAATAGACCACTATCAGGCAAATGAGTCAAATTATAATGATGATATGATTCTTCTTAGGAGAGTAGAACATGTTACAAGTTGTGAATGAAGCATACCAAAAGGAGCTTGAAAAACTCCAAAAGAAAATTGAAAATGTCAATTTAACTGTGGACACATGTTATCATCAGTCTAAGTCAATTGATAAAATTTGGAATGCTCAAATATATAATAAAGCTAAGTCTGGTATGGGTTATAATGTAACACCCCCAATTTCGTGATACACAGCGGAATTCAAACTGGGTGTTACTTCATGGCACAACGGTCATAACAATAGAAAACGATCTCTAAAGAGTCGTTTAAAAAGGATTTATCATTCAAATTATTCAAATATATCAGAGTTTACAAAATAGGTCCCAGTTGGTTCCATTGTTTACAAAAGACATCTATATAAAGTCTTTGATGTTTTATGAATGATAAAATGTTTATAGCCTTCTTGATCTAGTCCTCGCTCTTCCGCGCCTTCCGACATTATGGACCTCAAATACATGCTTAAAACTGTCAACACAAAGGTTGAGTGAAATTCATAGAGTTTGTTAAATGGTTGAACACATTATGTTGGTAGTGTGAGTTAATTAGACTCACACCAATGTTTTGAAAACAAAACAGTTATTATTCACTAAGCATCATGCAATCAAGGCGTTAACTTGTTGTCATATAATAGTAACCGATGCCCCAAGTAAGTAAAATTTGCCATTTTACCCGATGTACTCAAATATAGTGCGTTTGTTTACCGGATCCTGGTCAAACAAACGGGATTCGTCAATCCCGATAGATCTATCCACAATATTCGCGCTCACTTCACTCGTGATTAATGATTCATGATTTAGGGACTTAAGATTGGCAAATGCGGTAACTTAGTGCAAGAAAAATAATCAGATAAGTATAGAATTTGAAAGCAATGTGTTCGCTTTAAAATAAAGCATGTATCTCCCCCAAGGGTTTGTAAAACAATTAAGTAATAGAAAGTGGGGCTATGAACTCACCAATAGTTGATGATATTTAGTACTTTAACGGATGATGGATAAGTCGGAAGACTTCTACGTGCAACCTAAAAATGAATGTTGCGACTTAAGTTTGGAATAATGTTTTAGGAAAACATAAACCATCCTATATATATCCCTATGTTGATCATGATGTAGTCAATTTTCATTTGATGTTTATAGAAAGATTTTTAATATGTGAAAACGTATTTAGTTTATAGATATCGTACTACCGTTCGGGCCATCATAATTCAGAGGTCATGCAGTAAGCGTTCGAGGAGCTAGGACACTTTAAATCGTAAATCCAGCAACTCGTCGATACGTCTTACTCAAATGAAACCCCTCACATGAAGCTCCCTACTATTGTAGCACTTAGTAAATACAACATATGTTTTGAAGATTGTTATAACATAAAGTTTATCATGTTTTAATAACTATCTAGTTTTTACAAGTTCTCGTCGTTTCAAACAAGCCTCGAGGCTTTAGCCATGGTCTTGAGACTTAGCTTTGGCCTTAGCCGTAGCCGTGGTCTTGGCTAATGGCCATTAGGCCTCTTGGTTTGCTTGTAATTGTGACAAAAGTATAGTAGTAAGACTATATTTACGGCAGTTTCTGTTTTTGAAAGATTTTGGCCTATTTATGCGTTTTCAAGGTCCGAGCTTCTTTGTTATTGAAGGAAAACGTCGTTCCGGACAACTTTCGTGTTTTAACTTTTTTATGATTCGGACAATAATTATGACTTTCAGAATGGCAGAACCCAAACAGTCCCTATATGGTAGTTTTTGGCGTTTTAGGTTTCGCTAACTTCTTTTGCCTATAACTTTTGACTCGCTTGTCCGTTTCGGGTGATTCAAGTTGCTATGTTTACCTTTTTATCTTGTCTACCATATTATGTAAGTTACATAGTCCATATGTTACTGATTTTAATGGTCTCACATGTATAGGATATGACTAGTTTTCTAGTTTGTTACTTTTATGACAATATGTAAATTAAAACAAGTGATTGAGTATATGTACATCATGAATCAACATAGTAACTATATATATAGCATGAAATAGTTAAGATTATGAATAATAAAGATGAGATGATGGTGGTGATAAGTTGCTTACAACTTTTGGCTTTCAAAATAGAAAGGAGTAACTTAGTAAGGATAGGACTTTGATTGATCGGGTAAGACTTTGTATTGAGCTAGCTTTCCACACCTTGGCACCCTTGCAAACTTGAAGAGTTGGTGATGAAGTACTAAGTGACTTGAGTGGATCTAAACTCAAGAAGATCACTTACTTGCTAGAGATTGGATGAAGTAGCTTGATTTGAACTTTCTTGCTTAAACTTGGAGTTTAAAGCTCAAATGATGGAAGATATGAATATTTTAGAGTATGAACGACCCAATTCAGTTTGTGGAGGTCTTTGGGATGAATATCACTTGCTATTTATAGGAGGGTAAGTTTGGTTAACCATATATTGGTTAAATATTAACCATGGTTAGGTTTAGGACACTTGTAATGATCTTAATGAACCAAGGTTAGGATGATGCCACCAATATGATGACTCCCCCCCTAAGTTCTGTCATGGAAGAGATAAGATGACTTATGTGGTTAGTTTTGATCTTATCTGGGTTACGGAGTGAGTTTTGGTTCCGTTAATCGCTAACCGAAGCCATAAAACGTAAAACCGGGTATCGTAAAAATACGAAATTTGTAGGAATGATGAAACTCATCATTATACTCCATATAAAAATATAAAATGGGTGATAAGTCTCATTGGGTGCAAAAAACGCTGCTTAAAGCACGGGTCAAAACGCGTATACGCAGTTTTAAAAGAACGAAATTTCAGGGAAACGACCGTGAATTTATTTAGAGTAGACTAAAATTAGTCTAAAAGTGATATGAGATGTTAAAATGTGGTTTTCGTCATACGCAGGATAACTTTACAGTTATTTGTGACGTTTAAAAGTTACGCGATTTAAGCAGAAATGTAGAACGTACAAGGTTAATTCCTTTATGGTCAAAGGAGGAGGGAAATATGTTTGACTTTTCCAAAAATGTAAAAGTGTCAAAAAAATATTAGAAACACAGGCAGAATCATAAGTCCGGATGTAAGTAGAATTGTTTAAAACGTAAGTTTAGTTTTGTTCTACGCTGGGCTTATTTGGTAATATTAAAAATAATAATTCTTAAAAATTCTCAAATTAATCATGAATGATCTAAAAATTTATCTGATGCGAGGAAAATTTTCAGGGTTGATTTTCGTTAGCGCGTTGATGTTTAAACGGTGGACCGTCTAAAACGAAACTTTAAAACGATGTTTACTTAATAACTTTTGCGAAAATGATCTAACGATTGTCGAACTCTCATGTCATTACTAAAATAATTTATCTTACGAGAATGTGAAATAAAAGTTTTACGGATAAATAGTAAAAGTGAATAGTAAATGTGAATAGTGAAAGTGAATTGTAAATTCTCGAAAATGAAAAGTAACCTAAAAATGCGGGTGGTTACAGTCTCACTTCCTTAATGGGAATTCCTCAGAATTCAATGTGTGTTACTTGATGTTGAAGTGTCTAGGAACATGAGGGTGTATACGCCGAATCCTAGCCTTTGCGTTTTCAAGTTTCTGGTCATAGGATGTATTATGTACCATGTGGCTTAAAGTTGATCACTTAAAGGGTTTTGTTAAAATCTTATAGATTCAAATATACCTCAAGTTTGGCTTTTCCCGTTTCTCAAAATGAATCATATCTTAATGTGTCGAGGCTATTAATAAAACCTTACTTCTAACATGGAGTTTTGGTGATAGTGTGCGGCATGGAGCCTAATTTGTATTTGTATGGTTTCCTTAGTTGTTTAGGTGGGTGATCTCTAAACACCTTAGTTCAGCAAATGGTTAACTAACACTTTTGTCGATATAGTGCCTCAAATGGAATAGTTTTCGTTGTTGTTAGGGTAACTGTTGTTAATCAAAGGTGTAAGATATTGTTGACGTGAAATGGTTTATAATAATGTGACAATTTTCGTTGTAGGAAAGTCTTGCTAGTGGCAAGTGGTTTATCCAAACCATTTCCAAAGTTGATCATGTCTTAGGTGGTTTCGGAATGAAAGATATATCGTATAGTTTTTATGTCTACTAGTGTTTGAAAGAAACGTGATATCTGTGAAGTTTTATACATGAATTTCAATGGGGTTTAGATAATGATGTGATATGTTGACGATTAGAAGAGTGCAGCGACGTACCATTATTCTTAGGTAGAGATGTCGAGTTTGTTTTAAAATCAAAAGTGAATTGTAGAGGATTATGGCAGAATGATATCCTTGAAACCTAAACAGGCTAGCACTTCTAAGAAATTACGAGAAGATTTGATGACTATCCTAAGATAGTAGTTCGGATTATCTCATGTATGAAAATTTCAAGAATGAAATTAGGTAGTATAAATAAGATGTTAAAATTTTGCTGAGTGGTAAGACACTATCGTGTCTCTAGATCTTTTAATGAATTCGGTGGTTTATCGAGTTTAAGTAGGAAATTAACCTGAATATAACCCTTGTATAACTGTTCTCAGTGTTTGAAAATTTTAAGTCGAACATAGTTAATCAGACTATGTTTCAATACCCTAGGTTAAATATAGGTGATTAGGCTATATTTAGCCGAGGTTCGATAAAATTTTCAAATACCTAAATTAGGTATACTTGTGATATGTCCATAGCTTTTGAGAAATTGTCCACTAAGCAAAGGCGATATCAAACCATTCAGTTGCAAGTCCCGCCCATAAAAGACTTGTAACCTATGTTTTCACATTCCATTGCATAGAAGATAATATGGGTAGATACGTGTGGAAAGAAAATCTTGAGTAATCCTAAAATAGTCCATACTTGGCTAGCATTACAGACCTTTAACAATGAAGGTTTCAAAAGAGAATTTTGATGAATGTAGAGAAAGTTGCTGAACTTCAGCTTTTGTAGATGATGAGTCACTTTGTCCTTTAGAAATCCTATTTCTTGTATTTCTATTAGGGAAATTGATAGACTGTGACGGGTTTCATGCAAAACGATATCATATAATGTTTAGAAGATAATTTTTAGAGACTATTGTATAACTTACAATATCTGAGGAGTAGTTGAGACCATTGTGCAACTCACAATGTTTGAGAAATAGTTGAGACCATTGTGTAACTCACAATGTCTAGGAAATAATAGAGACCATTGTGTAACTCACAATGTCTAAAAAATGATGGAGAGATCATTGTGTAACCCACAATGTCTTGAGAAGTGATAGAGAGATCATTGTATAACTCATAATGTCTTGAGAAATGATGAAGAGACCATTGTGTAAACCACAATGTCTTGAGAAATGATAGAGAGATCATTGTGTAACCCACAATGTCTTGAGAAATGATAAAGAGACCATTGTGTAACCCACAATGTCTTGAGAAATAAATAAGACCACTGTAGTATTTACAGTTGTCGAGAATGTAATAGAAACCACTGTAGGATTTACATGTCTCGAGAATGTAATAGAGACCACTGTATCTCACAGTGTCTTGAAAAATGAATGAGACCATTGTATCTCACAATGTCTGTGAAGTAGGAAAGAACATTGTAGTCAGTTACAATGTCTTGGAGGAAGTTTTGTATTCCTAAAATGCATGACTAGATGCATGATTGGCAGATTAGGAAAAATATGATTATGCCATAATGCCTTAGAATAGGCATACGTAGATATGTTTAGTCTATCGTTTAGCTAAAATAATTGAAAATATGTCGAGTGTATATGTCAATATACTAGTATGTTTGTGTAGCTTAAAATGCCTAAAAGTCACATAATCGTTCGGAGGATGGAAGGCACGGAGAACGGAAGGCTATAAAATGTTTTTGTTTGTAAAAGTCATTATAGTTTAAGTCTCAATTAGACCCGTTTCTATAACTATGGCTCTGATACCAATCTGTAACACCCCCAATTTCGTGATACACAGCGGAATTCAAACTGGGTGTTACTTCATGGCACAACGGTCATAACAATAGAAAACGATCTCTAAAGAGTCGTTTAAAAAGGATTTATCATTCAAATTATTCAAATATATCAGAGTTTACAAAATAGGTCCCAGTTGGTTCCATTGTTTACAAAAGACATCTATATAAAGTCTTTGATGTTTTATGAATGATAAAATGTTTATAGCCTTCTTGATCTAGTCCTCGCTCTTCCGTGCCAGCTTCCGACATTATGGACCTGAAATACATGCTTAAAACTGTCAACACAAAGGTTGAGTGAAATTCATAGAGTTTGTTAAATGGTTGAACACATTATGTTGGTAGTGTGAGTTAATTAGACTCACACCAATGTTTTGAAAACAAAGCAGTTATTATTCACTAAGCATCATGCAATCAAGGCGTTAACTTGTCATCATATAATAGTAACCGATGCCCCAAGTAGGTAAAATTTGCCATTTTACCTGATGTACTCAAATATAGTGCGTTGTTTACGGATCCTCGGTCAAACAAACGGGATTCATCAATCCCTAGATAGATCTATCCACAATATTCAAGGCTCACTTCACTCGTGATTAATGATTCATGATTTAGGGACTTAAGATTGGCAAATGCGGTAACTTAGTGCAAGAAAAATAATCAGATAAGTATAGAATTTGAAAGCAATGTGTTCGATTTAAAATAAAGCATGTATCTCCCCAAGGGTTTGTAAAACAATTAAGTAATAGAAAGTGGGGCTATGAACTCACCAATAGTTGATGATATTTAGTACTTTAACGGATGATGGATAAGTCGAAGACTTCTCTCGTGCAACCTAAAAATGAATGTTGCGACTTAAGTTTGGAATAATGTTTTAGGAAAACATAAACCATCCTATATATATCCCTATGTTGATCATGATGTAGTCAATTTTCATTTGATGTTTATAGAAAGATTTTAATATGTGAAAACGTATTTAGTTTATAGATATCGTACTACCGTTCGGCCAATCATAATTCAGAGGTCATGCAAGTAAAGCGTTCGAGGAGCTAGGACACTTTAATTCGTAAATCCAAAGCAACTCGTCGATACGTTTTACTCAAATGAAACCCCTCACATGAAGCTCCCTACTATTGTAGCACTTAGTAAATACAACATATGTTTTGAAGATTGTTATAACATAAAGTTTATCATGTTTTAATAACTATCTAGGTTTTACAAGTTCTCGTCGTTTCAAACAAGCCTCGAGGCTTTAGCCATGGTCTTGAGACTTAGCTTTGGCCTTAGCCGTAGCCGTGGTCTTGGCTAATGGCCATTAGGCGTCTTGGTTTGCTTTTAGTTGTGACAAAAGTATAGTTGTGAGACTATATTTACGGCAGTTTCTGTTTTTGAAAGATTTTTGGCCTATTTAAGCGTTTTCAAGGTCCGAGCTTCTTTGTTATTGAAGGAAAACGTCGTTCCGGACAACTTTCGTATTTTAACTTTTTCATGATTCGGACAATAAGTATGACTTTCAGAATGGCAGAACCCAAACAGTCCCCATATGGTAGTTTTGGCGTTTTAGGTTTCGCTAACTTCTTTTGCCTATAACTTTTGACTCGTTTGTCCGTTTCGGGTGATTCAAGTTGCTATGTTTACCTTTTTATCTTGTCTACCATATTATGTAAGTTACATAGTCCATATGTTACTGATTTTAATGGTCTCACATGTATAGGATATGACTAGTTTTCTAGTTTGTTACTTTTATGACAATATGTAAATTAAAACAAGTGTATATACCCCATGAGACTATATAGTGTGTATAGGTAATCATGAATCACTTACATAGAAGTTATAACTATTCTATATATGAAAGATACATGAAATAGTTAAGATTATGAATAAGTCTCTAAAGATGAGATGATGGTGGTGATAAGTTGCTTACAACTTTTGGCTTTCAAAATAGAAAGGAGTAACTTAGTAAGGATAGGACTTTGATTGATCGGGTAAGACTTTGTATTGAGCTAGCTTTCCACACCTTGGCACCCTTGCAAACTTGAAGAGTTGGTGATGAAGTACTAAGTGACTTGAGTGGATCTAAACTCAAGAAGATCACTTACTTGCTAGAGATTGGATGAAGTAGCTTGATCTTTGGAACTTTCTTGCTTAAACTTGGAGTTTAAAGCTCAAATGATGGAAGATATGAATATTTTAGAGTATGAACGACCCAATTCAGTTTGTGGAGGTCTTTGGGATGAATATCACTTGCTATTTATAGGAGGGTAAGTTTGGTTAACCATATATTGGGTTAAATATTAACCATGGTTAGGTTTAGGACACTTGTAATGATCTTAATGAACCAAGGTTAGGATGATGCCACCAATATGATGAATCCCCCCCTAAGTTCTGTCATGGAAGAGATAAGATGACTTATGTGGTTAGTTTTGATCTTATCTTGGTTACGGAGTGAGTTTTGGTTCCGTAACGCTAACCGTTTCATAAAACGTAAAACCGGTATCGTGAAAAATACGAATTTGTAGGAATGATGAAACTCATCATTATACTCCATATAAAAATATAAAATGGGTGATAAGTATTATTGGGTGCAAAAACTACCGCTAAAAGCCGAAATACGGGTCAAAAACGTAATACGCAGCTTTTTCGAAGAACGAAATTTCGTGGAAACGACCGTGAATTTATTTAGAGTAGACTAAAATTAGCCTAAAAGTGATATGAGATGTTAAAATGTGGTTTTCATTATACGCAGGATAACTTTACAGCTTATTTGTGAAGTTTAAAAGTTACGCTGATGCAGGAAATGTAGAACGCATAAGGTTAATTCCTTTATGGTCAAAGGAGGAGGGAATATGTTTGACTTTTCCAAAAAATGTAAAAGTGTCAAAAACATATTAGAAACACAGTGCAGAATCTAAGTCCGGATGTAAGTAGAATTGTTTAAAACGTAAGTTTAGTTTTGTTCTACGCTGGGCTTATTTGGTAATATTAAAATAATAATTCTTAAAAATTCTCAAATTAATCATGAATGATCTAAAAATTTATCCATGCAGGAAAATTGTCGTGGTTGATTTTCAAGTAGCGCGTGATGTTTAAACGGTGGACCGCCTAAAACTAAACTTTAAAAACGATGTTTACTTAATAACTTTTGCGAAAATGATCTAACGATGGTCGAATCTCAGGTCATTACTAAAATAATTTATCTTACGAGAATGTGAAATAAAAGTTTTACGGATGAATAGTAAAAGTGAATAGTAAATGTGAATAGTGAAAGTGAATTGTAAATTCTCGAAAATGAAAAGTAACCTAAAAATGCGGGTGGTTACATATAATACTGCGCCTCCACCACTAAGGGGTGTTCCATCACCTCCAGGTATAGATTTAGCTCATACAGGTTTAGAAGACTTTAAGGAACTTGAAAGAGAATATGGTCCTTTAAAGGACACATTGGTGAAGAGTGAGGAAGAGAGTAAGCTTGATAATGATGTTTTTGAGAGTGCTAGTGACTCATCAGTTGTTGATGAGAATGTTAAAAAGAATGTAGAGACTACTATCCTAAAAGTTGTTAATACTTTAAGCATGAGGAACCTAGGAAACCGCTTAATAAACCTAGACCAACTGTAAGGTATAGCCGAGATGTACAGAACAAGCCTACCTAGGGGTAACCAGAGGAGTTGGAATCATGTTAAATCTCAACAACTAGGTAGTGATTTTGTTATGAACAATAAGGCATGCTATATCTGTGGTAGTTTTGATCATTTACATTCTTATTGTGACTATCATGTTGGGAGATGGGAAGTCTATGGGTATAAAAGGGTGGAGACTAACAGGTATCAACATAATGTACACCCAAATTTAATTGCAAAATGGTCCCAAGAGCAGTTCAACTTAGAAGTGGCCTCAAAACACTTGCCAATGCTAAAACTGTTAATTGCCACCCTAAGTCACTCGTTAAAAGTAAACACCAAAACAAGTTTTACAAAATTTGCACAAACAGGAAAAAGAACCTTTCAAGCTAAAAAGGCTAATAATAACCAACAAGTAAAATAAAAAGAAATCAGCAGCTACCGCCATTCAAAAGTTACCACCTAAGGGTTTTAAATAAGAAAAGGGGGGACATGGGTACGCTGTGAAGGCTCAAAGACGTTAGGAATGGAAACCTAAAGGAAATACCTCTACAACCAATACCAATGGTGTATCAATGACCTTTGATAGATTTAACTATATTGATACACGAGGCAGTTCCAAGTCAATCATGGCTTGGGTCCCCAAAGAAAACTAACTCTTTACTCTTATGTGCGTGAACATCCAAGGTCAAAAAGGTCATCAAGGATATACAGATAGGGTGTTCAGGCACATGACCGCAACAAGTCCTATCTTTCTGATTTTGAGCATTATGATGGACAAAGATGTCGCCTTGGAGGTGGAGTAAATGGAAAAGTTGATGGTAAAGGAGTTATTAAAACTGGTAACTTGGACTTTGAACCTGTGTACTATGTAAAAGATCTTAAGTACAATCTTTTTTAGTGTGTCACAAATGTGTGACAAGATGAACAATGTTCTTTTTACCAAAGATATGTGCTTTGTTCTTTCTAAGGATTTTAAGATGCCCGATGAAAGTCAGATTCTTCTTAAAGTTCCTAGAAAAGGCAATCTCTATAGCTTTGATATGAACAACATTGTAGCTAAAGATGATTATGCTTGCTTGTTTCAAAGGCCATGGATGAATCCATGTTATGGCATAGAATACTTGGTCATGTTAACTTCAAAACCATTAACAAGATTGTCAAAGATGGTTTAGTGAGAGGTTTACCTCAGCAAAGATTTGAAAATGATCAAACCGTGTGGATTGTCTTAAAGGCAAACAACACGAGCTTCTTGCAGTCAAAGTTGGTTAACTCTATTGCTCACCCAATTTCAAATGTTACATATGGACTTATTTGGTCCCACATCTCGGAGCAGCTTGAATCTTAAGAAATATTGTCTAATGGTAACTGATGATTTTAGCATATTTACATGGGTTTTCTTTCTTGGAACTAAGGATGAAACAACCTGCATCCTCAAGATATTTATCACGTAAGTAGAAAACAATATGATATGAAAGTTAAAATCATTAGGTGTGATAATGGAACCGAATTCAAGAATAGAGTTATGGATGAGTTTTGCAGAGATAAAGGTATTAAAAGGGAATTTAGTGTGGCTAGAACTCCTCAACAAAATGGTGTTGCTGAGAGGAGGAACAGGACACCATAGAAGCCGCTAGAACCATGTTGGCCGATTCCAAATTGCCAATTACTTTTAATAAGCAGTTAACACCTGATGTTATGTGCAAATAGGGTTTTAGTGGTAATGACAAAGAACAAGACACCTTATGAATTGTTTAGGGGAAGACCACCTACCCTTAACTTCATGAGACCATTTGGGTGTCATGTATCAATTCTCAATACCATAGATTATCTGGGAAAGTTTGATGAAAAGCGTGAAGGGTATTTTGTTGGGTATTCCATGGTTAGTAAAGCTTTCAGAGTATTCAACTTAAGAACCCAAAATATTGAATAGAATCTGCATGTTGAGTTCTCCGAAAACAAAGTCAATGTCAAAGGAACTGTCCAGAAGACTGCTTGATCTTGATACTCTAACAAATACTATGAACTATGCGCCGCTTTGCCAGAACATCTTCTTTGATTTTGCAGTTCGTAAGAGTTTCTTGATGATGATGAACCAAGCAAGGATAATGCAGATGATCAAGATGAATTCAGTCTACTCCTTGGGACTATGTATAATAATGATATACTGAAAACTGGAGTTGCTCATCCTTCTAGTGATTTGGAAAAAGAAGGAAATAGTAATTTGAATGCTGATAATTATGAAAGCAGTGGAAATTCAGATTCCACTGTTCGGCAAAGTGTTTCCACCGCAACACCGATGCGGGAATCACCACTCCAGTTACTATGGAAGCTTAAGCCAATGATGTTGAAATTTCAAATATGCCAAGTGAGATTGTAGTTCCTCAGACTCCCCACACTTCTATTCATAAATCACATCCTCTTGAAAATGTGATTGGGGATGTCTATTCACCCGCGTGAAGTCTAGAAGACAAACAAAGTTGCCCGATGTTCATGGATTCATAAGTAAAATATATGAATCTAAAATACATGAAGGCAAGAATGAATGTTTATTTATGTGTTTTCTGTCACAAATGGAGCCAAAGAATGTTTACAAGGCACTTGAAGATGAAAGTTGGGTGGAAGCAATGCAAGAAGAGTTGCTCTAGTTTAAGCTTCAAAAGGTATTGTGCTTTGTGATTTGCCGGCGCAAGAAGGTAATAGGTACTAAATGGGTGTTCAGAAACAAGAAAGATGAAAGGGGAGTTGTTATCAGAAACAAAGCTAGGCTTATAGCTCAAGGATATACTCAAGAGGAGGGTATTGACTATGAAGAAGTGTTTGCCCCTGTTGCAAGGATTGAAGCAATTAGGTCGTTTCAGCTTATGCATCTTTATGGGCTTTAAAGTCTATCAAATGGATGTGTGCTTTTCTATATGGGCGATAGATGAGGAGGTTTATGTCTCACAACCTCCAGTGCTTGAAGACCTCAATATCCTAACAAAGTCTACAAGGTAGTTAAAGCTTTGTATGGCTTGCATCAAGCACCAAGGAAATGGTATGAAACCTTAACTACTTATCTTCTTGCAAATGGATTTCATAGAGGCAGAGTGGATCAAACTTTGTTCATCAAGAAAGACAAGAATGATATCTTGCTTGTTCAAGTATATGTTGATGATATCATTTTTGGGTCTACAAAGACAGAGATGTGCAAAGATTTTGAGAAACTGATGAAAGAAGAATTTCATATGAGTTCTATGGGTGAACCACATTCTTTTGGGACTCAAGTACCCGAGCGTGATGGTATTTTCATTAATCAAGATAAATATGTGGTCAGATACTAAGGAAGTTCAAGCTATCGATGCAAAGTCATCCAGACTCCTGACAAGACTACACATCTACTTCTAAAGGAAAATAGTGGTGAAGTGTTGATGTGCACATGTATAGGTCTATGATTGGTTCTTTGATGTATCTTACATCATCTAGACCATATATTATGTTTGCTGTGTGTGCTTGTGCAAGGTTTCAAGTTACTCCCAAGTTCTCTCACTTGGATCAGCAGAAGAAGATTTTATATCTTAAAGCATTTCCTACTCGATTGTGGTACTCCGTGAGATTCTCCTTTAGATCTACTTACTCGAGATAGTGACTATCTTGGAGCTAGCTTGGATAGAAAATCTACAAGCGGTGGATGTCAATTTTTGGCAAATGATTAGTATCATGGCGGCAAGAAACAAACAATGGTGGCTAATTCTTCAACTAGGCAGAGTATATAGTCACGCAAGTTGGCGCGGCTCAAGTTCTATGGCTTTAATCAACTTTTTGGACTATGGGTACAATTTCATGAATACCATCATACATATTGACAATAGCAGTACCATTTGCATAATAAAGAATTCTGTTCAACACACAAAGACCAAACATATTGAAATTAGACACCATTTCATTCGAGATTGCTATGAAAAGGGACTAATTAAAGTTGTCAAAATTCATCATGATGACAACTATGCTAATTTATTAACAAAAGGTCTTGATGTGGGAAGATTTCAATACTTGGTAACAAGTCTTGGAATGCTAAATCCATTAATGTTTTTGGTGTTGAGTAGGGTAATGCAATTGTTGTATGAGTTTGTATATCAAGTTTTGATGAGGAGTTGGAGTTAAAAGGTGTATATCTGAGATACAAAACAAATGGTTATTGATTCACCATGTCTAATATACATAAGAATCAACTAGTCGAGCAAGCGACTCTTGGGTAGACTTGACAAATCCGTTTATGGTTGATAGTTTACCAAAAACTATATGGTTATCAACTCACCATATTCTTAATGATTAAGAGTTGGCTAGTCCATAGCAAACGGCTCATGGTAAAGACATATCAAATCCGTTGATAGTCGATAGTTTGCTAAAACTATAATGGAGTTCGATTTTTGTGAAAAATTACTTTACTAGTTCTGGTTTCCAGACGGTGTTATTTTACCATGTTGTTCTAGCCGTTACAAGCGATTATGTCGATGTAGTTTATTTTTACTAGAATTGAAAGTAACCCGATAGTTATATATATAGGGTTAAAATTTTAAGTAAATTATCTTCTTTCTATATTATAACTACTTTCTAAAGATAATTTACTTACGCATCAATTCTAAACCCTAACCCTATATATCTTTTTCTCTCAATTGGCTAGTCATTACTTCAATTCTTCTTGACATAATAATATTTTCATCAAAAGTTTCTATGGCAACTTTGAAATTTCGAGATGAGCACAACCTAGTACCTACAAAAGTCTAACGAGAAGAGTGGCGTTTTCATCGTTTGTGGACTTTCTTCATACCACTCATATAAGGTATGCATTGCTTTTAAAACCCACAATCTATATCTCTCAAATCAAATAGTTTTGGACTTCTGCTTTCGATCCATAACACTTGAGATTGGAATACACATGAACCGATGGATGCTCTAAGAGCCAACGTAGATGTAACTATTGATGTTCTTGAGGCATCCACGAGTACTTCACTTGGATGATCTCAATGGTCTCATCACATTACCTATGTCTGCGAAATTCATGATACTTTATCATCCATGGGGTATGATACCACTAACAAAAAGGCTACTTTTAAAAAGAGTGGTTTTGTCCCCATGGAGATTTTGATTCATACTTTGTTACATTGCCTTAGTCTTAAGAAAACATCTTATGAGCAATTTAGATCAACCATGGCTTATCCTTTGGTTTGTCTAGTCACTGATAAGATTTTCAACCGGTCCAACTATATTTTTACAAGTATGAAAGGCAATGCGGTAAAACCAAACCAATGTATCAAGGTTTGTGCAATAACTAAATGAATTTCAAGCTGCAACCTCATACTACATTTTATCAAATCATTTGCCTAAAGCCTAAAGTTTTTCAAAATTTGAATAAAGATGGCAATATGATTTTTACACCTCTCCTACCCCAAATGCTTGCTAAAATTTCATCTGAACAATGCACACCCATAATTAATGTTCCCAACATTGATTATATCCCACCGATTTCAAGAACCTATGAGAGAAGGTCTAAGCGGACAACTCCTCTCATGACAACCACGAAGTTTACGCACCTTATGGTCTAGGAACAAGCAGTGGTGGTTCTAGACTTCCACCTAGTCCTACTATGGAGGAATGCGGACCTTTGCCCTATGATTCACCTCTCCCGCGGTAACACGGTTGGAAGTCTGAGGAAGTGGAAACCAATTGGAATTGATGGTTTTGTGTACCAAATTAGCAAAGCAGGTTGAGTATCTACAAAAGGACTTGCTACTTGTCAAGAAGCAACATGCCAAGGATGTTCAACTATTAAAGGCAATTGACTTTAAAGGAAGAGATGAGAGGTTGAAAAAGCATGGAGACTCCAAAGATGGTGATTTCATCTTCATCCTCATTACGATGGTGATTGATTGATCATGATTTGGGAAATTCTTCAAGCGGGGAGAAAAGCAGTTGACAGGGGAGGACAATTGATTTTAAAGATGAAGGAGATACAAGTAAAAGAGCAAAGGAAGGCTGAAACTCATGGAGAGCAACTTGATGATCAAGACATTTTCAAACAGCTGATTTTACCACGATTTCCTTTCCACTGGGAGACAACCTTTGCCTGCAAGTGAAGAATTTGATATATTGAGAGCAGACAAAGGTAAGTTATGGGAAGATGTGACAATGAAAGTAAGATTTCAAAGAAAAGACAAGTTCAGATTGATCTTGATAGAGAACTTGCTAAGAAGATAGTAGAAGATCAAATTGCGAAAAAGTTCTTTGAGAAAAGATTAAAAGAAATGGAAGTTTTAAGCTTTTTGGAAGCTAAAAGATTGGATAGAATGGAAGATACTTGAGATTCAATTTCCTTGTTCAACCTACAATTATGAAAGAAAGCTCGAGTTTAGTTATGTTCCTCGAAGAAGATATTCGGTTTACGGTGGCTAATAATCCAAAAATCAAGAAAAAGGCAATTGACCTTGTTCTTTGATGCATCCTTAGCGAGGAACAAAGAGCGCTCGGTTAAAGGATTTTATTCAAATGAAAAACAATCAAGCACTTGAAGATGTGATTAATTCATTCAAAAGGTTCGAAGAAACCAAGACAACCAACCAAGGCACAAATACTTGCATATATGAAGACTTATTGTTGTCATGTTGGTAACTGGAAAATGCATCAATTTAAAGGAATGTCTGATGATCAAGTTGAAAAGGCTTACTGAGCGTAAAACAAGATAAATCTTTATACCAATGGGTTCGAGAAGAAGAAGAAAGAAGGATTCCTAGATTGAAGAAGGCCAAAGTAAGTGATTCTCAACATTAAGAAGACTAAGGTTGATGAAGATCATACAAAGTCTCTTGAGAGATTCCTACTAAAGTTCTTGAAGAACAAATACTTGAATGATTGTGATTGAAGGCGATTTTTATCGAACCACACCAAATTCGACATCCCTATTATTGATTGGGAAGTTTACACTGCTAGCAATTTTGCTTCAACATGGAAGATTACAAGGCTGGGAGGTGAAACTTCATCATTCATGACATTTGAAGATCTTATTAAATCTTTTGGCAGAGAGATGACCTTAATACATTATGGAGATTAGTTCAAGAAAGGTTTAATGCTCAAGATCTCAAAGATGCAAAGGAGATGCGGTTATGGGTAAATCTTAGAAGGCTTTTTGAACCAAATGCTGATGATGACTACTTGGAAAACCTTATTCACATGTATTGGTACTAAATGGTTTTATTATGATTCATGTAAAGTTCATCATGTCTCTGACTAATGGAGAAGATTTTTTCATGCTTTTGAAAAGAATATCCACTCAGTTGGAGCTCTTATATAATGTTAAGCACACATAAGAGTCAAGGAAATGAGAAGGTCGAGCATTGTTACAAGGCTTCAAGATCAATGTTCACGAGCAATACAAAAGTTAAGAGAAAAGAAGTGAAGTGTTTGATTGAATTCTCCAAATCCTTGAAGTTAATGCATATTGAAGAAACCTATTGATTTTTGGAGAAATCATAAGTTTATGGGAGGATTGTTGGGAATAATTGTTTACCATGGATAGTTGTGGTTTACAACTTGGATTAACACTAGCGGTGGAAGCGACGTATTCCCTTTGCAAGTTCTTCATTACCGGTTTATGATAAAGGTTAGCAACGTCTAGAAAGTATAGAATTGATCTTGTGTATATTCTATTATGTTAGCTTTATACTTATCTTGTATAGGACTCCTTGTTGTATAAAAGGATATCCTAGGTCATTAAGTACGTATAATTATATTATCTGACTTGAAGGTGTAACCTAGTGATAAGTTAAGATCACTTTATATTCATTAATAATATTGGAGCTTGAGTTTTGTGTTAACTGTGTTTATTCATACATCATATAATTCATCTTCTAAGTATTACTTAAGTAAATTCCGCTTGCTTGATAATATCATACAAAATATCATTGACACAAGGAGAGTGTCCCAGATCCATCAGTCCTCTTGAAACCTAGCACATAAGCAAACACTAAACATGATATCCGGCCTACTTGGTGAGGTAGAAGACTACCTATCATGCCACGATATTTAGTATTTGTTGGAATCGCTCCTAACTCGTAAAAATGGAGCGACATTGGCGGGATTACAATTTCTATCCTTGTTAGCTAAAACACATGAGCTTGTTATGTCATATAGCCATAGTTGTAAGTGTTTAGCTATATATACCACTCCATACTTCCATGGAGGGTGAGTCTCATTGTGTAACCTTTCCTTTCAATAATAAATCACATTAGTTTCTCCCTCTTCTCGTACTTTCTCTCACTAACATGATGAAGATGTTCTTTCATCTTCCCCGACCTCCCGATTCACCATATCATCCATAAATCTGATCCTAACATTGGTATCAGAGCAAGGTAGGTTTGTTATTTGTGGTTTATTTTTGGTGATGTTTTTCTTGTCAAAATATTGTTTTAGAAATCTCATTATACAAAGTTTTAACCTTTTCATTAGTTTTCTTGGTTTAACAGATTCCTTTTACAAGTCAATATATATCTCTTTGTCAAAAATTGTCCTATCAATGCAAAATGTCATATCAGGTTTTTTATACAATTTTGTACATCTAAATGATATTTTGGGGTCAACCTGGTCTTGTATTCATAGTCAAAAGTGGGTCTTAATAGTGTTCATTAATACAATTTTTACGGGTTTCTCAAGATTAAATGAAATTTGGTGGGAAAAGGTCGCGAGAAAAAAGTCAAAGTGGGTCAAAACCCTAATATTACGCCTAAGACCTCATCTTGGATCGGTTACGAGTAGCGTGAAGTTATCGTAAGAAAATATGGACTGCAAAGCCTAAGCGTAAAGCCTTGGCTTCATAGACTTACTCATAAGACCCCATTTTCGCTTAACCATATGAGTAATACTTTCGGTTTCGCGTAAAGACCATGTTCTGGCAGTAAGGGATGATTCGCGCATGGGTCTTCACGCATATGAATTTCTAACTACGCCCTAGCGTTCTTGCTTTACCTGGGGATGATTGACGAAATGAAGAAGAAGAATCACTCTAGACTTCGAACACATGACTAAAACCAATACCAAACAGAACTGGGTTTAACTTCATCGACAAATGACCTTGGGCAGACTCACCCAACATCAACAAATCCCATATTTACCTATCTACCAACCTCGTATCACAATCCTATTCTAAACCCTTCCGATTATTCATTAACAATAATAGAACATTCATCATCGCGGATCTCGGTTAGTAATTTTTAAGATCGGTTTGTTCACAGGTTACCATCTTGATGTTCGATTTGGCGAAGTGATATTCGATTGTTTGATTGATATGATGAAGCGTTGTTGTTTTTATTCTTTGTGTTTTGTGTTTGGGAACTTCAGAGAGAATTTTTGGTAAAGAAGCGGGATGTATAAGTGATTAAAGGTTACGTAAGTGTGAGATTATGCTTTTATAACAGGCACTAGGGTAAGATGGGTCTTAATGTATGGATCTTACGGGTATGGAGTTGGATCAACTTGTAATTGGATTTGCAATGGGCGATATATGACTTCGGGCCCTATCATCCGGTTCCTTGGAATGAAATAAGTATCTAATATTTGTTTTTTTTAAACAAATTATCAAATGTGGATCGGATATGTGAACATGTTGGGCTTGGGTTAGATGGTGATGATCGGCGTCATAAACAAAATTTTAGTGAAAATTAATTACTATCAAATGTATTTTCATACATTGAGAACATTTTTGGTATAATATTCGGTAAAAGATGTGGTATTTTGGTTTTACAAATTTTTCACGGGGATACAATTTTTGACAAGATCGAGAAAAACCATTATCAAAGTTCACTTAAACCATCAAAATGCTAGTTTTGGGCATGTAACCGCAAGGCGTGACTACGGCAATTCATTATTATTTATTTGAGATTGAAGTGGGATATCACAGTGCGTGTACTTAGTATCGAAGATATGGGGTTGGTTGGATGCATGATTCTTCAAGATCCTTGTTCGAGCTTTAACCGTTACAAATAACAAAGACTTGAGTTGTATAGTTGAACCTGATGTAAGGAGTTATGTTGTTGTGCTCACAACTTATAACTATCACTTTTAAGGAGTTACGTTGTTGTGCTCAAGTGTCACACTTAGGTGTGGATAATTTGAGAAACTATAAGTTTACATTTTTGATCGGGGATTTGAAAAAGGGTTCTTCGTCTGACAATAGTGCAAGTTTAAGTCACAAGTTCGGGTTATTTTACTTGAGTCTCAAGTTCGTCATATTGGGTTTTCGCCATCAGTAGTCACTACAAAGAGCCGTCAGAATGATAATGGGGTGGTAAAGAGTTAGGCGAAAGAGTATACATGAGTAGAGAAGTCTTATCGACAATTGATTCTCATATGATATTTATGGTACTTCACAATTGTTCGATTACTTGGACATACATGGTTTCTCTGTCTCCAATTCATCATCAACATACATGGTGTATGATTACGATTCATTGAAACATGGGGGAAGAGAGTATAGGTGGTGTCCGCTTCCTTTGATGTTTTTGTATTTTTTTGCGAAAACCCTCTCCTTTCATGAATTTCTTCAATAAGGGGGAAAATGAGAGCGATCACGTGGTTCAAGCGTCTCACTTAGGTGTTATCGTCTCACTTTCATAGAGTTATCGTGTGTGAAGTTACCTATATATGATGTTGTGATGCCTCACACACGGTCATTTTATCGGTAATTGCATTCGGGTAACTATTATTCGATGAACCCAAACATTGAAGTCGTTTCATTTAGTCCGTGGTTTGTTTGGTGTGAAGCATCTACATGCATTGAGAAGATCTTGTTGATTTCTTGCATGTTACCCTCAGCAGTTTTCCGCAACAAGTCAAATTACCTTGGGTGGTTTCTTGCTCATCTACAAATTCCGTTCGCGTCTTGAAAATTTCAAAGTTAGAGGAAATGTTCACTACATCAAAGTTTGAATCTGCTAAAGCGGTTGTGGGTTTGGGGGAAGTTGATTGAAACTTACGCAAAAGGAGTGTATGGAGAAGGCACTAAAGACATGCGGCATGAATTGGGGGGAAGTTAATCCAATTTATGCATATTACATCATTTGCCTACAATTGAAGAGCGGTTCTCAAGTCAAGGTACTAGAAGAAGACAAAGAAGCGTTAACTTTCATCATCCTCGACCTAGAAGAGCTTATGAAGACCTTTCTTTATTTGTTTTCTATATTTGTAGTAAATGTTGTAAGTAATCCATTATGTGGGTCCCATTGGGGAAGATTGTTGGAATAAGCTCTAACTTCGTAAATGGAGCGACATTGGCAGGATTACAATTTCTATCCTTGTTAGCTAAAACACATGGGCTTGTTATGTCATATAGCCATAGTTGTAAGTGTTTAGCTATATATACCCCTCCATACTTCCATGGAAGGGTGAGTCTCATTGTGTAACCTTTCCTTTCAATAATAAATCACACATAGTTTCTCCCTTCTCCTCATATTTTCTCTCACTAACATGATGAAGATGTTCTTTCATCTTCCCGACCTCCGATTAACCATATCATCCATAAATCACGATCCTACTTGGTATTATTATCGGCGGATTACATTGTCTTCATATTTTGTGAGTTTGGTGTCGGATGACATTGGTGTTCTAATTGGTTTCGACTCTTCTAGACGAATTTCTTTAACATCTCCTTTATGTATTTAGATTGATTAAAGAAGATACCATCTTCTACTTGTTTGATTTGTAGACCAAAAAAGAAACTAAGTTCTCCCATCATACTCATCTCGAACTCTGTTGGAATCACTCCTAAACCATAATCAAGTGTTAGTAATTAATATGTAATAGGTAGCTTAATTATGGCCTTTATGTTTGTTAGTAGCCTTAAGCTTATGAAGGCCCATAGCTTAGGCCCATTTCCATTAAGGAGAGTATGGGAACTAGGAGTTTGCCCTAGCTTTCCTCCTATAAATACTCTTGTAAACCTTCATTTGAAGGTTGGTTAATTATTTCCTACATACTCCTCACATATGGTTTACTTTCATCGTGTGTGTGTGTTTGGATAATGGTCAATCGCCTCTCTCTTTCTATTAAGATTGTGTTGTAAATCTAGTGACCTAACGGTGGTATCAATCGCCAAATAGTTGGGTTAACACTTTCGTTTTTGAAGTTTTTTTTTGTTTGGTCTTACTGGCGTGGCGTGGTTAATACTTTGGATAAGCTTAAAACTTCGTTTTACACTTTTAATCAAGATTCTTGTACTTTCGCGTTTTAGGTGTTAAAATACTTGTTTTTGGAAAAAGCGTTTCAACCTTTAGCGTGGATCTAAGTTTTTAAGCTTGTTTTGTTAGTGGGTTATTAGTTCTGGCGTAACCCGTTTATTTGTTTTGGTTCATCAAGTTTCACACTTTTGTGTTATTGTGGTGATATTGTAGCTATTCCATAACAAAATGCGGTTTAGAAACAAATTTGGGCACAATCATTTTCTGAGTAATCTTCGCGTATCAAAACCCTAATATTGGCGTAAGTTATTCCTTGGTTTGATCTTAGTTTTAGTGGTTTTACTCGTGTTTCTTTGCTTGGATAAGCCTGAAAATCTCGATGGACTGGATATCTTTTGCAGTGATAGTGTAAAGATCATTTGAGATAAAACCTAAACTTACGCATAAGCATAAAACTGCAGCGTAGAAATCCTACGCAAATTCATCTTACGCATAAGCCTAGTCTTGCATAATGTAATCAGCCCTAACTTTCTCAGCCTAACTTTGTGTCCACGCGCATGTCTTTACTTACCCTACTGGCGTAAGCTAAATCTGGCGTAACTAGTGATTGTTACGGCTTTGGTGTTTTCGCATAAGTTCTACTTGGTTTCTTGTGATTTCTATGCCTAAGGACACTTCATCAACAAATGTTCATTCGACTACAAAGATCCATTTTACCAACACAAGTTTTCAACATGTCACAACCACCATACTCTAACTATTTCCCTTACACTTATTCTTAACGTCAACAACAACTAACTCCACAACATTAACAATGGAATCAACAACAAGCAATTTATCAACAACAATTTAATCAACAACATACTCCACAACTTGCTCTAATTCCACAACCTCAAATGGTTCAACCACCACCAAGTCTTCAAGTACAACCCTACACAAGCGAATTCAATCAACATCCATCAAGGAACACTATGAAGGAACCCACTTGGTTTTCAAATATGTGTGAAGCTTTAAGCGACCAACAATCAATTCATGAAATTTGGATCATTTGATAGACCTCAATGCTCACTCAGGGAACTACGATCAATGGGTGATAAGGTTCTTTAGGTTTTGTGATCAGAAGAAGCCACATGGAAAGTTCTTAAAGAAGGTTATCCTGGAAGGTCCATTTGGATGCCTCTTGTTATCATTACCCTTGATCAAATGCTAATCCACCAAGAGATGAACAATCCAACATTGCTCTTTGTTGACCTTGAATCGAGAGGAACTTCTACACTATGGTGATGAACTTGCAATGCAATATATCCTCAGGATTACCTAACCCAATTCTTGAAGTGTTTATGCTCAAAAGGCGCAAAGGAAATGTGGGATCATATTCATCTTCTTATGGAAGGATGTACTCAATCGGGAGGATTTGGAATCCAAAATTTACTTGGCTTATGAACACTGATTGAACACGGAGACACTAGAGTCTTATCATCATCGTTTTGCAGACATCATCAATGATTTGGATAAACACAACATCATCATGCCAATAATTGCGGTGAATACTAAGTTCCTGAGTAGTCTTGGTCTGAATGGGAGAAGTATGTCATTTTTCTCCGTCCAATTTGCATCATTCTACATATGGACTGTTATGCGATTACTTGAAGCCTCATGTAAAGGAAGTTGATAGGGAAAGGATTCTCCGTGCTCAAATTGCTCCACCGACACATCCGGAAAATCAACAACACCTTATATGGCGGTTATTCTCCTCAACGACAACTCAACCAAGCGCTACAATCACTATGATCCTTCACGCCTCAATCTCAACAAACTCAATTGGTTCCATACAACAACAACAATGCTCAAGCACTTGTCTGTGAAGCTAATGAGGAATCTGATCCATTCGAAGCAACAAGGATTTGCTATGATTGCTAATGCCTTTAGCGATTATACCAACAAATCCAACAGGTATTAGTTCCTCATCTAACACAAGGAATCAAGGCATTTGTGAATAATGGGCGAGTTGAAGTTGAGAATCGTGGTTATGGTAGGTCATGGGCGGTGGTCAGGGTTTAATCTTTGTGGGTAGGAATAACAATCGAGCTCAAGTGGTGGAACAAGGGAATGCTCAGAATGGGTTGAATGGTCTTCGATGCTACAAGCGAGAAGGGACATCGGCTAATGCATGCCCAAAGCCTAGGACTAGGGAAGTGCTTCATAAAGAGGCTCTTCTTTTGGATCTTAAGGATGAAGCTGGTGGAACTCTCACAGAGACAAAGCGAGCTTTATGGCAAATGCGGACTTCGGATGATGATATGGAGGACTTGCGAGCCAATCAAATTGTTTATGTTGATGGCTAATATGCATGAGTTACACATGGTGACACATGCCTAGTGTATGACTTGATGGCTTGTCTCAGTACCGAACAAACCATATTTATCTCGATCTCATATCTCGCCAACATCGAATCAGCAGGCTCGAATGTTCAAAGTGTCCATCTCATTGCCGATTTTCAAATAGACCCCGTAGTTATATTTGACGATCAAGATGACCTTATGGTTTCACTTGATACTCAAATTGACTCCGTGCTTATACTTGAGGATCTAAGTAATGATCATGTTGTGACTCACGTTGAACACCGAACTTTACCTCATCGATTTTGCTCATTTAATACAACACCAAAGACCATTGTGGAAAAATGTCATGCCATTAATCGGGACTTGAAAAGCAAAAATGCATTAACCAAGGATTTTGAATGTTTACAAAAGCAACTCAACTTTTTCAAAACTCAAGAAAATCGTGAAAGCGGTTTTGAAGCGACCTTTGCCAAATCTCATCAAAGCGAAAATATTTAGAAAGAGCGAATCGTGATCTAGCAGCTTGAAGAATGCTTTGTTATGCGAAATAGAACAAGCTGAAACATGAACATAAAAACAAATTAGCGCTCACCTTGGAAAATCAAAAAGCTAAGCTGGTAACTTGTCAAAACGATTCTCTGCATACAAAAGCATTCAGCAAGCGAATAGATGATCATCTTGAAGAAATCATCGGCTTGCAAAACAAACTTAAAGAGTTTAAAACTATTGTTTAGAAACATGGAAGTCGGTCACGACTATTGAAAAGTTTACTTTAAAACCCAATCCAAATGGATATGGACCGAATCTTGCAGATTACAAACCTAAGCTTTCAACCAAAACATTCAAACCAAATCACGAAGTTTCGGTCACGAGAATATAAAATTGATAATTACGGTATGAATGTTGTTGAATATCATGTCAAGAGGAATTAGATGCGAAGGCGAGAGTCGATCAAAATTAAAAAATGTTGTTTACAACAAACCTTTTAATTATTCAAAAGCGGTCACTTCGTCACACCAACGGATTCTTCTAACACACCAGGATTATCATAAAAGCGTCCGAGTCTTCTAATGTTAATCCCAAACCGGATTATGCACAAACTTATGGTCCTTTACCTTCCATCAGTGAAGTAAACTCAAAAACTGAAAATCGCAAAATTCTTTGATATTTTGACCTTTTCATGGCTGACCTCAAAACTTTACAACATGAGATAGAATATCATTCCGAAATCAAAGTTCAACATTTTCAATCGCCTCTGGCGCGAGAACAAAGAGACATTTTTCGGAAAAATCTTTTACCAAATGTTAAAAATTTGAAAAGTTGTGCATTGTCTTGGGAAAGGGACTTTCATAAGGAACTTGGATAATGAAGGTCGTTTTAGAAAAGAAACATCTACCGTAAAAACAAAATGTTGAGAAAAGATGTTGATCGACTCTTGGAAGATGTCATAATGTGGCGATGTCCATAATGTTGTGCTATTCTTTGTCATATGCATTTGATTATATCTCTCTCGTACTATGATTATGTGGTAAATGTTGAGAACGATAATGTGCTTGGTCGAGTCCTTAAAGTTGAAACAAGCGATTGTCAAGCGGACTTTCAAAATGCAATCGATCGTCTTAATGGTGTCAAAAGATATTCGATCAACAACTTGCTTTTCAACACAAAATCGCTGATTGCGTGACAAAACTTACGATCAAAAATTGAGCAAGCTGGATGATCAAAGCGTGTCTTTTAAGTGTCAAATCTCAAAATATGAACAAGAACTTGTAAAAGTTAAAAGGAATATGGTGTCATATTTGATTTACTCAAAAAGACTTCGTGAAAGCATCAAATGAACTTGATCATTATCTTGCACACACTAAAAGAAGTTATGCATTTTCTTTGGAAATATTGATTACGAAAATCAAGATCGATTCACACTATCTTCAAGTTAAGAGAAATGTTAGGAAAGTATGAACAACTTCCGCCTACTGTGATTAAGAGAATAGCACGAGTAACACTTAGTAATCGTGAACCTAGAATCCTCTTGCCAAATCACAAGTTGCTAGCGTGCTTCCTTATCTTGAAGAGGAATAGTTAGTCTTTTCCAAGCGTCGCACTTCCGACCTAAGAGCACTACATGAAGAATAGGAAGTTGCGACCTAAAAAAAGATCAATAAGGAATGCTAAAGTAGAAGAACACCCTAGGACTATGAATAAGACTCACGTTGCTTCCACTATAGATATTGCGTCTAGCAAATGTAATAGAAATAGTGCTGTAACGAATGCTAAACCTAAGCACCTTTGATATTGGTCGATGCACCTTGTGTATTTGTCGTAAAAGTATGAATTACGATTGTCATAATAAATGTGTTGCTAAAGCTATCATCTCTCGTTTAAGGAATCCTAAGAACCGAAATACCTATAGGCCCACTAATCTTTCTAAGCACATTGCTTGTAGGGCCGCCCTCTTTAGATTCTCGAAGCAGCTTTTGAGTGAGTGTGTAAATACTCATCAATTTTTGTACTGTTAAAGCTGCAACATGAAAACACTCGAGAAATGCATCAAAATGATAAAATATCACAAATAAGTGTTTTATGTGTTTTAAATGCAATATCAAATCATTAGTGGCGTATCAAGTTTGCATAATGGCATTTTAGTCCCCAAGTTTCAAAATTGTCAAAAACATTCCACGATAAATCTAAATAGAAAAATCTCATTTTAAATCCTTAGGGATTCTTAATTTTTCAAAATTGGTCCTTGAGATTTAAAATTGCAATTATTTCCTTAACCTTTTGAAATTTGGCAAAAATGGTCCTTTGAGAATTTGAAAATGTCAAAAATGGTACTTGTACTATTAAAACTTGTCAAAAGTGACCCTTGTGAGAACTTTGGAAAAATGACAGAATTGGTCCCTCAAATAGAAATTGACTTTGGTCCTTGTCATATTAACTAAGCCAACCTTGTCAAAATGAAATGAACCCACCGCTTACCCATTTACCTGTCTTTACCTATTTTGGACCCAAAGTCAAACCAAAGTCAAACACCCGGTTGTACCTCGTTTATCTTCAACATGGCTTTAACCACTTGCTGCTCCCCCCTCCATCACTTCACTTTCCCTCGCCCCCGTCATCACAACCCACTACAATAAATGCCACCCAGTGCGTTTGAGCCACTATCAAAACCATTTTCCCGCCAAAGCGTGGGCGGCCTAGATTGCTCAAACCCAGATTATGGTGGGATTCAATGGGAAGGACGCATTGAGTCAATGGGTATAAAAAGAGAAGAAAGGGCAAAGAGAGAGTAATGGATTAGTTTTAATTTTCCTTGTATTAGTTTTTTAAGAAAAATGTTTTAGTTTAAGTTTTTAAATGTAATCTTTTGTTTCTTTGTTCTAAAATCAAGTTATTTTATCCTTGTCAAACTTTTAAGCATCAATTTCAAGTTTAACTAAAATTCATGTTTATGTGTTTTTATTTGCAAAGTTCCATTTCAATTCTCATAGACAAGCTCTTAATAGCTTATTTTTTAAGCTCAAACAAGCTTATAAACTATAGCTTTTGTAAGCTGCAATTAATTTTCAAGTAAGTTTGTCACATGGTCAACAAAAGTCAAATTGGAGCTAAAATTTGGAATGGTGATGATATTGGGGTGATCACATTACTATTTGGATTGGGTTTGATTTAGAATAGTGGTTGTTTGGTTTTGCTTAAGCTCCTCAATACATTTGGTCTTCAAGTTAAGTTTCAATCTTTTTCCATTTAATGTTTTAAATCTTCAGCACATAATATGTAATGTTTAGGATTAGTGTTTACTTGTTTATTTAGTGGTAATTAAATTAGTGAGACTTAGTTTGATCAATAATATGGTTCGATTGATTATTAATTAAAGTTGCATAGGTTGCTTAAGTGGTGTTTGAATCAATGTATTTAACATTAGGCTTTAGTTTGTACTTGAAATTTGCACATTTAGCCTTAATATATGTCATGTGATTCATATCTGTCTATCATACCCAAACAACTAAAGTCAAAATTCTCTTTTATCTGTCTTATAAGCTTATCATTGGAATTTGCAAAAAGCAAAAGCTTGTTTTAGGTTTGAAATACATAGACATAGATTGCATTAAGTTTATTTCATCATTATATATATATCATTTTCGATTTAAATTTGATCCAAATCTCAAAAAATCAATTTCTCAATTCATAAAAGTCAAAAACCACAAAGCCAGTTTATGAGACTTTGCATAAGTTCCATGTGTTCATTTTGGGATTCAATTCAAATTTCTTTGGCATTTAACTTCAACTGGTCTAGGTTCTATAAATGATTTTTTCAAAATTTTACAAAAATTCCTCAAGCTTCAAAAAGGCTTATCAAAATGAGCTGGTTATATGCAGTGACTTCGGAAGTCACTTACGAGGACACTGGGTTTGACTCATAAGAGCTTATCTAGGTCAGTTTTTGGTCTATTGGTTCTTGGCGGGTCTAGTTTAAGTTCCTTCTACGTTTTCTAGTTTCCCATTATTTAAGTGCTTATTTTAATCTCCAAGTATCCAGGTCCCATTTTTAGCATTTTACTCAAATCATCTATCTGACAATTTGCATTTCAGTGGTTTAGGTTAGTAGTATGTAGTTGCTTTTGAGTGATTTTAGCATTTTATAGCTCATGTATCAAGTTGGTGCTTATTTGTGGCTATTGGCTATTTGATCTTATTCTTAGGCACTTGGCATTGCAGATTCCATATTCTTGCACACAACCTATGTTTTATTTTTTCCTAGATTCCTCATATTATTTTAAACTTATCTTGAATTTTTTGGATTTTTGTAAAATCAGTTTGCTATTTTTTTGCATTTTAATTACTTTTAGTACTTTACTTTAAATTATTTAATACAAATAATTAGAAAAGTTTCAAAAATAACTTTCATTTTCTTAAGTTAAGATAAATATAAAAAGACAAAAAATATTTTTCCAGATTTTCTTAATTTTGTATTTTTAAATATTTTAAGTATTGTTTTAATTCATAGAAAATAGAAAAATAATCAGAAATACAAAATAGTTTTGAAAATTCTCTTTTATTATTTTTTTTTTTTTTTTCTAAGTCATAATTTCATTTTTTAAGCTTTATTTCATATTTTCTTGTATTTTAGGTTATTATTAAATAGTTAAAAATTAGATTTTAATTAATAATAATTAATTAAATAGTTATAAAAATAATTTCTTTTTCTAATAATTTTCTTTTATCATTAGGATTGTAAAAATGTCATTTTCATATTTTTAGGATTTATATTGTTCAAGTTTCACTTTTTCTTTTATGCGTTACTAGTTTTATAAGCAGAAAACAAAACATCATTTTAAATCTGTTGATAAGTATTTAATATTTTTATCTTTTTAATTTTCTTTAATTTGCATTTAAGCCCCTGTAGTTTATATACTTTTTCCTTAGTTATAATCAATCATATCTTCTTTTCCGTTAAATCTCGATCACTACCGTTTGACTATTCATGGCTGACTGGTTGGGACTTAACGACACGAAACACTATCTCTCGATCTTCATTGCATTTGCTATTGTTTTAAGTTTATTACGATGCGGCCATTCACAGTGGCGAGCTTGAGTGATAAAACATGCGGTTTGGGCGAATCAATTACGCCATAGGATCGAACAGGTACTTTGTGGGAACTTACCTCAGATTTACATCTTGTGATTGATTCTCTTCACGAGGAGTTAGATGAACACTACTCATATCATATCTCGCCGGAGTATGATAACTTCTACTTGATCTAGACACACCCATAATATGTCTTGATCAAGCGACTCTTGTGATGAGATTCGTGAAACTATGAATTCTCAATTGAGGATGAAGAGTTAGTCATGATTTTATCATGATTTTCTTTCTTTTCTTCATATATGCGGCTTCTCGTTTCTTCACTCGCCGGGGAATGAAGATTATCTTTATTGACATTCCATATGTGAGCAGATTCATCTATATATATATCTCATCGGTGTGGAACTTTCACGCACTTCAATGTTTATCCAAACATCTTGAATGAAAGTCTGATGGAGATTGTCTCTTCCACTTACTTCCCTATGAACAAATTAATTCAGGTCAGTCAAGCTAGCGATTTCGGTAATCAAAACAGTAAAGTTCATGTGTTTTCACCGTGTGTACCACTTGAGTGTGGGAGTTGCTACATCTTTGTATATAGATAAAATGAATGAAAATTGTAAATATTAAAAAGTGTTGTGTTTCTACACTTAGCTAATGTGTTATCTTTCGTTCTAAGTTTGGCATAACAGCGGTACTTTGAATATTGAGGACAATATTCATTTCTAGAGGTGAAATTCGGTGATCATAAATGTACCCGCAGTCCCTTTTCCCCAAAATGAAATTTTAAAATTTTTTGGTGAAGTACTATACTAAAGCACAACAATGGTAATCGGTCTACCATGTCTAACCCACATAAGGATTGGCTAATCGAGGAAAGCGGCTCTTGGTAAAGATATCTCAAATCCGTTGACGACACAATTTGCTTAATTGTATGGTGTTCGGCTCACCATATCTTTAATTAGAAAAAGTTGGCTAGCCCGCAAGGTTATGGCTTGTGGTAAGGCGATGGAAAAACCATAATTGGTAATCAGCTCACCAAAGATATCTTGATAATTTTATCTAAGAGTTGGCTGAGTCGAGGAAGCGACGGCACGGTAAAGACATAAATCAAATCCGTTGAAAGTGGTGATTTGCTCAAATCATTTGGTTTCTCGGTGTACCAAGGTTCTTACTTGAGCGAAACATTTGGCTACTCGAGTAATGGCTTTGGTAAAGGTTGAAATCCATTAATTTTTCTCAAAACATTGCTGGGACTAGCAATAGTTTAGTAATGAAGTTGATGAGTGTGTAAATACTCATCATTTTGTACTAATTCTTGCAAAACATATGAAAACACTCATAAATGCATCAAAATGATAGAAATATCACAAATAAGTGTTTTATGTGTTTTAAATGCAATAATATATCAAAATCGGTAAAAACATTATCAAGTTTGCATAATTGGAGTTTTAGTCCCCAGTTTCAAAAGTTGTCAAAAAAGTCCACAGTAAAATCTAAATAAAGAAAAATATCATTTTAAATCCTTAGGGATTCTTAAGTTGTCAAAATTGGTCCTTGAGATTTAAAATTGCAAAATTTACAACTTAAGTCCCTTAACTTTGAAATTTGGCAAAATGGTCCTTGAGAATTTGAAAATGTCAAAAATGGTACTTGTACTATTAAAACTTGTCAAAAGTGACCCTTGTGAGAACTTTGGAAAAATGGCAAAATTGGTCCCTGAAATATCAAAATTAAACTTTGGTCCTTGTCATATTCTAAGCCAAGCCTTGTCAAAATGAAATTGAACCCACACCACTTACCCATTTGACCCCACGTCATTTACCTATTTTGGACCCCAAGTCAAACAAAGTCAAACACCCAGGTTGCGCCACCTCCTTTATCTTCCCGCATGGCCCTACCACGCCACTGCTCCTCCACTCCATCTTCACTTTCCTCACCCCCTCATCACCTGACCCACTACAATAAATTCCACCTAAGTTGCTGTTTGAGCCCACTATCAAAACCAATTTTCTGCTTAAGCGTTGAATGCCTAGATTGCTCAAAACTCATCCATTTACCAAGATTATTAGTGGGTTCAATCGAGGAAGGGACACGTGGAAGTCAATTGGATATAAAGAGGAAGAAAGGCAGAGAGAAAGTAGTAGTTAGTTTTAATTTTCCTTGTATGGGTTTTTAAGAAAAATGTTTTAGTTTAAGTTTTTAAATGTAATCTTTTGTTTCTTTGTTCTAAAATCAAGTTATTTTATCCTTGTAATCGACTTTTAAGCATCAATTTCAAGTTTAACTAAAATTCATGTTTATGTGTTCTTTTGCAAAGTTCCATTTCAAATTCTCATAGACAAGCTCTTAATAGCTTATTTTTAAGCTCAAACAAGCTTACATAAGCTTATAGCTTTTGTAAGCTTGCAATTCATTTCAAGTAAGTTTGTCACATGGTCAACAAAAGTCAAACTGGAGCTAAAATTTGGAATGGTGATGATATTGGGGTGATCTGATGTCTTGTTTTGGATTGGGTTTGATTTAGAATAGTGGTTGTTTGGTTTTGCTTAAGCTCCTCAATAGTTGGTCTTCAAGTTAAGTTTCAATATTTTCCAGCTGTTTTAAATCTTCATAACACATATGTGTTTAGGATTAGTGTTTACTTGGTTATTTAGTGGTAATTAAAGTAGTGAGACTTAGTTTGATCAATAATATATTTGGTTCGTTGATTAGCTTATTAAAGTTGCATAATTGATTGCTTAAGTGGTGTTTGAATCAATGTATTTAAGTATTGAGCTTTAGTTTGTACTTGACATTTGCACATTGCTTAATATATGTGTGATCATATAAATGTATCTTTGCATTGAACAACTAAAGTCAAAATTCTCTTTTATCATTTTATAAGCTTATCTGTTGGAATTTGCAAAAAGCAAAAGCTTGTTTTAGGTTTGAAATACATAGACATAGATTGCATTAAGTTTATTTCATCATTATATATCATTTTCAGTTTACAAATTTGATCCAAATCTCAAAAATCAATTTCTCAATGCATAAAAGTCAAAAAACACAAAAATTCGGTTTGGCAAGACTGCATAAGTTCCATGTGTTCATTTTGGGTCAATTCCATTGAAACTTTGGCATTGCAACTTCAACGGTCTAGGTTCTATAAATGATTTTTGCAAATACAAAAAATTCCTCAAGCTTCAAAAAATATCAAAATGGGCTTGGTTGCCTATGCATCGACTTCGGCATGTAGTCTGCCGCAGGGGACTTGCTGGGGTTTGAGAAAAGCTCATAAGAGCTTATCTAGGTCTAGTTTTTGGTCTATTGGTTCTTGTAGGTCTAGTTTAAGTTCCGTTTTTTCTAGTTTCAGTCTTATTTAAGTGCTTATTTTTAATCTCAGTAGCTCCCATGTCATTTTAGCATTTTACTCAAATCATCCAAATCTGAGCAATTTGCATTTCAGTGGTTTAGGTTAGTAGTATGTAGTTGCTTTTGAGTGATTTTAGCATTTTATAGCTCATGTATCAAGTTGGTGCTTATTTGTGGCTATTGGCTTATTCAGAGTCTTATTCTTAGGCACTTGGCATTGCAGTTCCATATTCTTGCACAAACTATGTTTTATATTTTTCCTAGATTCCTCATATTATTTTAAGCTTATCTTGAATTTTCAGATTTGTAAGTCAGTTTGCTATTTTTCGCATTTTAATTACTTTTTACTTTTTAATTAGCATTTAATACAAATAATTAGAAAATTTTCAAAAAATAACATTTTTCTTAAGTTAAGATAAATATAAAAAGACAAAAAATATTTTTCCATATTTTCTTAGTTAAATTTGTATTTTTAAATAATTTAATTAGTTTTAAATAGTTTTTAATTCCTATAAAATAGAAAAATAAAAAATACAAAAATAGTTTTGAAAATTCTCTTTTGTTATTTTAGATTTTTCTAAGTCATAATTTCATTTTTCAAGCTTTATTTCATATTTTCTTGTATTTTAGGTTATTATTAAATAGTTAAAAATTAGTTTATAATTAATAATAATTAATTAAATAGTTATAAAAATAATTTCTTTTTCTAATAATTTTCTTTTATCATTAGGATTGTAAAAATGTCATTTTCATATTTTTAGGATTTATATTGTTCAAGTTTCACTTTTTCTTCTTTTTGCGTTACTAGTTTATAAGCAGAGAAAACAAAAACATCATTTTAAATATAGTGATAGCGTTTATTTAATATTTTTATCTTTTTAATTTCCTTTAATTTGCATTTAATCCCTATAGGTTTATATACTTTTCCTTAGTTATAATCAATCATATCTTCTTTAGTTCAAATCTCTCATTTTGATCACACGTTTTGACTATCTCTCACATTTCGTTGGGACTTAACGACCTTGGGAAACACTATACTCTCGATCTCATTGCATTTGCTTTCGAGCTGTTTAAGTTTGTACGGTCTGATTACGACCATTCACAAGTTGGCCGACTTGTGATAAACTTGGCCAGGTTTTGGGCGAATCACTTTCTTTGTCCCTATAGCTCCAGTTTCACCTCCTAGGAATGTAGTACCACCTAGTGCATTCACTAAGACTAAAGCAAATACTAGTTGGAGATGGCTGAAATGGATATATAACACACTAGGATTTAAATGGATACCTAAAGCTATTGATGTGTGTATACTACTATATTGCTCCGGAACCCTCTAACATTTCGGGTTCCACATCTACTTCTATTCCATCGTGTATTATGCGTGCATATGTGTAATCACGGTGATACAAATCATTCTGGATTGTTGATAGCGGATGTTCGGAGCACATGACGAGGCACTTAACCTTAAACGTTATCAAACTTTATTGCAAAGTTCATTGGCACTGTCGGTTCGGGAATGATCAACTTCGACTATCATGGAGCCTACGGAGACTATATCAATGGGAACATCGAAATTGGCAGGGTTTATTATGTTGGAAGGCCTCCGGTCACAATCTGTTTTCAGTGGTCAGTTACGTGATGGAGATTTGGAGGTTGCTTTCGAGGAGAAAACTTGTTTCATTAAGGTGATCTACAAGGAAGCGACCTTATTATACGGCTCGCGTATTCCGTCTTTACTCTATCCTCTATGCAAGACATGGTTGCTTCTTCTCCCATCTGCTTACTTTCAAAGGCAACATCAACAAAATCCTGGCTATGGCACCGTCGTCTCTCACATCTAAACTTTCAAACCATCACCAACCTTGCTCGACACAACTAGTTGAAGGACTCCCACGGTTTCGGTATTCTAAAGATCACCTTTGCTCGGCTTGTAGAAGAAGGCCAAAGCACTTTCGTGCTCATTTTCCTTCAAAGGTGGAACACGGCTCCCAGCATGTGCTTCATCTTCTTCACATGGATTTGTGTGGCCGATCGTGTGCAAAGCGATAAATGGCAAATGCTACATCTTAGTAATTGTTGATGACTATTCACGATGGACTTGGGTCTACTTTCTTCGAAGCAAAGATCAAGCTCCACAGATGATCATCACCTTTCTCACGAAATACAAGTTGACTCCGAAACTGCGATTCACAAGAGCAGGCAGGCTGAATTTGTTAACCAAACTCTTCGAGAATTTTATGAGAAAGTGGGAATTGAGCATTAGACATCTATTGCACGGACATACGAACAAACGGAGTTGTTGAAAGACGAAACCGGACGTTAGTGGAAGCTGCAAGAACAATGTTAATCAATGCTAAACTCCCAGATTACTTATGGAAGGATGTTGTATCTCTTACTGCATGCTATACTCAAAACGGTCTATGATTACAAAGCACAACAAAACACCTTTCGAGCTTGTCCATATGAGAAAACGAATCTCAAACACTTTCATGTATTTGGATCTCTTTGCTATCCGAATAATGATCGTGATGACTTTGGAAAGCTCAAAGCCAAAGCTGACATTGGAGTCTTTATTGGATATTGTGATAATTCTAAAGGTTTCAAAATCTGGAATCGTTGAACAAAGGAGGTTATGGAAACGATTCATGCTCATTTTGATGACTCACGAAAATGGCTTCTGAGTATAACAGCTTGGAACCCGGTCACAACCGCTTAAACTTTCCCCAAACCCCATCATCAGCTGAAATAAGCCCTCAGCTTACTCGTCAACAAATGGAAAGGTTATTTGCTCCGCTGTTTGACAGGCGATGATAGCGTGCTCGGGTGTAACCCATTTGTTTCCATTGCTCTGACTGATAATACTCTTATACGATACACGCTGCAACAACTACGGTTGAAGAAGCACCACGGTTGACTCCAACAACGGTTGAACAAACGCTTCCAACAATGATGACCGCGGTGATGATTTCGGATGAAGTACCCTGCTGCAGAATTTTGATCCAAATGCATTTTTAACCCGTTTGCTAATGAGGCTGCTGCACCGATGTCGGAATCTTCAACAAACCATTTGAATCCTCAAATCTGCACAATGTATACCAACATCAACCCTCCACACATAGATGGACAAAGACCATCCTCTGGAAAACATTATTGGCAACGGCAGAATCAACCGGTCGTTTACAAGACACGTCTTCACTCAGATGGTGAACATTGCATTTATGCACTCACTGTCTGCCAATGTGAACCTAAAACATCAAAGCGCCAATGACAAAAGACAAACTGGATCGAATCCATGAAGAAGAACTCAACCAATTCAAACGTCTTGAAGTATGGGGCGGTTGAAAGACCACAGGGTCTCGTCATTGGTCTCAAATGGATTTGGAAAAACAAATTGGATCTTGAAGGAAAGCGTTATGAAACAAGTCCCCGTCACGGTGGCTAAGGGTTATCGTCGGAAGGATATTGACTTTGAAGAATCTTTTGCTCCGGTTGCTCGTCTTGAGGCTCATTCGATTTTTGGCATTTCGCGGCTCACATGAACATCACGGTCTTTCAGATGGATGTAAAAACTGCTTTTCTCAATGGACAACTAAAAGAAACGGTTTATGTCAGTCACTGGAAGGATTCATTGATCGAGTTCCCTAATCATGTCTATAAGCGAAGAAAGCTCTCTCTGATTCTCAAACAAGCCCCTCGGGCATGGTATGATAAGCTATCATCTTTCCTCATTGCCGATAACTTTACCAAAGTTCCGGTCGATTAACTCTTTTCATACAATATCACGGGGAACATATTTTAATTGTTCAAATTTATGTGGATGACATCATTTTTTGGGTCAACTCATAAAAAGTACTCAATCACTTTTGCAAAACTAATGAAGAAACATTTTGAAATGTCCATGATGGGTGAACTTACGTTCTTTCTAGGACTTCAAATTCATCAATCACCCGTTATTTTCTTGGAGTCCATCAAATATGCTTGAATTGTTACACAAATTTGGAATGAATATATGTGACACCTATGCCACACCAATGGCTCATACCAAGAAGCTAGACGCTGATTTACATGGGAATTGGTAGAAAATTGCGGACCCTACAAAATTAGTATTATTGGGTCTCTCATGTATCTTTTTAACAGCTAGCAGACTGATATTGTCTTTCTTTGTATATCTTTGCTCTGTTATCATGTTCGCGACCAAAACCCACCTCTGCGAGGCTAAAAGAATCCTCGATACATCAAGGGAACCATTAATTTGGGATACGGTATCCGAAGGATTCTGGTTTTGAACTAATCACTTTTAAGACGCTGACCATGCAGGATGCTTAGACTCAGGAAAAGAAATTACCTGGGAGCTTTACAATTTCTTGGTGAAGCTGGTGTCATGGCAATCGAAGAAGCAGTTGTACATCGATGTCCTCAACGAAGCGAATATAGCCATGTCGGCGTGTTGTACTCACGTCATTTGGATGAGAACACAACTCAAAGACTATGGTTCACGTATTTGAGAATCCCGATGTCTTTGCGACAATCGAGGAGTTCCATTCGCGATCTCGTGCAACTGGTTCACACTTTCGAAATCTAAGCACATCGATCTTCGCTATCATTTCATCAAGGACCACGTGGAGCGAGTGAGTTGAATTATACTTCTTAGATGGGTACGAGAATACCAATGGCAGATCTTCACCAAACCCTTTGCCTCCCACTAGGTTTAATGAGTTGGTCCACCGGATTGGTATGAGGTGTTTGAGAGGAATTGGATGACCTCCTAAAACAGTCTTAAAACTGTCAAACACCAAAATCTCTTTTGTAAATATTATTTTCAAAAACAAAATACAAAATATAAACGACAAAACAACAAAAATATTCTTCTATCTATTTTTTCTTTCAACATGGAAAGTACATTTCAACCGTCAACACTCTAATCTTTCAAAATTCGATTATTTTTTTCGATCAAGTGTTGAGGGGAGAAAATAAATACATAATTGTTTCAAAAACATCTGTACTTGCATGTTACTCTATTCTGTTGTTTCTTGTATCAATGGTGGTAAAATTTTACGGTTAGTGACACTCCTCGGACTAAAATTTATAACCTTTCATTATTTTCTTAAGTAAAGGGGGAGTGTCGTCATGTTTCTTTCTTAAAATCTTTGTTTGGTAACCATAATGGAAGTTAAATGGCTTTGGAAGAAAAAAAGAAAAGATTGGAGGGGACCAAAGCTGCCAAAAGCTTAAAAGTTATTTTTAATAAAAAACACCCACCTAATATTTTCACTTCACATTTATTACTCTCATCTAACTAATCCTACGCACATAATTCGTTCAAGAAATCATTGTTTTGATCATCAAAGTGTAAGTGTTTTCATAATCTTAACGTTATTACAAGCAAAGGTTTTGAATACCAAATCCACGGTTAAAATGTTAGATATGTGTGATTATGTGTTCTCACATAATGGCGTATGAACACACAATCATTGGTGTGTGTTTATGGTTAAAAAGATAGTGTCAAAACGCTTTAATAACATCGTTGATATCTTTTCTATCCTCAAAATCCACCCAGAAACATGAATTGATTGATTTTCAAAATTAGGGTTTATGCGTAGTTTTGGGGTTTTCAAATGTGAAGGTTTTTTGTCAAAAAGATTGCTTTGTGAGGTTAATATCATGTTGAATTGATGATATCCAGGCCTATAACAACCCAGAAACACTAATTATGTCAGAATTAGAAATTAGGGTTTAAAGTTCTTGAGTTTGGGTATTTTTTGATTCACCACGAATTGGATGTTAAAACTTGGTTAATAGACTCTCATAACACCTAAGACCTACAAAGACGTTTGGTGCAAATCCTATGGTTAGAAATCTTATGCATTAAGTCATAACTTTAGGGTTTTGACTACATCGCATGTATATTTCTGGCGTAAAGCTGTTTAACATGTTTTCATGCCATATCTTTTTTAAAAATGAAGATATGTGTTAAGATTGATGATATGATGATTTTATTTCAGGCTTGCTACGCATAAAACTCTGAATCAAGGTCCTTGTTACTCGCGCAAGGATCACCTTACGCGCAGAAAGTTATGCGTAGAAATTTTACGCGTAACGTTGCGTAAGGTTCTACAATGGGACTACGGCGTATAGCTGTGAAGGATATAAATAGCGACTCTACGCATAAGGTCTACTCTTACGAGTAAGCCTTCGCGCATTAAGTTTTATAGCCTCCACTTCGTTAAGCTCTACACATAAGGTTACTATGTTCCTGGCGTGTAATATTTTTACCGTAAGCGAATTCTCTGGCGTGAAGCTTATGCCTACGCATATAACCCCTGTTTACGCGCCAGCTACTATTCCTACGCATAAGCCTTGATCAAACCTCCGTTTGTGAATTATTCGCGTGCAAACTTGTAAATAAATGAATCATAACGTCACGAATCCAATAATGTCACTAATAAACTTAAGCGTTTGATATGTTGTGAACTATAAGTGATAACATAAACTTTAAAATTTAAAGTTAACTAACTCACGAAACTTTTCACGACGTCATTGGACTATTAGACATACACGTGACTTTGGACTCGTAACAACCATTGACATTATACGTTCAATAATTAGACAATAAAACCTTTTGTTGACTAACATTATGTCTCTCGATATGTTGGTTCTTTTGGCTAATGTTACTTCAGATCACGACATGGTTTTGCTCAAAATGAATGTGGATGCACTTTTGAAGTTCTCACAATTCTTGATATCTTCCTAATGGCTATCCAAGAAGATTGTAAGAACAATCTCGAGTTGACTTTGAAACCCTCACATGCTTAGAATCTTCTTGCTTGATTGCTGTGGATATTCTTAGGAATCATCCATACCAGAACATGCTCTCCACACTCTGCTACTGATCGTAGGAGATCTACATTCAACATTCTGAATTCAATGCAAAGGATCAAAGGTCAAAGTTTTGATGGCGGTGGCGTTAAATCACAAACAAATCACCATCACACATGCGACTTACGGGCTATTCTTCTTATTCGTACATCGAGCCAACGACTTCTTATCTTGAAGAGGCAGTTACGCAATTCTGAAGGATGTGGATATGATGAAGCTTTGAGGAATTATCACTAAGCATTCTCATGTGGAGCTTAAGAACATTCCTCAACTGTGGAGAACCCTCAACATCATCATCACCAGTCAGTCGGTCTCAGTCGTGACAGTGGCAATTATTTATGACATCCCAAGCTCATGGAGCGCAAATATTTTGGTCATTAATCAACAAGAAGGACATGCGAAATTGAAACCTTTGTTATGGGAAGACATGATTTCATTTCTAGAAACTTGCTCAAAGATTCCCTATATCAGATACACAAAGTTGTTGATCCAGAGAGCACTTGGACTTTATCCTGATATTCCCAGAGGCTCAATTACGACAATCACGACATGTTGGTAGAACCCATCCTATCGAGTGGAGAATCAAGGAATGAATCAACAAAGCGGTCTTGTGTTTTGATCACGATCACCGACCAATGAAATCAAAAAGAAACTTGAAACATACAAAAGGTATCTTGTAGCGAAGGCAAAGTTGGTCATCTCGATGAGAAGTCTTGGAACACCTATACGGAGAACCAGAAGAGCGATCTGCAGGAAGTCTTTTGCAAGTCTTGAAAGTCAGAGAATAATCCCCAGAGGAATCATCCACGAAAAAGGACTGTTCCCTCTAGGAAGCTACTCTCCCATTCACCGAATCTGAGGCACGAATTTGCAAAGAAAAGCTTGTGGACAAAAGCTCGAAGATACACAATGATGAAGAGATCTTCTACTTTGAATGCAACCGAAGAACCTCCTTGGCAGACTAAACCTCCAGTCCACCGGTGACAAAGGAAAGGGAAGACTCCACTTGTGCCTTATGAAGAAAGCTCGATTGTAAGATATTGATTTCACAAACACACTAAACCATAATCACAAGAGGCGTACAAGGAGGTTTTAGAGAGAGAAAGTTAGAGGTTTAGGGAACTTAGTGAGAGAAAGAAAAATCTTATTATGAGCTCCAACTCTCTACCTTGGAAGGTAGAGAGTATTTATAGTCTTACATGAAACGCCACACAACGGGCGTGGATCGCAGCATACAGTGGGTAAAGACCGTCCGTCCTCCACGGTGTTACTAAACTAAATACTACTTAACATAAAAGTACTATGACTACGAGCTTTCTAACGATTACATATACTTGAGGTGACCGACTCTTTAATACCGGAATTTCTAATTCCTAACAATCTCCCCTAAGGGAGGTCACCTCAAACATATACTAAAATGACATTGAATACAATCCGATATTACATTAACAATTGATCTTGCATTCTTGATGTAGTACTTTGCTCCCAAGCTCGTAGTCATTGATTCCACTCATTGCATGTTTGGTTAATCCAAGTGGAGGTCTTTATCTTGATCCACGCATTGATAATAATGTTGAGCCAGCTTTTGAGATCATCGGCTAATAGAAAATCTCTGATACATCCATTGTGGTGTTGGTATTATGTGATGTTGTGACTTTCGGACCGACATGCTCACATTCTGGATCATGATATCTTCTCATCAGAGTAGCGGAAGCTTTCGTTGATTCATGATATTGGCGGCAGCGTAGCAGAAGCATGGAGTTAGAAAATCGAGTCATTGATGCACCAATCATGATTTCTTTCGATATGAATGTGTTGTGTGAGCATGCGGCTATGGATTTGACCGCTCCATTCGATCACCGCAAACGTCGGGTGTACCGCATAAGACAGTTAGCAATAAAGCGCACGAAAGTGTCTTTGATCACTTTCGATGAATTGAGGTACACGGCCCACGGTTCCCGTTGATCAAGTACAAAGTACGCCTGTGATCGGTATAATTCGAAGAATTTCCTTGACAGGGTTTTCATTGCTCTAGTTGTTCTCAAACCGGAACGTCTCAAAGAAGACAACACGGAGTGAGTGAACCAGCGAATTTAAGTCCACCGATTGATGAAAAGAGATTTGAAAAACAATCGTGTATTGCTCAATAGAAATTGTTTTGCAATATAACGAAGGTTTTAATGAAAATCAATTATCAATCATAAAACACCTTTTGATTTGAAAATTAGTACACGGTCGACGTGCTAATGAAAAGAGTTTTAAAGCACAAAGACCGGTTTTCAAAGGTATCCGTCAATCCATAACTTTGAACCGGATTGATTCAAAAGATTGAATCGCCCCATTGTTAACGTTCAGTTGTCACATGGTTGATCTATTGGATAGATCTCACATGCCACCTACCAGAGCTTGTTTGATGTTGGCTCCAGAAGGCTTTCCATCTTCATTGTGAGTATGTTAGCATATCATTCAGATGTTCTGGCAATACCACAAGGATAATGCGTAGGACTCAAGATATAATCTCTCTTTCCACATTGTGTGAAACAGAGAGTCTTCAATGAAAGTGTCCTAATGAGATTTATAGATGATCTCGTGGCTCTAGACTCAATTAGTGCATATTTGGATCCTGTGGGAGACTAGGGAGAGGGTCTCCTTCTTCAATATCAACAATCTCTAAGAGAAAGTCGATAGATTATGTCGGTTCCCCGTGAGAATGAAACAAGTCCTTTTAAGAGGAACTTGAGTGGTTTGAGAAGTTGTAGTGCAGCGTCCTGGGTCCATGACGTCTTGTCTTCAATACCGATGTTACCATCAAGTAGCATATGAATTGAACCCGGTTTCTGCCCTAAGGTTGAATAAATGGAGGGCTATTTGTTTTCACCCTTTTCTCATTCAATTCTTTTTCATTCTTCAACCCCTTCAGTGCTTACCGAGACTTCATAGCAAGAATCTTGTTGGGTTTATTCCAGATTTACTCTGTCTCATCCGCACTCTTCCCATATCTCATTTTTCTCCTTTTATCATCATACCTAAGAACTCTACACTAACTAGTGGATAGTCCCTGGGTAGATCCCTCCGGTTCTGGCGGATCATGGGAACAAATACCTAACCTTATCATCCTTATATCACCGTACATAAAGTAAAGTTGGTCGGTCTATTTGGTATTGTTCATCCGCCATTGGAACCAATTGAAAACCATTTGAAAATCAATCCAGATACTTGTGATATATTATCAAAGCATTTTGTACCTGAATTGTTTTGATATTTTTAGAATAAGAGCTCCCCTCAACATGTGCATCAAGTGTTTGAAATCGTTTTGCACACGGAGGCAAGAGAAAGAATTAACTTCTTTGAATACCATTTTCTAAAAAATATCAACATCACTTCCCTAATCAAATCAAGAAGATAAAGCATTTTGGGGAAGGATGAGGTTTTCAAAGTTATGCTCCCCTCAATATGTGCCTCGAGGTTTGAAAAGAGTTTTGCACATACTAGAGGGAACCTGCACATTGAGATAAATGATCACGTTTCAAATCATTGTGGTTTAAGATAGATGCTCCCCTCAACATGTGCATGGAAAATTTGAAATCGTTTGTCACATGTGGGAAGGAGAGCTTGTACACCTTATAAAACCATTTACCGAATTATCAGTTTAAATCCAATTTAAATCACACATTCTCCCCGATCACAATTATCAAATCATTTGAGATTTGTGATCTCTTATAGATTTAAATTGATTTTGAAAGCTTTTAAGGAGAATTGTGACTTGATTATGAAAGCGTTTTAACCGATAAGGATCGGTTTTTAAGACTTTAAACTCCATTGATAAAACATGCATGAATATCTTTTGAAAACAATTGAATGCCAAATAACTTTTTAATTTAATTGAAATCATTCTCCCCTCAATCAATGACATAGGTTGTTGATTGAGAGATAGATATTTTGACAAATAAGTCCAGATGATTATCAAAAATAGAGACTGAGTTATTTTTCAAAAGCAGTTAGTTTTCAGCAGATAAATGTTTAAAGAATCAGAGCATGGAATTTTGAAAACATGATAAATTATGGCTCTGTTCTTTCTTTGAAAAGCGGGTTACCGCCTGAAATGACAATAAACCATTGTTTCTCTTTCTCCCAAAAATATATATATATATATATATATATATATATATATATATATATATATATATTATATATTTTTTAAATTGAACAACATCTAAAGTCCCGTGTCATTCTTTGAATGACAGACAAAGACCGTAGATATTAATTCGAACCGAGAAAAACATGACAAATTGACATATTTTTTTTTTCAATTTTTAGATTTTTATGGATTTTGAAAGTTTTATAATTTTGTATTTTGTTTTTGAATAAATATTTACAAGAGATAGATGAAGGAAACCTTTACTCCTCGTCTTCCTCCTGAAGACGTTTGAGTGTTTCCGGTTGAAGGCTTTTCAAGCCTAGTCGTGGAAGTATGAACTCAAAACGTTCTCTTGGAAGAGCTTTGGTGAAGATGTCCGCTAACTGATATTCAGACCTCACAAAATAGAGTTCCACCACACCTTTTCCACTTGTTCCCTGATGAAATGATGTCGAATGTCGATATGCTTTGCTCTTGAGTGTTGAACGTTGTTGCATGAGAGAGCAATAGCACTTTTATTATCACAGTAAGAGGGATTTTGTTGAATTCAAAGCCATAGTCGATAATTGAGATCTCATCCATAGGATTTGAGCACAACAAGATGACATGGCTATGTATTCACCTCTGTAGAGGAAATAGAAGTACTCATTTGCTTCTTTGAAGACCAGCTCACAAGCTTATCACCTAAAAACTGAGCACCTCCGAAGTACTTCGACGAGTATCTTGACACCCGCATGATCGGCATCTGCATAGGCCGTTAGTGACATACCGGTGTCCTTCCGGTACCAAAGACCCATATTGATGGTTCCTTGGAGATACCGAAAGACCCGTTTAACCGCTTCAAGGTGCTTTTAGTAGGCTTAGCCTGGTATCTAGCACACATGCAAACAGCGAACAAGATGTCCGGTCTACTAGCGTGAGGTACATCGGGGATCCAATCATACTACGATATTTCGTTTGGTCAATCATGATCCCTGAGTGGTCCTCATCTAGTTTGGTTCGATCAATCATGGGAGTGTCAACAGGTCACTTGAATCAAATCCAAATTTCTTTAAGATCTCAGTTGCATATTTAGATTGATTTATGAAAATGCCTCCGGGACTTTGTGAAATTTGTAATCCCAAGAAAAATGACATTTGTCCCATCATTGACATTTGAAATTTTGAACTCATTTCATTTGAAAAATGGTCACACTCATTGGGGTCGGTCGAGGCAAAAATGATATCATCAACATAAATTTGAACATGAATTAAATGTTTGCCGACTTCACGGTGAACAATGTTGGATCAACTGCTCCTTTGCTAAATCCGGTAGATAGAAGAAACTTTGATAGCGTATCATACCATGCCCTTGGAGCTTGCTTTAAACCATAAATAGCCTTCTTCAGACGATAAACGTGGGTAGGATGCTCTTGATTCACAAATCCTTCAGGTTGGCTGACGTAGACGACTTCTTTAAGATCTCCGTTCGGGAATGCCGTCTTTACGTCCATTTGATAGACTACCATGTTCTTACTTGAAGCATTAGCCAAAAAGATTCTAATTGCCTCGATTCGAGCAACAGGAGCAAAAGATTCTTCAAAGTCTATACCCTCCTCTTGACGGTATCCTTTAGCAACTAATCGAGCCTTGTTCTTCAACACATCACCATGCTCATCAAGTTTCACTTTGAAGATCCATTTTAGAGCAATAATCATAGCACAATCTGGAGCCGGTACTAACTCCCATACATCAAGTCGATCAAACTCATGAATTTCATCTTGCATGGCATTGAACCAGCTATCTTCATTCATGGCGGTTTTAACATCTTTTGGTTCGATCTTAGAGAGTACGGAGTTGAAGAAGCACCATAAGGCATCGGTTGCAAGTTGTTTCCGTGTTGATACTGGACGAGAGGAATTTCCAATGATGTTGTCTAATGGATGATCGTGAGTCCATTTTCTGAGGTGTTCATGTGGTAGTTGTTGAGGGACTGAAGTAGCAGAGTCGATGTCTCCTGAAGAAGTTGGTTCTGATGAAGATTCGAGGAGCAAATATGTTTTCAAATGGAGCATCTTCGGGAGTAGCAAAGGGATTAACTTCATCATTGATGCCCGAAACAGTTCCATGATGTACATTTGAAGAATGATGATTTGTTGATGAGAATGAAGGATCAGCAGCAGGCGCTTCTTGACTTAATGATATTGAGACTGAGGGATTGACTTCATTCACAGGAATATGAACAGCCTCTGTTGTAGGAATTGACACCTCATTAGTACTTGTATCATAAAGTTCATCAAACATAGGATCAAACAATTTCTTTAAATCATCTTGAGATGGAGGTACATATGGAGTTTCTTGAGAAAAGTTTGGAACAAGAGATGAACCAATGGGACTGTTTTGAAGTGCGGGTTCTGAACTGGATTGTCCAAGAGCCATTTGACCGGTCAACTCATCAAACGTAACGTGAATTGTTTCCATGATATTTCGGGTTCTTTTGTTGTAGATTCGGTATCCCTTTTGTTTGGTGCATACCCTACAAATATTCCAATGTCTGCTTTAGCTCTAAGTTTGCCTAAGTCTTGACCCTCATTAGTTGGATAACACAATGCACCAAACACATGAAGGAAAGAGAGATTAGGTTTTCATTTGTGGACAAGTTCATATGGAGTTTTTCCATGAACAGTGTGAATCAGGGAACGATTTTGTGTGTAGCATGCAGTGGCAATAGCTTCAGCCCAGAGAAACATTGGAACCTTTGAGTAAATCAGCATTGTTCTAGCGGCTTCTACAAGAGTTCGATTTCGTCTTTCAACTACACCGCTCGTTGAGGAGTTCTTGGAACACTTCTTTGATGACTAATTCCAATACTTTCATAAAACTCACTAAGTTGTTTGTTAACAAACTCAGTTCCATTGTCTGTTCTGATGATTCTGACCGTTTTGTTAAGTCGAACCTGCAGCTGTTTGATGAGTTTGATGATGATATCCGGAGTTTCATCCTTTGTCCTTAAGAACTTTACCCAGGTGAATCTAGAGTAATCATCAACTATAACTAACACATATTTCTTCCCAAAGATATTCTGCACTCTCATTGGTCCACATAAATCCATATGATTTGTATGAAGAACTTCGAGATGAGTTTGTAGGTTTGGGTTTATGGGCATACTTCTTGCTTTTTCCCAATTGGCATGGTGAACAAAGATGATCCTTTTCATACTTAAGTCTAGGTAAACCTACAACTAAGTCCTTTCTTGAGAGATCATTGATGGTGCCGAAGTTCAAGTGATTGAGACGACGATGCCATAACCATGACTTTGTTTTTGAAGCCTTTGACAACAAGCAAATTGGAGAAGACTTCATCATATCTTCGATAGAGATGGTGTATAGATTTGAGCCACGTGAGCCTCTTAAAAGTTCCTTACCGTCAAGTTCTCTAACAAAACAAGTATGTTTTCTGAAGGCTACTTCTAGATCCGAATCGCAGAATTGACCAACAGAGAACAGGTTATGACCAAGACCTTCCACATAGTATACACCTAGAGATAACACTTTTCACCAACAACATAATCTCCATAACCCTTAATTGCACCAAATGATCATTCCCGAATCTAACTGTCTCCGATGAATTTGCTCACGAAGTTCATGAGCCGCGACCGGTCTCCAGTCATATGCTTGGAACAGCTGAGTCCGGTACCACGAACGATTTGAACGATCTGCAGTTGAACACCGACAAGAATGGATAACTGGATAATTGGGATCCCCATGCAAGAATGGGTTCCACTTGGTTAGTAACAGTAATTGGAACACCCACATCAGAAATAGAAACATCCATATCATAAGTAGAAGCAATGGAATCACTGGGAATAGATGCAATCGGTGTCAGTATTTGACCTATTCAAAGTATGTTCACTTCTTAAGGGAATAGTTCTACCAGTAGGCATCCATTTTCTAGTGGGCATAATCTTAGCAGTTTGAGAGTAAAACTGATTATTCTTATGACCAAAAGGTATCCAATAATAACCTATCTTTATAAATGTTCTTCCCGTGGGCTTCCACTATTTTCTAACAATCTTTCGCTTTTTGCCTTTGTCTTCTTTGCACGATTATTAGCCTTAACAATTTTAACTGGGCATTTGACAGCATTAGACAAAGCATTCACACCACATTCATGATTAGCAACAGAATTCAAGCAAACATCATTACAAGGTTTGCAAATAGTATCCGAATTCGAATTAATTACAGTACGCTTAAGGCTAATACTAGAATCAACACGATTCGTTTTATTCAACACAAGCTTAAAGTTCCTAGATTGGTCTTCTACTCTCTTCCAATGCACATTCTTAGCTTGCAAGGTCCTATCATTCCTTGTATTGTCTTGAGACTTTGACCTGTCGCTTTAAAGTAATTGATTACTCCTGTAGAGGGAATGGGAACATTAGTTGGTTGATCTAATTTTTGCATTCCTGAACTTGATGTGCAAGGATCTAAACTACTAGAAGGCACATTAGTGTATACTTTCTTAAGACTGTGATTTGAGCTATTTGCAGACACACTAAAGTTCACCTTCTTAGCACTAACATATCTGGAAACTGAACTACTTGAAGGAACATCAGTGTTTACTTTCTTAAGACTGGGCATAGAATGGTTTGAAGGCTCGGCACTAGGCATAGAACAAGGCATCACAGCTTTGCCTTTTGCACCTAAGGTTAAGGATTTGGGACATGTTGCAATTACACATTCTAGCAGCTCTTGAGATCGTTTGGCCTGGAGGCAAGCAAACCTAATTTCACTATCAAGAGGTTTGTTAATGAAATCCTCTTCGACAATCTCACGGAGACATTCTAGACTATCCTTAAGGTGAGCACAATAGTCATGAAAAGCATGTTCATTATTCCTAAGATGAGGAGGAATATATTTAATTGTCACAGTGTATTTGCAATCTAAGGGTGACTTTGACACAACATTCTTATTGAAAACAAGTGGTAGTTTCCCATTTCCCTGACTTCTCAGATTCTCAATTTCCTTTTGTAAAGACGTTATTTTTTCGTTGTTTTGGTCACGGGTGACTTTTATTGAATCATATAACTCTTTAAAATGTCGTTTAACTTTTTCATTTTCTTCTAGAAAACTCTCGTTTTCCTTTTGTAAGGCATTAACTAAGTTTTGAAGATGAAAAGTTTGAGAATTTCGAGAATCTAAAGGAGGAGGCATTTGGGAGCCTGTCATATTGTTCTTTTGACCCTTTAATTGAGAGATTTGGGCTTTCAACTTTCCGATCGTGTTGCAATGAGCTTGAATCTGTTCATCACGTTTGTTAATTTGAAAACTGCATCAAACTCTGGAGCATTTGAGGATGTCTTGATATTTGAAGTTTTGACATTTTCTTTAAGATGTTGATATTTTAGTTGTAAATTAAAATGCTCAGCCTCTAGTTTAGACAAATGTTTAACCAAATTGTCGTGATCATCCAGTTCAATTTTCTCAGATAGTTTAGAATTAGTTTTTTCAAGCTCAATGACACGATCATGGGAGACTTTCAGGGCAACAGATAATTCATGAAATTGGGAAGCATTAATGGAACAATTTGTAGCAGTGAAAAACACATCTTGAGCAATACATTCAGAAATCATATTCTCATTCAGTGTATGCAAGTTCTTCCTTTCAATCTCATTATATTTTAATGCTCGCTCATAGTCACTAACCTCAACTATCATAGCATCAAATTCCTTTTCCATTTCTTTAATGTCTGAATTCATTCCCTTTTTAAGACTCTCAAAGTGATCTTTTAGTTGTTTAAAGAAAGGCATGACTTCAGTTAAATAACATTCTTTAGTTTGCTCAAAACCTCTTTCTCCTTCAGTTATACCAGTGGGTGTGATCCTTTTCTTGCAAGTTTTCTCAAAATCAACAAATAGTTGAAAGATAACATATTGACTGATTAAGGTCTTGCTTTTAGTGGCAATTGTTCTAGGAACTAGATGCATTGGTGTATTTGGAGGATACACAGTCGCTCTAGGCATTTTCCTAAGGGGAGGGTTCGTTTCAACAATATTTTTCAGCTTTCGCTTATCTAAATCCATTTTCCCGAACACTTGTTCGGGAGTTAACAATGTCTGAGGCTTAAACTTGTTTAAGGCAATCCAATTTTCCCTTTTGTAATCATGGGGTGTGATGATTACTTTCTTTTCTTTACATTTTGGATCATCTAGTTTCTTGTTTAACTTTTCCCTAGTGATTTCATCTGATTTCTTATCTTCCTCTGTGCACTCAACGCAACTAGGTTTCTGTCTAGGTTTAAGGATTTCCTTGCCATCATAAAGAACCTTATGAGCATTTCTAGCCTTTTTAATGACCTCTGGATTTGGTTCCTCAACAAGGGGAATGCTATGCTTATCGCTTAGGACTCTATGCTTAGTGATCATGTGAGCAGTCTGAATGGTGTTTCCTTGTACGTACAACTTATTTTCAAGCTTGTTTTTCAAGGTTTTTAGATTAGAAAAATCATTCAAAAGTTTTGATTCCTTAGCACTAAATTCTTGCTTAAGCATGTTCACATTTTCTTAAAGTTCTTGTTTTTGCTTAGCAGTTTTAGAAAGCTTTTCTTGTAAGGAGTTTAACTCTTGTTTTAATACTTCTTCTCTAAACCTACTTTTTCTAATAGTTGTACGCATTTGGTCATCCATTTCCCGCTCACGGGTGGTCAACTCAAATTTAGCACGTTGTTCATAAATAGCAACACGGTCTTTATAGGCATTCAAGTTGAGATAACAAAGATCATCAGGGCACATGCAGTGTATTCATCAAAACATAGTCATTGTTGACTGCAGAAGATGCATCACTTGATACAATTTCACTTTCACTTTGTTTCACATATTGATCATATGGGACAACATTGATATTACCCATGTTTTCAATATTTGATTCAATAGTTTCAGTTGATTGTACTTTGTCATGCATCTTTTGTACATCAGCATCATCATATAGTTTTAGTACCTCTGAGATGAGTTTGTCTTTGGATGGGCCAGCTTGTGGTGAAGATGAGACCTTGGGAGAAACCATTGGAGAAATGCTAGCCATAAAAATTGTGTGTGCAGTAGGTCCATCATCCACATCAGAGTCGTATGCATCACAATCAGCGACTTGAAAGGCATTCTGATGATTGTGACCTATCTCCTGAATTGGCTGCTCATCCACATCTGCATCATAGGTCTTGGCATTGCCCTCAGTAAGAAACAACAACTCCTCTTCATCCAAAGCAGCACCATTATCCTGAGCTTGTACAAGCAGCATCTTATCTCTGAAGTAATCAGCATTCTGAGGGCGTTTTGGCGATGTGCATTTCCTTGCAATGTGTCCCTCACCTCCACAATTTTAACATTTGATTGTCTTTGCTTGACCTTGATTTCCATTCCTTCCTCGATTCGATTTGCAACATAACCTCTACCGCTCCACCTCTTCCTTGTTCATATGTCTTTCTTGAACTGGTGCACCATAACCTTCCCATCTCTGACGGTGGCTTGATTGTGTGGGTTAGAAGCAGTTCGAGGTTGTTGTTGGTGTGTGGAAGAGAGTTCATGTTTTGACTAATCAGAAGAGCCAGTTGATTAATGATGTTTCCCACGTGTGCATCAGCATCAGCTTGTTTGAACATAGGATCAGGAATGAGTTTGTGATTACCATTACCCATGGGTATGACTTGTGATGCTTTGGTTGTGATTCCAATGTTTGAGTAGAAGGCAGTTGAATCATTTGATGAGCTTGTCTCTCCTGGATTTGTTTTGAATTGTTCAAGAATCCTCTTTTCAAACATGGCATGTCTCTCATTCTGAAGAAGGAAGGCATAGAGTTGCTCATAGTTTGTATTCTTCAATCCTTTAGTGAGCTTCACTGAAGTGACAAACTTGTGCCATTCGGGATTCATGTTGTTCACAAATTTTGAGTTCAATTGAATGTTAGGCATAGTCATTCTGATGTTCCTCATATCATTAACAAGCTTGTGGAATCTCACATAGTACTCATAGACACTCTCATCTGGTTTCATCTTGAAGTGTTCAAATTCATCATAGAGTTGTGATTCTCTGTTTTCCATAGTTAATTCAGAACCTGAGAGAAGCATCTTGACATTATCCCACATTGCCTTGGCTTCGGTGTTGTGATTGATCAGCTTGTAGATATCTTTTGGAAGACCTTGAAGTATGATGTTAGAAGCCCCGATATCGCATCGAATCTCTTTTTCTCCTTATCATCGAGCTCATCATATGTCTTTGGTCTGTCAATTCCATAGATCATTGTTCCATCTTCAGCTGTATCAATTAAGTCTCTAGTTGTCTCAACCCGATATGGTCCTTCATCAATGGATTTGAGAATGTTGACTCCATTTTCCTTTCCAAGACAATACAATCTGATTCGTTGAGCCCAAGAGTCGTAGTCAGTTCTGTCAAGCATGGGTGGACGAGTATCTGAACCAGCTGCTTGAACATCCTCGGCAACAGTGGAGATGATTGTAGAAACGTTGGTAGACATGATGACAAATTAAACGGGATTTTATAACTCTATGATTAAACCGGGAAATAGATTCTTTCACGGGATTTTACTAAATCAAGAGAAAACCGTAAAAATCACCCAAGTCGCTAGAAAATTATGCACCAAGTCGCTAACTACTAATTCGCTATTCCACCAAGTCGCTAAAGTCCCAAGTCGCTAAACAAAAGACAAGTCGCTAAATAGCAACTCGCTAAGCCTCTAGTGGCTAGCAAAATTTTGGCAGAGAATTCGCTAAGATACAAGTCGCTAAAGAATCAAGTCGCTAAATAGCAACTCGCTACTTACCAAGTCGCTAACACCAAGTCGCTACCCATAGTGGAGAATCCACTAGTTGTACTGTTAGTCGCTAAGTCTAAGTCGCTAACTCCACAAATTGCAACTCGCTACAAAAATGTAAAGCAAGTCGCTAGCAAGAAAAGTAATACGTAGGTCAAGTCGCTAGCAAGAAAACTTCACAAACATCACTTTTCAATCCAAAACAACCCAACCAAGATGATTCAAGCTTACCAAATGAAAACCTAAACACTTGTGATGATTCTAAACAAAAAGTACTAACAAAATCCAAGCTTTAACACAAGAAATCAACCAAATGATGCACAAACCACTAAACTTTTTCAAACTCAAAAACCACCTAAAACCACTAGAAATCCAAAGATGTGCAAGATATGATCTAACCATGGCTCTTGATACCAATTGTAAGATATTGGATTTCACAAACACACTAAACCATAATCACAAGAGGCATACAAGGAGGTTTTAGATAGAGAAAGTTAGAGGTTTAGGGAACTTAGTGAGAGAAAGAAAAATCTTATTATGAGCTCCAACTCTCTACCTTGGAAGGTAGAGAGTATTTATAGTCTTACAATAAAACGCCACACAACGGGCTGTGGATCGGCATACAGTGGGTAAAGACCCGTCCGTCCTCCACGGTGTTACTAAACTAAATACTACTTAACATAAAAGTACTATGACTACGAGCTTTCTAACGATTACATATACTTGAGGTGACCGACTCTTTAATACCTGGAATTTCTAATTCCTAACACAGATGAAGAAGAAGAGCAACTGGATACTTCATACAGGAAGAATTTCAAATTTCTTAGACTCCAGCAGGTGGCAAAAGAATTTGCAAAAGACCAAATGGGTGACCCCGAAGGGCCAAGTTGTGCAGCTCAACCTTCACCAGGTCCTGATGCGGTTAATCAACCCGATAAGGGATCTGGTGCCACCACTTTGGTACAACAACAGACACGTGTCGAAGATACTCTTGAGTATGATTTTGAAGAACCAGAATCTGAGAAGTTAGAGAAGGTAAAAGCTGATAAAGAAGCTGCAGCCAAAGCCAAAGTTGATGAACAAGCTAAGTCTGGCAATGAAGAAGATGTTGAGTATGATACGTTTCTTCTAGATAGTCCTGCACGATCAAAGGAAGAAACTTCTGAACCACCAAAGGACCCAGAGTCTCCTCACATCTCATCATCATCAGATTCTTCTTCTCACTCTTCACCACCACCATCAAAGAAATCAACCAAATCATCATCCAGATCGGTGAAGAAGCCAACTCCATTTTGGATGTCTCAAACTAAGAACCGTATCACCAAAGCTGTCAAAAGAGTCAGAAAGAAAGACATGCTCTATAGAAAGCTGAATTTCATTGCTGATCAGATAACTTATCTTCACGATGAGACGGACAAGATGAAAGTTGAAAGGGAGTATGTACAGTAGCTTATGAAGGATGGTCTTCAAGGGAGCATGGACGAGATGATAAAAGGATACACTCACAAGTTCTTAATGGAGGTCATTCCAAAACCGACAAAGGAGATGTATACCAGAAAACTTTATCCGAATCTCTTACATTTAGCCAAGCAAGCCATGAAATCAACTCCGATGAATTTGAGCATCAATCCAGTTGAAACTACAATCTTCTCAGATGATGAATTAGTAAACCGGCTGGTAGCGCAAATGTCAACACGCTCTGCAATGTTTGCCTCCCATGAAGCTAAACTGTTTGAAGCATTGCTGGAATACCAACTCAAGTCATCATTCAGAGAAGAGACTATAAGGCCTAAGCGTTCAAGAGATGATGAAGACAAAGACCAAGATAAGGATAAGGAGCCTAAACGCACAAAGAAGTTTGGTGAATCATCTTCGATTCAGTACTCAATGCCGCCTCCACCACAAAGGACTCCAGTTCAAGAAAGATCTCCTCCCCGTTCTTCTGCGATAAACCTCAGGATTCGAGACACCACCCGGACTCGAAAACCGGTGATCACTTTGAGTATACGGGTGGTGACGATGAAGAATACCATGAGCCTCATCAACAACCCGCCTCTCCGGCAAAGTTCGAAACCAGAATCCTCATCTAGGTCTAAACAAAAGAAGAAGAAGGTGCCCAAGGTTGACATCGTATCATGGCTAGATGAAGATAATAAAGAGGAATTTGAATGGTTCTCTACTCTTGTTAATTCCACTCCCTACCCTGCTGAAGGTCAAGATCTGGTAGACGGTAATACATTGGAGCATGAAAAGATACTGCAAGAAAAATTCTGAGTAAAGAAGATGACGAAATCTGAGTTGCGACGAATCAAGAATGAAGCTTTTCAACTGTGGAAAGATAGCTCAGAAAGTGCCATCGAGGTCGAATATCACCTTGACAACATTGCTCGAGCTATGTCTAATAACATGGATTGGCTCAACCCAGAAGCAAACATCGACTTTACGAAGCGGCACAACCCTCCTTATTACACCGACTGGTCTAGACCACTACCAACAATTGCCCAACCCAATGAGCCTAGAATTCCATTCCGACACTTCTTCAACAGAGACCTGAAATTTGTTCTACACGGTGGCAATGGTTCAAGGAAATACGCTATATCCCTGACACTTCCATTCCCAGCAGCCGAATACTCAAACTGCATAGCTATCGAGGAAAGAGCTAATCACTTGTTCTCCAACAA
>OU343221.1:220541479-220578372 GCA_910596185.1 Chrysanthemum makinoi | reverse complement strand
CTAATGATCCTACCCGGTGCGTGTGTAGTGTAGTAAATGGTAAAGCCGAGGTCGTCCCAAGAGCTATGTGGTCTGGGATTATTACTAAGTCTAATTGTCACAAAAGGAAAATAAAATGGTTTTGATAGCGATTTAATTAATTAACCTACTAATGCAGAATATAAAATAAAAGTAAATAAATGGTAAGGGGAAATCAATAGAGGAATAGTGGTGCTAACCTAGTCAATCCTCCTAGCTAGTTATGTCTACGTCTACCTTCTTCCAATTACTTCAGGTGGGGTCAAATTCGAGAGGACCGCATTTGTCAATTCATACAACCTATCGACAAAGATGCCACCACAGGAGATGTGGCGCACCGTCATAAGTCCTGTTGTTCCTTGTCCCCTAAGCCAAGTCATTAAGTACCGCTACATGCTAGATTCAAAATAGTGAGTGCAGAGCCATTAGGAACTTAGACCTACACCCCTTCTTAAGTTCATCCAAGCGATAGGTGATCAGTTGGTGAATCACACAAGTAGAAAGGGTCGTCCTTGGTCATATCTTACCCTTCCGTCTTAGTCCGCTCTTTCTAAGATTGGGTTGGTCATATCTCCTAGGCAATTGGCCTCTATCGCTAATCAAAACTACCGAACCAAGGGTGACTACCAAGAGCAACTATGCGTGCATACACTTAGAAATAATTATGCGAGTAAGCGTAGCGTAAACAAAAACAATTAAGGAATCATAACTAGGCTAGCACAAGGGTGCTAGCAGCTCATATTAATCATGCAAATCAATTCAATATTCAAAGTTACGAAATACATGAATTAAAAGTAAAATAAATAATAGCTAAAAGCTTATGTGTGGGTGGCTTCTCCATTGGAAATAGCTCATATGCTTCCCTAGACCTGCCTGCGATCTTTTTCCCACGTTCTCGAGTGTTGTGTGGAATGGGATGCTTTGAAATCTTTGGAATTCGTGGGGTATTTATAGGCGGTCTGGTTACCGGCGTAACCAAAAGAGTTACGCGTAACCTTCGGCTTCCTGAAGTAATGCACTAGATCGCTAGTTCTGGCGTAACCTTATAAGGGGTTACGCCGTAGTCTTCAATAAACTCGGTTACGTCGTAAGTGATGCAGTAGTTACGGCGTAAGTATCAGCGGCTTGGAACCTCTTATGACCTAATGGAGTTCACATTAAGTAACCTTTAGGAAGATTCACGTCGTAACCTCTTGATAAGTTGGACTTCTGGTCACGCAATAGTTTACGGTAATGTGAGGCGAGTTACGTATAGCTTCTTCAAATAAGCATATTGTGATAAATCTTTAGTAATGTTTCCATTTCCACATCTCTTTAGCTCCAATGCTCGTAATTTACCTGAAAGTGGAAAACAATGGAAAAAAGCATAAATCCGTATAAATGATATAAATACGAGCATTATCGGGAAATTGACACTTAATATTAGGGACTATGTTATGTCAGATGGAGTTCTGTTGGGAGATTTGGAAGTTGCATTTGGGGAGAAAACTTTGTTTCATTAAATGATCTACAAGGAAGCGATCTTATATCTGCACCCGCAACTTCCGAGTCTATACACAATCTGATGCAAGACATGATTGCTTCATCTCCCATCTCCTTTCAAAGGCAACATCTACCAAATCTTAGCTATGGCGCGGCGTCTCTCACATTTAAACATTCAAACCATAACTAACCTTGCTCGATTCAAACTTGTTGAAGGTCTCGAGATTCGGTATTCTAAAGATCACTTATGTTGGTGGTGAACAAGGCAAAAGCACTTCGTGCTCATTTGTAAAGATGGAACACGCTCTCCGGCATGTGCTTCATCTTCTTCACATGGATTTGTGTGGCCCGATGTGCATGCAGACGATTAATGGCAAACGCTACATCTTGGTAATTGTAGATGACTACTCAGGATAGACTTGGGTTTATTTTTCTTGATAAAGATCAAGCTCCATAGATGATCATCACCTTTCTCACAAAATTCAAGTTCACTCCGGACACGTCGGAGACAAATTCGAACAGACAAGGAAGAATTTGTGAATCAAACTCTTCGTGAATACTATGAGAAAGGGTGAGCATCAAACATCAATTACATGTACCCCGGAACAAAGCGGAGTTGTTGAAAGACAGCTGTCGTTAGTGGAAGCTGCGAACGATGTTAATCAATGCTAAACTTCCAGATTACTTGTGGCTGAAGGTGCATCTCAAAATTTGCATACTACACTCGAATCGTTCAATGATTACAAAACGCCACAACAAAACACCTTTTGAGCTTATCCACAACCGTAAACCGAATCTCAAACACTTTCATGTATTTGGATCCCTTTGCTACCCGAATAATGATCGTGATGACTTTGGAAAGCTCAAAGCCAAAGCTGAAATTGGAGTCTTTATTGGATATTGTGAGAATTCTAAAGGTTACCGGATCTGGAATCATCGTACAAAGCAAGTTATGGAAACGATTCATGCGATTTTCGATGAGCACTACGAGAAATGGCTTCTAAGCATATGACTTGGAACCGGTCACAACCGTTTAAACTTCCTCAAACCCATCATCACCGAACCAAACCCCAGCTTACTCGTCAACAAATGGAAAAGTTGTTTGCTCCTCTTTTTAGTGTGATATTGATAGCGTGCTCGGTGTATCCAATGTTTCCGCTTTCTGACACGATCATATTCAATACACGATACACACTTCACACAACTACTTTGTTGAAGAAGCACCACAGTTGACTCTACAACAACAGTTGAACAAACGGCATCAACGACGTTGAACGGTGATGATGTTCGAAGAATGAAGTACCCCCACTGCAGATTATGATCCAAATCGTTCTTTAACCCATTTTCTAATGAAAGCTGCTTACATCGATGTTGCGGAATCATCCACAAGCCATTTGAATCCTCCCAATCTGCAGAATAAATATCAACATCAACCTTCCACACATCGTTGGACGAAGACCATCCTCTTGAGAATATTATTGGTAACCCGAATCAACCATTACAGAGCAAACGTCTTTACACAGACAGTGAACATTGCATTTATGCACTCAGCATGCCAATCGAACCTAAAACATTAAAGCGCATGACCAAAGACAAGCGGATTGAATCCATGCAAGAAGAACTCAATCAGTTTAAACGTCTTGAAGTATGGAATTGGTTGAAAGACCAACAAGGTCTCCGTCATTTAATTCAAAAGTGGATTTGGAAAACAAATTGGATCTTTGGAACCGTAATCAGAAATAAGTCACGTCTGGTGGCTAAGGGTTATAGACAGGAAGAGGGTACTGAATTTGAAGAATCATTCGCTCTGGTTGCTCGTCTTAAGGCTGTTGGATATTTCTCGCGTTACGCTCATATGAATATAACGGTCTAGGATGGACGTCAAACTGCTTTTCTAAATGGGAAACTAAAAGAAGCGGTTTATACCACCACACTGAAGTTGGTTGATCGAGTTCCCGAACCATGTCTACAAGCTGAACAAAGCTCATTACAGACTCAAACAAGCTCACCGAGTGGTACGATAAGTTATCAACCTTCTCCTGCTAATAATTTTCTTTAAAGGATCGTCGATCCTACACTTTTCATCAATATCACGGGGCACACATTTTAATTGTTCAAATTTATGTGGATGACATCATTTTTTGGTCAACACATTTAAAATACTCAAACGCTTTTTCAAAACTAATGAAAAACATTTTGAAATGTCCATGATGGGTGAACTTACGTTCTTTCTAGGATTGCAAGTTCATCAATCACCCCGTGGTATTTTCTTGAGTCGGTCCAAATAACCCTTGAACTTTTAAACAAATTTGGAATGCAAAGTACCCTCATACATACACCAATGGCACATACCAAGAAACTAGACCGGATTTACATGGGAAATTGGTGGACCTACCAAATACCGAAGTATCATTGGGTCTCTCATGTATCTAACAGCTAAGCGGGCTGATATTTTTGCAGTTTATCTTTGCTCCGTTATCGGTCGAGACCACTAGAAACCCACCTCTCTGAGGCTAAAAGAATCCTCCGATATATCAAGGGAACTATTAACTTGGGGATCTGGTATCCGAAGGATTTTGGTTTTGAACTAAAACCTTTTAACGCTGATCACGAGGCTTTGCTTAGACTCTCGGAAAAGTACTTGGGGAGCATTACAATTTCTTGGTGATAGTGGTGTCATGGCAATCGAAGAAGCGGATTGTACATCGTTGTCCTCAGCGAAGCGAGATATGTAGCCATGCGTGTTGTGCTCAAGTCATTTGGATGAGAACACAACTCAAGAGACTATGGTTACTTATTGGCAGAGATCCGATTGCTGCGACAATAGGGTGCTATGCGATCGTGAAACTCTATTCACACTCAAAATCAAAGCACATCGATCTTCAATATCATTTCATCAAAGGAGCACGTGGAAAAGGGCTTGAATTATACTTTGTGGGTACTTGAATACCAATGGCGGATCTTCTCACCAAGCCTTAGCTCTGCTAGGTTTAATGAGTTGGTCCACGGATTGGTATGCGGTGTTTGACTCCACGAGGGCTGGATGAACTTTTTAAAACATTCTTAAAACCAGTCAAACACCAAAACATCTTTTGTAAATATCTTCAAAAACAAAATACAAAATTATAAAATCTATTAAAACAACAAAAATATTCTTCTATCTATATTTCTTGTAACATGGCAAGTACATTTCTTTCGTAACCTTGCTTATTTCAAAATTGAGTATTTTCTCAGTCCAAGTGTTGGGGAGAAAATAAATATTTTGAGTTCATAAAACCTTACTTGCATGTTACCTTATCTCAATTGTGTCTTTGATTAATGGTGGTCACATTTAGGTTTCACGGCTCCGGACTCAAATTTATAAAACTTCATTATTTCTTAAGTCAAGGGGGAGTGTCGTCAAGTTTCTTTTCAAATATCATTCATTTGGTAACCAAAATGAAAGTTATGGGCGTTGGATGTAAATGGTTAAGGTGAAGGGACTAAATGTGTCAAATACTCAAAGTATTTTTTCCAAAATACTTCACCTAACATTTCTAAATTCATTTACTTCATTACATTTAATATCCAACCACCTAAAATCCTACGCCTAAAAATCAATCTTAAAATCCGTGTTCTTAATCATCAATTTGTAAGTGGTTAATCGTTCTTGGTCATTATCTAAGCTTAGGTTTTGAATCGTTTTGAAAACCAACGGCTAGATTTTAATCTAGGCGTGATTTTGTGTTCTACGCATAAGCGTATGAACACATAATCATGTTTGAGTGTTATTTGTTAAAATGGTTGTGTCAAAACGTTTATTTAATTATTATGAAACCATTTCTATCATTAAAACTCACTGAGAAAACGATTTAATGATGTTTTGAAATTAGGGTTTATATCGTAAGTTGGGTGTTTTCAAATGTAGTGTTTTTGGTTAAAAGATAGTTGTGTGATGTGATTACATGTTGATTGATCAAATCAGGCTTAGAACTTACCTTAGAATCACCAATTATGTGTTGAAATTGAAAATTAGGGTTTATATTCATAGCATTTGGGTATTTTTGATCCTATTAGGTTTTGATGTTAAAACTTGGATAAAACAACTCATTAGGCTTCTTAGACATCCCAGAAAAGGTTTGGTGTCATTCCTATGGCTAAATCTCTTAGTCGTAATTCTTGAATTGATATGGTTTAAGTTTTACGCATAAGTTACTCTCTGGCAGCTTTATTTAATTGTGAATTCACGATTTGAAGAAAGGATTGATTGTATGGGTTAATATTGATGATATGATGAACTTATTTCAGGATTTCTGCGTGAAAATTGAATCAAGGTTACTAAAGCACTACGCATAAGGATCATTACAGCGTAGCATGTTATCGTCAGAGAAATCTTACAGCGTAACCTTCTGTATGGTTTCTACAATGGGGACCTACGCCGTATCTGTGAAGGATATGCGTAAACAGTAACCTTCTACGCGCAAAGGTTCACTCTTAGAGTAAGCCTTACGTAAAGGTTCCATATACGCTTACGTAAACTCTATGCCTAAGGCCCTCTTTTCCAGCGTAACACTTTACGCGTAAGTCAAAATCCCACGCATAAGCTTACTGCAGCATTATAACTACTCTGTTTACGCGTAAGCTTGCAAAACCTACGCCTAAGCCTAGTTTTAACCAAAATTATGAATTGTTACACGTGTAAACTTGCAAATAAATATATCATAACGTCACGAAACCAAAATGTCACCAATAAGCTTAAATGTTTTATACGTTGTGAAAATAATTGAAAACTTGGACTTTAAAACTCAAAGTTAATCTACTCATGAAACTTATCACAACGTCTTTGGACTATTGGAACAAGTGACATTAGACTCGTAACAATCATTGACATATCACGTTCAATAAATAGACAATAAAATCAACTGTTGACTAACGTAATGTCTTTCAATATGTTGGTTCTTTTGGCTAAATATCTTTCAGATCACGATATGGACGCTCAAATGCAAAATGTGGATGCACCATGTTAGGATCCTATATTTATTGTGTTTGATGATTCGGGTGGTCTTGGATGATTAAAATACATGATAGCCATTTGAGAGAGAAAGAGATGAGAGGGTGTTTTCTTGGTAGAGACTTGCTTCACAAATGTAAGGTTAGATTATGAGAAAAACACCACCCCTTCCAAGGATGGAAGGGGTATTTATAGTTACAAAGCTAACGTCCTCCTGGCCGGACTGTGGATCATCTGATTAAGTGATAAGACCCGTCCTTCCTCCACGGTGTTACTCTAAACTAATCTACGCTACTAATTAACTAATTAACTACTAAACAACGTAAATAACTACAAGTCTACGAGCTAACATATGCTAGACCATAATTGGGGTGACCGACACTTTAACATGGAATTTCCAATTCCTAACAATCTCCCCCTAAAGGAGGTCACCCCATGAAATACATTTTGCATCCTAGCATTCAATCTTTGTCTTTAGTTCAAGCTGCACTTGAGACTTCATTCTTCAAATTCCATAATCTTTGTGCTTTAGTAGCGATTCTTCAAAGTCCGATTACTTTGTACTTTAAGTGGAGGTCTTTGAACTGATCCACATCTTTGATGATCTTTAAGCTTTCATTAAGATCACCAGCGGCAAATCTCTGCGATCATCCATAGTTGTGTTGCCTTCATGTGATGTTGTGACTTTTGGACCGACATGCTCACACTTTTGAATCGTGACATCTTTCATCAGTATGGAAAGCTTTCTGGTTCATGATATTTGGAGCAGCTGAGCGAAGCATAGTATAGAAATATGAGGCGGGTTATAGATAAGCACAAGTCATGATTTCTTCAATTAAGTGAGGATCTGTGAGCATGCGGCTTTTGATTGATTCCTCAATTCATCAATTTACAACCGTCCAATATACCTCAAAACAACATTAGCAATAAAATACACGAAAGTGTCTTTGATCACTTTCGTTGAATTGAGGTACAGCCCAGTTCCCGTTGATGATTACAAATCTTGCTTGTGATCGGTAGGATTCCTAAGAATCTCCTTGACAGTTTTGTATTGTTCTAGGTGTTCTCAACCGAACGTCTCAAAGAAGACAACACGGGTAGTGAACCGTAATTGAGATTCAACTTTGATTAAAAATTTATTTGAAAACAATGCGTATTGCTTAGAAGAGTTTTGCAATACGACGAAGGTTTTATGAGAATGATCAATTTTCAATCAAAAATACTTTTTGTATTTGAAAAGAGTACACATTCGATGTGCAAGATAAAAGAAGAGATTTGCACATCGAACCGTTTTTCCAAAAGTATTTTTTCAATTAGAGATACTTTTTGAATTTGAAATATGAATACACATTCGATGTGCTAGAGAAAAGAAGATTTGCACATCGAACGGTTTTTCCAAAAGTATTCGTCAATTCATTTCCTGGACCAAGGTTGATTCAAGAATGAATCTCCCCATTGTTTCTATCCAGTTGTCACATGGTTGATCTATTGGATAGATCTCACATGCTACCTACCAAGAGCTTGTTTGATGTTGGCTCTAGAAGGCTTTCCATCTTCATTGTAAATACTTTACATATCACTCGGATGTTCTGGCAATACCACAAGGATAATGCGTAGGACTCTTAAAATATTCTTACTTTCCACATTGTGTGAAACAACAAGTCTTCATTAATTTTGTGTCCTAATGAGATATTGTGGATGATCTCTTGGCTCTAGACTCAATTGTGCATATTTGGTTCCTATGCCGGAGACTAGGGAGAGGGTCTCCTTCTTCAATATCAACATTCTCTAAGATAAAGTCGATAGATTATATAGGTTCCCCGTGAGAATGAAACAAGCCCTTATAAGAGGAACTTGAGTAGCTTGGGAAGTTTAGTGCAGTGCATCACTGGGTCCATGACGTCTTGTCTTCAATACCAGTGTTACCTTAGTAACAACCAGTAGCATATGTATAAACCCGGATTCTGCCCAAAGGTTGAATTATTGGAGGCTATTTCTTTTCACCCTTTTCACATTTAATTCTTTTTATTCTTTAACCCTTCCGATTATACAGGATTTCATAACTAGAACCTTGTTGGGTTTATTCCAGTTCAAGCTCTATCTCAGTCCGCACTCTTCCCATATCTCATTTTTCTCCTTTTTTCATCATACCTAAGGACTTCTACACTATCTAGTGGATTGTCCCTGGGTAGATCCCTCCGGCTCTGGCGGAATCGTGGGAACGAATACCTAACCTAACCATCCTTATAAAACCATGCATAAAGTAAATTGGTCGGTCTTTTGGTATTGTTCTTTCCTTCTTGAAACCAATTAAAAATCATTTGGAAAATCAATCAAGGTACTTGTGATATAATATCAAAACATTTTGTTCCTTAATTCTTTTGATCTTTTATAAATGCTCCCCCTCAACATGTGCATATGATTTTATAAATTATTTAGCACATGGAGGCAAGAGTTCTTTTGAAATAAATTCTTGATCACAATTTCCATGGAAAAAGCCATTTGAGTTTCTTTGGTAAATTCTCCCCCTCAATATGTGCTTTGGATATTTGAAATCATTTTATCACTTAGAGGAAAGAGTTCTTTTGAAATACATCAACGATCACAAAAGCCATTTAGAAAACCATTTCAAACTCAATCAAGGTACATATGATAAAACGTTGAAACCTTTGTACCTTGATAGTTTAATTTCTTTAGAAACGCTCCCCCTTAATATGTGCTTCGAGATTCGAAAGTGTTTAGCACATATAGGAGAGCAGCCTGCACTTTGAGTCAAATCGATCATCATTTATCAGATTTCTTAATTAAATCACAAATTCTCCCCCGATCAAAAATATCAAACCCTTTGAGATTTTGGATCCTAAGTGATTTAATAAGGTTTAGAAAACATGGGAGAAAATGTGGCCTTGTTTAAAATACTCTTCTGTTTATGGTTAAATGCTCCTCCACAATCATGTGCATTATGTATTTCAAAATTGTGTTTTATGAAGGAATGAGTGCTTATGAAACAATCACCCTTTAAAACCGATTTGAGATTTAAATCACGATCTCTCCCCGATCAAAAATTTCAAACCTTTTGAGATTTGTGATCAGGTGATTTAAATCATTTAAAATTTTAGGGAAAGACATTGTAAGATTTGATTTTGAAAATGTGGATAAGGACCATTTTAAGACATTAAAGATTGTTAGTGTCAGGTATGATTGTTTTAAGAGATCTTTTAGCTAAAATAAAACAATTTCACAATCAAACAAGAACATAAAAAATTTCATTTTGAAAGATCTTTGAGTTTTAAAGAAAATCATACCATGACATAACTGTGGAAAACTAGAAGGGGGGTTGAATAGTTTTACCAATTAAAACTTCCTTTTAATCTATTTAGATCAACTTATGTCAATCTATTTGGATGTGTGTGTTGGATGTTGATAAACAAGCATATAAAGGTAAGTAATGAAAAGATAAGAGTAAGAAGCACAAAACCACAACACGAGTATTTATAGTGGTTCGGCTACAAGGACACCTTCCTTGCCCTACTCCACTCCTTGAGTCACCTACTCGCGAGTTCGTAATCACTACACCAATCTCCTTATGGCGGAGAAGCCTTCACAACGTCGCCTACTCTTTTTTCGGTACTAGGCTAACCACCGGGTTCTTTCACACCAAGGTGAACCACACCTACACAACGTCGCCTACCCTTTATAAGGTACTAGGCTAAGTACCTAGTTCTTTCACTCCAAGGTGAACTTCACCTTCACAACGCCTACTACCTTTATTAGGTACTAGGCTAAGCACCTAGTTCCATTGCAATGGAGGAACTACTACCACACTACACCAACGACTAATCCCAAAGGAGATCTACTCCTTTACAACATCATCAAGGATATCAATATCCTTGGATCATATACTAGTCTATCTTGTACATCGAAACACACCATATCGAATGTACATCTAAGGCACCTTTCACTAATGCCTTTGACTAGATCTACAAGACACCTTTCACTAATGTCTTGTGTCTTCACTTCTAAGCATCTTTCACTAGTGCTTCCTTGTCTTGACTTCTAAGCACATTTCACTAATGCTTCTTTGTCTTGACTTCTAAGCACCTACCACAAGTGCTTATCCTATAGACGATCGATACTCTTCACTAATATCTACGTCTTGACACTTGAGACATCTTTTACTAATGTCTTCAACACTACACTTCTTTGAAGAAAGAAATAGATCATCAACAAGAAGACTTCAGTAGCCTTGATGATGAAGAAGCATGGCAACTCATGGACTTGAGCTTGCTCGACTTCAAAGGTGGTGATCTTTCCTTTAAGAGGAACCTAAAAGATCACACAAAAACAAAACTACAAGCATAGATCTCTTGGATCTAAGGTTAGTGAGATCTAACTCAGGGGAGAAAGTATGTTAGAAAGGGGTGAGAAATAATGAAGAAATTGCTCACTATTTATAGAGGAAAAATCCTACTGTTCCCCGGATCCCACGGATCCCTTCCACTTGGGATCCGGCTAGCACAAAGCTAGGGATCCGTGGAACGCTCCTCTTTACCCATGGGTATTTTTGGTTATGGGTCATGGGTCATAGGTTATGGGTTGATCCATGGTTTTCTTTCTAGATACAATGTACCTTAAGGATACATTGAACTTGGTTAAGTGGTATATATAAAACCATGGGTTATGGGTCAAAACCATTTGCTAGTTTTTATCTATTTAGTATATACTTGTTTTTACCCATTTTAGTATACTTAGCTTAAGTATATGCTAATCCAATATGTAAACACTTGTTGTTGTACATATATATCTAAATCATAAAACCACTTATACTTGTTTTAGTGTTTTATGTGAAGATGTGTATATGTTAGAAAATATTAGTTCAAACCATTTACGTATTTTATTTGTTTCGTTAATATGATTTTACGTTTGTTATCGACAAAACATTAGAAGATCGTAAAATATAAATAAACGTTTTACGGCTTATTTGTATTAACAATCTCCCCCTTTTGTTGATGACAAAACATAAAATTATTTTAAGGAAAAGCTAAAATTCGTAAAAGTTTAAATTTGTAGTTTTACTTTCTTCTCCCCCTTTTGTCGAAACAAAAAGTGTTTGAAGAAAGCAACACATCGTTTTTGAAAAACATGTGAAATAAAAAAATAAAAGAGATAGAGAGCAAGTGCGGAGAGAGGATCTCGTCTTTACTCCCCCTTGCGAAGTCCATCCTATGTAAGGGCGTCAAGTAAGTGATACTAATCTAGTTAATTTGCAAATAAGTTTGCAAAAGATTTCGTCTAAGAGACGAATGTGCTCCCCCTTGATTATTGCAATTATGCAAGGGGATGTCACGAAATGTAAATCTAGTATTGCAAGTAATTTGCAATGTATTGCTTTGAAATAAAGCTCCCTATAGCTTTGGGATGTCAAAGTCTTCATGTGTAAATTGAATAACTACAAAACAAAGGTTAGAAAGCAAGTATAATTCACAATTTCCTGCAAATGTGGTCCAAGTTAGTAGAAAGAAAGCTTTCTGTCTCACGGATCCCGCAGTTCCCTACTAGTAGGGATCCGTCCTAGGCAATCGAGGGATCCGTATTAGCTGATAAATTTCAGCAAAGGTGATATAACAAGTAATGTTATCACAAAAAAATGAGATATGAATACAAGGTAATCATATGCTCAGAAAAATAACAAGTAGCATGTAATTCCATTTAATAAAACTAGAGTTATGATATACATGACTCTAAAAACTAATAAGAAAATACATGATTTAGGAATTTCTAAACCAACTAACGCTTGATGCTAGGACACAACTAAAATCTTCTACCTCAAGTTTTGTTTAGGTTTGATCTCGTCGAAACGTTCGAGGAGATGATAGAACATGAAACGTTGGTCTTCTCGTACTTCATGTATCAAACTTTCAACATGTTGACAATGATAGTAATCTTTGTCATGGCTAGGTAGTGGTGGTGGATGAAATGAAATGGCTTGATGTGAGGGATCAAGTGAAGCGGCTTGTGGAGCTTCAAACAACAGAGGGATTGGTGGAGGTGCATTTGAGAATGGCTCGACCAAGAATGATGGTGTCGGTAGAGAAGTGTCAACTTTCATATGGTCGGGTGGTTGACTTTGATGATTTGTCATAATCCAAATGGGATTATATGATGGAAATGCCGAAAAAGAAGCCGGAGCAAGTGTTGACTCAACACCTTGATTTTGAACCATTATTCCTCCTAATCAGGAGAATGTTGTGTGAGGCGGATGAGACGGCCTAGGAGGCAAGTCCTCTAAATTGTAGAGGTGTGGTGATGGTAGTGGGGATGTAAAAGAGATAGCTTTAGGAACCAAAGGTGATGGTTTAGTGGAGATGATATTGTTTGGCCTAGGAGGTATGGTGGTGTTTGGCATTGGTAGTTTTGTGGGTATTATCCTTTTAGGAGTTGGTTTGATTGGATGAAGAAGGATCCTATCATTCGTGGGTGGTTCTTTGGTGGATAAGTTGCTACATGGGGTTTTCCTCATGATGAGATGGTTGCAAGATGTTTGAAAGAATTTCTAAGGTGCTGAAAGTTAGGATGAGAGTGATGACTATGGAGGTCCTAACAAAGTGGTTTATAAGCTAAGAGATTTGGCAAGAGCATTTAATCCTTAAGCCACTAGGATTGATTGGAATGTGATGATTAACATGCACAATAGTCAACTTCAGAGTTTGCACTGATCTAGGAACTCATTTAAGATGAGATGGAGTGTTTGAGTTAGGAAGATGAGTTGAAATGATTGTTTTAGCAAGATTTGACCTAAACTGTCATTCGGATCCCACGGTTCCCTCCACAGAGGGATCCGTCTAGGCTAATCCTAGGGATCCGGCTCTCAGCAGCTATGAAAGAATGGAAATGATGTCTTCTAAGATCTAAGACCTATAATATCTTGAGTGTTTCAGTCCTCCTAAGTGTTTTAAATGAAAGGGTGCTTAAGTACTTGAAGGCAATGAATGATGTAGGTAATGATTGTCTTTTATGGAAGGATTTGGAACTTCTAAGAGTACCAATGGATGAGCAAGGATGACACTAAATATTTAGAGTGTCAATTGAAACTAAATGATCCTAGAGATCAGATTGTGTCTTAGGATAGTGTTTTGGAAGGTATCCTAGAAGCTTTGAGATGGGAAAACTAGATTTTGATCAACTTTGATCAATTTTGAGGTGAGGATGACTAATGAGCAATTTTTCATAATCGAAAGATTTCTAAGGCTAGATGTGAGGGATCAAGTAGAAAATGAAGTGTGAATATGAGAGCGGAAGAGTAATGGGTTTAAGATGAAACGGTAGATCTACAAGCGTCTTAGAGTGTAATCTAGGTGAGTTATGTGTGAATAGGAAAGATCAACCTATCTTGATAAGGACTTAACTTGCCTTAAGACACTATGTTTAGCTTAGTGTGAGATGTTCTAAGGATATGTTTGAAATATAATGCTTGCAATTGCATTTTCTGTTGACCGGATCCCACGGTTCCCTAGGTGTAGGGATCCGTCTAGCACAAACTTTGGGATCCACCCAGAACCTTTACTAAAGGTATGCAATGATCTTGACAATGCATTATATCCCAAGATTGATTTAAAGAGGTTCTAACACCAAGATATCAAATGTAATATGTTTTATTTCATGAGGGGGATTGGATTACATTGATGAAGCACGAGTACAAAAGGATTGATCATATTTGAAAGACTACTAAGTTCCTTAAGTGTTTTTGCTAGATGGATCATCAAATGGTTGATGGGTGTTGACGGATATAGGAATGAAGAACGTCTTCATGAGGGAAATGTTCAGCGGTTCAATCATATTGTTCACAAGTACGTACAACGGACTTTGAAATTAAGGATGAAAGTGCATGACATTGTGATAGAGGCGCGTCAAGAACATTCCATATGGAATGAGTTTATTCTTGGAGCCTTGAAGATTTTCAATTCGCCTTGAGAAGAAGTAGGCGAGATTGTATGGTTGTTGTGTTAGCAAACAGTACAACATGTGAGCACAACAAGCGGGAAGAATTTCTCGATTTCCCCTAAGACTCCAAACATTCACACGCAAGATGAGTGCAAGAGGCTTGTACTCTTCTTGGATGTCCCGTGTGAAGATAATGTTTGGATCGGAGTAATATGGTCGAGGTTTGCATATCATGCGATGCAAATCTTCCGGGGAGGGTATGTGTGAGGAATATGGACTATTTTCTTCAAGAAAGTTGAAGAGAGAATCAAGAGACCAATCTTCGGTGAAGGCACATTGTCCATGGTTTGGAATTCGGAGGATATGAGCAAAATGCTCGAGGCTTAAAGTAAACTTTTGGTTTTTGATATAAAACCAAAGGGATAGAGAGCGATCCTCGTTACGAACGAGTTCCACTTGACGGAAGAATTCCATTATGAACCTTGGACATATCTTCTCGTTGATTTTAAGAAGACCTTCTAGTCCTATGGCTCGGAAGGAGGTATTGATACCTTCTTCGAATTGTAGAGAGGTGTCTACAATACGTCCTTCATGGAAGTGACGGGTTTCGAGATTGTTGAACCCACGGACATGATTGCCAGGTGTGTTGGGTTCAAGGGAGATGTTCTGAGTGTAGACGCTAGTGAGTGAAAAATCAAACTCATATTCATGCGTCATAGTTGAATCTAGAGAAAAGACGAGTTAATAAAAAGTGATGATTGTGGTTAACTAATGATTATCTAACGTTTTTATTAGATTTTTATTAACAATGGTTTTTTTTAACACTTTAACCTACTCAAGGTTTTGACTTTCTAGTGGATTATTACATTTAGAAAGATAGTGGTTTTAATTTGCATGAAAAACTGTTTTCCGAGTAGGGACGGATCCCACGGTTCCTTTTCAAAAGGGATCCGCTAGTTTATCTTCGGGATCCGTGGATGCTAGTAATGAGAACCAGTTTTGATAAAAACATAGGTTTTAGAGTTTTTATACCACGAAGTATGTTTTATCCTACATTTTCTTTTAGCATGCATACATGACTTCTAATGTATCACGAAGGAATATAAAACATATAGATCAAGATAAGTGATAAACATATTATGATAAAAATAACCTAGATGAACTAGATTATTAATAATATTGCATTTCAATACTTAGGATGATACAAAGGATTGGGTATATAACCCCAATATAGATTAACAACACAAAGTAAATGTCTCCGTATGTGAACTTCATCATAGGGAACACAAGTGCGATGAGTGTTAGGGCGATGAGCACGAGTGCGATGTAAACCATGTTGATGACGGATCTTCTTGGTTTCGGTTGAGATGAAATGAGGAGGAAGATGAAGTTTTTGTATGAGAGGGAATTTTTTAAGTTGGAAAATTTGAAAAAGTGAGGATTGGATAAAGTGGGCGTGGGATTATAAATAGGGAAGGAGGAATTTTTGAAATTCGTGTTTTTGTTTTATTATAGGATTAAAAGAAATAAAACATAAGTTTTATATACTACGACTATAGATGAGAAATATAACACATATGTGAGAAAAAGGCTTCCTAATGAAGCTTCATGTAAAACATGTATAAGCACAAAAGATAATCATAAATACCTAAAAAGGTATACTTAATTATCAAGCAAAGTAAAAGGAAAATCATACCTCTAGCGCACTTAGGAATGTCTTTACAAATGACACAGCAAATGTCACTTAGACGATTCCCGCTCCTTTGCGTTTAAGATACCTTCTTAAGGAAGGTAATCTTGTTACCAAGCGACTCCTAAAGCTTGGTGGGTATGAGCTTTGACTAATCAACATGACAAAGAATATTAGTGCAATTAAATGAAAAAAGAAATAAAAAATGTTGTTATCAACTCAACATCCAAACATATAGTTTTGAAAAGATATGGTGTTTGCTTTTATGAAAACCCTTCTTTGTAATTTTCAATTAACCATAGATCGTATCAAGTTTTTAAAGTACAATATACTTCAAGAAACTTGGTAACGAAGATCTGATGCCAATTGTGGAAAACTAGAATGGGAGGTTGAATAGTTTTACCAATTAAAACTTCCTTTTAATCTATTTAGATCGACTTATGTCAATCTATTTGGATGTGTGTGTTGGATGTTGATAAACAAGCATATAAAGGTAAGTAATGAAAAGATAAGAGTAAGAAGTACAAAACCACAACACATTTATAGTGGTTCGGCTACAAGGACACCTTCCTTGCCCTACTCCACTCCCGAGTCACCTACTCGAGAGTTCGTAATCACTGCACCAATCTCCTTATGGCGGAGAAGCCTTCACAACGTCGCCTACTCTTTTTTCGGTACTAGGCTAACCACCGGGTTCTTTCACACCAAGGTGAACCACACCTACACAACGTCACCTACCCTTTATTAGGTACTAGGCTAAGCACCTAGTTCCATTGCAATGGAGGAACTACTACCACACTACACCAACGACTAATCCCAAAGGAGATCTACTCCTTTACAACATCATCAAGGATATCAATATCCTTGGATCCTATACTAGTCTATCTTGTACATCGAAACACACCATATCGAATGTACATCTAAGGCACCTTTCACTAATGCCTTTGACTAGATCTACAAGACACCTTTCACTAATGTCTTGTGTCTTCACTTCTAAGCATCTTTCACTAGTGCTTCCTTGTCTTGACTTCTAAGCACATTTCACTAATGCTTCTTTGTCTTGACTTCTAAGCACCTACCACAAGTGCTTATCCTATAGACGATCGATACTCTTCACTAATATCTACGTCTTGACACTTGAGACATCTTTTACTAATGTCTTCAACACTACACTTCTTTGAAGAAAGAAATAGATCATCAACAAGAAGACTTCAGTAGCCTTGATGATGAAGAAGCATGGCAACTCATGGACTTGAGCTTGCTCGACTTCAAAGGTGGTGATCTTGCCTTTAAGAGGAACCTAAAAGATCACACAAAAACAAAACTACAAGCATAGATCTCTTGGATCTAAGGTTAGTGAGATCTAACTCAGGGGAGAAAGTATGTTAGAAAGGGGTGAGAAATAATGAAGAAATTGCTCACTATTTATAGAGGAAAAATCCTACTGTTCCCGGATCCCACGGATCCCTTCCACTTGGGATCCGGCTAGCACAAAGCTAGGGATCCGTGGAACGCTCCTCTTTACCCATGGGTATTTTTGGTTATGGGTCATGGGTCATAGGTTATGGGTTGATCCATGGTTTTCTTTCTAGATACAATGTACCTTAAGGATACATTGAACTTGGTTAAGTGGTATATATAAAACCATGGGTTATGGGTCAAAACCATTTGCTAGTTTTTATCTATTTAGTATATACTTGTTTTTACCCATTTTAGTATATACTTGTTTTTACCCATTTTAGTATACTTAGCTTAATTATATGCTAATCCAATATGTAAACACTAGTTGTTGTACATATATATCTAAATCATAAAACCACTTATACTTGTTTTAGTGTTTTATGTGAAGATGTGAATATGTTAGAAACTATTAGTTCAAACCATTTACGTATTTTATTTGTTTCGTTAATATGATTTTACGTTTGTTATCGACAAAACATTAGAAGATCGTAAAATATAAATAAACGTTTTTATGGCTTATTTGTATTAACAAAAACATTAAATCTTTAGATCACCACTTTATTATGTACAAACCGGACTTTTATGTAGAAATATCGTTTGAAAATATTTTATTTTAAATCACTCTCCCCCTCAATCGATGACCGTAGTCGATGATTGAGTGACTTAAGTTTTGATAAATTGAAGTCCGGTGATTTTCAAAATTAAGTCCAATTAATTTTCAAATTTTCCATTTTCAAAACAAATTTTTTTTTTTCAAAATTGTTTAAAAATGGTATCCTGCATAAAGATACGTTCGGTGGTTGAGAAGCTTATGTTGTTGTTGTAGGGCTTGGAAGAAAAACCGTCTGCTGATGCAGTGAGACTTTTACGTTGCATTTTAATGCCAACTGAGGTCAAATTAAGCTCCGTTTCTTCATTTCTGATGAAGAAAACCATCTGCTGATGCAGTGAGACCTCTTACGTTGCATTTTCCATGCCAACTCTCCATAGAAGTCCAATTAAGCTGCGTTTCTTCATTTGTCAACCCAAGATATAGTTACCCTTTCCTTTCGGCATCCAATCATCTTCAATTGTGGGATCCGGATCAGGATCATTCTTATATACCAATATACCTGCATACGTTAGTGAACACACATACAGATATATGGTGGTCGACATCACCCAAACAACAATCGACAAATAAAAGTCAATCCAACATATCAATCAGATCATACAAATGCATGGGAATTATGGTCTAGCATATTTTAGCTCGTAGACTTGTAGTTATTTACGTTGTTTAGTAGTTAATTAGTTACTTAGTAGCGTAGATTAGTTTAGAGTAACACCGTGGAGGAAGGACGGGTCTTTACCCACTGTATGCCTAATCCACAGTCCGACAGGAGGACGTTAGCTTTGTAACTATAAATACCCCTTCCATCCTTGGAAGGGGTAGTGCTTTTCTCATAATCTAACCTTACATTTGTGAAGCAAGTCTCTACCAAGAAAACACCCTCTCATCTCTTTCTCTCTCAAATGGCTATCATGTATTTTCATCATCCAAGACCACCCGAATCATCAAACACAATAAATATAGGATCCTAACAATTGGTATCAAGAGCCATGGTTATTGTGTTGTGTTGATTTGTGTGGTTTCGTATCATGGTTATTGTGTTTTATTGATTTATGTTGGGTCGTATCTTGTTTTAAAAACTGTTTTTGTATCACTTTTTGGTCAAACAAAAGTCTATCTTTCTTATTCTTATGGTTTAACAGTTTTTTAAACATGTTGTCTATATCCATTTTGGTTTTTGATAAAACAATTTATCTCAGTTTTCTGTATCTTTTTTGGTCACAAAAAGTCTCAGGTCTATCATTGTCAACATCTGTTTTGTGTCTTTTGTTGTCCAAAAAGATTGTTTTCATCATTTATATATGACTTTTGTACCAATATCCGTCAAACAAAAGTGGTCTTACTGGTCAATCTTTGGTCAAACTGGGCATACAAGAACATTGATAGCAGTTTTTCTAGGTTAAAAGGAGGCATCTTGTGGACAGTTTCTGGGTTATATTTGAAGATGGTCGGAATTTAGTCGGAAAACTCATCGGAAAAAGTTAAATATTAAAGATAGCGATTTGTCTGTTTCATGTTCTGGTGGCGACTTGTCTTGACAAGTTGTCCAAATTTCATTGTATTCAAGCGAGTTGACTATTGAGTCAACTGAACTAGCGACTTGCACTAGCGACTTGTGTTTGTAATGTTAAAAAAAAAGGGAAGTGACTTGACTGCATTTAGCGACTTGACAGAATGAGATGAAGATGAATCCTACATTGACTGACTCTCGACCACAAAAACACCATATTCCAAATCGAACCTAGACCATGAGAAGGAATTCCAACAACATCCAATCTCTCCAACAATCATATCCCAAACTATCCTATCCTCCATCTTCTATATCATTCTAGCAAGACTCATTCAAACAGAAAAACAAATTGATCTCAGATTCGTCGAGCAGATTCTATGTCATATCCGACATTTAAAAGGGATTGTTCACTCGATCTAATCCATCATCGACCCATGTACTTAATGACTATGTCCGACCTTATTGAATTAAGAACAAAATTATGTAAAGATTTCACCCTCAAATTCTTTGGTCGGGTAAAAGGAGAACAAAAGATTTTTCTTTAAGATCTCAGATTGATTCTTTTCTCGCTTCACTTAAGTGACTTTCAAAAGTTGTTTACAACTTTTCATAAACGAGAAAAATCAAGTCATCATTGATCCGTGAGTATATTCGAATAAGAGTCATCGATTTCAGTTTTTGAGTTAAAACAGAATCGAGTGTGTTTTACTCGAACTAAATGTGTTTTATTTGAACCAAATTGAATCGATTGATAACTAAAAAGTTATAACCTATCCTTGGTTCATTTTTAAACAAAATGAAAACTGATAATATCATACAAATCGTGAACTATACCTTGGTTAATTCGGTCTCCATCTAAACTCAAAACCATCCCTGTGGCGAGGTCTATTGATTCTTAAATGTGATGCCATCCCTGTGGCTTGAATTAATGTGCGTAGGAGCTTAGAGCATTTAAAGGAATGAATGAGTTCTTAATCTGTTTTAAAGTGATATAAGCTTAAGTTTTTGGCTCATTTGTTTCGGTGTGATTGGATGAATTTTGGTGTCTGATCTATTTTATGAGGGAGGCGTCTGTTTGATTATGTGATTTTAGGGTTTGGTAAGTGATGTGAGATTAGGGATTTTATGTGGTGATAGTGTACGCTATTTATCCAAGCAAAGATTAGGGTAAAACTATCTATGGAACGGGTATGTGTTACTTTTCATATGGGCCAACCAGATTTTGCCATAATTTCTTCTTGGGCCATGTTATTACCTTGGGCAGGAATAGGTGTTTGGATTGGATACACACATTGTGTGGATGGGTCGATTTGAGATAGTCTTGACGTCAGGTCGTTTTTCATTTATTCACAGGATGGTATTGATATTGTGATAATATATGTGTGTTGGACCTAGTGAGTTGGATATCATGATGTGCTTCTAGATAAATGGGCTTGATTCTGGTGTGCGGTTTGCACTTTGGACCGGGTATTATCCTTTTATAAATAATTTGGGGTCTTGAAGTTGTTGGCATGGACGGATTTCTTGCTATAAATGAGTTTTGACATGGACCGAGATTGATTACTCATGGGGTGTTGGTATGTTTTTCATTGTAATATGAAATTTGATATCATGAGAACTAATGAGACTTGTTGGGCTATGTGACCTGATCATGTGTATTGATGAGATTTGATGAAAAGATTTGTCGATGTGATTTGATTATGAGATTTGTTGGGATATACGGTTTGGTACTTTGGTTTATACGTTTTCACGAATAATATTTTGTCACGGCTTGAATTGATGGTTGAACAAAGTTGGCTACGGGGTTGTTTGTATTTGGTATTTCTTATTTGGATTTGAAGTGAGTTTTTTTTCGGGCGCGTTTACTTATTTCGTCTTCTTTCTTTCTACCCTTCCGCGAAGATGACATGTTTGGGCATTTATAGAGGGTGATAAAGACTTGGCTATTTAGTTACGCCTGTGATTCTTTCTCGCTTAACCTACAACGTAGCTATCACTTCGGTGTCTCACTCAGTTGAGAGTGTCAAGAGGTTTTGTACATTGGGTACACTGTTTCTTTTCACAAGGATTAGTACAAGTTTAAGTAACAAATCTGGGGAATTTTACTTCATGATCAAGTTTGGCATATCGGGTTTACTTCACCAAGTTGTCACTGCAATGGCCGACAGAATGCGTGAATGATGTGTTTACCAAAGTGTTTATTGGATTGTTGATGATACTGTTGATGTTGGATAATGAACCGTTGAAGAACCGCTGCATGTTCCCCTAAAACAGATATTCACCGAAACCAAAGTTGTCATAACACATTCAAGCTGACATTGTTTACGGTTTTGTCTTGATTTTGTAAAATCCCGCGAAAGAATCTATTTCTCGGTTTAAATCATAGACTTGTAAAATCCCGTGACAATGGAAACATCCTGGTAATAGTAAAGGGCATTGCCGGATCTATCTTACGGTTTATTCTTGGTTTTGTAAAATCCCGCGAAAGAAACTATTTCTCGGTTTAAACTATAGAATTGTAAAATCCTGTGATGATGGTATCATCCTGGAGAAAGGAAAGTGTATTTCGAGGTCTTATCTGATGCTGGTGCTACGGTTTCTACTTCAAAGAAGGGATAAAAGGGTGTACTTCATGAATTGGATGTGTGTTTGGATATTCGTCATGGCAGTTTGGTTATTACTTGGTTTTATGGGGTTATGTGCTTTTAACCATAGTCGGGATGGAAACCATTATCAAAGTTCATTCAAATGTCAAAGGAGGCTAGATTTGAGCTTTTAACCAGAAGATGTGACAACGGCGTTAATTCACTATTATTTATTTGAGGTTGAAGTGAAATATCACGGGCGAGTGTACTTAGTATCTGAAGGTATCGGGGATGGTTGGATGAAGATTCTTCAAGATCCTTGTTCGAGCTTATTATCAAAAACGAAGACTTGGAAATCTAGTTATTGTTGAGTGACTTTTTCCTTTTCTTTTACCACTTGGGGGAATTGGGCTCTTATCATCTCACAATAACTATCACTTTAAGGAGTTACGTTGTAATGCTCAGTGTCACATTCAATTGTGGATTTTCAAGAGGTAATGTACGTCTAATACTTGATGGTTGGCTGGATGAAGAGTATAGAGTACTTAGAGATTCAATGGAGGATGAAGTCTCGGCACCGCTCTTTGTTACATATGTGCAAGTTTAAGTCACAAGTTCGGGTTGTTTTACTTCAGGGTCAAATTCATCATATTGGATTTTCTCCATCAGCTGTCACGACAAAGAGCCTACTGAATGATAATGGGGTTGATTACAAGTTTGCCAAAAGAGTAGATGAAAAGAGAGATTATGACGTCTGTTCACATCAGTTCAGGCCTCGTACTTCAACATTATGACGTTTGAACACAACAGTTCAAGCCTCGTTCTCTAAAGAAAAGAAAAGTGTACGTTTCAGTGCGCTTTATCTTCAAAAGAAGAGAAATCTTCTTATGACGTTTGAACACAACAGTTCAAGCCTCGTTCTCTAAAGAAAAGAAAAGTGTACGCTTCAGTGCGCTTTATCTTCTGAGGAAGAGAAATCTTCTCAATTATGACCATTCTCATCAACATGCTTCATGCTTTTTCCATGCGCTTTCAATTATCAAGTGAACCGGACTACTGTTGATTGTTCTCTTATTCCACTTGCTCAACTATAATGACGATGGTGACATCCTGTGCTAATTTTGCGGGGGAGAAGTGTGAATAGAATACATTGTTGAAGATATTCACTTGCTTAATCAAGAATTTCATCTTGATTGTTCTCTTATTCCACTTGCTCAACTATAATGACGATGGCGACATCCTGTGCTAATTTTGCGGGGGAGAAGTGTGAATAGAATACATTGTTGAAGATATTCACTTGCTTAATCAAGAATGGCAACTACGTATGCAATTCTTGAGGGGGAGAAGAAGTGTGAAACTAATGCATGATGATTGATTTATGAGAATAAATGGTAAAACGGCTCCAAACTCATGTAAGAACCGAGCTTCTTCGTATCGTGTCATCTTTACATGGTGATTCTTCTTAGATCCGTTGGTTGACATCTTCTCACGGACTAATGAGTTTATCGACAAAGTGCTTTCGGTTGATGCTTCACGTACACATCAACATGATGATTCCGAACAATCTCTTTGTTCTTGTTTGATGTGATTGGTAGTTTGGTGTTACCATTTAGTGTGTTCGTTGCGGGCTGATTGTTGATTTCCTTGATGAACATCTTTCTGTTCTTGTTTGATTGGGAGGGATTTTAGTTAAGGGGATTTGCAAGATGTAAGTTAATTGGGATGCTTTTTGGTGTGATGAAGATGTTAACTATCGATTCCCCAACTGGACAATCTTGAAGAAGGTCGAGTCTACAGTCGATTCTACATTTTCTGATGCATGTTAGAAGACTAAAGACGAGTTGCATTTAACAATCTAAAGACTTCTTCTTAATCTGGGTTGCTATCAAACAGATTGTCGGTTTAGGGGAGAGCACTAATTGGGGGAGAGTGATATGTCAGATTTAATCCCCAATTAGACTTGCTCATTCAGTTCTTCAGCAAGTAGATTCTCACAAGATTTCTAATGTTCTTCTCAACAAATTTCTAGTATACGGGCTTATAATGTGTTGCTGATTGAAGTGTCAAAACCAGCAAGGGGAAGGAGACAAGCATCTAAACGCGAGTAAACTTGATGAACTTAATTCTTCTAAGTGATTTAAGATATCCGAGGAAGACGAATGTCATGACCGCAGAGAAACTCAAGGTTTTACTCATCAAGGCTTTTAGTGTTATTATTCCAACTACGTGGGGGAAGTGATGTTAGAGAAAGTTTCTGAGGATAAAAGAGGTACACAAGAATCACATATTCAGGGGAGATAAATGCGTAACATGAGGGAGGTGTTATCAGTTATTCTCTCGTTGGGAATGTGTGTACTTCGGATTCTTGAGCTTCATACACGATCATCAGGGACGAAAGATGTAAACATTGGGGAGGTGTTTTTCATTACCCTCATGATGTGTATTCGGGAGAGCTCTTGGGTATTGGTGTACTTCGAGTTCTTGAGCTTCATACACGATCATCAGGGAGGAAATCCATTGTTTACCACAAACATTGGGGAGGTGTTTTCTTTCCGGGCATGATGTGTATTCGGGATAGTTCTTGAGCTCTATTCAAAGAGACGGGCTGCATCAATTCAACTACTCGGGGGAAGTGGTCTCTTGACACCTTTTGGAATGGATTGCGTCAGAATTCAGTGGAATGAAATTTGAGAAGATTGTTTTATGTGTGGGATGATACGTTGCTGTTCTTCTTATGGATGATATAACCTCGAACGAAGAATCACGGTGATTATTCTTAAAAGGAGCAGCGGGATTTATGATAATGGTGTGCTTCACTGTGCACCTGGCTAAGGCAAGCTTGAAATTGAGCTTCGAATCTGCTCATCTAATGGATTTTCGGTTTGGGGGGAAGCTGCCAAAGTATCTCTTTCAGATGGTTCAATTTCTTTCTTCAATGCAAGAGCCTCGGAAGCTTTGGTGGTGAATGTTTTAGGGATGATGACTTCTATCTTCTACAACGGGACTGCTCGATATCCTTATCTCGGTACTCGTATCATCATCTTCTTAAACTATATCATCTACTCTATCTGTGTATATATCTATCAAAAAGCAAAATACAAAAATAGAAAACCAACAAAAGAAAATAGAAAAATATAAAACCTTCAAAAACCCATAAAAAATCAGAAAATTTGAAAAACACCAAAAATATTATTTTCTAAAGACATGTTTTCTGGTATCGATAACATCTGCGGTCTTAGAAATGTCATTCAACAATGGCACGGGACCATAGATGAAGTTCGAGCAGTAGGTGTAAATATTCTTTTTCCAAAACATGTCTAAAAATATGGCTTGCAGTTACTTCAGACTGTAACTCGTGCTTAAAACTATGGTTTGCTATTATTTCAGATAGCAACCCGTTCTTCAAGAAAGGAAAGTGCTACGCTAAACCAATTTTTCAAATATTTCGTGCACTTATCCTAAAACAAACAAGGAAAGCATGTCGTCAAAAAGACTGTTGTTCCTACACAAATGTTTTTCCGTCTAAATTTCTTTAGAAAAATATTTGGTGTATTCAAAAATTGGTGGTAAATGAGTTGCTTGAAAATCAATCAGATTCAGAGTTTTCGTAAAAATTTAAAACTCAATCAATGACTTCAGCGCTTTTAATCTTTTCAGAAAATAAGTCATTGATTGAGGGGGAGAATGTTCTTCAAATCTATATCATCTAACGAGCTTTTCTAATTATCCTATATGCTTAACTGAAAATGATGTTAACCTACGTTGAAGGACTAGGTGCCTAGGATATGATTGTTAGGATTAGATGATTAGAGTTTGATAAACACACCAAATGTTCTCTCTATTGAAGATATCTTCCCTCATGGTTACCCAATGAAGATCGGAAAGAACAACCTCATAGTTGATTTTGTTAACTTCTCTTGTTCTGAATCTTCATGTCAGATTGCAGTGGATATTCTGAAGAGTCACCTTTATCAGAACATGCTCACTAACTCTGCTACTGTACCGGAGATCTACATTCACCAATTCTGGCATACAATGCAAAAGGTCAAAGGTCAAAATGTTGTGACGGTGACGCTTAACAACAAACAAGTCATCATCACACCAGCAGATTTGAGGGCTATTCTTCTCATTCCTGTCATCGAACCTACTGAATACAATGCCACTCCAACTGAAGAGGTCGTTCTCCAGTTCATGGTCGACATCGGCTATGATGAAGCTACCGGGGTGATCACAAAGCACTCATCTGTGGATCTCAAGAACATTCCCCAGCCATGGAGAACCCTCTACATTATGATTGCAAAATCCGTTTCCGGACGTGATAGTGGTCATAAGCATCCCAAGCTCATGGAACTACAAATATTTTGGGCTTTGGTCAACATGAAAGACATAGAAGTTGAAGCTCTGATATGGGACGACATGATGACTTACCTTAAAAAGTTTGGCACCAAGATCCCGTATATCAGATACACCAAACTGTTGATCCAAAGAGCTCTAAGGTATAATCCTGATATTCCCTTGAGACTTGATGACCCCAAACAACACTCCGTGTTGTATGAGCCCACACTCACTGTCAGATTTAAGGAATCAACAACAAAGAAACAAGGTGCAGTGTTGCCAGATCATCTTCTTACTGATGCCATCAAAGGACTCTATTCGTACAAACGATGTCTGGTAGCAGTTGAAGCAGGCAAAGTAGGTTTCATGGATGAAAAGTCCTCTGGTACACCTACTAGGAAAACCAGGAGAGGCACTGCAGGAAGTATTACGAGCACTGAGAGTACTAGAAGGTATCCGAAGAGGAGTCCATCCCGTAAAAGGAAAGTTCCATTAAAGGAGGCTATCCCTATTCCCAAACCTAAACCGCAACAAAAGCTTACGGACGAGGACTCAGAGGACACTGAAACGGATGAAGAGGTCATCTACTCTGAAACTCCAATCGATGACACTCAAACAGTATCAAAACCTCCCAGTCTGAAAGCTGATAAAGGGAAAGGGAAAACTCCAGTGCTTGAACAAGAAGATGAGAGCTCAGACGAAGAGCCACTGGATGAAGATAGAGATTACAGAAAGAAGTTGAAGAATATCAGACTCCAATATGTTGTTCAGGAATTTACTCGTGAACAAACTCGTGGTCCCGGAGGGTCAAGTGGTGGTGCACTATCTACACCAGTTCCTGATGCGGTTAATCAACCCGATAAGGGAACTGGTACCATCACCCACGAACAACAACAAAGGCAACTTGAGGACTCTATCACTTATGAATTTGAGGAACCAGATATGGAGAAGTCTGAGAAAACTTCTGATGGAGATGCTGAGGTTGCAGCTAAAGAAAAAGAAGATGAAGAAGCCAGGCTTAAGGCTGAAGAAATGGCTAAGTCTGGAAAAGATGACGAAGTTGATTATGATGACTTTCTTCTAGACAGCCTAACACGTTCCAAGGAACAAACTTCTGAGCCGCCAAAAGACCCTGAGTCTCCTCATGTCTCATCATCATCAGACTCGTCTTCTCACTCTTCACCACCGCCATCCAAAGGCACAACCAGATCCACATCCAAGTCTGTGAAGAAACCGACCGACTCTTGGATATCCTGGGCTAAAACAAAGATTGTCAGAGTTGTCAAGCAAGTCAGGAAGAAAGATGTGACCAACAAAAAGCTGAATCAACTCGCTGACAGGATCAATCTTCTACAAGGCGAGATAGACAAGATGTCAAATGAAAGGGATTGTATCCAGAAGTTTATGCAACGTGATGTCCAAGGGGAAATGAACATGATGATTAGGGAATATACTCATAAGTTCCTTCTCGACATTGTTCCTGGAGTGACTAAAGAGATGTTCACCAGACAACTCTATCTGAATCTCATGCAGATAGCCAAGCAAACTATAAGATCAACACCTCTAACCATAACTATCAACCCAACTGATCCTATAGTCTTCTCCGATGCTGAATTGGTTTCTAAGCTGGTAACACAAATGTCTAAATGATCTGCAACATTTACCTCTGACGAAGGTAAACTGTTTGACGCATTGCTGGAATACCAACTCAAAACAGCATGCAGAGTAGAAGCTGCAAGGCCTAAGCATCCAAGAGACGATGACGATAAGGATAAGGATAAGGATAAGGAGCCTAAACGCCCAAAGAATACTGGTGAATCATCCTCCATGCCACCACCACCCTAAAGGACTCCAACCGAAAGAAGATCTCCACCAAGTTCTGTTGATACTGAAAAACCTCAGGACTCTGAGTTACCACCATCTACAGAGAAAACCGATGATCACTTCGAGTACACTGGTGGTGACGATGAAGAGATCCCTAAGCCTCGACAACAACCCAGCTCTCCCACTACAACAAAGAAACCAGAATCTTCATCTAAGCCAAAGAAGAAGAAGAAGAAGAAGACAGATGTTCTCTCACGGCTAGATGACGATACAACAAAAGAATATGACTGGTTTTCTACACTTGTTGATGCTACTCCCTCTTTGCCAGAAGGTCAAGAAATGGTAGAGGGACGTACTATGGAGCATGCGAAGCTGATTCAAGAACAATTCAGAGTGAAGAAGATGACTAAGGCTGAGCTAAGGCGAATTAAGAATGATGCCTTCCAACTGTTTAAAGACAGCTTAGAAAGTGCAATCGAAGTTGAATACCATCTCGAAAACATTGCACGAGCCATGTTGAACAATATCGATTGGCTCAATCCCGAAGCTAACATCGACTTCACAAGAAAAGACAAAGCTCCATACTACACAGACTGGACAAGACCTCTACCTACTATTGGCCAACCGGATCAACTTAACCAACGAATATGTTGTGAGTTGCAAAAGAATCTTCGTGTGAATAAACTTAACCAACGAATTGACGAACTCTGAAATGTTAGTAAATCGAAAAGACTTGTCCGGGACGGGTAATAATTTCAAGCTAGTTCGTTAGTGATGTAAACGTGTCTCGCAAAGGACTTGTCCGAGTAGAATGTACCATTCGAGAAACTCTTGGTAGACATGAACTTTGACGGGTTTGACGACCTTTCGAGGTTTGTCCACACCTTCAAGGTAGTTATTAGAGCTAGTTGTCACCTAAAAGCTGACAATGTAACACTTTAACTATGCAACGTAACCGTGTCTCGCGGGGGATTGTCTATCATGAATTGATCAATTCAAAAGTGCGCGCTCTTCTCTCACCGTGCAGATTTCTGTCAAAACACTTAAGCACGTGTGGAGGGGTAGTACTTCTGCAAAATATGAAACTCTCGAAGTATTACAAAATGTCTCTTACTTATAAATACTTTGAGAGATTTTTCAGGCAAATTGGTTTTCTGGCAATGGAGTTATAAGGTGAATAAGGTTAGGAATAACCGTCCTATGATCCGACAGAGCTGGAGGGATCTACCCAAGGACACCACCAATAGTTAGAATTAGAAGTCCTTAGGTATGATTATAAAAAGGAGAAAATGAGAATCGGAGAAAGAAGGAGTTGAAGAATGAAAAAGAAAAGTAAAAGAAAAGGGTGAAAAGAAATAGCCCTCCAGATTATTCAACTTAGGGCAGACACCGGGTTCAATTCATATGCTACTGGTTGTCACTTGATGACACCGGTATTGAAGATCAAAGTCGTCATGGACCCAGTGACGCATGCACTAAACCTTCTTAGCCACTCAAGTTTCTCTCAACAGAATCTTGCTTCATTCTCACAGGGAACCCTACGTTAACTATCGGCCTTCTCTTAGAGATTGCAGGTATTGAAGAAGGAGACCCTCTCCCTAGTCTCCGATCAGGAAAACCAAAGCGCACCATTGAGTCTAGAGCCACGAGATTCATCAAAAGATCTCTTAGGTACACTTGACATTTCATCACTTGTCGTTCAACAATAAGGACGCAAGTGATACAATATCGAGTCCTACACAGATCTTAGCAATCTGTCGAGAAAATTTATGAGAGGTTCACATATGTGATTCTCAGTGATTGAATGGAAACTCCTGCCAGGGTCAACATCAAACAGCCCTGACAGCAGGTCACTTCGGTAACTCCCCGTGGATTACGCTTAGTGTGTCTCAAACGGTCTACAGTCATAGGGTGATGCTTCGGTGTACCTCAGCGACTCATCTGAACTGTAGGTATACTTCGGTACATCGCGTTATCTCACTTGTGGGACTCCAGTTCAGGAATAGCGTTTGTAAGAATTAGAGTTGTGTTTTCACACTATGCTGTTAACACTCTCGAAGTTCAAACTTGTAAGTGCTGGATTATTTCTAACCCATGTTTTATGTTTTCTTCTTATGGATGCTTGCGGGTAGAAAATATCGTGCAGATTCTCCACATGCTCATGCCAACAACAACACTAATTGAAGTTCTCACAAAAGGCAACACAAAGTCAGGATGATTCTTCTTCAAAGTAAAGAATCTACAAAGTTTAAAGACTAAGAGAACTACATCATGAAACCCAAGCGTTAAAGAGCGTGTAGAGCATGTTGGAGAAAGACGTGGAGACAACTGGAGCAACGAAGCGGACTTGATGCACGGAACAACAACAACATACTATCACTACCATCACAAAGAACAAAGATCAAAGAACAAAGAAAATGATGACGTCAAAGCAGAATACTTCAAAGGAAACGATTTCTCTACACTGGGGAGATTGTTCGAATCAAGGCACTTCTTCTCACAAGAATGAAGAATGTCAGAAGACGTCAAAGCTTCTATTACATCAGCACCTACAACATTTATATCATCAATCACTAACACTTAGGGGGAGATTGTTGGAATCACTCCTAAACAAGAATTAAAGTGTTAGTAATTAATATGTAATAGTTTGCTTAATTATGGCATTTATGTTAGTTATCATGCCAAGGCTTATGTAGAAAGCCCATGAGCCTTGGCCCAAGCCCATAAGAAGGGAAGGATGCTAGTAGTGTTGCCCTAGCTCCTTGCCCTATAAATAATCCTTGTAAACCCTCACTTGAGGGTTGGTTGTTCATTTCATATCAAATCCTACGCATAACTCTTCTTTATTCTTTCGTGTGTTTGTGTGTCTTGTTCAACCGATCACTCTCTTCCTCATTTCTTCATATTGATGCTTGTGTTACTAATATGGTGTCCTAACAATTTATTTAATAAATAGATATACGTTAATGAAAATATGCACACCCATGCATGAACTAATATGGAAATGATGTTACTGATGATATGTAGATTAACTCTAGTCTATATGAAGTGTTCTCAATGATGTTCCATGAATACGCAACTTAACCCTCACGGTTACGCGAATTTGATACTCGTAAACCTAGTTTACAAAAATGATGAATAATAACCGTGAATATAAATTTTTCTCCAGGAATGAATAGTGTTTTGTGAATAGTAAAATTTTGAAATAACCTCTCAAAATATCAAATCGACTTAAAAAACGATGAATAGTAAAATGATGAATAGTAATCGATGAATAGTAAATTCCCGAGATGAATAGTGAAAATTTCAAAGTTTGTAAAATGACTTGAAATTAAGAATTGTCACATTCTTCCCCTGTTAGAGGAATCACGTCCTCGTGATTCAACCACTGATAATTATAGTCCGATCCTCGACAAGGGTTCTAAAAGTTTATGCTCGTGTGTATAGTCTAAGTGATTATGTCAATGCTCATGTATATGGGTTTCTCATCCAACTAGGTACGTTCTTGTGCTATCGTGACTATTTCCCATTCTAAAGACATGCTCTCTTATGGTTAGGTTTGATGAGGCAAACTTTCCCATTCTCGAGCATAACCCTCAAAAGACTTTTATGTAACCAATTTTTACTTAATCCCACAACTCATCAGACAAGAACTGTCATGGGATTAGGCTAAATTGGTTCGAAGGAGGTCTTTTGAAAATTTGGCTTGATTACGGAATTGCTTACACATATGAGACTATTACTCCCTTCATTGCATGATTCTTCCTGAATTAGACATAGGTGATCAAGCTATGTATAATTTAGGAGTAATAAAGCAATGCTTGAACTAATCGACTCATATGATCTTTGGTGTTGAGTCAACTGATGTTAAAATTGTTATAGGAGATGTCAAGGTATCCTCCATGTTGGAGTCTGAAGAAAGGATAACGGAATAGGTATTTGAAGACATCTATGTGAAATGAAAGTAAATAACTCGCATAATGTGCGTATAAAACCGCATGTATAATGAGTATGCACCTATAATGATATGATGAGATGCTATGATGATGTAGTTATAGTCTAGGGTCAATGATACAACCTAGTTCTCTATAACTCTTGCTCTGATGCCAATCTGTCACACCCCCAAATTACTTGTTTTGCAGCGGAATGGAATACCTGGGGGATGACTGCCATTACATCACAGTTACAGTTATATTGAATGACCTAAAGTGTCGTTTTGAAAATACATCGTTTGATTTATTAAAACATTCAGAGTTTACAAAATATAGGTCCCAAAAGATTTCCAAAAGTACCAACATGAGTTTGTTACAATCAAACGATAGTTAAGTGCATAAAATCCATGTGAGACACGTCGTCATCACAGCGACCTATGATAAGTCCACATGCATGCCATGAAATGTATGCCTTAGATACCTGAGATAAAACACGCTAAAAGTGTAAACACAAAGGTTGAGTGAGTTCATAGAGTTTAGTTTATCATGAAAAACCTTTAAAGAATGTTCATGCAGCAAAGGCATTGTAAATCCACTCAGTTCCAAGTTCCGCATAAAAACCTTGCAACTTGTGTGTTTACAACCCATTACTCAAAATGTTATAGTTTATGTTCAAGCACACGTTGTCAAATGAGTTCACATAATAGTACCTAACTTAACGTATCAATAGTCAATTGATATAGCACGTAATTCAACGTAGAACAATAGTACACGACTCGACGTATCAGTAGTCAACTGATATAGCACATAACTCGGCGTAGAACAATAGCACATAATCAATAGTACATGACTCAATGTATCAGTAGTCAACTGATATAGCACATAATTCGTCGTAGAACAATAGCACATAATCAAGAACAATAGATATAGTACAACATTCGGTTTTCAAACAATTATGATCATGATAAAAGTTGTAGCATGTATCTCCCCCAAAACTAGTACAAAACAATTAAAAATAGGGGCCATGAAACTCACCTGATGCAATGATTATGATGACAAAAGTGGATACACTGAAATGAGGTGCAATCTCTATCTGCAACCTAATATGAATGATATGATCTAATATAAGTCATAAATAATGTTGTGCATGCAAACTCATATGATCTCCATACCACTTGTATATTTTTGAAAATGAAGTTTATCGTCGAAATATATGTTTATGACACTTTGTCAAGTTATAAAATACTTTACGCGTATATATGTTGAAACAACATTCCACGATAGTCGTTTACGAATAGAACAAGAATTTATAGTTTTTTGTCGTAAAATAATATACTTTGACAACTCATGAAAATGAATAAGTAACCTTGCGAAGCTTAGTCGCAAAATGGTGAATATAGAGTGTTAGTGTTGAAGAAAATAGTTGTGATCGTCGTATTTCAAATACGTATATCTTGAGCGTTATAGGTCCGTTTTCTACAATTTATATATCCTCGGTTACGTGTTAATGTATACTAATATATTTTTGATAAATCGACTCATTTATACTATATTCAAAACTCGGTTTTTCCCCTTGAAAATCCCTTGACAGCTTGTATTATTTCAGAAAATTAGTTTTCGTCGTTAAACTTAAAATTAACGTATCTTTTTCGTTATAAACCCGTTTTAACCAGTTCAAGCGGCCATGGTTTCGTTTTTAAGTCTATTTTCTGAAAAAATAAACGAAAATAATCCACCACTTACTGAAATTTCCAGATTTTACAAATTTGGACAGACCTTAATTTTGTGTTGACGAAAATGATTTTTCTAGTGTAGAACTTGTTCTAACCCTTTCCAATCAACACCAAAACTATTCTAAACCTACCATACACCTTCTTAGGGTGTCATGGGTTCCTAAACTTCACCAACAATGATAGTAAAACATATGATTACTAGTTATAACTCTTGAGTCCATAAAAAATAGAAAAACATGTAAAGAGTGGTATGAATACATATAATACTTGCATATTTTGATATGAGAACATAAAAATAGATCCATTAGGAGTATGAAAGATTAGGAAAATTATTTAGAACACTTAATTGTAATATGAAGAGGTTTTGGTAACAAGGTACTTAATTTCTTAAAGGTTTTTATTTCAAAACCTACACTAGAACTCTAGATTGATCTTGAAAACACTTGAACTTGTAAAAATTGGTGATTTCTTCTTCTTGTTCTTGGCTTGGACGAAAACCACAAGGATGGGGGAGAGGGTTCTATTGAAAATTTGCTTCTTAGGATATTATGAATGTTTTTCTTAGCTTAAGTCTTAAGAGTAAGTATAAATATCTAGCTAAGGGTATAATGGTAGTTTAGGTGGTAAAATTTGGCTAGTCACCATAGTGACTAGGGGGGGGGGGGCGTGGACATGGGGATAAGGGTGAAGACTTGGTGTAGTTTTGATGATTAAATGAGTTTAAAGTTAAGTATAATGTATGTTTTGTACGTATAACTAGTTATTAAGTGTAGCATTAGCTAGAAATCGATTTGAACGGAACAAATGAAATATATCGAAGTTATAAAATTTATAAAGTTACATTTCTCGCAAGTATCGGGTGATTATATAATTATCGCATCGAAATTACGTAAACCGTCGTAAATATATATATGTACTAAATAAATTCAAAACATCGGGTAAACTAATAATATAGTTTTTATAGTCTTAAAATGAGTATAAAAATATATCTGGACAATTGTTGGAAGTGTCGGATCAATTGATCAAAATAAATGATCGTGCGATAGCGTTTATTTAATAAATAAATATACGTTAATGAAAATATGCACACCCATGCATGAACTAATATGAAAATGATGTTACTGATGATATGTAGATTAACTCTAGTCGATATGAAGTGTTCTCAATGATGTTCCATGAATACGCAACTTAACCCTCACGGTTACGCGAATTTGATACTCGTAAACCTAGTTTACAAAAATGATGAATAATAATCATGAATATAAATTTTTCTCCGGGAAAGAATAGTGTTTTGTGAATAGTAAAATTTTGAAATAACCTCTCAAAATATCAAATCGACTTAAAAAACGATGAATAGTAAAATGATGAATAGTAATCGATGAATAGTAAATTCCCGAGATGAATAATAAAAATTTCAAAGTTTGTAAAATGACCTGAAATTGAGAATTGTCACAGATAGCAATACCGATTCGATCCGAGCTCTCTTGGAATAAGTTCGGCAGCGGATCACGAAATCTTGGTCATCTTCTCTATCTAATGAATGGGGAGTCTGCTTTAAAATTGAAAATCGTCCGCCCTGCACGCACCCCCCGAGCATATGCTTCAACAGGAATCACACAAAGGTAGATTAGAAACCTATAGTAAAATGACCGCCCGTAACCCAGCAGATAAAGTACATTTACATAGTCCGTTTTAGGGATTGGCGACTTACCCATTCAGTGACTTTGGCACTAGATCACTTAAGGTATGTACAAACACAATACCAACTTAGTTAAGTGATCAAAGAATTTATTTTTCCTCGAAACTCACATTTTTATGTGACAAAACATTTTTACAAATTATTTTTGTAATTATTAAGAAATGTTTTAATAAGAAAAATAGAGTTGAATTTCAAAATCTCAAACAGCTATATTTCCCACCCAAACCATATAAAAATTTCACCAGACAATTTTTCACCGCATCAGGACAGAAATAGGAGCGTATTCCGGGACGGTCCCGTAAACATAGCGACGGTCCCGTATATATATGAGACCGTCCAAGGTTTAAGGGACCCGTCCAAGGTTTAAGGGACCGTCCCCCGCTCCTCCTGGTGACTATAAATACAACACTATTTCACAACCAAAAAAAAATTAAGTCCTCTTAGCACAAAAATATTCTGATTTCTAAACCTCTCTTCTTTGATCACTATAACTTGTTTGTTATGTGTTTATAAGTGATCCCGCTACCTTCTATCTTCTACCTCTAAGTGCACGATAAGAACGCTCGTATTCACCAAGAAACGAAGTTTTATAGATTAGGCATCACACACACGTAAGTTGCATTACGATTCTCTTCTCATCTAAACTCTTTCTATATCTTCTTCTTGTATATTGGTGTATTCAACTTTTGTGTGAGTCGAGATTAGTTGTGATTTGTGTAGATTTGGACAAGGTGTTTGTCCGTGTATTGTTGTGTGTAGATTAGGACAAGGTGTGAGTCCGTGAAGTAGGACGTGGTGAAAGTCCATGTACTGTTTGTGTAAGTTTAAACAGGTGTGTCCGTGTAGTTTTGTGATTAGGACGAAGTGAAAAGTCTGTGGTGTGAAGACTTGGATTGGGTGAAGATCCAAGAGGACGAAGTGAAGAGTCTGTGAATCTTTGTGTGTTAAATTGTATTGAGTGAAGGTCCAAGTGAACGTGGTGTTAGATTGTGTAGGATCGTGTTTTGGTGTGTAGATTGGTTCTAGCTAGGATTAGGACTCGACATTCCGCTTAGTGTCGTAAATTGGTGTAAGCGTTGGTGT
>OU343221.1:220431017-220541379 GCA_910596185.1 Chrysanthemum makinoi | reverse complement strand
AGTGGAAGCATACGACCGAGATGCAATGTATGGGATTCACCATTGGCCAGAACGCCGAAGAATCTACTACATAAGCTGCCAGGTACAGAAGTCTCAACATGCAGTGTTCAGTACTAAAACATCGTTGCCATCAAACACGTTGATCTTTCGTCCAAATGGGACTACACGTATCTCAAGAATATTGTGGTCAAGAGACAAGACGAAAGGGATTATGCATTCTCTGAAGCCGACTTTGAGAATTTGTCTATCAACGACATCGAAGACATGTACCTTGCCAAAGTAAAGGGTCGTATGAGACAATTCTCCACTGAAGTACAACGTGAATTCATCAAGTCATTGCTTATCTTCATCAGACGCATAGTCATCAAAGAGCGTGTAGAAGATCTCCAGCTTGCAGTTGAATCATATCAAACCCGTGTCAACTTCACTCCACCTCAACTTGATCTTCCCGACATCAACCAACTCTCACAATATACACTCATCAGCAAACCATTCGGCGTCGTTTACCGCAGTGAACTACAACGAAATTGCTTAATGGCGTGTAAAGATCTTCACAAGTTTGGAGATCACACTTTGAAGTTGGTTAGGGACGGATTGGCTTATTGGTTGAAGGCTATACATGAAGGCATTGGGTCTCCAAAGCGATGGAATTCTCAAGAAAAAAGGGACGTGAAGAGGATCATCACCATGATTGATGAACGGTTGTATCGAAGGGATCAGTTCAGAACATTGGAAAGCTTTGTTGGTGGTCGACCCAGAATCAACATCACCGGCTATCAACGCCCTGTGCGCATTCCTGGGAACATCACTGGACTACCTGGTACCCCTTGAACTGCTTCTTTCATTATAAATTTGGATGTATGATTTATTATGTCAATGGCTTGTGCACACATTACAGTGTACAACCCGCACTTGTAAATAAAGGACCTTGTGGTACGCTTCAGTGCCACAATCCTTATAAAAGGAGTGAAAGCTTCTTACTTTTGAGTAAAACCTATCAAACCTTTCACTTTTCAAGGTTTTGCTCAAAAGAACAAGTACTTTCCCTTATGATTTTCAAAACCTCAACCGTTTATATCACTTGTTGAGGGGGAGTACTTGACTTAAAACTTTGTTCACATATTGGTCACAGTGGTCATTCTTCCCGCAACACTCGAAATGGTCATATTTATTCTCAACTTTTCAAAAATAACATTTTATATGCCATTTTTGAAGGGGAGAAAATACGTGATAAGAAATATGTTGTGTAAATGCAAATGAATATTTGTGCTATAGACTTAACCCATGAATTGACGAGATCTTAACTTTCAGTAACTTCGAAAAGACTTGTCGAGGACGGGTAATAATTTCAAGCTAGTTCGCTAGTGATGTAAACGTGTCTCGCAAAGGACTTGTTCGAGTAGAATGTACCATTCGAGAAACTCTTGGTAGACATGAACCTTGACGGGTTTGACAACCTTTCGGGGTTGTCCACACCTTCAAGATAGTTATTAGAGTTAGTTGTTACCTAAAAGCTGATAATGCAACTCTTTAACTATGCCACGTAACCGTGTCTCGCGGGGAATGTCTATCTTGAGTCGATCAATTCAAAAGCGCGCTTCTTTCCTCAATCTGTGCGATTTCCGTCAAAACTCTAAAGCACATGTGGAGGGGGAGTATTTCTGCTAAAAGATAAAACTCTCACAGTGGTTCAAACATGTTTTTCATTTACAAACCCTTTGAGAGATTTTCTTCAAAATGGTTTTATGGAAACATAGGTTAGTCATGGAGTTATAAGGTAACTAAGGTTAGGAATAACCGTCCTATGATCCGCCAGAGCCGGAGGGATCTACCCAAGGACACCACAAATATTTAGAATTTAGAAGTCCTTAGGTATGACTATAAAAAGGAGAATTGAGAATCGGAGAAAGGAGTTGAAGAATTAAAAAGAAATGCAAAGAAAATGGTGAAAAGAAATAGCCCTCCAGATTATTCAACTTAGGGCAGACACCGGGTTCAATTCATATGCTACTGGTTGTCACTAGATGACACCGGTATTGAAGATTAAAAGTCGTCATGGACCCAGTGACGCATGCACTAAACCTTCTTAACCACTCAAGTTTCTCTCAACAGAAGCTTGTTTCATTCTCACAGGGAACCCTACGTAAACTATCGGCTTTCTCTTAGAGATTGCTGGTATTGAAGAAGGAGACCCTCTCCCTAGTCTCCGCTCAGGAAAACCATAATGCACTATTGAGTCTAGAGCCACGAGATTCATCAAAAGATCTCCTAGGTACACTTGACATTTCATCACTTGATATTCAACAATAAGAATTTCAGTGGTACATTATTGAGTCCTTCACAGATCTTAGCAATCTGTCGAGAACATTTATGAGAGGTTCACATTTGTGATCCTCAGTGATTGAATGGAAACTCCTGCCAGGGTCAACATCAAACAACCCTAACAGCAGGTCACTTCGGCAACTCCCCGTGGATTGCGCTTAGTGGTCTCAAACGGTCTACACTCGTGAGGTGATGCTTCGGTGTACCTCAACGACTCATCTGAATCGTAGGTGTACTTCGGTATATCGTGTTATCTCACTTGTGGGACTCCGATTCAGAAACCGCCTTTGTAAGAATTAGAGTTGTGTTTTCACACTATGCTGTTAACACTCTCGAATTTCAAACTTGTAAGTGCCGGAATCCGCTTATTACTAACCGTTTTATGTTTTCTTCTTATGGAAGCTCTGAGCGGAATGATCGTGCAGATTCTTCTCATGCTCACGCCAACATCATCACTAATGGAAGTTATATCTTAAAGCAACACAACAATGAATGATTCTTCGTCAAATCAAAGAATCTACAAAGTTAAAGACTTAAAGAACTTCATCAGTACTGTAATCCAACGTTAAAGAGTGTGTGAGCATGTTGGAGAAAGGCGTGGAGACACGGAAGCGTGAAGCGGACTGAGGCGGACTTGATCACGAGATAACAACATACTATCACTTTCATCACAAAGAACAATTATCAAAGAACAAAGTTAAAGATGACGTCAAAGCATAACTGTTCAAAGAAAACTATCTCGCTACACTAGGAGATGGTTCGAATCAAGGCAATTCTTCTCACAAGAAAGAAGAATGTCAGAAGACGTCAAAGCTACTATTACATCAACGCCTTTACCGTTTTTCATCACCAACACTTGAGGGGGAGATTGTTGGAATCACTCCTAAACCATAATCAAGTGTTAATAATTAATATGTAATAGGTAGCTTAATTATGTCCTTTATGTTTGTTATTAGCCTTAAGCTTATGTAGAAGGCCCATAAGCTTAGGCCCATGTCCATTAAGGAAAGGATGGGAACTAGGAGTGTTGCCCTAGCTTCCCTCCTATAAATACTCTTGTAAACCTTCATTTGAAGGTTGGTTGTTCAATTTATTTCCTTTCACATACTCCTACGCATAACCGTTTACTTTTATACGTGTGTGTGTGTTTGGATAATTGGTCAATCGCCTCTCTATCTTTCTATTAAGCTTGTGTTGTAAATCTAGTGACCTAACAAACTCGTCATGCATGATTTTAGAGAAATCATCACATATGTCTTGACAAGTGGATCCGAATATAATATCATCTACATATATTTGCACTATGATTATATGTGACTCTCTTTTCTTAGTAAAAAGTGTGTTGTCAACTAACCCCATGGTATAGTTGTGTTTAATTAAAAATGACTTGAGTCTATCATACCAAGCTTTTGGAGCTTGTTTAAGACCATAAACGGCTTTCTTTAATTTATACACATGTTTAGGTTTTTCAAAATCGATGAAGCCCGGAGGTTGAGCTACATATACTTCTTCATTAATGAAACCATTTAGAAAAGCGCTTTTGACATCTATTTAATAAAGCTTTAGATCATTAGCACAAGCATACGCAAGAAGTATTCTTACAGACTCTAATCTAGCCACGGGGGCATAGGTCTCATCAAAGTATGTTCCTTCTTGTTGGTTATACCCTTGGGCAACGAGTCTAGCCTTGTTTCTAGACACTACTCCGGTTGCATCTAATTTGTTTTTATAAACCCATTTGGTTCCTATTATGGTTTGATTACTAGGTGGAGGGACGGGTAATAATTTCAAGCTAGTTCGCCAGTGATGTAAACGTGTCTCGCAAAGGACTTGTCCGAGTAGAATGTACCATTCGAGAAACTCTTGGTAGACATGAACCTTGACGGGTTTGACAACCTTTCGGGGTTGTCCACACCTTCAAGATAGTTATTAGAGTTAGTTGTTACCTAAAAGCTGATAATGCAACTCTTTAACTATGCCACGTAACCGTGTCTCGCGGGGGAATGTCTATCTTGAGTCGATCAATTCAAAAGGGCGCGTTCTTTCCTCACTGTGCAGATTTCCGTCAAAACTCTAAAGCACATGTGGAGGGGGAGTATTTCTGCTAAAAGATAAAACTCTCACAGTGGTTCAAACATGTTTTTCATTTACAAACCCTTTGAGAGATTTTCTTCAAAATGGTTTTATGGAAACATAGGTTAGTCATGGAGTTATAAGGTAACTAAGGTTAGGAATAACCGTCCTATGATCCGCCAGAGCCGGAGGGATCTACCCAAGGACACCACAAATATTTAGAATTTAGAAATCCTTAGGTATGACTATAAAAAGGAGAATTGAGAATCGGAGAAAGAAGGAGTTGAAGAATTAAAAAGAAATGCAAAGAAAATGGTGAAAAGAAATAGCCCTCCAGATTATTCAACTTAGGGCAGACACCGGGTTCAATTCATATGCTACTGGTTGTCACTAGATGACACCGGTATTGAAGATAATAGTCGTCATGGACCCAGGATTGGCATGCACTAAACCTTCTTAACCACTCAAGTTTCTCTCAACAGAAGCTTGTTTCATTCTCACAGGAACCCTACGTAAACTATCGGCTTTCTCCTAGAGATTCTGGTATTGAAGAAGGAGACCCTCTCCCTAGTCTCCGCTCAGGAAAACCATAATGCACTATTGAGTCTAGAGCCACGAGATTCATCAAAAGATCTCCTAGGTACACTTGACATTTCATCACTTGATATTCAACAATAAGAATTTCGGTGGTACATTATCGAGTCCTTCACAGATCTTAGCAATGCATCGAGAACATTTATGAGAGGTTCACATTTGTGATCCTCGGTGATTGAATGGAAACTCTTGCCAGGGTCAACATCAAACAGCCACGGCCAGGTCGCCGCAACTCCCCGTGGATTGCGCTTAGTGGTCTCAAACGGTCTGCAATCGTGAGGTGATGCTTCGGTGTACCTCAGCGACTCATCTGAATCGTAGGTGTACTTCGGTATATCGTGTTATCTCACTTGTGGGACTCCGATTCAGAAACGGCCTTTGTAAGAATTAGAGTTGTGTTTTCACACTATCCTGTTAACACTCTCGAAGTTCAAACTTGTAAGTGCCGGAATCTGCTTATTACTAACCGTTTTTATGTTTTATTCTTATGGAAGCTCGGGAGCGGAATGATCGTCGCAGATTCTTCTCATGCTCACGCCAACATCATCACTAATGGAAGTTCTATCCAAAAGCAACACAACAGTCAGAATGATTCTTCGTCAAATCAAAGAATCTACAAAGTTAAAGACTTAAAGAACTTCATCAGTACCGTAATCCAACGTTAAAGAGTGTTCGAGCATGTTGGAGAAAGACGTGGAGACACTGAAGCAGTGAAGCAGACCTGAGGCAGACTTGATGCAGATAACAACATACTATCACTTTCATCACAAAGAACAATTATCAAAGAACAAAGTTAAAGATGACGTCAAAGCATAACTGTTCAAAGAAAACTATCTCGCTACACTGGGGAGATGGTTCGAATCAAGGCAATTCTTCTCACAAGAAAGAAGAATGTCAGAAGACGTCAAAGCTACTATTACATCAACGCCTTCACCGTGTTTCATCACCAACACTTGAGGGGGAGATTGTTGGAATCACTCCTAAACCATAATCAAGTGTTAATAATTAATATGTAATAGGTAGCTTAATTATGTCCTTTATGTTTGTTATTAGCCTTAAGCTTATGTAGAAGGCCCATAAGCTTAGGCCCATGTCCATTAAGGAAAGGATGGGAACTAGGAGTGTTGCCCTAGCTTCCCTCCTATAAATACTCTTGTAAACCTTCATTTGAAGGTTGGTTGTTCAATTTATTTCCTTTCACATACTCCTACGCATAACCGTTTACTTTTATACGTGTGTGTGTGTTTGGATAATTGGTCAATCGCCTCTCTATCTTTCTATTAAGCTTGTGTTGTAAATCTAGTGACCTAACAAACTCGTCATGCATGATTTTAGAGAAATCATCACATATGTCTTGACAAGTGGATCCGAATATAATATCATCTACATATATTTGCACTATGATTATATGTGACTCTCTTTTCTTAGTAAAAGTGTGTTGTCAACTAACCCCATGGTATAGTTGTGTTTAATTAAAATGACTTGAGTCTATCATACCAAGCTTTTGGAGCTTGTTTAAGACCATAAACGGCTTTCTTTAATTTATACACATGTTTAGGTTTTTCAAAATCGATGAAGCCCGGAGGTTGAGCTACATATACTTCTTCATTAATGAAACCATTTAGAAAAGCGCTTTTGACATCCATTTAATAAATCTTTAGATCATTAGCACAAGCATACGCAAGAAGTATTCTTACAGACTCTAATCTAGCCACGGGGGCATAGGTCTCATCAAAGTATGTTCCTTCTTGTTGGTTATACCCTTGGGCAACGAGTCTAGCCTTGTTTCTAGACACTACTCCGGTTGCATCTAATTTGTTTTTATAAACCCATTTGGTTCCTATTATGGTTTGATTACTAGGTGGAGGTACAAGTGTCCAAACATCATTAGAAACAAATTGATTTAATTCTTCTTGCATAGCCATTACCCAACTCTCATCTTTTATGGCTTCTTGTGTATTTTTAGGTTCTATGGTTGAAACGAAAAAAAACAAGCTACTTTGGTTTTAAACTTGAGACCTTAATGTTCTTTCGTTTTGCTTTCCTATGACCTTATATACGGGGTGATCTTTGGACTCTTTAATGTTTATGACTTCATCATTTAAAGGTTCTTCTTCTTCATTTATCTTTTTCTTTATTACTATAGCTTCACTTTCTACAATCTCGTCATCGACAAGAGGTGGAGAGGGTTTGGGTGGACTTTCATCAAATTTTATATTTAATGACTCTTCTACCTTCATTGTTTCTTTGTTTAATATGACGTAAGCTTTGCTATTTTGAGAGAAACCTAGAAAGATACATTCGGTTGATTTAGGATCAAATTTTGTAAGGTAATCTTTAGTGTTAAGAATAAAACATTTGCTACCAAAGACTCTAAAGTGATCTAACGTAGGCTTTTTTCCTCGGAGTAACTCGTATGGAGTTTTACCTAAGATTGGTCTAATTAAGACTCGATTGAGTAGGTACTTTGAAGTATCAACGGCATTGCACCAAAACTTTTGAGGTATGGATTGCTCATTAAGCATGGTTCGACTCATTTCTTGTAGGGTTCTATTCTTTCTTTCAACTACCCCATTCGATTGTGCAGTGCGCGGAGCCGAGAAGTTGTGAGTAATAAAATTAGCGTCACAAAAAGCTCCAAATTGCACTTCATTATTGAATTCCCTACCATGATCCGTCCGAATAGACACTATAGGACTTCCTAATTGTCTTTGGATTTTCTTGCTTAATATTTCAAAATAATTAAACGTTTCTGTTTTGTTCTTTAAGAATTTTGTCCATGTGTACCTAGAGTAATCATCCACTATGACCAAAGTGTAGTAGTTGCCTCCATAACTTTGGATAGCGGATGGACCAAATAAATCCATATGAAGTAATTCTAGACACTTAGTTGTAGACACCATATTTTTAGCTTTATGACTAGAATGAACTTGTTTTCCTACATTACAAGCATCACAAAAGTGATGTTCATATTTTAACTTAGGTAGATCTCTTACTAGATCTTTGGATGATAGCGATTGAAGAAGTCGCATGTTGGTGTGACCCAATCTTAGATGCCATAAGGTCGAAGTATCATCCATAGAGGTAAGACATAGTTTGTCTTTAGGTTCATTACCGATTTTAATGTCATAGACTCCATGTTTCCTAATTCCTCTTCCTATAGTTATGCCATTTTCTAATATCTTACTACCGGTTTCGGTAAAAACTACATTGCACTTTTTATCACATATTTGTCCTATACTTAAGAGGTTAAAGTTTAGGTTTTCTACGTGACACACATCGTTAATGGTTAGAGATTTTTTAGAAATCGTACCTTTACCGATGATTTTACTTTTGCTATTTCCAAACACCACATTACCTCCATCGAAGGATTCATATGTGGAGAATAGATCCTTATTTCCGGTCATGTGCCTCGTGCACCCGCTATCCTTGACCCATTCATCCGGGTCTAGGTCGACCTTTAAGCACACCTCGTCATTTGCCATGAGACAAATTTCTTCGTCCTCCTCGTCGCTCATTTCCCACGTGCCACTCACGAACGCCTTTTGATCATCCCGTTTGGGACACTTACTAATAAAGTGGTTTGGGTCCCCACATTTAAAGCAAGTACGATCATCTGTTGGCTTCTCGTTCTCTTTGCTTTTCCGAAAGCCTTTCTTATCGTCATACGGTTGTTTGACGTATCTTCCCTTCCTTCTAAAGACATTTTTAAAGTCCCTTACCGCCATAGCGTACTCCTCGTCGTCACTACTCGAAGAGGAGTTCTCTTCATTGCTTGAAGCCTTTTTGGCTTTAAGGGCAAGAGATTTGTGTTTCTCTTTCACCTTAAAGGCTTCGGAGTCTTTAGCAAGGACAAGCTCGTAGACTTTTAAGTTGCCTATGAGTTCATCAAGGGTGAGGATTGTCAAATATTTTGACTCTTCGATCGCCGTCACCTTGGATCTCCACTTCGATGGAAGTGCCCTTAGATATCTCCTAACAAGGTTACGGCTAGAAAAAGATTCATCAAGTGCTTGTAAAGATGTAATAATAGTATTAAAGTTAGCAAATGAATGATCTATAGTTTCCTCATCTGATATTGAAAATTGTTCATATTGTTGAACAAATAAATCAATTTTATTATATTTAACTTGTTGATTACCTTGATGAGTTACAACTAAAGAATTCAAAATTTCTTTAGAGGTTTTAAGCATAGAAATTCTTTCAAATTCCTTTTTGGGTAAAGCATTATACAAAACCATTTTAGCTTCACTATTTTTAGAAAGCTTTTTCTTCATTTCATCATTTAGTTTATCATGAGGTATGTTAACTAAATTTCCTTTATCATCATTTGAGGTAGCCTCAAAATCGCCTTCAACAATAATGTACCAAAGATCAATATCTTTAGACTTCACATATGTTTCGAATCTATTTTTCCAATATATAAAACCATTAGTTTCAAGTAGTGGTGGTCGTTGCATAGATTGCCCTTCCTTGTAATTTTTAGAACCCATAGTGATCGAAAAGTTTTTAAAATACGGTTTACTTTAAAACTTTTATAAACTTAGCTTTTGATGCCAATTGTCGAAAACTAGAAAGGGAGGTTGAATAGTTTTGCCGATCTTAAGTTAGTTTCAAAAACTTTAGATTCGTTAATATGTGAGATCTTATGGATGTAGAGAAAGTATAGATCTAATGATAAAGCAAGTAAATAAAGTAAAGCAAAGGGATAGAAATGACACAACCGATTTATAGTGGTTCGGCTACAAGGACACCTTCTTTGCCCTACTCCACTCCCTAAGTCACCTACTCGAGAGTTCAAGCACTATGTCAACAAACTCCTTCACTTGGCGGAGAAGCCTTCACAACGTTGTGGTATCAATTTAAGAAGAGAGGTGAGTTAGAATGAAGAAATGGCTCTCTATTTATAGGCAATTTCTGCCACTATTCCCTGGATCCCACGGATCCCTCCCACTTGGGATCCATCTAGTGTAATCCTAGGGATCCGTGAGACGCTCCTCTTTGCCCATGGGGTTTTTGGTTATGGGTTATGGATCATGGGTTATGGGTTGGTCTATGGGTTTTCCTTAGATTCAATGTATCTAATGAATACATTGTATCTAGTCAAATGGGTATGGGTCAATGGGTTATGGATATGATCCATGGGTTGTGGTTTTTACCCATCCTAATAAACTATTACAACAAATGATTAATTACAACATTTTTGTATTTAAATAGCTATATGTAAATGCTTTACAAAAATAACATGTATCCTTATAATTGTACTTAAGATAACATTATATTTGTTATCAATAAAACACAAAGAGATCGCAAAATATTAATAAACGTTTTTACGGTTTATTTGTATTAACAAGGTTGCACGTAGAAGTTTCCTGATTTATCCATCACATCCGTTAAAGCACTTAACATCATTAAACTCTAGGTGAGTTCATAGCCCCACTTTCTATTACTTAATTGTTTTACAAACCCTTAGAGGGGGATACATGCTTTATTTTTAAACTGAACACATTGCTTTGACACTGTATGCTATATCTGAATGTATTATGTGCACTAAGTACCACTATTGCCAAACTTAAGTCCCTATTTTATGAACCATTAATCACTTGCGGGTGAACGCAAATAATGTGGATAGATCTATCGGGATTGACGAATCCCGTTTGTTTGACCAAGTCCGGTAAACAAACGCACTCTATTTGAAGAACCATAGGTGTAACACCCCCAAAATGGCTCAGCGGAAGCACACAAGTATTGGGGTGCTACTAAATTGATACCACAACATAAGCATAGAAAAATTGATTTTCATAAAGAAACTTTTATTCATTCTTAAAACAATGTTTACATTATTGATTTGTGCGAAAAATGGCCCATTATAAAAATGTGGTCCCAATACATAAATCAGAATCGTCTATTGACCATGCCATGCCTTTGCCTTGCGCCTCCAAAGATAAACTATCACCTCAAAACCTGAAGATACAGGCTAAAAAGTGTCAACACGAGGTTGGTGAGTTCATAGGTTTATTTAAATGGCACTTCAGTATACCATTTAACATTTAGTTTTGATGATCATTACGTCTTGCATAATGTCATAAAAATTTGTGTTTACCTTAGATAAAAGAATTTTATTAGTGGATCATAAGTAGGGTATATGTACATTACAACGAATATAATGTCATATATTATATCTATTACGCTAGCACTAAGTTCATGCAACCGAAGCTACGACAGTTTCTATATGCGAAATGTAGTCATACAATTAAGGAGCCCAGAGCGAGTGTTTATCCCAATACACTCGGTTCCGACATGCTATATGTTTCGCGTTGACCCGTGCGGGGCCAACCGAACAGGGGAGTCACCCCCAATAGATCTATTTATAACATTCGCGCTTCCCAGCAGGAATTGACGGTTCATGAAGAGGGCAATTTGGGATCTAAGGACTTAGGCTAAGCTGCGTAATATTCTAAGTCAAACATTTTGGTAAGGTCCATAAAACATCTATGTGTGATGTATCTTTAAACATATCAATCATAAAGCATAGTATACATGAAAATGCACAATTTCAATAATTAAAATCATTTAAGTAAAATGAGCATGTATCTTCCCCCAAAACAAGTATAAAACAAATTAAAGTAAAGGCTATGAAACTCATCTTGGCAATTAGTAGTCCAAAGGGGAGTAAATAAATTAGTGGTAGTGCACGGCTCCGACACGCAGCCTAATTTAGTACGGCAATTTTAGTCTTCATTTATGATTAAGACTCGATAAAGTTTAACAAAACTGTATAAGTTTTAAATGTTTGTGTTGTTGTTGTTGCTTGTGTGGCTTTATTTAAGTTTGGTAATAGATTTTCAAAGGTTTGAGTGCTTTGGCTTATGGAAAGGTACACGCAGAAAAGGATATCAAGGATGAACGAGGCTTCGGTTTGATGATAACCGAATGACGATGTACGAAAGGTATGTACATTATCGGATTAAGTGGATATCATGAATGAAGGAGATGTATTTATATATTTTTTTGTCGCTACCAATTGTTAAAATAAATATATTTGGAAGAAAGTATAATTTAATGTTCATGCATTTGTAATTAGAAAACTAATGTAAGCCTCAAATACATTTCATGTGTCTCTAATATTTGTTTAACAATAAATGTATTTATTGTAAGGGAAATTAAGTCTTAACTTAATTTGTATACATTTTGTATTTGTAAGACACAATGTAGATTTTCAAAAGAGATATTTCTCGATAATAACCACGCCTCAAAGAGTTCATGTGTAACTCATCTTACATTTATTAGAATGTTTTCAATATAAGTCTTCAACATAAGTATGTTTCATTTTCAAATTGTAAAGTAAGTTATACGTTTATAGAAAATTTGGCATGACCCGACTATAATTTTCTATTTATCCGGTTTGGGCTAAATGTCAAAGTTGTATGTTTTATCCGGTTTTTAATAATCGGAACGTATGTTTTCGATTTTATGATTTCATGTTGTTTAAAAATGTATTATACCTTTTACATTAGATTGCGATATTAAAAGTTACTTGTTTTAATAATTGTGTTCAAATATTATATCTTGTTATGTTGTTGAAAATTGTATGTCGCGATGTTTATGGAAGAGTCGCGTTGCAAATAATTGGAAATGGGTCGTGCAAGGAATATGATGAATAAATCGGGGCATCGCGAACTAAATGGCACACCCCTCGCGGGGCTTCTTATTGACCAAATATATACCAACGCACCCCCTCTTTAGGCTGCATTGCAGCAAAACAAACACACCCATTTGGTGCAGAAAGTCGGTAAACAAACGTACCCTTTTGAAGCTGAAAATCAGCGGACAACACACCCTATTTGGGGCTGGAAATCAGCATATGATGCACCCTATTTGGGGCTGGAAATAAGTAGATGACGCATCCTATTTGGGGCTGGAAATCAGTAGTAAACGCACCCTTTTGGAGCTGAATATCAGCAGAAATTAATGCACCCTTTGTGTAGAATATAAGTAGGTTCAACACACCTCTTTGTGCAACAAATACGCAGATCCAAACAACCCTTGGCGATTGTTGTTGGATCAAACAAACACCCTCGTTGGGCTGTTAATAGACACGCACCCAAAGTGGGTTGTGGTTAGACAGAGACCAACAACAACCTTTGTGGTTGTGTTGGAGAGCCGAGAAGAATCAAGATAATATCCTTTCAAGAGTGTTTACTTTCAGTCGAATTAGTTGGTAACTATTAAGCCGAGTAACACAAACAAGTGAGTCAAGGAATCTGATGAAATAAATTAGGTCATACGCCGAATAAGCTTAAATATAAGCCAAAAATCAAAATAAGATGAATAAGCTAAGAATATAAGCCAAATACCAAATAAGTCGATTAGGCTGAAATAAAGTCGAAACCAACATTAAGCCGAATACCAAATTTAGGCAATACAAGGTTTTAGATTTTTGTTCAAGTTCTACCACACTTAGCCAACAACAACAACTTTTAACAAGATAACCAACAATTAATCTTCTCATTATTATTTTCATTCGTTCGGTAAGAAGGAAAAATAATTACTAACGAATTTAACATTACAAAATAGTAATCCAATATTCTTACAAGGTGATGGTGGGGGTCCGAATGAAGTGGAGACCGAACCAAGAACACCAAAAAGCACTCGAAAAATCTTGAACCAAAACTCGTTTACAAGAACAATTACCCACGCATTGGACTAATTACACCCCGAAATAGACAAAAACCAATTCAATTTAGAAAACCCCTAAATTATTACAAACCCTAATTTTTGAATTGGGTTGAAAATGAATAAACATTATGTGAATCTTGACCCTTGTATAGATGAAAGAGGGAAAGGAAGCCTCCTAACTTTCTTGACCTCGAGCTTAGGGTATCCCCTCTTCTGGCTCTCGTCTCCTGCCCACCGCTACACTATCATGTGAAGTCTAAAGTGTAGGTTTTTGTTTTTGTAGGAGATTGACAAGGATGGATCATCTTTAGATGTTCAGAAAAAGATTAGTAGTAGGTTTGATGTTTGTGTAGGAGTAGCGTGGGGAACAGAAAAGAGAAGGGTGAAAACGATGGATCAGTTTTAGAGGTAGGATTTATATGTGTTTTATTTTGTTTTTATTATTATACTGTGTATTTTCTGCACCCCATGTTTTGTCGAATCCTTGAGTAAAAGTTCCTTCCCGGTACCCGAAAAATATAAAAATTATGTTTTTTGAAACGATTTCTTAAACGTAATAATATAACATTATTATTACGTAAAAATTTGATTATAACTGTTTGCCGTTATTAATTTGGTGAATGTATGCCTGCGGTGCCGTGTTTTTCTGAGACAACTAGATAACCTCTCGCTTTCTTTCTTAGATTATCAATGAATGATAAAAAGTGTATATTTCACTTATCTTAGTATTTATTTTTAGTTCTGTGTGTTACTGCGTCTGCAGTGTGCGGGATAACTTCCCGAAATAATGGTTTAAGCTTATGCATGCTTGAAGTTAACTCAGACAATAATAAATTCCACATTTACTATATAGATACTTAGTGTACAAGTATCGTGTGTGCGGTGTCTTATTTTTAAAGAAACGAGATGACCTCTCATTTTTATATTTTAGATATCGGCATCTGTCAGAAAATAATTGATTTGAATTTTTTGACGTGATAAATATTATTATAATAATCCGTAATTTTACGGGTTTGTTATAGTCTACCCACCTTACAAGAGATCCATCCCGGATCTCAGTTTTACGTTTACCCGATAGAGTGTAGGGAAAGAGGTGATGGTGTTTGGAACAAGTTTTGATTTTTTCTAGGTTGTTCTAGGGTTTCCCCTTTGGGTATAGGTACCTAGGTGTTATGCCTGCAGCACATCCTCTATCTGAGGTGCCATGATTTTCTGGGGTAGATTCATTGGGTGAAAGTACTAATTTTTGGATGTTATGAGGTTTCACTAATTTGTCAGTGTGGGCACCTCTAACTTCTCATGGTATTATCAAAACGTACCTATTTCTTGTGTTTAATGATTCTAAAGTATATGGGTTGATTCTTAAGATTTGCTATGGGTTTGTGTGTTTTCTTCTTTAAGGGATGAAGAAACATTTGCTTTCGAAAATTTCATTCGAACAATTTTTACACAAGTTCGACTAAGACAATATTTCAGGAAGTAGACATCCATTTGTTTGAACTCAATATTTGTGTAATATGGACATGTTTTCAAAAGATTGTAAAATAGGTTCTTAATTATGGCGTGTATAAGAAACTTTTGCGATACTTTTAGTGTTTCGGCCAAAATTTTGTATCATTTTAATGAGGGATTTGGAAAGCATTATTATAGGATTCTTAAAGGGGAATCCTCAAAATTAAGAAGCTATATTGTAGCAAGGATGTGTAGCAGGATATAACATTTACCCATAGCTACGGGTAGAGTTTAGTTGTCTAAGTTGGGTAAGGTTAGAGGTTTAATAGCTGATGAACCTCATTGATATCTATGGTTTTAGGCAGATGTGTGGGATACATCCTAAGGTTATGCTTAGCTACCAAGGAGAACATTGGTCATTTCTGTTTATGAGGTATTAACTTAAAACGCTTTTTGAGGAAGTAAGTAACCAATAAAGTGGTTCTAGAATACTTTTCAAAGTATTAAGAAACACTTTATTTTTGTGAGGTAGTAGTGAAATTGTAGTTTATTTTATGGTGTAATGGTAAGGTGGCAACTTGGTTTGTAGAATAATTCATGAAGTGATTCATGAAGTATTTTGATTATAATGGTCTGTGGGATCATCGGAAATAGTGTGTATGGCAACTCTTTTATTTTGTTTGTAGGAGGGTAACAAGGTAGGCACTGTTATTCTTAAGAGGTGGGTGGAGCTTCTAGGTATTTAATTTCTCAAGGTAGGGCGTAAAGTTTTCAAGTTTCTGTGGGATTATAGGTCCTTTATCATGCCCCTCTAGATTTTTCCAAAGGTTTATTGTTCTTTTTGTTGCCTATTCCCACTAGGGGATCTTTCTCATAGGTGCTATTGGAAGGTTGCTCCTAGAATGGTTTGATTCGTCCACGGAGTGTAAGGTTTGGGGTAGGAGTGACTATAACATAACCCGATTGTGATATGGAAATATTCTATATATGAACATAAAGTTTATGATTAAGAATTAGTGTGACGCCTTGATGTGTGGCTTATGATTAAGAATTGGTGTAACGCCAGTGTGTGGCTTTTGATTAAGGAATAGGGTAACGCCAGTGTGTGGCTTTAGTGTAACGCCAGTGTGTGGCTTTATTGTAACGCTAATGTGTGGCTTTATTGTAACGCCAATGTGTGGCTTTATAAAATGTTACATGCTCGTTTACCAAAAACATTATCATTTTCTGAGATTAGTCAAAACTTACTGGACATAATGCTATTATAACTATCCTAAGTATTGCAAAATTCACCTCTGAGTCGGACATAGGTGATCAGGCTATGTCCCACTGTCCTTGGTTGAATATAGGTGATCAATATATATTCAACCGAGGTTCAATGAATTTTGAATTACTTAGCTTAGTTACGCTAGTAATATGTAAATAACTTTTAAAGATTGTCTTGAAGGATTAGAACAATTATTCTCTTTATGTGAGGGAAAAGGTGTAGTGCCGTGATAGGTAAATATACGTATAGGGAAAATAATGATAACCTATAATGAAATTAGATGAGCAGTGATAAAACATGTATCTTATCAAGTATGATCTCAACAGGATCATAAGTGAGGCATCAGCTTGGCAGGCAGACATGTGTCGGTCATAGGGTTAAGTTTTTGTAAAAGTGGTTATAGTCTAGGTTTTAAAATAATTCCACGCATTCTCTATAACCTAGGCTCTGATGCCAATCTATAACACCCCCAAAATGGCTCAGCGGAAGCACACAAGTATTGGGGTGCTACAAAATTGATACCACAACATAAGCATAGAACAATTGATTTTCATAAAGAAACTTTTATTCATTCTTAAAACAATGTTTACATTATTGATTTGTTCGGAAAATGGCCCATTATAAAAATGTTGTCCCAATACATAAATCAGAATCGTCTATGACCATGCCATGCCTTTTCCTTGCGCCTCCAAAGATAAGCTATCACCTCAAAACCTGAAGATAAAAGCTAAAAAGTGTCAACACGAGGTTGGTGAGTTCATAGGTTAATTTAAATGGCACTTCAGTATACCATTTAACATTTAGTTTTGATGATCATTATGTCTTGCATAATGTCATAAAAATTTGTGTTTACCTTAAATAAAAGAATTTTATTAGTGGACAATAAGTAGGGTATATGCACATTACAACGAATATAATGTTATATATTATATCTATTACGCTAGCACTAAGTTCATGCAACCGAAGCTACGACAGTTTCTATATGCAAAATGTAGTCATACAATTAAGGAGCCCAAGGCGAGTGTTTATCCCAATACACTCGGTTCCGACATGCTATATGTTTCTCCTTAACCCATGCGGGGCCAACCGAACAGGGGAGTCACCCCCAATAGATCTATTTATAACATTCGCGCTTCCCAGCAGGAATTGACGGTTCATGAAGAGGGTAATTTGGGATCTAAGGACTTAGGCTAAGCTGCGTAATATTCAAAGTCATACATTTTGGTAAGGTCCATAAAACATCTATGTGTGATGTATCTTTAAACATATCAATAATAAAGCATATTATGCATGGAAATGCACAATTTTAATAATTAAAATCATTTAAGTAAAATGAGCATGTATTTTCCTCCAAAACAAGTTTAAAACAAATTAAAGTAGGGGCTATGAAACTCACCTTGGCAATTAGTAGTCCAAAGGGGAGTAAATAAATTAGTGGTAGTGCACGGCTCCGACACGCAACCTAATTTAGTACGGCAATTTTAGTCTTCATTTATGATTAAGACTCGATAAAGTTTAACAAAACTATATAAGTTTTAAATATTTGTGTTGTTGTTGTTGCTTGTGTGGCTTTATTTAAGTTTGGTAATAGATTTTCAAAGGTTTGAGTGCATTGGCTTATGGAAAGGTACACGCAGAAAAGGATATCAAGGATGAACGAGGCTTCGGTTTGATAATAACCGAATGACGATGTACGAAAGGTATGTACATTATTGGATTAAGTGGATATCATGAATGAAGGAGGTGTATCTATATATTTTTTGTCGCTACCAATTGTTAAAATAAATATATTTGGAAGAAAGTATAATTTAATGTGCATGCATTTGTAATTAGAAAACTAATGTAAGCCTCAAATACATTTCATGTGTCTCTAATATTTGTTTAACAATAAATGTATTTATTGTAAGGGAAATTAAGTCTTAACTTAATTTGTATACATTTTGTATTTGTAAGACACAATGTAGATTTTCAAAAGAGATATTTCTCGATAATAACCACGCCTCAAAGAGTTCATGTGTAACTCATCTTACATTTATTAGAAAGTTTTCAATATAAGTCTTCAACATAAGTATGTTTCATTTTCAAATTGTAAAGTAAGTTATACATTTATAGAAAATTTGGCATGACCCGACTATAATTTTCTATTTATCCGGTTTGGGCTAAATGTCAAAGTTGTAAGTTTTATCCGGCTTTTAATAATCGGAACGTATGTTTTCGATTTTATGATTTCATGTTGCTTAAAAGTGTATTATACCTTTTACATTAGATTGCGATATTAAAAGTTACTTGTTTTAATAATTGTGTTCAAATATTATCTCTTGTTATGTTGTTGAAAATTTGCATGTCGCGATGTTTATGGAAGGGTCGCGTTGCAAATAATTGGAAATGGGTCTTGCAAGGAATATGATGAATAAGTCGGGGCATCGCGAACTAAATGGCACACCCCTCGCTGGGCTTCTTATTGACCAAATACAAACCAACGCACCCCCTCTTTGGGTTGCATTGCAGCAAAACAAACACACCCATTTGGTGCAGAAAGTCGGTAAACAAACGTACCCTTTTGAAGCTGAAAATGAGCGGACAACGCACCCTATTTGGGGCTGGAAATCAGCAGATGACGCACCCTATTTGGGGCTGGAAATCAACAGTAAACGCACTCTTTTGGAGCTGAAAATCAGCAGAAATAAATGCACCCTTTGTGTAGAATATAAGCAGGTTCAACACACCTCTTTGTGCAACAAATACGTAGATCCAAACACCCCCTTGGCGATTGTTGTTGGATCAAACAAACACCCTCGTTTGGCTGTTAATAGACACGCACCCAAAGTGGGTTGTGGTTAGACAGAGATCAACAACAACCTTTGTGGTTGTGTTGGAGAGCCGAGAAGAATCAAGATAATATCATTTCAAGAGTGTTTACTTTCAGTCGAATAAGTTGGTAACTATTAAGCCGAGTCACACAAACAAGTGAGTCAAGGAATCTGAAGAAATAAATTAGGTCATACGCAGAATAAGCTTAAATATAAGTCGAAAATCAAAATAAGATGAATAAGCTAAGAATATAAGCCGAATACCAAATAAGTCGATTAGGCTGAAATAAAGTCGAAACCAACATTAAGCCGAATACCAAATTTAGGCAATACAAGGTTTTAGATTTTTGTTCAAGTTCTACCACACTTAGCCAACAACAACAACTTTTAACAAGATAACCAACAATTAATCTTCTCATTATTATTTTCATTCATTCGGTAAGAAGGAAAAATAATTACTAACGAATTTAACATTACAAAATATTAATCAAAGATTCTTACAAGGTGATGGTGTGGATCCGAATGAAGTGGAGACCGAACCAAGAACACCAAAGAGCACTCGAACAATCTTGAACCAAAACTCGTTTACAAGAACAATTAACCATGCATTGGACTAATTACACCCCGAATTAGACAAAAACCAATTAAATTTAGAAAACCCGTAAATTATTACAAACCCTAATTTTTGAATTGGGTTGAAAATGAATAAACATTATGTGAATCTTGACCCTTGTATAGATGAAAGAGGGAAAGGAAGCCTCCTAACTTTCTTGAGCTCGAGCTAAGGGTATCCCCTCTTCTGGCTCTCGTCTCCCGCCCACCGCTACACTATCATGTGATGTCTAAAGTGTAGGTTTTTGTTGTTGTAGGAGATTGACAAGGATGGATCATCTTTAAATGTTCAGAAGAAGATTAGTAGTAGGTTTGATGTTTGTGTAGGAGTAGCGTGGGGAACAGAAAACAGAAGGGTGAAAATGATGGATCAGTTTTAGAGCACAAGGTATGCAAGGACTCAATAACACGTTATTGGTATGCCACATCAGCGCCACATCATACACCTCCCAATAACACACCAATAACTCAAACAACCCTCCCTCATAACGCACCACTAACATCATCTGTAGGTCCCGCAAAATACCCCACCAAATATACTTCTCACTCACAATAAAAAAAATACACACACACAAAAGGTGCATTTGGCTTGAGCTAGTGGAGTGGCTCAAAACACAAAAGAGTGCATTTGGCACAAGTTTGGCATGTTAGTCGGTAAGGTTGGCACACCAACGGCTCACCAATGGCACCCCATACCTTGTGCTCTTAGAGGTAGGATTTATATGTGTTTTATTTTGTTTTCATTATTATACAGTGTATTTTCTGTACCCCGTGTTTTGTCGAATCCTCGAGTAAACGTACCTTCCCGGTACCCGAAAAATATAAAAATTATGTTTTTGGAAACGATTTCTTAAACGTAATAATATAATATTATTATTACGTAGAAATTTGATTATAACTGTTTGCCGTTATTAATTTGGTGTCGGTATGCCTGCGGTGCCGTGTTTTTCTGAGACAACGAGATAACCTCTCGTTTTCTTTCTTAGATTATCAATGAATGATAAAAAGTGTATATTTCACTTATCTTAGTATTTATTTTTAATTCTGTGTGTTACTGCGTCTGCAGTGTGCGGGATAACTTCCCGAAACAATGGTTTAAGCTTATGCATGCTTGAAGTTAACTCAGACAATAATAAATTCCACATTTACTATATAGATACTTAGTGGACAAGTATCGTGTGTGCGGTATCTTATTTTTAAAGAAAGGAGATGACCTTTCGTTTTTAAATTTTAAATATCGGCATCTGTCAGAAAATAATTGATTTGAATTTTCTGACGTGATACATATTATTATAATAATCCATAATTTTTCGGGTTTGTTATAATAGGTTTATTGGCAAATTACCAATTAAGGAAACTGTTACTATTATATCAATTTATATTGACAAGCTGTTAACGTTTTCGGTATCATGAGCTTAGTGCAATAATAACTGTTTTGTTTTCAACATTATGGGTGTATAACAACGTAACCCACACAAACATTATGTGTTCAACTGATTTCCTAAAACTCTATGAATTTCATTCAACCTTTGTGTTGACAGTTTTAAGCATTTATTTCAGGTCCATATTGTACGAGGCTGGCACGGAGGAGCACGAATACTCAAGAATGCTATAAATTTTATTATCATTCGAAAACCCATTTAATGTATTTTGTAAACTTGAAACCATTTGGGACCTCATTTTTGTAAACTCTGATATTTATATAAATCGAATGATAAATCTTTTAAAACGACTCTATTAGAGTTCGTTTTCTAGTGTTATGACTGTTGTGCCATGGAGTAACACACAGTTTGAATTCCGTTACGTATCACGAAATTGGGGGTGTTACATGACCAACCCGGACCAGACCGAACACATTCGGTCTGGTCCTCGATATGGGGTTTGGGGCTAAATTAGTCTCGGTCCGGTCCGGGTTTGGCCGTTCCGGTCAGGTCTTAGCCTTATGCTCACCCCTACCTATAAGTTACTTTCATTAAATAAGTGCCCTATATGAGATAAAGTTGAATGGCCTATCGATATATTATCCCAACTTTTTATACTTATGTAGTTACAATACTCATGCGCGCGGGTTTTTACACAAAAGTTTCATTATATATTAGTATCGATTAATATTTTATATATATTTTTGTTGGACGAAATATTTGACATTATTTAGTTGACATGATGTCGTGGTTGAGGCGTTTTAAATTTAACTATTGATATCATATTTTAGATATTATGCATGTTTAATAGCTAACCCTTGAAAAAATATGCTTTTCTGGTTATCATTATTTAAATTTTAAAGAGTAATAACATACGTTACTGATATATGTACAATCTCGTGTATATATTTTTATCTCAAAGTAAGTTATGGGGTTGTGCCTTCATTTTGATTTTTATAATCTATTAATAATTATTTTGGCCGCATTTACTTTTTAAATCTATGCACTTTGATTAAAGTTATAAAGAAGAATAACATGAGTCGTTATTGAACGATATTATTAAAAACAAATACGTTTGTGTATCTTCTTACTTAATCTCATAAAGTAACATGGGTCCTTTAATTGTTTACAATCTCGTTTATTTATTTGAATATCACAAATATAAAGTGTAAGAGGTATTTATTAAATTTATAAAGTTATTAAGAAAACATAGAAACTAATAATTCTACTTAAGTCATTATAGTTTATTTGAAATTTATTTAAAATTTAATGACTAAAGTTTTATTTATTACTCTCTTATTATTTTAGTTTTTTTTTTGTTATAAAATTGACACATATGTATTATACATATTTATTTTGCTAGATGAATTTAATTAGGTTTGACCAAATTAATATCATTTTTGCCTTTCAATTATAGTCAATCAGAAGCATTGATTTCAAAATGGGTGTTGATACACACACAATTTTATCTGATAGTTATACCATTTTGTACAAACTGTATAACACACCATACAACAATGTAATGCACAGATTATGATAAAAGTATAAAAATTTATAGTGTGAATATCACCGCTCTTTCAAAATTAAGTTCTCTCATTGGTCATTTGAAAATTTCATTTATTCCTATATTCTCTTAATATGAGAAATATCTCTTTGTACGAAAAAGTAAATAATTTTTGTTTCACTAGCAATGCTGATAAACAAAAAAGCTCATGATTATGATCAGTAAGTCATTATGAATGGTAATCACGATGAAAGTTGAAGTGTGATTAAGAATAAAGTCACAAGAACATGATGGTCTATAAAAAAGTCCTCTGCGTGAAAACACGACAAGGGAAGATAATACTATGTTGGTGTGAGATTCCAACAATTGTGTTCTTTATTATAGTTCATCTAAATCATGTTTGAATATTTTAATGATTATGAAATGAAGTTTAGTTTTATTTTCTTACGGGCTTTGCAATTTTGAATCTCAGTTTTGGGCTTGTGTCTTAAATATTTTAGTGATTATATGGTGATAAATTATGGAGTATAAATTTCTCGATATTATTGCCGGTACTCAATACTCTAGCCCGGCCCAATTATATATCTCAGTTCCTGCATGTAACCTTGATGCCTTAAATTCGCAAGGTCTGTTTGAGATTCTTATTAGAAGGTATCATTTTTTTTTAACGGCAATTTATTTAAAAGAAAACTAGCAAGGTGTTAGAATTAAAGAGATACCAGATAAGGGGTTTTTAGCCAATCGTTCCAACTAAACGAGGCTTTACACCGATACTTGCACCAATAAAATGATCTAGAAACAATGTCATCAAAAATTGTTGCCTTCAAGGGTTTTGTGGGCTCAAAAAGAAGTTTATTCCGGAATGACCAAACGTGCCACCACATAACATAAAAAATGCCCACGAGGATAAGTTTGTGTCTCAATTGAAGACTTAACGATAGAAGCTACTCACACCAAGCATCATAGGAGGTACCTTCAGCTTGCGGGATATCCCACCATTGCGAGATCATACGAGAAAGATTAGAAGCCAGATTGCACATGAAAAACAAATGGTTGGAGGATTCCACTCCAACCATAATACCCCGGCGAGAAATGATGGATTCGATCATAATACCTCGGCGAGAAATGTTAAGACGCGTTGGAAGGCCTTCAAGCTTCACTTTCCAAGCAAGGATATTAACTCTAATGGGGACTGATTTGATCCAACGAGTCTTAGAGGAAGCCTTAGAAAATCTTTTACCATCAATCGCTTTTCGAATAGAGGCCACCGAAAATTCTCCTGCCCCTTCTAAAGACCAAGCCCATCTATCAGAAATCAGACGTAAACTAACATCAAAAACCAATATAGATAGCTCGTTAAGTTGAGCGAGTTCAGCACCACTTCTAGGCTCACGACGAAACGAGTTCTCCATCTTGTCATCCGCAAGTTTGACATTAACCGTCGCATTTTTATTGTTTTCGAGAGCATACAAGCACGGATATAAGTCCCTAAGAGGCCTATCACCAATCCAATGATCGTTCCAGAAAGATGTGATGGTACCATTACCTAACTTTAAGTGCATGAAATCCATGAAAGTAATACCTTGTTGATGAAGATTGTCAATTTCTTTCACAATTTGTAACAAACACGAACGATTACAAGCTGATAACTTCGATCCAATTTTCCCTTTATTCCCATGAATCGCTTTGATAATTCGAGCCCAAAAAGACGAACCTTGAGCATGAAATCTCCACACCCATTTGAGCATTAATGCCCTATTTAAGGCGAAAAGACTAGGGACACCCAGACCCCCCTTCAGCTTTGGATGCCAAAACATTAGACCATTTAGTCCATGTCGCTTTTTTGGAGAAATATTCGTGACCATTGAAAAAATGTCCCCACATAGATTCCAACTTATTGATAACCGATATCGGAGCTTTAAAAATAGACAAATGAAATATAGGAATGGAACTCAACACCCCGATTTGATGAGGGTAAGTCTCCCGCCTATAGATAGAGATTTCATTTTCCATTTGATGAGGGTAAATGACCTCCTCCCAAGCATCACTTCTAGACATCGAACTCCCTACCTTAGTACCAAGATATAAGAATGGAATTTTAAGCAGAAGACATCCAAGTTTAGACGCGGCATTAGAGACTATGTTCTTCTCCACTAAGGTACCCATGATTTTACTTTTACCCATGTTGATCCGCAATCCAGAGATATGATAGAAACAATCAAGAATGTGGGTTAAAGTAGTGATGTTTCCTTCACACCATTGACCCACAAACACAACATCGTATGCATAAAACATATGAGTAAGAGTCGTAGAAGAGTTTAATTTAATGCCTTTGTACATACCCGCTTCCACCACACGTTGAAAAGAGAGGTGAAGGGATTCCATAACTAAAATGAAAATGAACGGAGAAAGAGGGTCGCCTTGTTTGTGACAACTCGTAATTTCAGGTTATTTTTACAAACTTAAAAAGTTTCACTATTTCATCATTTATCGTAAACTATGTTTACGAGTATCAAATTCGCGTAACCTTAATGGTTTAGCTGCGAATTCATGAACATATCATCAAGGACATTTCATATAGACTAGGTTTAGTCTACATATCATTAGCATCATCATCATCATATTAGTTCATGCATGGATTTGCATTTTTCATTAAACGTTTATTTTCCTATTAAATAAACGCTATCGCGTAAACATTATTTTGAACATTTGATCCGACACTTCCAAAATATTCCTAATATATTTTTATACTCATTTTAAGACTATAAAAATTATATTATTATTAGTTTACCCGATGTTTTAAATTTATTTCAAATTATATAAATTGTTATGTTTATATAATTACGACGGTTTTGTAAATTCAACCGATAATTATTTATTCACTCAATTCTTGCAAAAATGTATTTTTATAATTTTTATGACTTCAATATATTTTATCTTGACCCGTTAAAATTTATTTTTATCTAACGCTACCCTAAATATTCAAATGTGTATACAATTTACCACATGTCTTCAAGTAACTTACATATAATTATACTTATACATCATATTATACAAGTAAGTGATTCATTTTTTTTTCTTTCATACATGTCGACCACCACAAGGGGTGAGTCATTTAGATGCAAAATATCTCTACTCATGTATATCATATTATACTTAAAAACATTCACTTCATTATTTTCACAAGGCAAAAGATCATTTTCCTTCCTCTCTTCTCTCTAGAACCGGCAACCACAAGGACATAGGAGAAGATCATCCAAAAATTTTCTAGACAAGTTTTTAACACTCTAGTATCACTCTTGATTAAGGTTTTGCAATAAAAACCTTGGGTGATTAGGAAAAATCCTTTGTTCATAAACTTCATCAAGTAACTAGTAAGCATCCATATCCATCATCATATTTCATATTCATTGTTATATTCATTTCATCATATTTGAGAAAACATGCAAGTCATATGATGTTTATACCACTTTTACATGTTTTTAAGAGTTATATATATTTTTGTCATCCTATAATTACTCCTTGTTATAAATCACTCTTGGTGATGTCTAGGAACTCATGACACCCTAAGAAGGTGTATGGTAGGATTAGAATAGCTTCGGGGTTATTTTGAATTGGTTGGATTAGGTTTGGCGCGAGAAAAACTCATTTCGACAAGTCTAATTAAGGGTCTGTCCTTATTTTGAAATTCTGGAATTTTCGACAGTAAGCAAAATATTTTGGGCTAGATATTTGGAAAATACACTTTAAAACGAAAACGTGGCCGCTTGAATGGCTTAAAACGGAGCTATAACGAAAAAGTTATGCTATTTTGAAGTTTGACGACGAAAACTATTAATTCCAGAAAATTCATCATGCTGTCTCGACTTTTCTGAGTCAAAATGAGTCTTAAGCGTTGTTAAATGTGTCGACTTATCAAAAATATATTAGTATATGTTATCACGATTCCTTGGATATAAAGAACGAGTAAACGGACTTATAACGACTAAGTTATTCACATTTTAAACAAGTTGTCGTAACTTTATTATATAAGAAAAATTAGTATATTTCTATTAGACAAACTTTACGTCAACCAAGGACCATGTTGAGGGTCGTTTTTAACAATGACGAAGTACTTTTTATAACGTGATGTCTTCTAGTAAAAGTAAGTTCGCATAGCCTATTTTTCAAAATGTTAAACCACTTGTCAAGCGGAGTTGTAACGAGTAAAATACGGTCACTTAAACTTTGCCGAAAACCACCCTTAAACAATATTTTGGACACAAGTACCATACTTTACCTATATTTTTCTCCGTGATCGAGACCTCTAGGACGAAAACTTAAATGCTAAAACTTTGAGATAATGATACAAGCTTCCCAAAACCGTTGAGTTCGTTTCTTAACACTTGACGTGCACCATTTTACGACTAGTTTTTCGAGGTCGTTTAGTCACTTTCATGAAAATTTTCAACGACATTATTTTACGACGAAAAGTTATAATTTCATAATAAATCACTAAATGATTATCGTTGGATATCATTTCAATGTAAATACATGTGAAGTAATTTAAAAATGGTCAAGACGTTAAAAGATTATTTCTCGACGAGAAATATTATTTTCAAAATTCATAAGTGGTATAGATATCATCCAGTGCATGCGTAACATTACATCATAACTTATTATGTATCATATCATTCATAATAGGTCAAGTTTAGAGATTCACGCTACATTTCGGTGTATCCACTTTTGTCATTATAATCATTGCAACAGGTGAGTTTCATAGCCCCTACTCTTTTAATTGTTTTGAATTACTTTTGGGGGAGATACATGCTCAATTATTTTTATGACAATCATAATTATTTACAAACTATATGTTTATCTGAACTGAATGTTTAGTCATATTTTATATCATAAATCATTGAGCTAAATGTCTTGGGATAATCATTGAGCTAAATGTCTTGGGATAATCATTGAGCTAAATGTCTTGGGATAATCATTGATCTAAATGTCTTGGGATAATCATTGAGCTAAATGTCTTGGGATAATCATTGAACTAAATGTCTTGGTATAATCATGAACTAATGGTCTTGGAATTATTTGAAACAACACTCATATATGTTATATCAATTGAATATTGATACATTAAGTAATGTACTGTTATGTGAATTCATTTGACATCATGCGTTTGAACATAAACTATACATATTTTGGCAATGGGTTGTAAACACAAAGGTTGCAAGTTTTGTATGGGCGGAACTTGGACTGAAAGTGGATTTGCAATGCCTTTGCTGCATAAACGATTTTGAAAGGCTTTACATTTCAACGCAAACTCTATTAACTCACTCAACCTTTGTGTTGACACTTTTTAGCATGTTTTATCTCAGGTATCTAAGGCATTCACTTCATGGCATGCATTGGTCATATCATAGAGTCGCAGACGACGGTAGCGTCACACACATGGGATTTATGCATTTTAAAACATCGTTTGGCTTGTAACAAACTTATTTCTGCACAAATTGATTTTCATTTGGGACCTATCTTTGTAACTCGATTAATTTATTAAATCAAACGATGTATTTTCCAAACGACACTTTAGGTCGTTCAATATATCTGTAACTGTGATGCTATGACAGTCAATCCTTAGGAATTCCATTCCACATTTGCAAACAGGTAATTTGGGGGTGTGACAGATTGGCATCAGAGCTTCAGTTATAGAGAACTAGGTTGCATCATTGACCCTAGACTATAACTACATCATCATAGCATCTCATCATTTCATCATAAGTGCATGTTCACTTTACATGCGGTTTATATGTACATTTTTTCGAGTTATTTACTTTAATTTCACATCGATTGTCACATAGATGCCCTCAGATACCCATCCCATTATCCTTCCTTTAGACTCTAATGTGGAGAATGCCTTGTCATTTCCTATCACAATTTTACATCGCTGTTGCTTCATTCAGGCCGATGAATCTTGAGATAAACCTTTAAGTAGGGAAAAGTCACTCTCACTCCTTTGTTTCACCACTAACATGTCGAGTTACACGTTATTCACACATTAAGTCACTAGACTATCATACATTTGAAGCACTTACGACACCTCATAACCCATCTTTTGGGAACCCGTCGATTATTTTGAAAAGTAACCTTAAACTTATCACCTCATGCACACTCTCTTTAGAGCGCGTATTCTTAACATAGGACTTTGCTACGTCTCACCTTTCCTCTTATTTTGAAGAGTTATGGCAATCAAGAAAGCTGCACGAAATGACACCAATTTGCTATCCAAAGGTATATAGAGGATAGTATAGCCAGAGAGCACTAAGGAAAGAAACGAGCAACGGTGAAATTTCTCAGCCTGCTGAGGCCACGGCCGCCGCCGGCTTTGTTGCTAGACTTGCTAATGCTTTCACAGGAGCTGCGGGGAGGATCTGGAGTCGAGTCGAAATTGTACATACAAGGACTTTAAGAACTGTAATCCTACAAAGTTCAAAGGCACAGAAGGAGCCCCTTTGCTATGGTTCGATGGTTTGAGAAGATGGAGTCTGTTTTTCTTCTATACAATTGAGATGACTATAAGGTGAAGTTTGCCCTTTGGTACACTCTTAGATGGCGCAATGTCATGGTGGAATTCATTATGCATGACCTATTGGTATCGAAAATGCTTACAAACTCAATGGGATCAATTCAAGAGGTTGTTGACAAAGAAGTATTGTCCACGCTTGGTGAAAAGAAATTAGAAACGAATTTTATGAGTTAGTGACTGTTGGTTATGACATCGAGACCTACATTAGAAGGTTTCAAGAATTGGTACGCACTATGTCCATCAATGGTTTTGGACAATGAGAAACTCTTTGGAAAATTTCATTGGAGGACTTCCACAATGTATACAAGGAGATGTAACTTCTTCCGATCCACAAACAATTGAAGAAACTATCAGGATAACTCAAAAACTCATGACTCAAGTCGTGAAAGGGGAAAACATTATCAACAATAACCGTAACAACAACAACAACAACAAAAGGAAATGGGAAAATGACCGGGGAGGTTATGATAACGACAACCAAAACTGTAACACTAATCATCATCAACAATAGAATAGAGGGCAAGAAACCGCAATGGTTTATGTTCTTGCACCAATAGAAGGCAAAGGTTATCTTTGGAACCTACCCACTATGTAATCGATGTAAGTATCATCACTCGGGTCTTTGCCCTGTTAAGTGCTACAAGTGTCAAAAACTAGGACACCATGCCAGGAATTGTAGAGGCAAGACCATAGTTACATGTTACTAATGCGGGGAGCAAGGACACTTTCGGAACCAATGTCCTCAAAACCAAGGTCAACAAGTTGAAGGTGCTCATGGGAATGCATACATATTAGAAGGAGGAGAAGCTTGTCATGGTCTCAACAAGCGGAAGCTGAAGAAGTTGAAACTAATGTCTCATTTTCCTTATGTACTATGTCGTACTAAGTTTATGTATTCCATCGTATTCGGATCTTATGACTTAAGATGTACTACTTTTGATAAACCACTCGTTCTAAAATATTCTCATTAAGCGTACTTTCTTTTCCTTCTGATTCATTATCACTTACAAGGTTTAGATCTCTGTAAACATCGAGAGTTATAACAACTAAACCTAACGTCACATCATCGTTCCTTAATTATACATAGCCTAGCTAACTATGTCACAATTCGGAGGGATATCGTTCCTTAATTATACATAGCCTAGCTAACTATGTCTAATTCCGGAGGGATCATGTTATGTTGGGAGCAGTTATTTATAAGTCTTAGTGCAAGCAAAATTTTTACATATTCATAAAAATCAAAGTTATGCTCATCGGAGACATTCATCCAATATTTTCTTTACTATGATGTTTTGTACCCTCTAAATCATCGATAACCGTAACGACACCTCTTCATGTCTTCTTTCCTCGTTATTCATCACAAACTCAAATTCGATAGACTAACACGAACTGAATTCAGGGACTGAATTCCTTTTTGGTTGGGCGAATGTGACAACTCGTAATTTCAGGTTATTTTTACAAACTTAAAAATTTTCACTATTTCATCATTTATCGTAAACTATGTTTACGAGTATCAAATTCGCGTAACCTTAATGGTTTAGCTGCGAATTCATGAACATATCATCAAGGACATTTCATATAGACTAGTTTTAGTCTACATATCATTAGCATCATATTAGTTCATGCATGGATTTGCATTTTTCATTAAACATTTATTTTCCTATTAAATAAACGCTATCGCGTAAACATTATTTTGAATATTTGATCTGACACTTCCAAAAATATTCCTAATATATTTTTATACTCATTTTAAGACTATAAAAATTATATTATTATTAGTTTACCCGATGTTTTAAATTTATTTCGTATATAAATTGTTATGTTTATATAATTACGACGGTTTTTGTAAATTCAACCCGATAATTATTTATTCACTCAATTCTTGCAAGAAATGTATTTTTATAATTTTTATGACTTCAATATATTTTATCTTGACCCGTTAAAATTTATTTTTATCTAACGCTACCCTAAATATTCGAATGTGTATACAATTTACCACATGTCTTCAAGTAACTTACATATAATTATACTTATACATCATATTATACAAGTAAGTGATTCATTTTTTTTTCTTTCATACATGTCGACCACCACAAGGGGTGAGTCATTTAGATGCAAAATATCTCTACTCATGTATATCATATTATACTTAAAAACATTCACTTCATTATTTTCACTAGGCAAAAGATCATTTTCCTTCCTCTCTTCTCTCTAGAACCGGCAACCACAAGGACATAGGAGAAGATCATCCAAAATTATTCTAGACAAGTTTTTAACACTCTAGTATCACTCTTGATTAAGGTTTTGCAATAAAAACCTTGGGTGATTAGAAAAAATCCTTTGTTCATAAACTTCATCAAGTAACTAGTAAGCATCCATATCCATCATCATATTTCATATTCATTGTTATATTCATTTCATCATATTTGAGAAAACATGCAAGTCATATGATGTTTATACCACTTTTACATGTTTTTAAGAGTTATATATATTTTTGTCATCCTATAATTACTCCTTGTTATAAATCACTCTTGGTGATGTCTAGGAACCCATGACACCCTAAGAAGGTGTATGGTAGGATTAGAATAGCTTCTGAGTTGTTTTGAATTGGTTGGATTAGGTTTGGCGCGAGAAAAACTCATTTCGACAAGTCTAATTAAGGGTCTGTCCTTATTTTGAAATTCAGAATTTTCGATAAGCAAAATATTTTGGGCTATATATTTGGAAAATACACTTTAAAAGCAAAAGCGTGGCTGCTTGAATGGCTTAAAACGGAGCTATAACGGAAAAGTTATGCTATTTTGAAGTTTGACGACGAAAACTATTAATTCCAGAAAATTCAGCATGCTGTCTCGACTTTTTACGAGTCAAAAATGAGTCTTAAGCATTGTTAAATGTGTCGACTTATCAAAAATATATTAGTATATGTTATCACAATTCCGTGGATATAAAGAACGTAGAAAACGGACTTATAACGACTAAGTTATTCACATTTTAAACAAGTTGCCGTAACTTTATTATATAAGAAAAATTAGTATATTTCTATTAGACAAACTTTACGTTAACCAAGGACCATGTTGAGGGTCGTTTTTAACAATGACGAAGTACTTTTTATAACGTGATGTCTTCTAGTAAAAGTAAGTTCGCATAGCCTATTTTTCAAAATGTTAAACCACTTGTCAAGCGGAGTTGTAACGAGTAAAATACGGTCACTTAAACTTTGCCGAAAACCACCCTTAAACAATATTTTGGACACAAGTACCATACTTTACCTATATTTTTCTCCGTGATCGAGACCTCTAGGACGAAAACTTAAATGCTAAAACTTTGAGATAATGATACAAGCTTCCCAAAACCGTTGAGTTCGTTTCTTAACACTTGACGTGCACCATTTTACGACTAGTTTTTCGAGGTCGTTTAGTCACTTTCATGAAAATTTTCAACGACATTATTTTACGACGAAAAGTTATAATTTCATAATAAATCACTAAATGGTTATCGTTGGATATCATTTCAATGTAAATACATGTGAAGTAATTTAAAAATGGTCAAGACGTTAAAAGATTATTTCTCGACTAGAAATATTATTTTCAAAAATTCACAAGTGGTATAGATATCATCCGAATTGCATGCGTAACATTACATCATAACTTATTATGTATCATATCATTCATAATAGGTCAAGTTTAGAGATTCACGCTACATTTTGGTGTATCCACTTTTGTCATTATAATCATTGCAACAGGTGAGTTTCATAGCCCCTACTCTTTTAATTGTTTTGAATTACTTTTGGGGGAGATACATGCTCAATTATTTTTATGACAATCATAATTATTTGCAAACTATATGTTTATCTGAACTGAATGTTTAGTCATATTCTATATCATAAATCATTGAGCTAAATGTCTTGGGATAATCATTGAGCTAAATGTCTTGGGATAATCATTGAACTAAATGTTTTGGTATAATCATGAACTAATGGTCTTGGAATTATTTGAAACAACACTCATATATGTTATATCAATTGAATATTGATACATTAAGTAATGTACTGTTATGTGAATTCATTTGACATCATGCGTTTGAACATAAACTATATATATTTTGGCAATGGGTTGTAAACACACAGGTTGCAAGTTTTGTATGGGCGAACTTGGGCTGAGTGGATTTGCAATGCCTTTCTTTGCATAAACGATTTTGAAAGGCTTTACATTTCAACGCAAACTCTATTAACTCACTCAACCTTTGTGTTGACACTTTTTAGCATGTTTTATCTAAGGTATCTAAGGCATTCACTTCATGGCATGCATGTGGACTTATCATAGAGTCGTGGTGACGACGCGTCACACATGGGATTTATGCATTTTAAAACATCGTTTGGCTTGTAACAAACTTATTTCCGCACAAATTGATTTTCAATTGGGACCTATCTTTGTAAACTCTTATTAATTTATTAAATCAAACGATGTATTTTCCAAACGACACTTTAAGTCGTTCAATATATCTGTAACTGTGATGTTATGACAGTCAATCCTCAGGAATTCCATTCCGCTGCAAAACAGGTAATTTGGGGGTGTGACATTGTTGAAGGCCTTTGAAAAATGGGCCTAATATTGTATAACGTTTGTCATATTCTATTGATGACAAAAGTCCAATATAGATCTCAAATTTACCATAGATCCAATAAACCAATCATAGCTATTCATTTTTCTAATAAAATAAAATAAAATAAACTTTCACCCTTTTTTAAAAAATTAAATACCTCGCAAACCGTTAATCGTTACGCGAAAAAAATCATACCATCACGACGAGAATTAAATTATCTTTCTATAGATATGCACTTCTATGTATTTTTAACGATTTTGTTTTTCAAAATTTCGGCACAGAAAAATCATATATGATTTGTGAAAATCATATATGATTCGATTTTTACAAATCATTTATGATTTTTGAAAATCATATGTGATTTGTAAAAATCATATATGATCTGTGAAAATCATATGTTATTCGATTTTTACAAATCATATATAATTTTTCTGGGCGGAATTTTTGAAAAAAAAAATTGTCGAAAATATAGAGAAGTGCACATATATAGAAAGATAATTTAATTCTCGTTGCGATGGTGTATTTTTTGTAGTTTGAAGATTTACTATTTGCAAGATATGTTGTTTTTAAAAAAATGGGTGAAAATTATTTTTTTATTAATTTTGATAAAAAATGAATAGCTAAGATTGACTTTTTGGATCTATGGCAAATATGAGATCTGATCTCAACTCTTCTATTGATATAGGGCCTAATATCATATAATGACATCCAACTTTTAAAATGTTGTAGAAAAACAATGAACGAAATCTTATCCGATTAATATTTTTCGGTTTTTCCTTCTTTCCAAAAGAGACCAAGGACCAATCAAAATATTAAAACAATTTGAAATAGAACTAGGAAAACGCAATGCGAATGCGAAGGTAGATAACAAGAAATATACAAGCCCAAAACACTCTCTCGAGACCTTCCTGAAAAATTTTCACCGTTTTGAAAATTATTGAAATCAAGTTACCTTTGGGTTAGTTAGTTCTAAAAACTGAGCCGACTCTTTGGTTAAACAACATAGCAAGTGCTGTATTTAAATTGTCAAACAATATAATAATATCTCAAGAGAGAACTATATTCACAACATCTAAGACGTTTATAATCGAAGGAGACAAGGGGTACGGAATGCTTAAAAATTGCTACACCACTTCAAATTTGTGAAATCATTTATTCATATCTTTTGAAGACTTGACAAAATGATGTTGTGCAATTTGACAGTGTAAACCTTATATTTGTATATACGAACAAGAACGTTATATTTAGCTTATCACCCGATGCTCTAGCCAAAAAAACAAGCCCAGATTTGAACCAACAACCAACTACAAAGCTAAACAGAATATAAACACAATGTTGGCGATACTTCGGTTCTTAGCCCTGTGAATTCGTATGATGAGTGGATTACATGGATGGTATCTTTGCGTCTTGCGGCAAAATCTAAGTTGATGTTTGAAGGTGTGTTTTATGCTATGTGGTGGAACATATGGATATACCGTAATAAATTCTTTTTTGAAGATAAAGCTTCTTTGAAGGCGAATATTTTTGATAATGTTGTTTCTAGTCCTTTTTATTGGTGTAAGTTTAGATGTAAAGCCTCGTTTAGTTTGGACGAGTGGCTCAAAAACCCCTATCTTATTTTGTTGTAAGTCTAGCTCCTTGCTAGTGTTTCTTGAAAATAAATCGCAGTTAAAAAAAAAAAAAAAAAAAAAAACATGTAGTTTCTTTTATTTAAAAATCGCGTTAAAAAAAAATATGTATTTGGGTGGGTTCAATCAAACTTGCCCAATAACTAGGGGTGTTGATCGGTTCGGTCATCGGGTTGTTCGGTTAGTTCGGTTCGGTTAATTCTGTTAAAATATTTTTTTAGGTCCATCCGAGAACCGAACCGAACCAAATTCAAATTCGGTTTTCGGTTCGGTTCGGTTGAATTCTAATTCGGTTTGGTTTTCGGGTTGACCCGAATTTCACTATTTAAAAAAAAAATTAATAATTAGATAGACATTTAGCAAAAAAAAAAATATTTTAAGCATAAAAAGTATTTTATTATATTATGATAACCTTTTAATAGTATTTATTTATATATAAATATACTTAAAAACATATAAATGTATATATAAATATATAAAAAATATAAATATTTATATGAATTAGGTTTTAGTTCAAACTGCTAAACCCATACCCAAACCGAGAACCGAATTAGTAATTCGGTTTGGTTCGGTATTAGCAAATTCGGTTCGGTTATTAGTTCGGTTCGATTATTTTCGGTTTGGCTCGGTTTCGGTTTTTGGTTTATTCGGTCTTTTCGGTTTTTTCGGTCACCCCTGCCAATAACTCACTTTTGGTGCAATTGTAGAACTATAAGTCTATAACTACTCCAGTATATTTTTGACACGAGTATCACCAATTTTACCTTTAAAAATAGTTTGAGATATTTTCTAGCTCTGCACATGAATTAAACTACTTTCGTTTTGACCAAACAACAGATACACTCGTCGTCATAGGGTGCTACTATTGATACCCCCGGTGGCTAAATATTCTTTTTTAACTTTCTTGTTAACAGTAAAATATAATTTTTTATCAGTTTTTGTTTCGTATTTTTTTGTTAGTTTAATACTTTTTGACTTATTAAACTTAGTATTTTATGTTTCGTACTTTTAATCTTATAATTTTATAATAAATAAATAAATAAATAAAAAAACATGATAAGGTACAAATAATGTTTTAAGATGGGTCTTAATAACCTTATCCCATCGTCATAAACAAAATTTCCAATCTCTTATACACTGATTAAAAGACCAACAAATGAAAAAAAAATCAAAACGTTAAACATGTATTAGCTAGGATATTCTACGGTCTAACCTCACCTATTAGATTTATTATTATTACTACGTATTTATTTTGAACGCACCTATTCGATTTAAAAAGTCGTATTTGAATGTGATATTGGGACCACGACGATATTCGCCCGCTAATTATTTGATTTGGGTCGGGTCGAAAAGGGATCCTAGTTGGTGACTGAAGACGTGCTCTCACGACATGACCACATATATTGCACGTGAAATCTTTTACGGAGTAAATGCTAAATAACGGTGTGTGATTAACACACGTGGACCCCTTACACACCGATTAAAATTTTCTCACTGAATATTTCATTGGAGTGGTGCCGTATATATGTTATTTTCTCCCTATTTCCTTTTCTCATTATATCATTGAGTTGTATTTTGCTTTGGCTTCCTTTTTATACCGTAGAAACTTACATTCTAATATAACTAGACCATTTTCTTTTGCCTATACAATACAATTTCACATGTTAGATATAAAACACAAATGAATTTCACTTATTTTATGAACTGATAAAATTATGTTAGGGGGTCTAACTTCAAACCTCACTATAATTAGAGTAAATTGCATTTTTGGTCCCTAAGGTATGGCCAAATTGCAGGTTTTGTCCCTAACGTTTCGAAAGTGCAGCGGTAGTCCTCATTTTGAATGTTTTGTTGCATGTTTGGTCCCTAAATTGCAGATTTAATCCCTAAAACTTTGAAGTTTCCGTTGCATGTTTGGTCCCTAAATTGCAGATTAAGGACCAAACATGCAGCAAAACTTTCAAAATGGGGACTATCACTGCACTTTCGAAATGTTAGGGATCAAACCTGCAATTTGACCATAACTTAGGGACCAAAAATGCAATTTACTCCTATAATTATAAAATGACTGAAGTTGTGTTAGAAACAATCACAGGATTTCTCGTAGCCTGCGTATAACTCAACTAAAATACTTTTCTCACACATAACATGAACATGAAAAATCTCATCCATTTATTTGAACTAAAATTATGTTTTTAATGTTCGTCATTGTTAATGATAAAATTGTTTGTCACGATATTAGACTTTTATCTAGGTTTATTTGCAGCACAATTTTGCAATGTCACATCTTCTTTTGCTCATTTGTTGTTATTCTTAAGACAATTATGTTCATTATGGATGTTAGTGAGCTGCTTTGGTCGTAAGCTAAACTAACCTAAAATGAGCTTAGCTAGAACTCATTTTTTTTCTAAACCAGACAAGCAACGTTTGAATGTCAAACTTGAGCTCGACTCAAGTCACTTATGCAAATATTGGCAATTGGAAAGAGATCAAATAAAAAAGACTTTTGTCGTGAGAAGTGTAAAAAATCTTGAAAACATTAAAAAAAGCTCCCGAAAACTTTTGAATTTTTTAAACAAGATAGGGAATAAAATTTTGAGATTTTTATTTTTTATAAGGTTTTTTAATGCACAAAAAGTTAAGTTTTAATGCACTTAATTTTTTACTCTATCCGTTTCAAAATATAAGTTTCTTTTGACTTTTCAGATTTTTTTTTTTTTTTTTTTTTACTCTGACCTTAATTATTCTTTTTATATAATACTTGATAAAAAGTATATGAGGAGAGTTATTTTACATACCAAACTTTTCTCACATACCAATGGACTCATCTCTACCATTCATTTAAAAAAAAATCAATGGATGAGATTAAAAGCATTTTATTATTTCACATATTTTTTATAATTTAAATATATCTTAAACCGTTAATCGTTAAGCGAAAATATTTACACCGTCGCGACGAGCATTTAATTATCTTTCTATAGACGGGCACTTTGATATACTTTCGAAAAAAGAAAAAATTTCATTTTTTTTTCACGTTTTTTTCGTTTTTTTTCGTTTTTTTTACGTTACTGAAATTTGCATGAAAAAATCATATATGATAAAACACTAAATTGAATATCAATGTTAAATCATATATGATATATAATATCATATGTATATCATATGTGATTTTACACTAATATCACATGTGATATTACATATCATATATGATTTAACACTAATTAGTGTTTTATCATATATGATTTTTAATGCAAATTTTAGTAACGTAAAAAAAATAAAAAACGTGAAAAATACGAAAAAAAAAAAATTGTCGAAAGTATATCAAAGTGCCTATCTATAGAAAGATAATAAAATTCTCTAATCATATAATCTATTTTTTAACGCGATTAACGGTTTGAAAGATATTAATATTTGAAAAAAAAATGATGAAAGTGGGTTTTTTAAATTGTTGGGATTAATCTCATCCATTAGATCAAATAAAAATAGATGGTGGAGATTGATCCCTTGGTATGTAAAGAATGTTTTGTCCTCAAATGATCTTAAATCAAAGTATATCAATGAAAATACATTTAAAACACAAATTCATTTATATATTTTGCATCAAATATTATATAACACGAAAAAAAAATTAAAGTTAAAGTTGGAACAAAAAAACTTTGAAAAATCAAAATAGACTTATATTTTAAGATGTATATGCACAATGAAATGTAATGCATATATTAGAAAAAGTTGAATACACAAAATGTCAATTTACAAAATTTTAATGCGCATATGTTTTTTTAGCAAAACTATACATTAATATCTTTGATAAACTTGTAAATTATATCAATATCCTTGTAAAATTTTTAATTACATCAATATCTTTTCAAATCTTATAATTCTCATATTTATCTAAAATACTAATATTATGATTTTAAAATTCAAAAGATGTATTTAAATATCAATTACCATGTTATATTACCAGTGGCGGTGATTAGCATGTTCAAGTGGGACAGTCGCACAGGGTCACCATTTATAAAGGGCTTCCGATTTAATATATGTTCATTTTTTTAGAACCATTAATAAAAATAAACAAAAACTAGCCGGAAGCTAGAAAATTACATCCCATCAATAAGGTTTTTTAGCCAATCTATCAAACTATACACATTTTTTTTCCAACGATTACAAATCCAAAGAAAAGCAAACTCTTTAATAGAGTCTACTATATACTCTTTGCGAAACTCTTGATTTTTGAAAATAAAAGCGTTCCTGAAGATAAATTTGGTTGTGTCAACTACATAGACTATTTATGTAATTAAAACCCACAAGAAAAGAAATCTTAACCAATGGTTAGACATTCCTTTTCTTTTAACCTTAGATGTATCTTACTCAATCAAGATGTTACAAATTTGGTTGTCAATTACTTAAAAATTATGTAAACAATGTGAGTATTTGCCTTGTAAAAAATAATCATTACTACATAATATCTTAGTAGTAGAGATTCACTAAGAAGACAGCTTATAACGAGAATTGTGATAGGGGATGTCAAGGTATCCTTCACGTTGGAGTCTGAAGAAAGGATAACGAAATGGGTATCTGAAGACATCTATGTGAAATGAAAGTAAATAACTCGCATAATGTGCGTATAAAACCGCATGTATAATGAGTATGCACCTATAATGATATCATGAGATGCTATGATGATGTAGTTATAGTCTAGGGTCAATGATACAACCTAGTTCTCTATAACTCCTGCTCTGATGCCAATCTGTCACACCCTCAAATTACCTGTTTTGCAGCGGAATAGAATACACGGGGATGCTGCCATAGTATCACGATTCTGATTATATTGAATGACCTAAAGTTTCGTTTTGAAAATACATCGTTTGATTTATTTAAACATTCAGAATTTATAAAATATAGGTCCCAAAAGATTTCCAAAAGTACCAACATGAGTTTGTTACAATATTTGTCACCCCAAAAAATACTTGTTTTGCTTGTGAATGGAATTCACAGGGGATGGCTATACATCATCCAGATTCTAGTTATATTAAACGACCTAAAGTGTCGTTTGGAAAATACATCGTTTGATTGAATAAAATAATCAGAGTTTACAAAAGATAGGTCCCAAAAAGTAGTCAACATTTGCGGAAATAGGTTTGTTACAATCCAAACGATGTTTAAAGTGCATAAATCCCTTGTGAGACGCGTCGTACTACGACCTATGATAAGTTCACATGCATGCCATTAAGGTATGCCTTAGATACGAGATAAAACATGCTAAAAGTGTCAACACAAAGGTTGAGTGAGTTCATAGAGTTTGTGTTGTCATGAAAAACCTTTAAGAACGTTCATGCAGCAAAGGCATTGCAAATCCACTCGATTTCCAAGTTCGCCCATACAAAACTTGCAACTTGTGTGTTCTAACCACCCACACCAAAATATGTATAGTTTATGTTCAAGCACATGTTGTCAAATGAATTCACATAATAGTGCATAACTTAATGTATCAATAGTCAATTGATATAACACATAATTCATATAGTTTCAAATAGTTCCAAGACCATTAGTTCATGATTGTACCAAGTCCGCTAGTTCAACATTATACCAAGTCCGCTAGTTCAACATTATACCAAGTCCATTAGACCGTGATCATACCAAGCCAGTTAGCTCAATGGTCTATGATATAGAAACTCTAAGTATGGCATCACATTAGTTCAGTATGACTAAACATTCAGTTCAGATAAACATATAGTTGCAAATAATCATGATTGTCATAAAAGTTGTTGAGCATGTATCTACCCCAAAGAGTTTAATAAAAGTATTAAAAGAGTAGGGGCTATGACTCACCTGATGCAATGATTATGATGAAAAAAGTGGATACACTGAAATGAGGTGCAATCTCTATCTACAGCCTAATATGAATGATATGTTCTAATGTAAGTCATGAAACAATGTCGTACATGCAAGTTCACATGATATCCATACCACTTGTACATTTTTGAAAATGAAATTATCGTCGAAATATACGTTTATAACGTATTGTCAAGTTATAAATTACTTTATAAGTATTTACGTTGAAATGATATCCTACGATAGTCATTTAGTGATTTATTAAGAAATTATAGTTTTTCGTCGCAAAACAATATAATTTGACAATTCATGAAAGTGACTAAATGGCCTCGAAAAGCTAGTCGTAAAATAGTGAATATCGAGTGTTAGGAAACAAACTCAATGATTTTGGAAAGCTTGTCACATTATCTAAAAGTCTTAGCATTTAATTTTTGATCATAGAGGTCTCGATCATGGAGAAAATATAGAAGAAATAGGGTAGTCGGACTAAAAATATTGTTTAAAGTTAGTTTTCGGCAAAGTTTAAGTGACCAAATATTATTCGTTACAACTCCGTTTGACAAACGGTTGAACATTTTGGAAAATAGGCTAGGTGAACTTACTTTTACTTGTAGACATCGTTTTCTCAAAAGTATTCTATCGATATGAAAAACGACTCCAAACATGGTCACTAGCGATGACCATTTGGTTTAGTAAAAATACATAAGTGTTATACTTGTATAAAATAGTTACGATATCCTTATTTAAAATGCGTATAACTTAGTCGTTATAAGTCCGTTTTCTACGTTTTATATATCCTTAGTTTCGTGTTAAAGTATACTAATATATTTTTGACAAATCGACTCATTTAGACAATGTTTAAAACTCATTTTTGCCCTTAAAATAACCCTTAACAGCTTACCATTTTTCAAAAAATTAGTTTTCGTCGTTAAACTTGAAAATAGCGTATCTCCTTCGTTATAAATCTGTTTTAACCCGTTCAAGCGACCACGGTTTCGTTTTAAAGTATATTTTCTTGAAATATAACCCAAAATACTTCATGACCCGCTGAATTTTCCAAATTTTGCAAAAACGATCAGACCACAATCTAAAGTTGTCGAAAATGATTTTTCTAGCGTAATACTTGTTTCAATCACTTCAAATCAACACCAAATTTATTCTAAACCTACCATACACCTTCTTAGGGTGTCATGGGTTCCTAAAAATCATCAACAATGATATGTTTTAAGGGATTAATTATAGGATGATTTATACTAATAATAAGTAATAAAAACACTTAAAAGTGGTATGAATCACATAATACTTGCATGTTTTTGTACTAAAATGATAAAAATAGCTCAAGAAATATTATGAAAGAGTAATAAAGATCATGAAAATTTTACTAGTTAAATGATGAGGTTTAAGTAACTAGGTTTCCTAAATACTCCTAAGTTTTTATTGCAAAACCTTAAAAACTAATGTTGTTAATCACTTGTAGCTTGAAAAATTAAATGTTTCTTCCTTGTTTCTTGATCTTGGCCGAAAATTAAAGAGGAAAAGGAGAGGTTTTCATTTTTGTTTCACCTTCCAAAAGTGTAGTGCATGTGTTTTGCTAGTTAGGATAATAATTGGTACAAATAAGTATCTTAGTCTAATATGTATATGTGTATAAGCTAGTAGGATATTTATGAAATAAATGGTGAGTCATGGGGGGGTAGGCTGGCCAAGGGGTGTTTTGGGGAGGGTTGGATGAGTTTTGATGACTAAATGGTATATAAGTGTAAGTATAATGTGTAGTTTTTAAATATAATTAGGTATTTAGTGTAGCGTTAGCTAGAAATCGATTTTTCTGGAAACAAATAAAATATATATCGAAGTCATAAAAATTATAAAAATACATTTCCCAAAAGAATTGAGTGAATAAATAATTATCGAGGTTGAATTTCTGCGAAAACCGTAAAATATATATACATAACAATTTATATACAAAATAAATTCAAAACATCGGGTAAACTAAGAATATAATTTTTATAGTCTTAAAATGAGTATAAAAATATATTAGGATAATTTTTGGAAGTGTCGGATCAAATATTCAAAATAAATGATCTTGCGATAGCGTTATTTAATAGGAAAAATATACCTAAATGAAAAATGCAAACCCATGCATGAACTAATATGAAATAATGTTACTAATCAATGATGTTTCATGAATACGCAGCTAAACCATTACAGTTACGCGAATTTGATACTCGTAAACCTAGTTTACGAAAAATGATGAATAGTGAATTTTCTCCGGGAATGAATAGTGTTTCGTGAATAGTAAAATTTTGAATTAACCTCTCAAAATACCAAATCGACTTCAAAAAAGATGAATAGTAAAATGATGAATAGTAACCGATGAATAGTAAATTCCCGAGATGATTAGTAAAAATTTCAAAGTTTGTAAAATGACCTGAAATTACGAGTTGTCACATTCAGCCCCGAAAAGAGGAATTCGGAATTGTTAGTGTTGGTTTCTCATGTTTAGGGTTTGTGATGAATAACGAGAAGAGAAGACATGAAGAAGTGTCGTTACGGCTATCTATGAATAAGAGTGTATAAACATCGCGATAGAGAAAATATTGGAAGAATCTCCCATGAGTATCACTTTGACTTTTAGGAATATGTGAAAATTTTGCTTGTACTAAGATTTATAAATAACTGCTCCCAACATAACATGATCCCTCCAGAATTTGACATAGTTAGCTAGGCTATGTATAATTAAGGAACGATAATGTGAGGTTCGGTTTAGTTGTTATAACTCTCAATGTTTACAAAGATTTAAACCATGTCGTTCAAATGGCAGCTAAAGTAAAAGGAAGTAAAAATTTTTGTAAGTGATAACAAATCAGAAAGGAAAATGAAGTACGATAGACGAGAATATTACACAACGAGTAGTTTATCAAACAGTAGATAGTCTTAAGTCATAAAGATCTGAATACTAGGGAAGACATAAACTTAGTACGACATAGTGCATAAGGAAATAAGACTGTTAATTTCTAAACTTCTCCAGTCTTCCGCGTTGTTGAGACCATGGCGAGCTTCTCCTCCTTCTAACATATATGCTTTCCCATGAGCACCTTCAACTTGTTGACCTTGGTTTTGGGGACATTGGTTCTGATAGTGTCCTTGCTCCCCACATCCGAAACATGTAATTATAGCCTTGCCTCTACAATCCCTGGCAAGGTGTCCCAGTTTTTGACACTTGTAGCACTTAGCAGGGATAAGACCCGAGTGATGATACTTACATCGATTACATAGTGGGTAGGTTCAGCCTATAACCTCCCTTCTATTGGTGCGGCAACATAAACCATTGCGGCTTCTTGCCTTCTATTCATTGTTGGTGATGGTTAGTGTTATTCGGGTTGTCGTTATTATAACCTCCCTGGTCATTTTCCCATTTCCTTTTGTTGTGGTTAGTTTGGTTGTTGTTGTTGTTGATGGTGTGATTGTTGTTATTGTTGTGGTGGTTATTGTTGATAATGTTTTCCCCTTTCACAACTTGGGCAATGAGTTTTTGAGTTATCCTGATAGTCTCCTCAATTGTTTGTGGATCGGAAGAAGTTACATCTCCTTGAATAAATTGTGGAAGTCCTCCAACGAAGTTCTCCAGTAATTTTTCATTGTCCGAAACCATTGATGGACATAGTGCAGCCAACTCTTGAAACCTCCTGATGCAGGTCTCGATATCATAACCAACAGTCACTAACTCATAAAATTCTGTTTCCAACTTCTTTACCGGTCTTGCGGACAATACTTCTTAGTCAACAACCTCTTGAATTGATCCCATGTAAGCTTGTAAGAATTTTCCATACCAATAGGCTGTGCATACGAATTCAACCATGACATTGCCCCATCTAAGAGCGTACTAGTAGCGAACTTCACCTTGCAGTCATCCGGGCAATTGCATAGAAGAAATACAGACTCCATCTTCTCAAACCAACGGACCATAGCAGTGGCTCCTTCCGTGCCTTTAAACTTTGTGGGATCACAGTTCTTAAAGTCCTTGTATGTACAATTTCAAACTCCAGACCGTCCTGCAGCTCTGTAGCGGCGGCAAGTCTAGCCGGCCGGCGGCGGCAGCGGCCTCGGCGGCTGGCGATTCTTGTTGCTCGTTCTTTCCTTAGTGCCTCAGCTATACTATCCTCTACATACTTTTGGATAGCGGTGGTGTCATATCTGGTGCGGCTTTCTTGACATAACTCTTCAAAATAAGAGGAAAGGTGAGACATAGCAAAGTCCTATGTTAAGAATAAGCGCTCTAAAGAGATGTGATATGAGGTGATAAGTTTGAGGTTATTTTTCAAAATGATTGACGAATTCCTAGGAGATGGGTTATGAGATGTCGTAAGTATTTCAAATGTATGACAATTTAGTGACTTAGTGTGTGAATAGCGTGTAACTCGACATGTTGGTGGTGAAACAGAGGGAGAGGCGACTTCACCCTCCTTGAAAGTTTTGTCTCGGCATACGATGTTATCGGTAATGAGTGTGATGTTAAAATTGTGATAGGGAATGACAAGGCATTCTCCACGTTGGAGTATGAAGAAAGGATAATGGAATGGGTATTTGAAGGCATCCATGTGACAATCGATTTGAAATAAAAGTAAATAACTTCGCATAAAGTCGTATGAATCCGCATGTAAAGTGAATATGCACTTATGATGAAATGATGAGATGCTATGATGATGTAGTTATAGTCTAGGGTCAATGATGCCACCTAGTTCTCTATAACCGAAGCTCTGATACCAATCTGTCACACCCCCAAAATACATGTTTTGCAGCGGAATGGAATTCACTGGGATACTGCCATAGCATCCAGATTCTGATTTTATTGAACGACCTAAAGTGTCGTTTTGGAAAATACATCATTTGATTGAGTAAAATGATCGAGAGTTTACAAAAGATAGGTCCCAAAAGTAGTCAACATTTGGGAAATAAGTTTGTTACAATCAAACGATGTTTAAAGTGCATAAATCCCATGTGAAGCAGCGTCGTCACCACGACTCTATAATAAGTCCACATGCATGCCATGAAGTGTATGCCTTAGATACCTGAGATAAAATATGCTAAAAGTGTCAACACAAAGGTTGAGTGAGTTCATAGAGTTTGTGTTGTCATGAAAACCTTTAAGAGACGTTCATGCAAAGAAAGGCATTGCAAATCCACTCAGTTCCAAGTTCCGCCCATACAAAACTTGCAACTTGTGTGTTTACAACCCACTGCCAAAATATGTATAGTTTATGTTCAAGCACATGTATTCAAATGAAACTCTAAGTATGGCAATACTGTTAGTTCGTATGACTAAACATTCAGTTCAGATAAACATATAGTTGCAAATAATCATGATTGTCATAAAAGTTGTTGAGCATGTATCTCCCCCAAAGAGTTTAATAAAAGTATTAAAAGAGTAGGGGCTATGACTCACCTGATGCAATGATTATGATGACAAAAGTGGATACACTGAATTGAGGTGCAATCTCTATTTGCAACCTAATATGAATGATATGTTCTAATGTAAGTCATGAAACAATGTCGTACATGCAAATTCACATGATATCCATACCACTTGTACATTTTTGAAAATGAAATTATCGTCGAAATATACGTTTATAACGTATTGTCAAGTTATAAATTACTTTATAAGTATTTACGTTGAAATGATATCATATGATAGTCATTTAGTGATTTATTAAGAAATTATAGTTTTTCGTCGCAAAACAATGTAATTTAACAATTCATGAAAGTTACTAAATGGTCTCGAAAAGCTAGTCGTAAAATAGTGAATATCGAGTGTAAGGAAACAAACTCAATGGTTTTGGAAAGCTTGTCACATTATCTAAAAGTCTTAGCATTTAAATTTTGATCATAGAGGTCTCGATCATGGAGAAAATATAGATGAAGTAGGGTAGTCGGACTAAAAATATTGTTTAAGGTTAGTTTTCGGTAAAGTTTGAGTGACCAAATATTATTCTTTACAACTCCGTTTGACAAACGGTTGAACATTTTGGAAAATAGGATAGGTGAACTTACTTTTACTTGTAGAAATCGTTTTTTCAAAAGTATTCTATCGATATGAAAAACGACTCCAAACATGGTCACTAGCGATGACCATTTGGTTTAGTAAAAATACATAAGTGTTATACTTGTATAAAATAGTTACGATATCCTTATTTAAAACGCGTATAACTTAGTCGTTATAAGTCCGTTTTCTACGTTTTTTATATCCTTAGTATCGTGTTAAAGTATACTAATATATTTTTGACAAATCGACTCTATTAGACAATGTTTAAAACTCATTTTTGCCCTTAAAATAACCCTTAACAGCTTACCATTTTTCAGAAAATTAGCTTTCATCGTTAAACTTGAAAATAGCGTATCTCCTTCGTTATAAATCCGTTTTAACCCGTTCAAGCGACCACGGTTTCGTTTTAAAGTATATTTTATGGAAATATAACCCAAAATATTTCATGAAATGCTGAATTTTCCAGATTTTGCAAAAACGATCAGACCACAATCTAAAGTTGTCGAAAATGATTTTTCTTGCATAATACTTGTTTCAATCACTTCAAATCAACACCAAATCTATTCTAAACCTACCATAAACCTTCTTAGGGTGTCATGGGTTCCTAAACATCATCAACAATGATATGTTTTAAGGGATTAATTATAGGATGATTTATACTAATAATAAGTAATAAAAACACTTAAAAGTGGTATGAATCACATAATACTTGCATGTTTTTCTACTAAAATGATAAAAATAACTCAAGAATGATTATAAAAGAGTAATAAAGATCATGAAATGCTTACTAGTTGTATGATGAGGTTTAAGTAACTAGGTTTCCTAAATACTCCTAGGTTTTTATTGCAAAACCTTAAAAGAGAAGTATACTAATGTTGTTAATCACTTGTAGCTTGAAAAATCAAATGTTTCTTCCTTGTTTCTTGATCTTGGCCGAAAATTAGAGAAGAAAAGGAGAGGTTTTCATTTTTGTTTCACCTTCCAAAAGTGTAGTGTATGTGTTTTGCTAGTTAGGATAATAATTGGTACAAATAAGTATCTTAGTCTAATATGTATATGTGTATAAGCTAGTAGGATATTTATGAAATAAATGGTGAGTCATGGGGGGGAAGGTGGCCGGCCAAGGGGTGTTTTGGGGAGGGTTGGATGAGTTTTGATGACTAAATGGTATATAAGTGTAAGTATAATGTGTAGTTTTTAAATATAAATAGGTATTTAGTGTAGCGTTAGCTAGAAATCGATTTTTACGGAACAAAATAAAATATATCAAAGTCATAAAAATTATAAAAATACATTTCTCACAAATATTGAGTGAATAAATAATTATCGAGTTGAATTTACGAAAACCGTCGTAAATATATATACATAACAATTTATATACAAAATAAATTCAAAACATCGGGTAAACTAAAAATATAATTTTTATAGTCTTAAACTAAGTATAAAAATATATTAGGATAATTTTTGGAAGTGTCAGATCAAATATTCAAAATAAATGATCGTGCGATAGCGTTTATTTAATAGGAAAAATATACGTAAATGAAAAATGCAAACCCATGCATGAACTAATATGAAATGATGTTACTAATGATATGTAGACTAAATCTAGTCTATATGAAATGTCCTCAATGATATTTCATGAATACGCAGCTAAACCATTACAGTTACGCGAATTTGATACTCGTAAACCTAGTTTACGAAAAGTGATGAATAGTGAATCATGAATAGTGATTTTCTCCAGGAATGAATAGTGTTTTGTGAATAGTAAAATTTTGAAATATCCTCTCAAAATACCAAATCGACTTCAAAAACGATGAATAGTAAAACGATGAATAGTAACCGATGAATAGTAAATTTCCGAGATGAATAGTAAAAATTTCAAAGTTTGTAAAATGACCTGAAATTACGAGTTGTCACACAAACGATAGTTAAGTGCATGAAATCCATGTGAGACGCGTCGTCACCGCGACTCTATGATAAGTCCACATGCATGCCATGAAATGTACGCTTTAGATACCTGAGATGAAACACGCTAAAAGTGTCAACACAAAGGTTGAGTGAGTTCATAGAGTTTAGTTTATCATGAAAAACCTTTAAAGAATGTTCATGCAGTAAAGGCATTGTAAATCCACTCAGTTCCAAGTTTCGCCCATACAAAACTTGCAACTTGTGTGTTTACAACCCATTATTCAAAATGTTATAGTTTATGTTCAAGCACACGTTGTCAAATGAGTTCACATAATAGTACCTAACTTAACGTATCAATAGTCAATTGATATAGCACGTAATTCGACGTAGAACAATAGTACACGACTCGTATCAAGCGTCAACGGATATAGCATAACTCGACGTAGAACAATAGCACATAATAAATAGTACATGACTCAATGTATCAGTAGTCAACTCATATATCACACAATTCGTCGTAGAACAATAGCACACAATCAAGAACAATAGATATAGTACAACATTCAGTTTTCAAACAATTATGATCATGATAAAAGTTGTAGCATGTATCTCCCCCAAAACTAGTACAAAACAATTGAAAATAGCGGCCATGAAACTCACTTGATGCAATGATTATGATGACAAAAGTGGATACACTGAAATGAGGTGCAATCTCTATCTGCAACCTAATATGAATGATATGATCTAATATAAGTCATAAATAATGTTGTGCATGCAAACTCATATGATATCCATACCACTTGTAAATTTTTGAAAATGAAGTTTATCGTCGAAATATATGTTTATGACACTTTGTCAAGTTATGAAATACTTTACGCTTATATATGTTGAAACAACATTCCACGATAGTCGTTTAGAAATAGAACAAGAATTTATAGTTTTTCGTCATAAAATAATATACTTTGACAACTCATGAAAATGACTAAGTAACCTTGCGAAGCTTAGTCGCAAAATGGTGAATATAGAGTGTTAGTGTTGAAGAAAATAGTTGTGATCGTCGTATTTCAAATACGTGTATCTTGAGCGTTATAGGTCCGTTTTCTACGATTTATATATCATCGGTTACGTGTTAATGTATACTAATATATTTGTGATAAATCGACTCATTTAGATTATATTTAAAACTCGGTTTTTCCCCTTGAAAATCCCTTGACAACTTGTATTATTTCAGAAAATTAGTTTTCGTCGTTAAACTTAAAATTAAAGTATCTTTTTCGTTATAAACCCGTTTTAACCTGTTCAAGCGGTCATGGTTTCGTTTTTACGTCTATTTTCTGAAAATATAAACCAAAATAATCCACCACTTACTGAAATTTCCAGATTTTACAAATTTGGACAGACCTTAATTTTGTGTTGACGAAAATGATTTTTCTAGTGTAGAACTTGTTCTAACCCTTTCCAATCAACACCAAAACTATTCTAAACCTACCATACACCTTCTTAGAGTGTCATGGGTTCCTAAACTTCACCAACAATGATAGCAAACATATGATTACTAGTTATAACTCTTGAGTCCATAAAAATAGAAAAACATGTAAAGAGTAGTATGAATACATATAATACTTGCATATTTTGATATGAGAACATAAAAATAGATCCATTAGGAGTATGAAAGATTAGGAAAATTATTTAGAACACTTACTTGTAATATGAAGAGGTTTTGGTAACAAGGTACTTAATTTCTTAAAGGTTTTTATTTCAAAACCTACACTAGAACTCTAGATTGATCTTGAAAACACTTGAACTTGTAAAAATTGGTGATTTCTTCTTCTTGTTCTTGGCTTTGACGAAAACCACAAGGATGGGGGAGAGAGTTCTATTGAAAATTTGATTCTTAGGATATTATGAATGTTTTTCTTAGCTTAAGTCTTAAGAGCAAGTATAAATATCTAGCTAAGGGTATAATGGTAGTTTAGGTGGTAAAATTTGGCTAGTCACCATAGTGACTAGGGGGGGGGGGGCGTGGACATGGGGATAAGGGTGAAGACTTGGTGTAGTTTTGATGATTAAATGAGTTTAAAGTTAAGTATAATGTATGTTTTATACATATAACTAGTTATTAACTGTAGCGTTAGCTAGAAATTGATTTGAACGGAACAAAATGAAATATATCGAAGTTATAAAATTTATAAAGTTACATTTCTCGCAAGTATCGGGTGATTATATAATTATCGCATCGAAATTACGTAAACCGTCGTAAATATATATATATATGTACTAAATAAATTCAAAACATCGAAATTACACGAATTTGATACTCGTAAACCTAGTTTACAAAAATGATGAATAATAATCGTGAATACAAATTTTTCTCCGAGAATGAATAGTGTTTTGTGAATAGTAAAATTTTGAAATAATCTCTCAAAATATCAAATCGACTTCAAAAATGATGAATAGTAACCGATGAATAGTAAATTCCTGAGATGAATAGTAAAAATTTCAAAGTTTGTAAAATGACTTGAAATTGAGAATTGTCACATTCTTCCCCTGTTAGAGGAATCATGCCCTCGTGATTCAACCATTGATAACTATAGTCCGATCCTCGACAAGGGTACTAAAAGTTTATGCTCGTGTGTATAGTCTAAGTGATTATGTCAATGCTCATGTATATGGGTTTCTCATCCAACTAGGTACGTTCTTGTGTTATCGTGACTATTTCCCATTCTAAAGACATGCTCTCTTATGGTTAGGTTTGATGAGGCAAACTTTCCCATTCTCGAGCATAACCCTCAAAAGACTTTTAGGTAACCAATTTTTACTTAATCCCACAACTCATCAGACAAGAACTGTCATGGGATTAGGCTAAATTGGTTCGAAGGAGGTCTTTTGAAAATTTGGCTTGATTACGGAATTGCTTACACATATGAGACTACTACTTTCTTCATTGCATGATTCTTCCTGAATTAGACATAGGTGATCAAGCTATGTATAATTTAGGAGTAATAAAGCAATGCTTGAACTAATTGATAACGCTACACGCATCGTTCGGGGTTAAAGGAACTTCCTTTTCTTCGAGCAAATTTTATAACACCCTAGGCAGTGAACCTAATCATTGTAGTGTAGTATTAGGGTAAGCCACGGGTATTGATATCGTTCTCTAGGGGAATAGGAATGCTAGTAAGAAGTTACTACGCTAAGGTTGGGGTTGAGGAAGATTATTTTTTTATCTTTTTTATGTTTTTTAGGAAATGGAAAGGTACGAATATCGGGGTTTGGATTTGGGGGTTGGTATTTCTACCGATTACTCTACTTATCTAATTATCTAATCTAAGGTGTATGTAGTCTATGTCTAATTATTGTGTGCTCGTATGATAGTTTAAAGATGTGTTCACTTGGGTTTTATTACTCTTTAATTATCTCCTATTGATGGTTGAATTGTCACGTCCTTATTCTTAATCGCGTTGTGTGTCTAAAGTCGTAGGGTATGTGTTTATCCCTAACTCTTTGAACTTACCAAAGGGTCTCGTCTACAAAGCCCTCTAGGGATTATAAACTCTAACTCTAAGGCACTCTTTGTGTGGTTTAGCCTACAACTACTCTAAGTGCTATAGTCTAATGGTCCACAAAGATTAATCAAGCATTAATTACACAACGAATGACCTATCGCATTACTAGATCATTAAACAATTAAGATAAGAAACAACCAATCAATATTCAATAATTAAGTTTCATATTCCCTAAGCAAACACATAAGTAAATTAGCCGGACATGGAGAACATGTAAGCATACACACAAATAATTGAAGACATAATTGAATTAATGAAGTAAAACACTTATCTTGATATAAGATAGGGTTTGGAACCCTAAAATACTTTACAAGACAGCCTTGGTTCGGTTTTAGGTTTTTACTCCAAAAGACTACACACTAATACAGAAAAATTCGGATTCTATATATAAGATTACATATGTGACGGCGTCACCTTATGATTTGTGACGCCGTCAGGTCGCCGTCATTAGGGTTTTGTCTTGGCCACGTTAGTCTTGCGACGGCGTCACCTTGTGCTTGTGACGTCGTCCTCTTCAGCTTCTGACACCGTCTGGATCAAATCTAGGCCGTTTGAGTTGCGACGGCCTACTCTTTTAAAGCCTAACACCGTCACTTGAAAATAAGTATTTTGGACCTGTGTCGTCACAAAATGCTCCGACGGCGTCGCAGTTAGGCAGTGACGCCGTCACCTTGTGTTTTAGCAGCTTGAGTGTCTCGATTCTTGACTTTGGCCATTTTCTTCGTATATCTGCGCCTTTTCGTCTAAAAAAGTGCCATTACAGCAATTTGCCTTCAAGAGACCTAAAAAGTGAAAATGAACGATATTAAGTAATAACGGATACAAAAGTGATCAAATAAGGGCTTAAATGACCCCTCGAAAAGGTACATTTTAAAACCTTATCAAATATCCCTACACTTGGTATTTGCTTGTCCTCAAGCAAATGTGCTTTTAGCCAATTAATTTATAAGTTAGGGGTCATGAAGGATTAATTTAAAACAGTCCACAACACATATAAGCCCCGCAAAAGTCATAACAAGCACGGAAATTACATACTAGCACCTCACATGGGGTGTTTGGATACTCACATCTCTCTCGGGTGTATATGAAATATAACAAGTTGGAAATGGAAGATAAACACTCATTAACCGGTCCTAGTACATAGATTACCATAGGCTTGAGAATAGATCAAACCTCCATCGCTTTGGCGTAAGCACCTAGGAAAGACTATCAAAGAGGTCTTTAAAGGGTTGTAATGTTAGGCTTACGGTAGGGAAACAAAGGGTTTGGTGGGATAGGCTATTTAGTGGTGGCAAGTCAGAAATCTTATTGTTACAAGCATACGAAGAATGACGTTGCTAAGCCAAGACTCGACACTCTAAACTCTAGATAACTGAAACAAACAAACATAAATTTAAATGATAGATGTAGGATGGTAGCCCGTATGTTTTATATATATATATATATATATATATATATATATATATATATATATATATATATATATATATATATATATATATATATATATATATATATATATATATATAGTGAAACTTTATTTTCAGAACCCACTTTAAATGCGAGAACTGCGAGAACATCTTTTTAGCCATTGGATTAATTGATCAATGATCAAAAACAAATGTGCCCTTTATGTAAATAATTAAAAGTTCATGTAGATTGATGTAAATAATGTAAGGGTAATTAAGGGATATGACAATTACATATATTTTATTAAAACTGCTAACCATTCCTTACAAATCAGATCTCTCTGCCTTTTTACCATCTGAGCCGCCCTTTTCTTTTCTCCATAACCATGGTAGATCTACAACATCATACACCACATCAAACTCTAAAAACTACAACAACAACAACAACAACAAATAAACCATTGTAGATCTATGAAAAACAACAAAGATGGAGATCGATGAAGCGAATAAAAATAACAAGATGGAGATCGATGAAGAATAAAAAAGCTTTGGTGTTTTAGACAAGATGGAGATCGATGAAGCTATAAAAAAGTGTGATGATTGAAGGCTTAAAATAAAGTATAATAGCGCCATTTATATTATTGGACGTGCTCTTTCCCTTTACTCGTAAGTTTCATATCCATCTGTTAGTTTTTGTATTATTAAAATTGTTTAGCATGTGTTTCATAGGAAAATATAAACAATTTAGATGTGCAAATGGCTAAGCTACCTTATCTGGTATTATATTTTTTTACTTTGCTTAATATCTATGGATTGAATTTTGTTCATATAATTCGTGTTTTTTTTTCTTGATATCTCAACAGTATTCAAATTTAGGCATACTGTTTTTTTTCTCATATAATTCGTTTCATTTTTGTTCATATAATTCGTTTTTTTTTTTTTTTTTTTTTTTCTTTGCTTGATATCTAGGCATACTGTTTTGGTCAGATTCTATGGGACCTTTTTTTCATTTTATTTATTTATTTATTTTCTGAACAACATTCAAATTTACCAATTGCGTATTATGTTATGTAATTTTCCCCTACTAATTTGTTTTGACGCTTGATCTAATATGGAATTTTGGAGGTTTGTTTTTTTTTTAATAAAGTTATGTTTTTCATGGTTTAATATATAATGGTAGTTGTGGGTTTGGTTCAAAATTGGATATTTATAGCTTACAATTAGTAGTGGGTTTAATTTATACCGGTAGTGGGTTTGGTTAAAAAAAACATATATGTTTTGTGTTTGGATGGAAAGATACATATATGTTTTAGTATAAAACATATATGTTTTGGTATAAAACATATATGTTTTGGTATAAAACATATATGTTTTGTGTTTTGGATTATAAAACATATATGTTTTGTGTTTATAATTAAAAAACATGTTTGAGTCGTTAGTTTAATATACACAAGATCGTGCATATGTGTTATGCTAGTTGTCGTGATTAATTTCCGTTTCTTATTTGTTTGTGGTTTAATTGTTTTCGTGCATGCTTGTTTCAGATTGATTGATGAAGATGATGAAATCATTCAAGACACGAAAGTGGATGAAGACGATTATAAATGAAGATAATTTGCGACTTTTGGAGATATATGATTATTGCATGTGTTTTTGTACTTGTAATCAAGTGAATTGTAACATTTAAGTATATCAATCTTGTTTTTCTTTTTATAATGATTTATCTTCTTTACTTGGTGTTTCAAACTTTCAAAAAAAAAATTATTATCATGTAAAAATATTGGTAGGTTGATAAAAAAGAGTTAGCTAAAAAAAATATGTATGAACTTTGATTAATTGAAAACATGTATACCCCTTGATTATTTGGAAGAAAAAAACATGTGTGCGCCTTTGTTCATTTGAAAAAATAAAATAAAAAAAACATGCATGCACTTTGAAATTTCAAATACATAATGATTAGGTATAAAAAACATGTATGCACCATGACTATTTGAAAAAAAACATATTAGAAAAAAAAAAAATCCGAGTTTTAAGATTAATTAAAAACGGGAATTATAAAAAAAAACAAAAAATAATATGAAAATGTCTTTTACTATTATACCCTTTTTAATTAAATAAAAATAACAAAATGCTATGGAGCATTAAATGATGTACATTGTGTATTATTAGTTGTAAAAAGTTGGTTCTCGCAGTTCTCGCACTTAAAGTAGGTTCTGAAAATAAAGTGCCTATATATATATATATATACTAGAACGAGTACCGCGCCTAGCGGCCAACGGTGTCTAGTTTTCTGCAAAATTCCGACGACCCATAAGTTTCTTTCAACAAAATGTATTTATAGCGTTAGAGAATCATTTTCGAATTATGTGGAGTCGATTTAAGTGTGGGAGTATATTTTCTAATAGGATTGTTTCAAGTTATTAAGATTTTAGTAATAATAGATTCAATCATTACAAAAGCAACGGTATTATGTAGTTGGCAATATTATATTGTAGTTTAGAGGTATAGCCAACATGTGTGACGCTTTTTCGCTTTGTCGGTAATTTAGGCAGTGATAAATATTTATTTTTACATGTGTAGCGTTTATCATTTGGTGTGTGGCTTTTAAACTTGTAACCTTACAAATTATCACCATAATAAGATTATTTTGTGCTATCAATTTGCATAGATATTTAAGCATTATTCAAAGCTATTTGTTTGGGGTACAAATAATTATCGCTAAAGATAACAATACTATTTAATTTTTGTGATTCTAATAAACTTATATAACATTATTGATATACTGGACAAAGGGCTATACAATATATATTAACTTTTAAAAGACGATTCATATATGCTAGTCCCTTAAGTGGTGCAAGACCAACATTTTTCAAAATAACGTTATACAAATGACAAAGCACATGTGTCAAAGCAAAATAAATAACAAAAAACTACAATTACTTGGTCTCTCATTTTTTCCAAATTTGTCACGTGTTCCACAACTACTTTATCATTTCTCATATAATTTTGTCAAATTTGAAACCCGGTTCGACCCGGGTGGTTCAACCGGTTGAACTATTCCGGTCAAAAAACAGATCGATTTAAACCGAGTCAACCCGGCAGATTGGGTCGAAAACAGGTCAAATTAAACCGGGTCAACCTGCAGGGTTTGAAGCGTCCCGGGTCAACCCAAATTTCTATGTGTATTAATAGTTTCCTTCTGAAATATAAGTCTTCAACATGTTCTCATTTAGTTTCAACTTTTCACTTTTTATTTTCTAGGTTTTCCTTTATATATATGGTATATAGCAGGGTACCCGTGCGTTTCGACAACGAGTACCCTGTGACGATTAACCGGAGAAATAGATCTCGATGAGACCTGATTCACCAATTTATATCGGTTTCAACGGGTCTTCTCTGGTTCATTTTCGGATAGCTTTAATTGGTTAGCCGAACCGGTGGCGACACCGGTTCCCGGTTGAACACGTTGGTCCGGTTCGGTCCGGTTTTCAGAAGTATATGTACCATCAACTTGTTAGCTTGTATAAACTTTTGTGTGTTTTATTAATTTGTATAATGTGTATAATAACATGTACTTTTTATTTTAGGGTGTTTTAAAAATAACATTAGTTAGTGTGTTTAATTAATTTATATTTTGGATTATGTTATAGCTTATTTAAATTGTACGTTATGCAAATTTTATTGTATTTTTTAGTAAAGGGTGTTTTAATTGGTTGTTTTAATTTGGTAGATGTGCTTTTAATTGGTTGTACAATGTGAATAAATTATTGTACTTTTAAGTAATGGGGTGTTTTAATAAGAGTATTAATTACACTATGCATTTCTCTCTCCATTGACTAATCTAAAATTTTCAACTTTTCAACTTTCAACTTTGACTGTTTTTCTATTATATGTAGTATAGATATATATATATATATATATATATATATATATATATATATATATATATATATATATATATATATATATATATATATATATATATATATATATATATATTTTTTTTGACTATATTTTTTTCTTTTCTCATTTTTTTCGATTTTTTTTTCATACACTTTTACTCTACCATCCTCTATTGTAACATCAAAATGATAGAGATTTATAGGCACATCCCTACACTTGAGTTTTTATTACTCTAACACTAATTTGACCCGGATTGAAAAGATCAAAACACTTGGGGTACGTTATTACGCAAAGGGTTATTATACAAAAAAGTCACTAAAGTTTGCGGGAAATTTTTCCTAAGTCACTAAAGTTTAAAAGTTGTCATTCAGGTTACCCAACGTTAAAAAGTAAACATGTCTATAATTTCAGCGATTTTTACGTTTATTTTTTTTATATGCTAAGTAACAAAAATGTCAAGTCTTTACAAGTTCAGTAACATGGATAACAACTTTCATAAGTTCAGTAACGTAGTTGACAACTTTCATAAGTTGAGTAACATGAATGACAACTTTTAAACTTTAGTGACTTAGGACAAATTTCTCGCAAACTTTAGTGACTTTTTCGTATAATAACCCTTACGCAAATAAGGGAATTTAACGTTCCCTTCCATTCATTTCATAAACTTTAACTTTTTCCCATGAGTCCCAATCATCCCAAAACTGTGTACAAAGGATATGACTCGACTTAGCAACTCATGCAAGCAACTAGATAATTGAACTAAGGGTTTGGGGTGATAACAATAATGCACTAAAAGTGAGTGCATACAAGGTAGGCTAAGGCGATTTGGGTGTATAATTGGGGGTGGGGTGTAAACAATGCTCTTCATTGATATTCCGGAAAAACCGAAACATCACGAGAACCGTGAAAAGGATAGGCTCTGAGGGGTTAACTAGGGGTATCGTGTACTAAAGATGAGTACAACGCAAAGGGTGTGGGGGAATTACTCAACCGATGTGGAAAAAGTAATTATATTACGGGTATCAAACAAGGGTTATCCTAATGCCTCTTATGATTTAGTTATTCCTAACTACACAAGTGTAGTCTTACTAGCGATCTCGAGATGCATCACAAAACAAGTTCTAGAATCTAATATAATACCGGTTCACACTCTAAGCATTAAATATGAATGCTTTAATTCCTACTAATCCAAGGGCGATCCTCACATTTTGGGTGGAATTTAGGTGGTAAAGGGTTTTTTGTGCTAGTCATGCAACTTCCTATCCATGAGACGCTTTTGTTAAGACTAATGGCCCACTCCTATGTGTCATAAAAAATTTTAAATTTGGTGCCAAAATTACCCTAACCGACATTTTCTCATGGTTTATTACACAAATACAATTGGACAAAGCAAATAGTCAAGGATAAGCATAGTTTAAAAGTTCCCGTTTTATTTTCCCTCCCTACACTTAAACTGAACATTGTCCCCAATGTTCCCCGAAAGTATCAAAGTTATGATAATAGAAGGTAATTAAAAATAAAAGAAACTAGTACTCCCCTGATTAGCTCGGTAGGATCCGTGTGTGAAGTAGTGGTTAAATCCTTTCCAAGAAAAATGTATGCGTGAAAAGCTCCTTCCAATCTTTTGTTTCTTCTTCTTGATAAATTAAACCTGCACACTCGAAGAAAACAAACGAAACCTTCGCGTAAAATCGGCGTTAATAATATATATAAGACTCTACTAAACTAGGATATAATGCTTGTGGAATGGATGTTTACAGAATTTCTGGAAAATTAAGACCTGGAAAATTCCAAAAATTTATAAGTAGCTCAGAAAACGAAAAAAAAAAGTAATCTGTTGTTTTTACTCCTTCCTGACGCCGTCAGGTTATCCTGACAAAAACTGGTATGCGATTTTCTGGAAAAAATTCTGGAAAATTTACATCTTTAGAATCTGGAAAAATTTCTGCAAAACATCCATTATGACTCGATACAAGCATTTGACTCGAACAAACACACATATATATCTTTTAATTAATTGCTATTCTCATGTTTACGTTTCTTTTGAAAACGTGTGTAATCCTCCCTACACTTATCCTTTATGTAAAATACCTTTATATGCAATTAAGACGAGGTTAAAAACAAAATAAAGCATTTTTACAAATTTAAACATGAGATTAAACAATCAATAAAAGATATATGACACTAACAAGCAAACAATTAAGCATGGGTTGCCTCCCACGAAGCACTTTTCTTTATTTAAGAGTCTTGTAGCTAGACTCGTAGTCGTGCTCCTACGTTGTCTCGTTTTGCATTCTCAATGAGAATTCTATCATATTGACAAAATTTTCATCGACTCTATATCTAGGCCCGAGGGTCAAGAAATCCTTATAATAAAGCCTCCTTCTGTCCCACATAAATTTATAACCTTTTTCAACATCGTCCTTGCTTTTGTCCTCCAAAGCTTTGATGTTGTCTCGTTCAAAAATGGGTAGATGGCCATATTCATTTGTTTTCCAAGGCATCCTATAAGTGATCTCATCGTTCCCTTCCTTAAACCTAACCGTACCATCATGCTTGTTATGGCTCATCTTAGATGTTTCAACAAACGGTTTTCCTAGCACTACTTGGGATAAGCTATAGTCAATGACACATCCTATATCTTCTAGGACCACAAAATCAACTAGGTAGGTGAAATATCCTATAAAGACATGCACATCCTTGACTCTTCCCACAAAGTTGCAAACTCCACCTGGATACTTAGGGTCTCTCCTAATATTAAGCTGCTCATTCATAATGTCATTGTAAACAGCAGATGACATCACATTAATGGGAGATTCCGTATCTATGTAAGCATGGTCGACACTCCTATATCCGATCATACAAGGGATTTTTAGGTTCCAAGGATTTCCTCTTCTAATCTTCGGGCATATCCTAATGATAGGTGATCGGGGATTATCGATTATGTATCGATGGTAAGAAACCTCTCCCTTAGTGGGGTAAAGATTTAAATAAGCACTATCCTCTTCATTCACGTTCATCTTATTCAGCTTCCTAAGTTCTCCAATACGATCTCGAAGTTGGTTGGCCAAGGCTGGGTCAAACAGTGGGTATTTGTCTGGTAGTAAAGTGTTGTTTGGTGGTTTATCACCTTTCATGATGAAAAGTGATGGGGTTTTACGAACAAAGGTTACGAAGAAGGGGGATAGACTACGAGGAAGCTAAAAAATGAGAAAAAATTTACTTGATAGGAATCAAGCAAAGAAACCTAAACGAGGTGGACTACTAACTAGCTATTCTATTCCCCGGCAGCGGCGCCAAAAACTTGATAACGCTACACGCGTCGTTCGGGGTCAAAGGAACTTCCTTTTCTTCGAGCAAGTTTTATACCACCCTAGGCAGTGAACCTAATCGTTGTAGTGTAGTATTAGGGTAAGCCACGGGTATTGATATCGTTCTCTAGGGGAATAGGAATGCTAGTGAGAAGTTACTACGCTAAGGTTGGGGTTGAGGAAGGTTATTTTTTTTATCTTTTTTATGTTTTTTAGGAAATGGAAATGTACGAATCTCGGGGTTTGGATTTGGGGGTTGGTATTTCTACCGATTACTCTACTTATCTAATTATCTAATCTAAGGTGTATGTAGTCTATGTCTAATTATTGTGTGCTCGTATGATAGTTTAAAGATGTGTTCACTTAGGTTTTATTACTCCTTAATTATCTCCTATTGATGGTTGAATTGTCACGTCCTTATTCTTAATCGCGTTGTGTGTCTAAAGTCGTAGGGTATGCGTTTATCCCTAACTCTTTGAACTTACCAAAGGGTCTCGTCTACAAAGCCCTCTAGGGATTATAAACTCTAACTCTAAGGCACTCTTTGTGTGGTTTAGCCTACAACTACTCTAAGAGCTATAGTCTAATGGTCCACAAAGATTAATCAAGCATTAATTACACAACGAATGACCTATCGCATTACTAGATCATTAAACAATTAAGATAAGAAACAACTAATCAATATTCAATAATTAAGTTTCATATTCCCTAAGCAAACACACAAGTAAATTAGCCGGACATGGAGAACATGTAAGCATACACACAAATAATTGAAGACATAATTGAATTAATGAAGTAAAACACTTATCTTGATGTAAGATAGGATTTGGAACTCTAAAATACTGTACAAGACAGCCTTGGTTCGGTTTTAGGTTTTTACTCCAAAAGACTACACACTAATACTGAAAAATTCGGATTCTATATATAAGATTACATATGCGACGGCGTCACCTTATGATTTGTGACGCCGTCAGGTCGCCGTCATTAGGGTTTCGTCTTGGCCACGTTAGTCTTGCGACGGCGTCACCTTGTGCTTGTGACGCCGTCCTCTTCAGCTTCTGACGCCGTCTGGATCAAATCTAGGCCATCTGAGTTGCGACGGCCTACTCTTTTAAAGCCTGACACCGTCACTTGAAAATAAGAATTTTGGCTTCTGTGTCGTCACAAAATGCTCCGACGGCGTCACAGTTAAGCAGTGACGCCGTCACCTTGTGTTTTAGCAGCTTGAGTGTCTCGATTCTTGACTTTGGCCATTTTCTTCGTATATCCGCGCCTTTTCGTCCAAATAAGTGCCATTACAGCAATTTGCCTTCAAGAGACCTAAAAAGTGAAAAGTAACGATATTAAGTAATAACGGATACAAAAGTGATCAAATAAGGGCTTAAATGACCCCTCAAAAAGGTACATTTTAAAACCTTATCACTAATCGACTCATATGATCTTTGGTATTGAGTCAACTGATGTTAAAATTGTGATAGGAGATGTCAAGGTATCCTCCATGTTGGAGTCTGAAAAAAGGATAACAGAATGGGTATCTAAAGACATCTATGTGAAATGAAAGTAAATGACTCGCATAATGTGCGTATAAAACCGCATGTATAATGAGTATGCACCTATAATGATATGATGAGATGCTATGATGATGTAGTTATAGTCTAGGGTCAATGATACAACCTAGTTCTCTATAACTCTTGCTCTGACGCCAATCTGTCACACCCCCAAATTACCTGTTTTGCAGTGGAATAGAATACCTGGGGGATGACTGCCATAACATCACAGTTACAGTTATATTGAATGACCTAAAGTGTCGTTTTGAAAATACATCGTTTGATTTATTAAAACATTCAGAGTTTACAAAATATAGGTCCCAAAAGATTTCCAAAAGTACCAACATGAGTTTGTTACAATCAAACGATAGTTAAGTGCATCAAATCCATGTGAGACGCGTCGTCACCGCGACTCTATGATAAGTCCACATGCATGCCATGAAATGTATGCCTTAGATACCGGAGATAAAACACGCTAAAAGTGTCAACACAAAGGTTGAGTGAGTTAATATAGTTTAGTTTATCATGAAAAACCTTTAAAGAATGTTCATGCAGCAAAGGCATTGTAAATCCACTCAGTTCCAAGTTCTGCCCATACAAAACTTGCAACTTGTGTGTTTACAACCCATTACTCAAAATGTTATAGTTTATGTTCAAGCACACGTTGTCAAATGAGTTCACATAATAGTACCTAACTTAACGTATCAATAGTCAATTGATATAGCACGTAATTCGACGTAGAACAATAGTACACGACTCGACGTATCAGTAGTCAACTGATATAGCACATAACTCGACGTAGAACAATAGCACATAATCAATAGTACATGACTCAATGTATCAGTAGTCAACTGATATAGCACATAATTCGTCGTAGAACAATAGCACACAATCAAGAACAATAGATATAGTACAACATTCGGTTTTCAAACAATTATGATCATGATAAAAGTTGTAGCATGTATCTCCCCCAAAACTAGTACAAAACAATTGAAAATAGGGGCCATGAAACTCACCTGATGCAATGATTATGATGACAAAAGTGGATACACTGAAATGAGGTGCAATCTCTATCTGCAACATAATATGAATGACATGATCTAATATAAGTCGTAAATAATGTTGTGCATGCAAACTCATATGATATCCATACCACTGGTACATTTTTGAAAATGAAGTTTATCGTCGAAGTATATGTTTATGACACTTTGTCAAGTTATAAAATACTTTACGCTTATATATGTTGAAACAACATTCCACCATAGTCGTTTAGAAAAAGAACAAGAATTTATAGTTTTTCGTCGTAAAATAATATACTTTGACAACTCATGAAAATGACTAAGTAACCTTGCGAAGCTTAGTCGCAAAATGGTGAATATAGAGTGTTAGTGTTGAAGAAAATAGTTGTGATCGTCGTATTTCAAATACGTATATCTTGAGCGTTATAGGTCCGTTTTCTACGATTTATATATCCTCGGTTACGTGTTAATGTATACTAATATATTTATGATAAATCGACTCATTTAGATTATATTTAAAACTCGGTTTTTCCCTTTGAAAATCCCTTGACAGCTTGTATTATTTCAGAAAATTAGGTTTGTAACACCCCCAAAAATGGTTTGCAGCGGAAGAAAAAGTTTTTGGGATGCTACTCAGTTGGATCATAACACAAGTGAAACATAATAGCTTTTTCGTAAAAGATTTCATTTATTGAAATAAAATAGAGTTTACAAAGGTTGACTTGTTGCGGAAAAATGGCCCATTAATAAAATGTGGTCCCCATTTGTAAATCAGAGTCATCTATGACCATGCCATGCCAATGCCCAAGCGCCTCCAGAGTTAGCTATCGCCTTTTCATCCTGAAAATACATGCTAAAAAGTCAACACAATGGTTGAGTGAATTCATAGGTTTAGTAAATAAGCAGTTGATCACAAGATTTTCAAGTTTAAGATAAGCCATGGGCTACGTTGTTATACGCCCATAAAAGATAGTTGATATTATTGCACTAAGCTCATGACACCAAACTAACTGCATACACCTAAATTACTGGTGTAAGTAAATAAAATTGCCCCTCTGAGATGTAATAGCCAATTACATAGAGATACCAAATATAGTGCGCCCCGGTTATTTCCGATAACCGAGTCGGGGTCGTCAATTCCCATAGTACTATCCACGATATTTGCGTTCACTCGCAAGTGATTAATGGTTCATGATGTAGGGGACTTTTGGCAAACAACTTAGGCAGAGTCATAATATCAAGTGAACAGCAAACAGTTTTCAAGCAATTGTGATCATAAAAGCAGTAGTAGCATGTATTCTCCCCCAAGGAGTTTATAAAACAGTTAAAAGAGTAAAAGTGGGGCTATGAACTCACATTGCAAATGGTATCCGAGTAGTGTAAGGTCAAGTAGTATGAGCACGAAGTACCGTCACGCGACCTATAATTAGCATGGCAAGTCTTAGTTTATTGTTTTTATCCATGATTTAATGTATTGAAAACGGTTGAAGTATTTTCAAGAGTTTGAGTTTATCGTTGCTTGTGTTGGCAATGATTAAGTTTAAACAAGTTTCGAAATGCTTATAAGTCTTTGGCTCTTGAAAAAGTGAGTGGGACGATTATGAAACATTCGTATAAGAGTTGGCTCGAGTATATTTATTAAAGTGGAAATATTTATAAATTAACTTATATTTATTTGATTTTGTTTAGTTTTGAAAAGTATATATATATATGTACAATATATATTTTATTTAAGTTGCGGGAAAATATTATATTTAGAAAAGTATAATATTTTCTAGTTTATGCAAATGTGGTTGTCAAATAGAAATATGTACCAATTTTATTTATGTGACGAAGACTTGTAGAAAATATAAATTTTATTATCTTTTAGAAGTTTTAGGATGGGAAGCGTTAAGTGTAGATCTTGGAGGGTCCAAAGTTGTAAAGGTTTATATAAGTTTCAAATTTTATAAGTATTTTAAGAAAATGTGTTAAATGGTTCAAAGTAGAGGGTTGAAATCGTAGATATTAATATTAGTTTACAAAGCTTATAAGAGATTTTAAGAAATATGATAAGAGGTGCGAAGTTTGGGGACTAGTTTTGTTAAGATACCCAAGTTACAAGTATTAAAAAAAAGGGATGGGTAACTGCCATGAGGCAGTTTCGAACCCTCAACCTCTACTGCCAAGAGACCACGCTCCCACCAACTGAGCTAGGGACCCTTTTGTGTTAAGTTTCGCAACGTTATACTATTTAATGAGCATGTTGACTGTTTCATGTTTGATTTATATTTCCTTCACAGTAGCAAGTATCGAAGGTCTTGCATGCATATGCATGACTTTTGTGTTTCTTCTCCAAGGTTGTTTTATAACCCAAAGTTTTCATGTAAGACATAAATAGGGTTAAGCACTTGACGAGTCACATTGATGCCGTAGTGAACCAAAGAGCCTTGTTTCGTTTCGATGTTTATTGACAAGACCCGATATGAGTTTTTAAACCAAAGAAGTTCAAGTCGAGCTAGTGAGATTCTCATCTAGCTTATTTTCTAGTGAACCGAGTGCTTGTTACTAACAAGCTCTCGTATGGTATAATGGGTCTCGGTTTGTGAGTTGAGCTTCCAAGCCCGGTGCGAGCTTGGACTTGTCTTTAGCCACTCGGTTGTGTATAATGTTTACAAAAGTGTTCGATGGGTAAATTAGAATCGGAATAAACTTGAGTCGAGCCAATAATTTCAAGGTAAGTAGGTTTCCAAAAGTGAGCTATACGTTATTGAATTTCATGGAACCGTTTGCACATCATGTATACATTTTCGAAATGACTTTCAAAAGCTTCCAAGGTTACTAAACTTGTGTTAAAATCCGAATAAACCAAGGTGATTATTTTTATAGTTTAGCATGCATGTTTTACTTTAAAGAGGTACCACATAAGCTTAATAACACATGATGAGGATGTCAAGTTCATAAGCATCGAGTTTACGTAAAGTTTATGTCGTTGTTTATGTTTAAAGATTGTATGCTAAACAAAACATAGATGTATGAAATGGGTGAAGTTTTAACGCAAGGAAAACCATAATGAAGGTGAGTAAGTGACTTACAATGCTTGAGTGAGAGTGAGTGAAGCGAAGGCCAAGACTCAAGAAAACTCGAATACAAGTTATGTCCAAATCGACTTAGAGCAAGAACCCAACAACCACTAGAGTATCAAACCCCTTGAAGACCTTGACCTTGTGAAAATTTTTGGTAAGTGATATATGTAATGAGCCTAGGCTCGTGGGTTTTTAAGAAGAAGAAAAGAAAGAACCTTTGGTTAAAGACCATGAGTCTTTGTTGAGCTTGGATACATGCAAAACTTGATTTTACTACAACCTAGGAAGTATCTTAAGAACAAGCAAATGGTTTGGCTTTTCTTGGGTGGTATTCGGCAGTCATAGGACAAGAGGGACAAGAAGGTGAGTTGTGTGCATGGGGAACATGCTTCCCAAAAGTCAACTATTATAGATACATGATGGATATTGTGTTTATTTTCTCTAACAAGGTTTCAAATTTAGTGCATTTACAAGTTTTTGTATGAGATGAGAATACTTTTGTGAGCCCATCCGGTTACAAGAAAAAGGGAAGGATAGGGTCTCAAATTTTTCGTTACGTATATCGTGTCCCGTTTGAGCTTAAATGTGAGTCACGGTGTTCCGGTTTGAGGTTTTTGACCAACGTATAATATATAATTTAGCGTGTTTTTATAAAGGTAACAAAAATATAAAAATAAAAATATTAATTCTAACTCGTAGAAATATTTATTTGACTTTAGCCATAATTAATTTAGTGTCGGTACGCGTGCGGCTCGTAAGACAAGAAAATTCCTTGTGAGACTGATTTCAGTTATCAGTAAATATCGGGCATGATTAGGTGAGACTACTCGGAGTTGCATAAATTTTTATGCAATAAAATGAAGCGTACATGCTAAAATGCTCAAATAAGTTTTGATAAACAATCTAGTTTATTAATACGAAGGTTGATGATAGTGAAATTTTACAGGTGGCTACAGTACCAACCCCTTAAGAGAATTCCGTCCGCGGAATTTTAGTTTACGGTGGTTGTCGGAGTTGAATTTGCAAAGAGATGTGGGTACTTTACACGCATGGTGTCTTCGCGCTCCCACGTGAATTCGAGACATTTCTTAAAGTTTCATTGATCAGTAAAGATAGGAAAACGACTCTGCTCAAGTCGCTTGACTTCGCGATTCACGATTTCGATAGGTTTCTCAGTACTGCCTAGGCGCTCTTTGATATGTATATCTTCTAGCAAGGATAATGATTGTTTTCAACAGCGAGGCATTACCTCTGATTACGCACATAAAGACGTCATGAACAGTTAAGTTCGGATGGTAGCTCGAGGCTCTAAGCCACCAGTCCAACTCTAGCAAGAGTCTTAAAAGGATCAACACAACGAAGATTAAACTTTCCACGTTTACTAAACGTATCACACAATCCATGATGAGATTTTTAAGCATAGCTTCGTCTCCAATCATGGAGTCTCAAAGATTTAGGTCATTCATCCATCGTAGCTTTTCTGATGATCGTGAGCAGTTTGCATTCTGCTTTTGATTTAACAAATCTCTCGGCAGATTCATGAATAGTTTCAGGATAGCAAGTTGGGTATTTCCCACTTGAATCCCACATGAAGTACCTCGTACAACGTGGCTATGGTTATATGAGATTTCGACCAATGGGAGGTGTCTATTCCAACAAGTGTCGAAATCGATCACGCAGATACGCAACATGTCCTTTAGATAATTCTTTCACTCAAGCCAACAGTATATGGATGGTATCCAATACTCATACCAAGATCTGTTCTCATGGCTCTTGGAGTGATTACTAGAAACTTGATGTGAAACGACTTGTGGAACAAAAGTTGCTAAATTTCAGCTTTTGTAATGAAAACTTGTTAAATAAGGTCTTAGGCGACAACATGGAATCGGTTCCAAGTTGAAGGTTTTTATGTGAATTCAAAAGTTGTTTCGCAATTTCAAATAATTTTGAAATACCTTAACTTTTGTAGATGATGGATGAGTTTATTCCTTAATTAAAATATTTATTGTTTTCAAAACGAAGCGCGTATTTTCACTCCGAAAATTTGGTTTATTTTCAAAAGAAAACATCGGTTATCCTTTAAAGTTTTTCGAGAGGAGTAAATAGTTTATGAGGAAATTGCAGTAAAGTTTATGAAATGGTTCGTAAAACCACTTTATTGAGTAAGAAGAAAATATTTCTATTAAGATAAATCGTAGTTTGCGGTTTTGTGTTAAAGCAACACTTAGTAAGGTGATTGTTAAAACAACTTATAAGGTAATAGAAAAAAAAAAAACGATTTATTTATTATTTATAGGGTAGTAGTGAAATCGTAGTTAACCTTGTGATATTTTGGTAATACAACAATTCAGGTTGTAAGATAACTCGTGAAATAATTTGTAAAATAGCTTATAAGGAAACAATTTATTGTTTGTCAAATAGTAGAAGATTTCGTAGTTCAAGAAGTAGGGTGGTAGTAAAATACTTAGTACGGTAAAGGCAAAATAGTTTGTGAGGTAAGAGTACCAAGTTTTATGTTTTTAAATCAGACAGTGGCTAACACAGCTCACTAAAAGGGTAAAATAGTTTATAAGACCGTAATATAACTTGCAGGAAAAATTTGTAATATAGTTTATAAGTTGTTATCGCAATTGTTTGTTGTTTTATAAAACAATAGTAGGGTAATGAATCGATTCATCCCATTATAAGAAAATAGTTGGCAAGGCTTTAGTAAGGTCGTTGATTACAAAGTATTAGTAAAGTTGCAAAATTTTTGGTTTAATGGCACCATAGTAAGACTTTTCGTAAAATGACCGTGAAATGGTCGGTAAAATATTCGAAAGCAGTTTGCGTTAGATAAAGACGAAGTTTACTATTTCATAAGAGGGCAGTAGGACAGACCGTTGGTATTTCAAAGGGATGAGTGGAAGATTAGGGATTCGTTCAGAAAAATATGACTTGAGTTGCAAGTTGACTCTTGGTATATTTTTAGATCTTTTAGTCGTTCATTTGTTATTCATGTTTATTGAGGGGTTCCCTTTGTAGATGTCGAGGTGTGGTGTTCCTAAAACGGCTAGAGGTGAAATCCGGTTCATCAATTGCGTACGAGTTTTGGGGTAGAGGTGACACTCTTTTCGCAATGGATGACGAGATGACTTCGATCTCAACGCCTAAGATAATGATAATAGGATGGGATGATCGAGACATGGATTGCAATGATTCAGTAATAGAGGTTTAATGATTCTGTAATGAAGACAATAAGTCGATGGGAAGGGAAACATAAGACATGGTATTGTAGCGACCCAAAAATATAATCTAAGCATAGAGTAATGTCGTGCGGTAAATAAAATTTTAGTTAGTCGCGCGTAATGTGCTAAGCAAGTCTAAATGGTACTTAAAATCATTAACTCGCATTATGCAATGTTTTTGTTAGTTATGTATAATCTGTTCAGCAAATCTCATACATAACGTAGGCACGGAGGGCGCGAAGTGGTGACGTAAAGTGGTCCATTTCAACATGGATCACTGTGATGTTCTTGCGCGAAGTGGTAGTGTGCATCATATGCCAGGCAAATCTCCATGCACGTTGCTAGTAAGATGTAGACGCGGAGGCGTAAGGTAGTGGTGTAAAATGGTCAGTTTAGAGAGTGTAGTAATGAGAAAGGCGTTCCACTTAGGAGAACAGTATCGTAGTGAGAAGATGTTGAGACGTCAGTATGTGATGTGTAGGAGTAAACCTTTGTAACTCTTATGATGAACACACATGAAGATTTTTACCATTTTTAGAAGTCAATCAGGAGGTCAAGTGGACATACCACTATTATAACTACTTTCAGTATTGCAACATTCACCTCTGAGTCGGACATAGGTGATCAGGCTATGTCTCACTGTCCCTGGTTGAATATAGGTGATCAGGCTATATTCACCCGAGGTTCAATGAATCTTGCAATGCTTAGCTTAGTTATACTAGTAACATGTCCTAATGCTTTAAAGTTTATTATGAAAGGTTGAACAATTATTCAATTTATGTGGGGGAGAAGGCGTAGCGCAGTGGTATGTAAACATACGTATAAGTAAAGCAATCATAGCTAATAGTGAGGTTAAGTTGTCAGTAATAAAACACATATCTTATCAAAGATGACTTCAACGAGTCATAAGTGAGGCAATCAGCTTGGCAGGCAGGCATGTGACGGTCATAGGATTAAATTTTTGTAAAAGTGGTTATAGTCTAGGTTTGAAAAATACCTAGTTCTCTATAACCTTGGCTCTGATGCCAACTGTAACACCCCCAAAAATGGTTTGCAGCGGAAGAAAAAGTTTTTGGGATGCTACTCAGTTGGATCATAACACAAGTGAAACATAATAGCTTTTTCGTAAAAGATTTCATTTATTGAAATAAAATAGAGTTTACAAAGGTTGACTTGTTGCGGAAAAATGGCCCATTAATAAAATGTGGTCCCCATTTGTAAATCAGAGTCATCTATGACCATGCCATGCCAATGCCCAAGCGCCTCCAGAGTTAGCTATCGCCTTTTCATCCTGAAAATACATGCTAAAAAGTCAACACAATGGTTGAGTGAATTCATAGGTTTAGTAAATAAGCAGTTGATCACAAGATTTTCAAGTTTAAGATAAGCCATGGGCTACGTTGTTATACACCCATAAAAGATAGTTGATATTATTGCACTAAGCTCATGACACCAAACTAACTGCATACACCTAAATTACTGGTGTAAGTAAATAAAATTGCCCCTCTGAGATGTAATAGCCAATTACATAGAGATACCAAATATAGTGCACCCCGGTTATTTCCGATAACCGAGTCGGGGTCGTCAATTCCCATAGTACTATCCACGATATTTGCGTTCACTCGCAAGTGATTAATGGTTCATGATGTAGGGGACTTTTGGCAAACAACTTAGGCAGAGTCATAATATCAAGTGAACAGCAAACAGTTTTCAAGCAATTGTGATCATAAAAGCAGTAGTAGCATGTATTCTCCCCCAAGGAGTTTATAAAACAGTTAAAAGAGTAAAAGTGGGGCTATGAACTCACCTTGCAAATGGTATCCGAGTAGTGTAAGGTCAAGTAGTATGAGCACGAAGTACCGTCACGCGACCTATAATTAGCATGGCAAGTCTTAGTTTATTGTTTTTATCCATGATTTAATGTATTGAAAACGGTTGAAGTATTTTCAAGAGTTTGAGTTTATCGTTGCTTGTGTTGGCAATGATTAAGTTTAAACAAGTTTCGAAATGCTTATAAGTCTTTGGCTCTTGAAAAAGTGAGTGGGACAGTATACGAAACATTCGTATAAGAGTTGGCTCGAGTATATTTATTAAAGTGGAAATATTTATAAATTAACTTATATTTATTTGATTTTGTTTAGTTTTGAAAAGTATATATATATATGTACAATATATATTTTATTTAAGTTGCGGGAAAATATTATATTTAGAAAAGTATAATATTTTCTAGTTTATGCAAATGTGGTTGTCAAATAGAAATATGTACCAATTTTATTTATGTGACGAAGACTTGTAGAAAATATAAATTTTATTATCTTTTAGAAGTTTTAGGATGGGAAGCGTTAAGTGTAGATCTTGGAGGGTCCAAAGTTGTAAAGGTTTATATAAGTTTCAAATTTTATAAGTATTTTAAGAAAATGTGTTAAATGGTTCAAAGTAGAGGGTTGAAATCGTAGATATTAATATTAGTTTACAAAGCTTATAAGAGATTTTAAGAAATATGATAAGAGGTGCGAAGTTTGGGGACTAGTTTTGTTAAGATACCCAAGTTACAAGTATTAAAAAAAAGGGATGGGTAACTGCCATGAGGCAGTTTCGAACCCTCAACCTCTACTGCCAAGAGACCACGCTCCCACCAACTGAGCTAGGGACCCTTTTGTGTTAAGTTTCGCAACGTTATACTATTTAATGAGCATGTTGACTGTTTCATGTTTGATTTATATTTCCTTCACAGTAGCAAGTATCGAAGGTCTTGCATGCATATGCATGACTTTTGTGTTTCTTCTCCAAGGTTGTTTTATAACCCAAAGTTTTCATGTAAGACATAAATATGGTTAAGCACTTGACGAGTCACATTGATGCCGTAGTGAACCAAAGAGCCTTGTTTCGTTTCGATGTTTATTGACAAGACCCGATATGAGTTTTTAAACCAAAGAAGTTCAAGTCGAGCTAGTGAGATTCTCATCTAGCTTATTTTCTAGTGAACCGAGTGCTTGTTACTAACAAGCTCTCGTATGGTATAATGGGTCTCGGTTTGTGAGTTGAGCTTCCAAGCCCGGCGCGAGCTTGGACTTGTCTTTAGCCACTCGGTTGTGTATAATGTTTACAAAAGTGTTCGATGGGTAAATTAGAATCGGAATAAACTTGAGTCGAGCCAATAATTTCAAGGTAAGTAGGTTTCCAAAAGTGAGCTATACGTTATTGAATTTCATGGAACCGTTTGCACATCATGTATACATTTTCGAAATGACTTTCAAAAGCTTCCAAGGTTACTAAACTTGTGTTAAAATCCGAATAAACCAAGGTGATTATTTTTATAGTTTAGCATGCATGTTTTACTTTAAAGAGGTACCACATAAGCTTAATAACACATGATGAGGATGTCAAGTTCATAAGCATCGAGTTTACGTAAAGTTTATGTCGTTGTTTATGTTTAAAGATTGTATGCTAAACAAAACATAGATGTATGAAATGGGTGAAGTTTTAACGCAAGGAAAACCATAATGAAGGTGAGTAAGTGACTTACAATGCTTGAGTGAGAGTGAGTGAAGCGAAGGCCAAGACTCAAGAAAACTCGAATACAAGTTATGTCCAAATCGACTTAGAGCAAGAACCCAACAACCACTAGAGTATCAAACCCCTTGAAGACCTTGACCTTGTGAAAATTTTTGGTAAGTGATATATGTAATGAGCCTAGGCTCGTGGGTTTTTAAGAAGAAGAAAAGAAAGAACCTTTGGTTAAAGACCATGAGTCTTTGTTGAGCTTGGATACATGCAAAACTTGATTTTACTACAACCTAGGAAGTATCTTAAGAACAAGCAAATGATTTGGCTTTTCTTGGGTGGTATTCGGCAGTCATAGGACAAGAGGGACAAGAAGGTGAGTTGTGTGCATGGGGAACATGCTTCCCAAAAGTCAACTATTATAGATACATGATGGATATTGTGTTTATTTTCTCTAACAAGGTTTCAAATTTAGTGCATTTACAAGTTTTTGTATGAGATGAGAATACTTTTGTGAGCCCATCCAGTTACAAGAAAAAGGGAAGGATAGGGTCTCAAATTTTTCGTTACGTATATCGTGTCCCGTTTGAGCTTAAATGTGAGTCACGGTGTTCCGGTTTGAGGTTTTTGACCAACGTATAATATATAATTTAGCGTGTTTTTATAAAGGTAACAAAAATATAAAAATAAAATATTAATTCTAACTCGTAGAAATATTTATTTGACTTTAGCCATAATTAATTTAGTGTCGGTACGCGTGCGGCTCGTAAGACAAGAAAATTCCTTGTGAGACTGATTTCAGTTATCAGTAAATATCGGGCATGATTAGGTGAGACTACTCGGAGTTGCATAAATTTTTATGCAATAAAATGAAGCGTACATGCTAAAATGCTCAAATAAGTTTTGATAAACAATCTAGTTTATTAATACGAAGGTTGATGATAGTGAAATTTTACAGGTGGCTACAAGGTTTCATCGTTAAACTTAAAATTAACGTATCTTTTTCGTTATAAACCCGTTTTAACCCGTTCAAGCGGCCATGGTTTCATTTTTAAGTCTATTTTCTGAAAATATAAACCAAAATAATCTACCACTTACTGAAATTTCCATATTTTACAAATTTGGACAGACCTTAATTTTGTGTTGACGAAAATGATTTTTCTAGTGTAGAACTTGTTTTAACCCTTTCCAATCAACACCAAAACTATTCTAAACCTAACATACACCTTCTTTGGGTGTTATGCGTTCCTAAACTTCACCAACAATGATAGAAAACATATGATTACCAGTTATAACTCTTGAGTCCATAAAAAATAGAAAAACATGTAAAGAGTGGTATGAATACATATAATACTTGCATATTTTGATATGAGAACATAAAAATAGATCCATTAGGAGTATGAAAGATTAAGAAAATTATTTAGAACACTTACTTGTAAAATGAAGAGGTTTTGGTAACAAGGTACTTAATTTCTTAAAGGTTTTTATTTCAAAACCTACACTAGAACTCTAGATTGATCTTGAAAACACTTGAACTTGTAAAAATTGGTGATTTCTTCTTCTTGTTCTTGTTCTTGGCTTGGACGAAAACCACAAGGATGGGGGAGAGAGTTCTATTGAAAATTTGCTTCTTAGGATATTATGAATGTTTTTCTTAGCTTAAGTCTTAAGAGTAAGTATAAATATCTAGCTAAGGATATAATGGTAGTTTAGGTGGTAAAATTTGGCTAGTCACCATAGTGACTGGGGGGGGGGGGGCATGGACATGGGGATAAGGGTGAAGACTTGGTGTAGTTTTGATGATTAAATGAGTTTAAAGTTAAGTATAATGTATGTTTTGTACATATAACTAGTTATTAAGTGTAGCATTAGCTAGAAATCGATTTGAACGAAACAAATGAAATATATCGAAGTTATAAAATTTATAAAGTTACATTTCTCGCAAGTATCGGGTGATTATATAATTATCGCATCGAAATAACGTAAACCGTCGTAAATATATATATGTACTAAATAAATTCAAAACATCGGGTAAAATAATAATATAGTTTTTATAGTCTTAAAATGAGTATAAAAATATATCTGGACAATTGTTGGAAGTGTCGGATCAATTGATCAAAATAAATGATCGTACGATAGCGTTTATTTAATAAATAAATATACGTTAATGAAAATATGCACACCCATGCATGAACTAATATGGAAATGATGTTACTGATGATATGTAGATTAACTCTAGTCTATATGAAGCGTTCTCAATGATGTTCCATGAATACGCAACTTAACCCTCACGGTTACGCGAATTTGATACTCGTAAACCTAGTTTACAAAAATGATGAATAATAATCATGAATATAAATTTTTCTCCGGGAATGAATAGTGTTTTGTGAATAGTAAAATTTGGAAATAACCTCTCAAAATATCAAATCGACTTAAAAAACGATGAATAGTAAAATGATGAATAGTAAACGATGAATAGTAAATTCCCGAGATGAATAATAAAAATTTCAAAGTTTGTAAAATGACCTGAAATTGAGAATTGTCACAGATAGCAATACCGATTCGATCCGAGCTTTCTTGGAATAAGTTCGGCAGCGGATCACGAAATCTTGGTCATCTTCTCTATCTAATGAATGGGGAGTCTGCTTTAAAATTGAAAATCGTCCGCCCTGCACGCACCCCCCGAGCATATGCTTCAACAGGAATCACACAAAGGTAGATTAGAAACCTATAGTAAAATGACCGCCCGTAACCCAGCAGATAAAGTACATTTACATAGTCCGTTTTAGGGATTGGCGACTTACCCATTCAGTGACTTTGGCACTAGATCACTTAAGGTATGTACAAACACAATACCAACTTAGTTAAGTGATCAAAGAATTTATTTTTCCTCGAAACTCACATTTTTATGTAACAAAACATTTTTACAAATTATTTTTGTAATTATTAAGAAATGTTTTAATAAGAAAAATAGAGTTGAATTTCAAAATCTCAAACAGCTATATTTCCCACCCAAACCATATAAAAATTTCACCAGATAATTTTTTACCGCATCAGGACAGAAATAGGAGCGTATTCCGGGACGGTCCCGTAAACATAGCGACTGTCCCGTATATATATGAGACCGTCCAAGGTTTAAGGGACCGTCCCCCGCTCCTCTTGGTGACTATAAATACAACACTATTTTACAACCAAAAAAAAAATTAAGTCCTCTTAGCACAAAAATATTCTGATTTCTAAACCTCTCTTCTTTGATCACTATAACTTGTTTGTTATGTGTTTATAAGTGATCCCGCTACCTTCTATCTTCTACCTCTAAGTGCAAGATAAGAACGCTCGTATTCACCAAGAAACGAAGTTTTATAGATTAGGCATCACACACACGTAAGTTGCATTACGATTCTCTTCTCATCTAAACTCTTTCTATATCTTCTTCTTGTATATTGGTGTATTCAACTTTTGTGTGAGTCGAGATTAGTTGTGATTTGTGTAGATTTGGACAAGGTGTTTGTCCGTGTATTGTTGTGTGTAGATTAGGACAAGGTGTGAGTCCGTGAAGTAGGACGTGGTGAAAGTCCATGTACTGTTTGTGTAAGTTTAAACAGGTGTGTCCGTGTAGTTTTGTGATTAGGACGAAGTGAAAAGTCTGTGGTGTGAAGACTTGGATTGGGTGAAGATCCAAGAGGACGAAGTGAAGAGTCTGTGAATCTTTGTGTGTTAAATTGTATTGAGTGAAGGTCCAAGTGAACGTGGTGTTAGATTGTGTAGGATCGTGTTTTGGTGTGTAGATTGGTTCTAGCTAGGATTAAGACTCGACATTCTGCTTAGTGTCGTAAATTGGTGTAAGCGTTGGTGTACGGTTTTCTCCGCCAGAAGGGAGTTTGTTGACATAGTGATTGCGAACTCACGAGTGTGATACTCAATGAGTGGAGTAGGGCGAAGAGTGAGCTTCGTGCCAAACCACTATAAATCTTTGTGTATCGGTTTGGTTGTTTCTATCTTATTATCTTTTTTTTATCCATATATTATTTATTTCATGCATATCTATCGTATTCATATATATTATTGATTGATATCACAGAACCTCAAATCAAACAACTTTCAAGAAAATAACAAAAAGTTTCAAAAGTTTTAAAACGTAATTAACAACGGTGATACTATTCAGAGACAGGTTACTCAAGACCTTTATAGTTTCTATAATTGATATCAGAGACAGGTTACTCAAGACCTTTAATGTATATTGTACCTTAAAGCTTGAATCGATCTATGGAGTCTCAAAGAATTCTAGAAGGGCAATCTTTTCAAGAATCACAATTTTTCCCATAGGACCACCTACAATTATAAACCCATAACATTAACAACAAATGTACATTCTTTAAAAACCAAGAACAATATTTTAGTAAATAGGAAAATGCACTATGTTCTTACCGTATTATGCAGAGGCAATGTCGATCGATGTAATCTAACCGGAGCTATAAATCAATGAGTAAAGTGGAATGAGATTGTGAGTAATTTGCTTGCCTACCAACACGGGGTTTGTGAATAGGTGGTCGGGATAGTGTGGTAACGAATTAGTGCAACGGAGCCAACGAAGATTGTCTCTGAAGATGAAGGGGTATATTAGTCATTTCCTATATATTGACCTTGACTATCGAAATAACTAACCGACGTTAGCAAAAAGTAGCTATCGATGATTGCTTTGCAAAAGAAAAAAACACTAATATCATTTTTGCAATAAAATTTCTCTCGATGTAAATTTTACGCATTTGAGCTAATTTAAAAATCATTTTTACAATTTATCATATAATTATTTCTCTATTTTCTCATTTTAAAAAATTTTCTCTTTTGATCTAAGTCTATCTTAGTAAATATAATACGGAGTAGTTTTAAAACTACAGAGTATTATCGAAACAAAAATAAAAAAGGGTTTTTCTAACTTGTGCCCTAGGGCACAAGTTAAGCACACCAAAAGTACATCAGGACTCACAAAAAAGTACACAGTGATTCACATAAAAGTACATACAGGTGTACTTTTATGTGGGTCATAATGTACTTTCATTGTACTTTTTTTGTGCTTAACTTGTGCCCTTAGGTCACAAGTTAGAAAAACCCAATAAAAAAACATAAAAAATAGCAGCATCTATCATCTTGAATGATCTTATATAGTCCTGACAAGTCTCTACACAAACACATTATTTGCCAGCTCTCTCTTCTCAAACCTTCCTCACCGATCCAATTTCAACACACACTAAAAAACACACAACATGAGCTGGTGGTGGGCTGGAGCAATCGGAGCTGCAAGGGTAAAAAATCTCAACTCATCTTATTCACAATCATTTTATTTATCAGCGGATAACATATCCGCTAACATTTGTTACTATTTATTGATTTCGTTATTTGTATTAATTCTAACAGAAAAAGCTAGACGAAGATGAGGCCCCACCAAAGTACCAAAGCGTGGCCTTAATAATCGGCGTTACTGGGATCGTGGGCAACAGCCTCGCCGAGATCCTTCCACTCTCGGACACCCCGGGAGGCCCGTGGAAGGTTTACGGCGTGGCGCGTCGCCCACGACCCGATTGGAACGCCGATCACCCCATCGAATATATCCAGTGCGATATATCCGACCCAGAACAAACCGTAACCAAACTATCCAACCTTAATGATGTTACTCATTTGTTTTATGTCACATGGGCTAATAAAGAAACTGAAAAAGAGAATTGTGAGATTAATGGGAAGATGTTTAAGAATGTTTTGGATGTTGTTATTCCTAATTGTGGAAAGTTGCAACATGTTTCGCTGCAAACGGGCCGAAAACATTATTTGGGCCCGTTTGAGCTGTATGGAAAGGTGGCACATGATCCACCTTTCCATGAGGATTTACCTAGGCTAGATGCTCCTAATTTTTATTATACTTTGGAGGATATATTGTTTGAGGGTGTTAAGCAAAAGGAGGGTTTAACTTGGTCTGTTCATAGGCCTGGGACTATATTTGGGTTTTCGCCGTATAGTATGATGAATATACTAGGTTCGTTATGTGTTTATGCGACGATTTGTAAACATGAAGGGGTGCCATTTAAGTTTCCCGGTACTAAGGAAGCTTGGGAGAATTATTCTGATTCTTCTGATGCGGATTTGATTGCTGAACAGCATATTTGGGCTGCAGTTGAACCATATTCGAAAAATGAAGCGTTTAATATTAGTAATGGTGATGTGTTTAAATGGAAGCATTTTTGGAAGGTGTTGAGTGAGCAATTTGAGGTTGAGAATGGCGGGTTTGATGAGAGTGTTGGGAAGATGAGTATGGTCGAGATGATGAAGGATAAAGGGGCTGTTTGGGATGAGATTGTGAGGGAAAAAGGGTTGGTAAGTACTAAATTGGAGGATGTTGGTGTGTGGTGGTTTGTCGATATGATACTCGGTGGTGAGTGTATGTTGGATACTATGAACAAGAGTAAAGAACATGGGTTTTTAGGGTTTAGGAATTCTAAATCTTCTTTGATTTCTTGGATTGATAAGATGAAAGGGTACAAGATTGTTCCATAGATCTGAAGCTTGTTGATTATGTTTTCTTGTTCTTTTTTATGCTTTTATGTTCTATGATGTGATATTGTATTTGTAAGAAAAATGAATAAAATGGTTTGGTTATTGGAATTGTGTAAATTGTGAGTGTGTTTCAGTTTATTGGTTTATAATAAGATGGTGTTTGTTTCATACATGGATGCCTGCCAATGAAGCAATGAAATAGTTATCATTGGCAAACTCATTTTTTAGGAGTCCATGCTGCTTTTTAGATTAAGAAATTAAGGTAAAAGTTGACACGCAATTAAAGACACTAATCATCCACTAATGGTTTAAAGTCTTAAAGATGACCCATAAGACCCCAAAGTTCAACAAAAGAAGCCCTTTAGTACACAAGCAATCGACCCACTAATCAAAGTGAAATTGTGGATGTGAGTTGACTTCAACTGTCTGCTTGGTAGTTTTCTTATCATTTGCTTCTGCTACATAAAACTTCTGATTGTATGGAAATTTGTCATCATGAGTCTCGAACGAACTCGACCCAAACATGATAGCAATCGAGAGAGACGAAGCATATCATTAGTACCATCACTAGATGCTCTGCTTGTCGACATTCAAGTAAGCAATCCCTCTACTATAATCGGTCCGATTGTGTAAAATACAGGTCTCAAGTACAAAGCTGGTGAATGGTGCACTAAGCTATATCCTTGTGACCACTAACAAGTAGTGTTTATAAAGTATAAGCAATATCCAAATAGTGCTTTAATCGTGGGATCCTCTGAGCTTGCACATGAGATTGAGCAGACGATAGACGAGGTTTGGCTAATCCAACCAAGACAACGTGAAATATAGGTAGAATGCATTTGAAATCTCTTGTAAGTATTGACAACCTTTTTAATCAAACCAAGCAAATTGGCATTAAACCAATATATGTATGTAGCAAACTATATTATTTTGGACTTCTGAAAAAGCCATTATCTTACTATAGTTTACCCACAAAATACCAGATAGTCCGTATAAAGGTATAGTAAATTAGTAATAATAAAAATGTTAGTCGCACTACTTCGTATTTTCTTTCACTTTTTTATTGTAATTTTTCTGATAATCCGTTATATTGGAACTTCGAATAGAAGTAGCAAGGAGCACTTCTAATGTACCAAGTTCTAGCCAGCAATGTCTGCATTCTGCAAGGCGCATAGCAGTTGGCATCAAGCACCAAGACTATTAGAGACATCTAGATCATCATCCGAATCCAATCAGTAATCACGAAAAGAATTAGAACTAGATTATAAATTTATAACCACACAACGCCAACTAGCATGACCAAAATGGTCTGACTCTGCATTGTTAAATCCAAGACAGACCTCAACTGAATAACACAGACAACCAGTAACAATAACATAACTGACAACAAAACAGTAAGGGACAACAACAAGCAATCAAGCTCGAACATCACTGCAGTCTTTTTTTGAAAGGCAATTAACGTCACTGCAGTCTTTGATCATGTTTGAGAATTCAGAGCTATACCTTAAATCTGATAGGAACACCAAGAGTGCCAAGAACAACTGTTTTTTTTTAATACTTCTGGTTCTTTCTTTTACGGTTCTTTATATTTCGAACCTTATATATGCTTATCGTATTTGATGTAAGGAAGTGATGATGTTTAAATAATCCATACTTTTTTATTGGAGAACTGGCAACAGCTAGAAGATACTTGATGTTGATGGCATTGAATTCTTTCATTTTTATATATCAGAAATATTTTAGTATGTAATTATCTGACCTACTTTTATTAGTATAAACTTAATTTTGAAAGCGATTATTAACCAGCATGTTGAGAGATAAACTGAGAAAAGGCTTTAGAGTATCCGAAGAAAGATGCAAATAAAAGAAACCATGTATACAAAAACCCGAAGTCATCAACCAAAAAACAAAGGAATATGTTGTTAGTACTTCAAAAACCGGTTTTGAAGATCCTGATACACGATACGTATCACGACACTTTGTATCATATGATCACGATCCTAGCACTCTTGTAAAATATTTACACTGTCCTAGTGACTGTGTTGCACAAGTGATGGTCTTTTGCTCTGTACTCATCAGCATGTCACTCTTGATAGCAGCTTTCTTAGTACTTGAACAACAGCGGATCTTCCACAATTTTATCTTCATTGTGAGAAAAGATATCAATAGGGGCAGTCGTGAAGCCTAGCTTGCTGTGCTTGGAAGCCTTCTCGTTATCAAGATAGATTACTATCACAGATATGTCATCATGGAAATGCCGTCTGATACCCCTTTCGATTTTCATGATATCCTTATATCTCAGTTCCCTCTTCTTTGTAGCCTCACGAATCGCTGCTGCTACCAATCTTTTAGCTATTCCCTGGAACATGTAATTTAAACAATATGTTATGAATCGTTTAACAAAACTGAAGTGCTTGTTTATCATATTCCTGTGTAAGTGTGTTTGTCACGAGTTGAAAATGTTACTAACCGCTCTTGGATTTTTGTATACGATATCAACTGCTGCTTCATCACTTAAATGCTCCCAAAGTCCATCAGAAGCAAATATCAAAAATAAGTCTTGAGACCTAAGTTTTCTAGAAATGATGGAAGGTTCTGCAGTCAACACAGGCTTTTTCAAAGGAACATGGTGTCCATATTGCAGAAGACGTGGGTCCCTGTGAAATTCGGGTTTCTTCAAATAAAAATCACCTATAGATCTTGATACCTGAAAAGGAATAATTATTTGGAACATTAATAAACATCAACTGGCATTAATGGAAAAAAGTTTAGGAAGAGAGGAGCGGCTAGTGGGTATCAATTCCTATTGTTTCCGAATGAAATCGGATGTGCATAAGAGAACTGCTAGTCTCTATCTTAAAAGTATCATGAGTTATAAAGATGAGGATAAGATAGAAAAACACATCATCTCTGGAATATTGAGTCATGAAATGTTGATGACTAAGATCTTCATGCATGGAATACTTGTTACATTAACTTCAACTGCACGAGATGATGGCCCAGAGTAGAACATGTGATTCCTGGAAAAGTAGGGAAGGCATAACCCCTTTTAGAGGACTTAGACCAAGGGTTGGTGCAATGATGCTTCTCAAAAAAGTAATAAGGGAAGTGACAAAAATAATTGAGCATAAGATGCCACTTCTGAAAGCATTTGCTTATAACTCGTTTTAGGCTATCTTTTCAAAAAGTAAAAAAGGCAAAAAGGATCTAAAATCAGGTGAAGATCAGAAGTGAGTTGAAACTAAAGCATATCAGAAGGAATAGAAAGCCATATATATTGGCAACTTTGCAATAATTCCTCATGGCTTATATGGTTCACAGAATGTATAATCCTGAAACTCGATGCATCATGTAAATGTGACATATGAGGATCTCTGATCATCTTCACATCTTATTTTACACTTGATGGTTAGAAAATAACATTTTTCTTGAGACTGAACCATGATAACTAGGGATTTATTTATTAATTTTTGGGGAGGGGGGTATGATCGAATAACTAAAATAAAGAGAAGTATTAGAAAACAGAGTTCATCTAGCACATATTCACCATAACACATGGAAGTTCGAGGTTTAGTGCATCAATTCAACATAAACAGTACCAGTTAGAAAGAGCAACTCTACCTGAATAATACCCTTGATTCTCCAAACTCCGCGAATATAAACAACGACAGGTGAATCACCAGGATGCTGTGCTTCAACCTCCTTCCTCACCTCCTCATAAGAAACATTATGATCTCTTGACAAACGCTCTGCAACCACTCTAGGCTTTCCACCAACAGACACTTTCTGCCCAAGGACTACTCGCGAATCCCCAAGGTTAGCAACATGTAATTCATCATTAGAAATAGCACCTACAAGACAACACGATCCAACCGACGCAATCTGCGGTCTAATAGGCAGCTGATGCTTAACAAACTGAAAAAACTTCTCCTCGGTAGCACTAAATGCTTTCTTTATAACATCGGGAGATATACCTCCTTGCTCTGTTGCATACTCTGCACAACAATTACAAATAACCACAAATAAATACAAATCCTACATTTGATCAATAACACTGCGAATTACACCATCTGACTCTAAAATTTCAACATTCAAATGTATAATCGAAAAAAATGTATACACAGAAGAACATCCAGATTTCAGAAATACCTATTGAACTTTTCAAATGAATACACAGTCACAAATAAAAGGCTCAACAGCTACAAATAGATCATCATTCAACCTCCTCAATACTACTTCATACAATAAAGACATTTAAGTGAATACACAAATACTTGCAATTACATTCGATCAACAAATCACACATACACACACATCCATCAACATTCAAACTACACAAACTTCGACTTACGGGGTGTTTGTTTAAGCTTATATGTGGGCTTATGAGCTTATTCGTTTTACGGCTTTCCGGCTTATTTTTATTTCGAGACTTATAGGCTTATATGAGCTTATCATATCATAATAAAAAACTAATATAAGTCCACAAGTCTCGAAATAAGCCAGAAAATTGAGGCTCACGAAATATAAGCCGAAAAACAAATAAGCTCATAAGCCACATATAAGCTTAAACAAACACCCCAAATCACACATTCACACAAAAGCACCTAACTATATCATTTCATCAATAAAACGCGTAAATTAGACTAATCTAAAAACCTAGCCTTTAAAACTTAAATGTAAAAAAAAAAAAAAAAAAAAAAAAAAAAAAAAAAAAAAAAAAAGGCACTTACTGTGCATAAAAGGAAACAAGTGACTATTAACAAATCTAGAAGCTTCAGGGCCACCATGACCATCATAAACACCAACATAAGTAGCAGAAGGTGACGTGTACACCTGGCTTTGATCTTCTAGATTCGAATTAGCTTGCACAACTGCAATAGAAAAATCTCCTGAAGCATGTTGTTTTAAATCATTGTGCCATAGTAATACGTCACCGTGACGTCGTCCTATGCATCTTTCTAACGGTTTTGCACACATACGCAACATGATTTTGTATTTAACGGAATTTTGTTATTTAACGGAATATTCGATTTTGAAGGAACGTTGACGGGAAATGAGGGATGGTTTGTTTTTGTGAAGGTTTTTTTGAAGGTGGGAGATGGTGTTTTATAGGGAGGGGGAAAAAGTGAGGAGGAATAATAACGTGTGAGATGAAGGGGGTGATGATGTGGAGGGTGTTTTTGTAATTTTCTCTTTGTGTTTTTCAAACCGTGTTGTGTATGTGTATACGTGTTGTATACGGGAACAAATAAATGAGGTTATTAGTGTTCGTCATCAAGGGTGCGTTTCATTATACTAGCATGAATCACAATCAAGTTTATTAGTTTGGAGTATTGGAATATATCTATCGATCATTATCATATTTGATATCAATATTTATGAAACAAACACTATTATTAAAACGAAACTGTTATATATTGTGACTTCACCTCCTAAGGGTAGTCTAGTAATTTTGGTCTAAAGGGTATTTTGATCTTTTTAGCAGTTTCTTAAGAAGAATCTAGAAAAGGAGATATTTAAAAAGAATTATCTAGAGATTAGTAGAAATTATATTATGAAATATCTAGGATATTTAGGTTAGAAGCTTCTAGAATCATATTAGCCATTAGTATAAATAAGGGCTAATCCTTTTTCATTTGAATACACTCATCTTGTATCCTTTTATTTGTAATACAAGAAACTTTTGTCTGATCTCCTTTTGTTTTGCTACTGATTATTCTCGATTATTCTCCCCTGATCCTAACAAATTGGTATCAGAGCCACTCGATCGATTTGAAGCAAGCTACAATTTTGTGGGTCATTGAATTGGTTGGATTCAATCCCCTTCTGGTTGATTTCAAGAATCAATTTCTTGATATTGTTTGAATTTGTCTTTTGTTCGGTGGCTTGCTGATTCGATTTGTTGGAAACATCAGGTTTGCTGTTTTTTTGTTATTCTTCAATCAATTCTTGCTTCTTGTTTGATAGATTGAAGTGTTTGTGGATTGAGATTTAGGATAATCAGTTGTTGTTAGTTATTGTTGTGGGAGGTTTGGTTTCAGAATATTAGAAAACCCGTTTGAATAGCTATGTCTTCTCAAACATCATCATCTGTTAGTGTCGTTGAGAAGTTTAATGGGATATATTCTGCTCGAAGTCTGTGCCTCTATGGTTTGCGTCTGACATAATTAGTTTTGGGCCTTTTGGTAATCTGTTTTGGTGGAGAGTGGGCTTGCATTTGAATTTTGAATTTAAGGTTTTTTGATGTCGCCTTAATGGAATTGGTAGGAATTGTTTTGGAAACTGGATATCGTAGGTTTGAAGGCTCGGTCAGTATTTGTTTTGCTTTGGTATTTGCTATGGAATTTGTTCGTATTTAGACTGTAATTCTTATTGGATAAGTGGGTCGTTGGTATTATTATCCGTATCATATTTGGGGCGTTTGAATTATCAGATGCAATTCGTCAAGTTATTTATTAACTTGAATTTGTTTGATATGGATAATAAGTTTGAAGTTGGACCGTAAAACTTATCAATAGGTGGGTCATTAGAATTTGAATTTGGTATTTGCATTTGAAGATCAATTTGGTGTTTGAAGACTTGGTTATAATCAGGTCGTTTGAATTTTGTTCGATCGTTTAGAATTTGTCAGTTTGGAAATTTTGGATCTTCGTTTGTCGGGCTTTTTTGAAGTTTGTTGCCTAAATTTGATTGTAGCTGGTGAAGATCGTTTGAGCCGATTGGTTTGTTCGGTTAGCCGTTTTGAATTTTTCGGCTAACATTTGATTGTTCGTTTTTTGAAGTTATCGGCATTTGTTTTGGATCGATTTTGTTTCGGATAGCTTTTGGGAATCGATCGTTTGATTTGAAATTGGCTAGTATTTCTAGCCTCTGGAACTTGGAATTAGATATGGCGCTACTTAGGAGTTGAACTCAAGGTGGAGATTGTTAGATATTGTGACTTCACCTCCTAAGGGTAGTCTAGTAATTTTGGTCTAAAGGGTATTTTGGTCTTTTTGGCAGTTTCTTATGAAGAATCTAGAAAAGGAGATATTTAAGAAGAATTATCTAGAGATTAGTAGAAATTATATTATGAAATATCTAGGATATTTAGGTTAGAAGCTTCTAGAATCATATTAGCCATTAGTATAAATAAGGGCTAATCCTTTTTCATTTGAATACACTCATCTTGTATCCTTTTATTTGTAATACAAGAAACTTTTGTCTGATCTCCTTTTGTTTTTTGCTCTGATTATTCTCGATTATTCTCCCCTGATCCTAACAGAAACTCAATTCATAATAGTCATACCCTCATACTAAACATGCTTTAAGTGATACCAGCGGAGTATTTGTGCGTTGCGATGACATATAACTTGTAATTAAAATATTTAATGGTTTTTAGTTTTATATTTCTCGATACAATAACTATACACATGATTACAATTTAAGTTCGAATAAATTTTTTTTGAAAGAAAAGCATGTCACGAGTGAAGCCAATCAAGTTAGACTGCATATATTCGAGTAAGGGTGAGCTCGGATGCCCGAAACCGTACTGACAAGACCGATCACAGACCAAAAGTTGGTCCGATACTTGTTTTTTTTTTGTTTAAGTTCGTTTTGATTCAGTTCAATCCAAAACCAAAAAGACATAAAACTGGGTTCGGGTCAGTTACCCATTCCAACGTGTTTCAATTTTCGGTTCGAGATGGTTTTGACATGATGCATTACCTTAAATCCTGATTTTGCGACTCGTCTTTCGTACATAATCTCAACTTCGTAGATAATCTAAACAGGTTAACATCAACTTTGTACACGGGGTTTGCATTTGACTTTTTCGATAAAGAAAATGATTTATTCTTTTTTTAGTGTGAAACAAATTGGTGTTCTTTTATCGTGTGTAATACGTTAGTGGTTACTTTATGTCAAGTTGAGATTATAATATGTTCCCATTGATTCAACAATTGGATTTAAACTTTAAAGTTAGGTATAAGTGTGTTGAAGATTTTTTAATTTGTGAGTGGACAAAGATTTGAAAATGTATGGTGCAAATGTGCAAATCGTAGAAAGTCAAAAGATATGATCCTAATTTGGTCTTATTGTATTTTAATTGAGAGCTTACTACATAGTAAAACGTAAAATACAACTCGCCATTACTACTACTAGACGAGTACCCGCGCCTAGCGGCAGCTGTTTCTAGCGTCAGATAAGTAATGATTTATGATATTGTGGTAAGCGTTTTGTGTAGCGTTTAAAATAGAACGTGAACCGATGAAAATGCAATTGCAAACGGTTGTACTATACGATAATTAAAGTCTAGACAAAATTCTTAACATCTATCAAACAACATATAAAATCATTTAATGAAAAAAATGAAAGTAAACATTACATCAGTTATGGGATAAAAACTAACAACACACGTTACTTATCGCGTAAAAACTAACAAGGATGAGATTAATGGTGACCAAAATTAGCGTGAATACGATTAGTTCAAAATAAAATAAAAATTGGCTAATTTTAGCTATTTTGTAAAATATTTGGGCACATTTAGCCCCATCTTTTTTTTTAAATGAGCGTATTTAGCCTATTGAAAAGTTAAATGTGTACTAACGGGCACATATTTTCTCATAATTATAAAACATTATAATCGTTTTTGAAGAAAAACTTATAGATAATATATTTATATAGCGACAGATCGTGTTGTGTTAAAAAAGAGTTTATGGGTTCTAAACGAAAAATAATAAAAGTTTGAAGATTTGGGGATTAAACATAACGTTTTGAAACCCGGTTCGACCCGGGTGGTTCAACCGGTTGAACCGTTCCCGTCGAAAAACGGGTCGATTTAAACCGAGTCAATATGACAGGTTGGGTTAAAACGGGTCAAATTAAACAGGGTCAACCCACCGGGTTTGAAGCGTACTGGGTCAACCCGGTATTCGATATGTGTTAATAGTTTCAAATTTTTACTTTTTACTTTTTGGTTTTTCCTTCATATATAATATAGCAGGGTACCCGCGCGTTGCTGCGGCGAGTACCCTGTGACGATTAACCGGAGAAATAGATCTCGATGAGACCTGATTCACCAGTTTGTATCGGTTTTAACTGGTCCTCTCTAGTTCGTTTCCGGATGGCTGTTATTGGTTAGTCGAACCGTTGGCGACACCGGTTTCCGGTTGAACCCGTTGGTCCGGTCCGATTTTTAAAACTATATGTACCATCAACTTGTTAGCTTTTATAAAGCTTTGTGTGTTTTATTAATTTGTATAATGTGTATAATAACATGTACTTTTTATTTTAGAGTGTTTTAAAAATAACATTAATTAGTGTGTTTAATTATTTTATATATAGAATTATGTTGTAGCTTGTTTAAATTGTACATTGTGAAAATTTTATTGTACTTTTTAATAAGGGGTGTTTTAATAGGTTGTTTTTAATTTGGTAGATATGCTTTTAATTGGTTGTACAATGTGAATAAATTATTGTACTTTTAAGTAATTGGGTGTTTTAATAAGAATATTAATTACACAAATATATTTCTCTCTCATTTGACCATTAAATTTTTTCACTTTTTCACTTTTCACTTTTGGACAGTTTTTCCATTTTATGTAGTATAGATAGTCACATTTATCGTCATATTAAGTTACTTAATTTCGTAACGTGTCACAATCAAAACATAATTTTTAATGTTTCGGTTTAAATTTTTAATTTTGTATTATATTTAAATTGATATTTTCTTTCTGTACAAATTTATAATTTCCTCAACGGTCACACACTTATTAAACGACTTAATAAAATCTCACCAACAAATTAAATTTGTAGGGGGAAACAATTATAAATATCTAATTGTTTTTAATTGTATATTGAATATTCCCTTTTTGTTTTTATGTTTAAAAACAATTTGTGAGTTGCAACGACCGACCAACATTTGAAGAAGTCCAAACAAGCCAACCACCGAAAAATGAATACGCGGCAAATTAATGAATTATTGGTACCAAGTCATTCTTATTTTCGTAAAGGTTTCATTATAAAATGTAGATAAAGTGTATTTAGATTGGAATTGATTTGGCGAATTATTTTAAAATGGATGATTTGTGAAAGTTGTTCTACATGTGTCGTACATAGTGTTTTGTTGTTGCTTCTTCTGATACACGTAAAGACACAAAAAATTTATAAAATATATACACACAAACTGACGCTATTATACATCGTCATCCCTTTGCGTAGATAATTGTATCTTGTAAATTTATGCTAATAGCATAAGCTAAAAAAACTCATCAAAACCTTACTACTTTCTTGCAATTGCTATCCCAATCTAAAAAATTGATTTCTAAGATATATTGACAATTTTAAACATGAGTCATAGCACATGTCTTGATAAGTTGATATTGACCACTTCAAAGACGAGTTAAGTGACCCTATAATCACCAATATTCATGAGCGATTCATATTAAAAGTTAAACACAGTTAAAAAAACCACAATCTGAAACAAACCTAAAATTTGGTTAAGATTAGGGCGTGTTTGCCACATACACTAGATATGTTTTATCGTTGACTTATAATAAAGCATCTAGAATGGTTTGCTTGCTAGGATATGATAATTAAGAAGACATCACGCGGATTTGTAATAGTCGATACTTTTATATTACACAAGTGGTTCTATTTGTTACTCATTTATTTATTTATTTGGTTGTACACGTATTTTATTTGCTAAGAAAACTGTCAAATTGCTAAAGCCTATTCATAAGCATAATAATAGGGTAATGTACAGATTGAATTTTACTTTGCACACATACAATTAATGAATAAAATAAACAATACCTCATGTAATTTTATGTGTGCAAAATATTATTTAATTTAGTGTTTAAGAAAGCTCGTTGACATCTAATTTGTTCAATTGTTTACTGCCCGCATTATCTTTTTAAAAAGAGGTAAAGTAGTTTACAATCATATGCAAAACAAGTGCTCTGTAGTTATGTGTAATCTAATTTTTATAGTTGGAAATGTATCATTTTTTGTCCTTTCAACAGGAATATCGAAGTTAAAAGTGTAATAAACTAGGTTTATTCATACTAGTATACTCCCTCTTCAGAAAAGAGTGTTTACCAAATAAAATATAAACATTTTATAGTATAACAAATTTTGATTGATAGAAACTCACTATTGCCTTCACACTTGGTGCAAAGTTTTATTCAAATGGCATAACAAGATAAATAGTCATAACTACAGCTCCTAATTAAAAAAAAAATTTGCTAACAACAATATAAGTTTTGTTTAAACCAATTTAATTTAAAGAGTAAATTACACCATTCGTCCTTGTGGTTTGCGAGTTGATGATAAGTTTCGTCCTTAGACTGAAAAGAATGTACCATCCATCCCTAAGTGCGAAACGTTATGTATCGTTAGTGCTTCACTTTAACAAGCAACACTAACAATCGTTAAGTCTACACATGTAAGGATATTTTCGTCCTTTTACCATTTCCTTTTCTACTTTATCTTTCTCATTCATCTTCAACAACAATACTTCCACTTTTCCCCTATTTTTCTGACCACTCTACAACATCATAAAAAATAAAAAATATATAATCACATACATAAAAACCATACAATATAAAAACCAAAAATCATCGACAATATATTTACATTTATCTTCTTTACTTCTTCTTTGTTCTTGGAATCATTACCACCCACCATCATTTTTCTTCATTCCATCTTACATTCAAAATATTTTTTAATACTCTATAAATACACACAAAATTGATACCTACCCTCGCCATCAAAATGAGTAATGACATTCCACCAATTTCATAGCCGGTCAAACCACCCGCTACAAACATAAAAATTAGACTAAAATACATCGTTGGTTCCTAAACTTGTTCATGTGCATCGCGATGGGACAAAGTTGGGTGTTATCATCACTGGAGGTCCAAAACTTGTGTTTTATACTCTAGACTAGTCCCGGACCAGATTGCACCAAGAAACATGAATTTTCCGGCTTTACCGAGGGTATAATAGACCATTCACAATTTTGACCCAACATAGTTAAAATCTAACCCAACCTTCAACCATATTAGTACCGGCAACACATAACATTGAACCCTAAAATACAAGCAACACACATTCTACCCAAAGAAAAAAAAACTGTAATGGCACAAAACGATAAGGGAAAGGCTTTGTTGAGTTCGTTGAGGAAAGAAGACTGCCCAAATGAAAGGATTTGGGTGTTAAGAAGGAAAAGGAAGAAGCTGACATCGTGTTATCAAAGGTTAACGATTTGGGAGAAAGGATTACAAATCTGGAAATTTTGTTTAAATATCTTAAGGAAATGAAGGAAAAGGATGATAGGCACAGTTGTGGGTCTAGCTAAGTGTATGTTTAGATGATGAAACTTTGTAGTTGTTGAGAATATGAAGTCGATCAATAAAAAATTGGGTTCTTATGTAAGTAATTGTGTTTGGTTATGCATTGTAACTGCTTGAATTCGTTTTGCATTTCTTAATAGGTTTGACTTACCCAAGTCATACCACAATAGTAAGTTACAATTTGTTTCCTTTCATAAATTTGTTTGACTTTGGTAAGTCAAAATTCAAGATGTTACAATTTGAGACATTGGGCGTGTTCAGTCCAACTGTCAACACTAACACCAAACCAATTTCTTCCTAAACAATACACCATTGTCAATACAGTATGATTTAGTGATAAAGCATTTGCATTTTCAACACATATTTTTAAACCACTGCCTTTGCTTTTGCTGATACAAGGGGGTGTTTGGTTTTGCTGATACAACTTTTGTTGATAAAAGGGGATGTTTGGTTTTGCTGATACAAAGCGATGTTTGGTTTTGCTGATACTAATTAGACTAAAATACACCCAATATCACAATACAAGAACGATTAAATACATAAAACTTAGATGATATTTTATCATTAATATAGTCGGTTACAAGATCAGAAACAACTACATCAAACCAAGACCAACAACCAAACAAAAGATCCAATTTACATACCCTTTTTACCAACCTATATTTCCAAAACTAACACCCAAAAGACCGCATTTATCTACCCCCATGAAAAACCCAAAATTCAGGCATTATGCTCAGCCATTTTCTTAACAAAACCTTTGTTGAAACGAATATCTTCATTAGTTTGACCAACAATCTGTATGAATTGAACAAGTTGGTGTGTGTGCCTCGCCTATATTTTCCTGAGCGCATCCAAACAGTCAAGCGCTATTCCCCGAGGTCCCAGAGCTTCGTTCTCTTCGATCAGCTCCCTACGCTTCATGATTCCCCTCTTTAGATGATCAATGCACTGAAGAACTAGCTTTTTCAAAAGCCCTTCTTTTGCAGCCTCTTCTTTAAACCACACAGCCATATGATCATTAAACTTGGATGAACCAAAAAATCTCCATGAGTTCATTCAAAATAAGGAAATCTTCCATTGGAAATTACTTGTGTGTGGAAAAAGTGGTGGATGGGTTTATCGGTTCATGTGCACAAGTAAATAGCGTCTCCGTAAGAGACAGTCAGGGTCTAATAGTGACTTTTTTTTCACACTCGGTCCCTGAATTTGTCTTGGTTGTCGTTGTCATACTTAAAACTCCCGCCCAATAATCACTTTAAAATACACAATTGGTCCCTCAAGTTGCCAAGTTACGTATACTACAACTTAGTTGAAGATTAAACAACACAAAACCATTAGAAGTTTGACTTTGTTAAGTCAAACTTCTAAAATATATCAATAAACTCCAAAACAAATATTGAGTAATGGTTTTGCAATTTTGACTTTACAAAGTCAAATATTGAGTCATGGTTTTGCAATTTTGACTTTACAAAGTCAAATACTGAGTAATGGTTTTGCAATTTTGACTTTACAAAGTAAAATGAAAATCTGCGTACAAAATAGCCATTCACCATTTTCAAGTATTGACTAAATAAAGTAAACTGGAAATGCAGTTTTACTTTCCACAATCAAATTGAAATGCTAAATGAAAGTTTGACTTTCGAATGTCAAACTTGTATCACCTACAATACGCACAAACTACAACATATGAATAAGCTTTGGACCTCCAGCGATGATAACCCCCAACTTTGTCCCATCGCGATGCACATGAACAAGTTTAGGACCAACGGTGTATTTTAGTCTAAAAAAAATAAAAAATCTAGATATTTTCTAAAACACATAAGAAACACAAACACGCACTACATCAATCTGAAGGGGAAAATATGCATCTATCTCCACCTTTTCTCTATTTGTCGCCACTATCATGACCACCCTATCTGCTATTACCGTCGCCACTGCGGGCCTATCATCGAAACACCAAAGTCTTCGATGCGATTTTCGATTTCAAGCAAACAGTAAGTGTTTTTATTAGATCCCTAATGAAGGACTTGGATGTTGGGTCTTGTTTGATTTTCTCAAATTAGGTGTCACACTTAGTACCAAGCTTTGTTAAACTTTGTGATGATTAAATTAAGACATCTAATCATATTTTGATTCTACTTGAGGAGTCAATTAAGTTGTAAGATAAGATCTTTCAATTGGGGGCAAGATCAATTGATGTGTTTAACACAAAGGATATGATTAACTGTTGTGATGATAGCCGTGTTGGTTATCTTTTGTGAAAAAATGGGAAACTTACGGGTATTCAAAGGCGAAGTTAAGCCAACAGAAAAAGTGTTTAAAGAAGTTCAAGTCGTTTGAGTAGATATCAGGCAGATGGACAAAGAAGGGATTACAATAGCAACTACTAGTGGAAACATTAATTTTGGGTTTTGTTGGATAAAATATGTAAAGAGGTTTCAGTGGGTTGTGTTGACCTTGAGTATGTGAAAAACAAAGATTAGTGTTCTGGTGATGTTTTATTTGACATTGTTTGCGGTTTTTACAGAAAGTGGTGAATGAAAGAGGGTGGTGGTGGTTGGTAATAGTGAGGATGAAGATGAATAAAGGAAGAAGAAGTAATTCAAGTTAAAGGGTAAAAAGACCAAAGTACCCTCATGTGTATAGGAATTAACGGTCGTTAGTGTGGCCCGTTAGGTAAAGGACCAACGATACATGACTTTTTGCACTTAGGGAGGAATGGTGCATTTTTTTCGGTCAAAGGACGAAACTTGTCGGTCAATGCAAACCACAAGGACGAACGGTGTAGTTTACTCTAATTTAAATATGTTTTGAAACTGAATCTTATTGTTTTCATAAATACTTGATTTTAATAACACATATAGTTATAATAAATGAGTTTTAATAAGATACTTATTATTTATACATATAGTTTGTCTGTGGATTTCTAGCCCCCTATAGGCTCTAGGGAGGTGAGAAAGCCAATATAGTAAAATGAGTTTTAATAAGATACATATAGTTATAGTAAATGAGTTTTAATAAGACACATGTTAATATCAAATGATTTTATACGTGAAAATGTTTTAAATAAGGTTAAGTTTAGATAAAATCTGCAAAAAGAATTTACATTTTGAGACAGGAAGTAAAGGGTACTTGATGTAATTGAATGTGTTATCTCTTACAGTATATAATACATTTTCCGTCTCAAAATATAAGTTTAATTTGACTTTTTTAATCGACTTTGACCTCAAATATTTTTGTTTGTATTATATAAAACACTTAATGAAAACTATACCAAATAAAATAATATTTAAAACACAATCTGTTTATACATTTTGAATCAAGTATTATATAATACAAACAAAAAATATTCGAGTCAAAGTTCGACTCAAAAAGTCAAATTTGAATTATATTTTGAGACGAAGAAAGTATTATATAAAAGATAAGAGAATTTCACAAATTAAAAAGCGGGCTAAGAATTGCAACTGAACTGATGTGAGTGTGTTATCCGCCTCACGTGACATAATGAGCATTATTATTAATTAATAAAAGTCAAAATTGAAGCTCAATTTAGTCAAACTTTTTTATTTTCGTCTAATGTATAAGATTTGCTAAAACATATGTGTTAATTTAGTTGTTAAATTTTTAAATAATGTACTTATCGGTTTTCGGGTGTTTAATAATTTTATAAAGACTAAAATACACGGTTGGTCCCTAAACTTGGCAGAGGGCGCGCGCGATGGGACAACACTCGGCCTTTTCATCGCCGGAGGTCCAAACCTTGGCCTTTAAATGCCGCGATCGATCCCTGACCAATAACGGCGTTGTCAACAATCCGTTTATGCCATAATAAAACCCGTAATCATGTTATTGTTGAGGGTACAATAGTCATTTTGTTTTATTTACTGTAGCAAATGTCTTGTCCAATTTCCCGCCATTATGTACAATATAACAAAAGCTGTACTCATTGCTCATCCCCAAACTTGTTTTGGAAGCCTACTTAGAAAACCCTAATGCAATGTCTATCATCAAATCAAATAATCGAGTAGAGGATAACAAACAACCACCTTGAGTTTACTCTGTGGCGAGTAAAGGAATATCCTTTATATGATGATCGTGAAAACGAGGAAAGAGTACAATTAGGAGATATTGTAAGTCTTTTTGGGTTAGAGCCTATTACAATCATATGTTAGTACGACTGATTAAGTTATTCCCTTTTTAGGTAACTTTAGCTTAACAATGTTTTTGTACATTTTTATACAGATGGGTGAACCTGGATCGCTTTAGCATGATGTTCCATTATGAAGGTACTTTCAAATACTTTCGGGTAGGATATCAAGGAGGCAAGAAATGCCTTGTTGATCTTGTGGAAATAAAAGAGGTATTCGTTGATGAAATGGATGCTCTCATGACCCAAATCGGTTATGAGTCTGGACAAACCAATTATTTCTACTTTCTTAAGCCTGTTTGTACATTAGACGACGGTTTGTTTTATTTGCATGAAGTCGCTAATGTAGACTTGTTGAAAGATGTTGTCATGACATAAGCGATAGACGTCTATGTTGAAATAGGGAAGACTAGATTAGAACTTTCTGAAATGTCCCCACAATCAATTAAGACCGTGTTTTTGGGAGATGGATGAAGATAGGAGAAAATTTTGCTGCGGCTATTCAATCCTGTTGTAGACGGTTGGTGTTAGATGATATAGATAATGAACCTACCCTAGATCCTTTATCCAGCATACCATTGCTGTGGGCGTCAATGATATTGGTGAATCTAGCAATTTGCCAAACATTGAGCCAGTCTTTTCCACCTTAGACTGCTCATTTGCTAGCTAACCTTTCATAACTGAGCGTGCTTTAGTAGTTATTGATGAGGACAATGCTATAAAGGAGCCTGATAATGTTGAGGTTAATCTGTTTCAAGTGAGTCGAGCACTTAGACAAAGTTGGAACAACACTAGTTGATGTCAATAATGCTTTGAGGAGCCGAAAATTTTGAGGTTAATCTGTTTCAATTGACTCAGGAGAAGCATTTACACAAAGCAGGCAGAGCATTGGTTGATGTCAATAACGGTTTGAGGAGCTGATGTGGATGTAACTCTGTTTCAATTGACTTCGAGATAACATGGAAGAGGATCCTGTTGTTGATGTTACTCTACTGTTACAAGAGTGACGTGACTTAGGCAATGCAGTTGATGATTCAATTGAACCAAATGAAGAGAACACTTGTCAGGAGAATGATGCACAACTTGGTATGGTACAAGTAGGTCAGAGTAATGATTTAGGTGAAGAAGGAACAACCAGTAATATAAATGATGAGGTAGGTTGGTAAATGATTTACCCGTGATGGTCAAGATGTATTTTGCAATGACCATGTTAGTTTCCAACACGCAGACTTTGCTAATGGCGTCTATACCACTTTTTTCTATGCTGGTCAGGAGTTTGGTACTGCAGGGGAAGTAAAAAACCTAGTAAGAGAGCATTCAATAGAAACTAGGAGGGAGTTGTTTCACTTTCAGGCCCAAGTGAAGGTCCTGGACTGGATATAGGCCCATCTAGAAGTCCATTAAGCAGAAGTGGTATAAATGCATTGCTTTCTGGCAAAAAGGACCCTTCACAAATACTCTTCCCATGGCTATTGTTTGTCGGCAGGAATGGTGAGACAGGTATCTGGTCAGTCAGAACATATAATGAGCAACACACTTGTTTTCAATCAAGGGAAGTCAGAGCTTTTGACCTTCGCTATATCGCACAGAAAATTACAGCACAAGTTGAAACAAATCCACAGCTTCCTGTCAGGTCTGTGCATAATCAACTTACCAACCAATACGACCTTCAAATGTCCCTGCAGAAGGTTTAAGGGCCAAAAACCTAGCAATAACATCCATCAGGGGTCAAGCTACAATTTACCATGTTGAGAGATTATGTTCAAGAGTTGCAGAAGACAAACCCTAATACAACAGGGGTGATGAATGTGGACGACCTCCGATGAGTCTATTCCAACCAGAGAATTCAAGAGACTGTATGTTTGTTTAGGTGCACTGAAGCAAGGATTTAAAGATTGTGGGAGATGGTTGTTGGGGCTGGCTGCTTTTCCAATTCGTGGTCCTTTCAATGGTCAACTGATGACAGCTGTAGGAATTGATAGCAACAATGGTATATACCCTTTCGCTTATGCTTTTGTTGATTCAGATAACATAGGATCATGGACTTGGTTTCTTCATTGTTTATCCGATGATATAGCACTTGGGCCAATTTCAAGCATCACTTTTATTACTGACATGAATAAGTTACTCTCATACTCTGTTCATGAATTTAAGTCTCTCTGTTTTGAAACAGACATTAAACATATTTGATTTTGTGCAGGATATAAGTAGAGCTTTAGCAGAAGTTTTTCCAAGTGCAGAACACAGATTCTGTATTAGAAGCATTCATGAGAAAATGAAACTGCAATGGAAAGGTAGGGCCTACAAAGACCATCTGTGGAAATGTGAAACAGCCTCAACTGTTGTACAGTTTCTGAAAGCTATGGCTGATCTCAAGAAACTTAATCAACCAGCCCATGATTGGTTAAGTAAGATACCACCGATCCATTGGTCAAGGTCACATTTTTCATGTAAGTGATCTATCTGTTTCAGTTACTTTGTATTTGTAAATGCAGTATAAACAGTTATAATTAATACATGTTTATTACTTGTCATCTTTAGGGAGAGCTACTTCTGATGTGTTACTTAATAACATGTGTCAAGTGTTTCATGAGAAAATAAGTGAGGGTTTAAGCAAACCAATTATTACAGCCTTAGAATACAACAGGGAATACTGTATGAAGAGGATAATGCATGTTCTTATGGTGATTGAGAAGAGTGATGGACCACTAACACCAACTGCACAACACATGTTAGAGGCTATTAAGAAAGAGGTTGTTAAGTATAATATTTTATGGAATGGGGGATCTAAGTTTCAGGTTAGTGGACCATGGGGTGACCAATGTGTAGTTAATGTTGTACACAAGTCTTGTACTTGCAGAAGGTGGGAGATAACAGGTTTACCATGTAAACATGTTGTTGCTACCAATTGGAATATGGCTTTAAATGGCCAAGAAGTAGGAGCTATAGAAACATGGGCTCATCCTTGTTACTATCTTCTCGCTCGGGAGGCTACCTACAAACACCATGTCCAGCCTATAACTAGCAGTGTACATTGGGAAAAATCAACTATGCCAACAACAATTGTTCCACCAAAATCCGAAACAAACCCGCCTACCGCAAGAGGTAGAAAAAGAGTTAGGATAGCTCCTGAAAGTCAAGAGATTGTGAAGGATGGTAAGCTGTCAAGGGATTGGAAGAGTGTTAAGTGTAGTATTTGTGGCATTGTTGGACACAACAAGGTAACATGCCTAGGGTATGCTGGAGCTAAAAGTAGTGGAACTGCCAATAAGGGAAATGTCAAACAGGTGCCTACTAAAGCTGCAGGAAAAACGAAACATCCTAAAGGTATAAAGGTAGCAGCAGATAAAGAAGCTGAAGGTACAGGTCTTGTTGTTGAAAGCCAAGTTACTGCAGTTCAAGGAAGTGGTGTTCAATCTGAAAATCAAGAGCCAGCAACTGAAGATCCCATCATACATGATGCATCCCTGTCACAATCCCAGCAACATCAAGATGAAGCAATTGCCGATCCCAGCATGCATGAGCAAGCCGAGTGTCAATCCCAGCAACATGATCAATCCCAGTCTGATTCTCAGATGCAGTCAAGTGATGTTCAAGCAGTTTCTGCTTCAACCCAGCCTGCTACACGAAGAATGACTAGGCAGCAGGCTGCACTAGAAAGAATGATGGCCTCACCATAGGTCAATTATGTTATGCTAATTATCTAGACGATGTTTCATCTAGGTTATTTCCTATGGAAAAGTTATGTACTCTAAAAACATATGTGTGTGTGTGTGTCTAACTGTAGTTCTCATGCTTTGAAAAGTATGCAATTTTATGCAGTTGGAATTATATCCATTTGCATTAACTATAGAACCATGTCATTATTGTGTATTTTTTTAGATTGACTAAGCTTGATGTGTGAATAATTTGCATCAAAAGTAACCAAAGCTAAATAGAACCTCATAAAAATGTTGACATTTAAAATTCAACCCTAAACAAATTGCTAACCATCTGTGTTGATACAAAAGTTGGGCGTTCCTTGTTTGAGCTCCGGTTCTCGTATCAATTGAATATTGCTGCTTGAGACCTGCGCACTAAGTAAATAGAAAACACCGTTAGGCTTATTGTTAGCCTTAATAGTTTTTATTAGAAGTGATGGTCATTCACGTTTAGGAACTTTGTAACGTGTGTTAGATATCGTGATAGAATAGTCAACGGGCTCGTGGATTGGACTAAGCTAAATGGGTACTAGTTATGTTAAGCTTGCCTTTTATCCAATCCAACCCATGTCCAACCCACGAAGCCCATAGAAAGCCTTTTAGGGCATCATGTTACTTGTAGTATAAATACCCCTCAAATGTGTCATTTGAGGGGTGTGCTTGAGTGTGTGTGTGTGTGTTTTTCCTTTGGAATATACAACTTATTGTGTTTATCTTTCTCTCACAACATACACGGTTTTAACATCAAGTCACCATCTTTCTCATCTTAATCTTTCTACGTTTGTGTTTGGTTTCATGTGGTTATACTTGCATAACGTGTTGGGTTTGTGATAAGGTTGATAAAAGTAAGGTCCTACAATTGGTATCAATCGCTTAACAATGGTTTAGGAGTGTTTGTGTTTGTTTGTGTTGATACGCGTAAGCTCTCGGTATCAAACGTGGTCACGCTTAAAGCTTTAATTTTTGCACTTAAAAATTCAAGATTCTTGTGGTTTAAGGTTTATTTGGTGCTAAAGTTTCAGTTTTTTGCAAAAAGTTCGAAGCTTTACGTGTTTTAAATCATTTTTAAGCTCGTTTTTGGTTCGTTGGTCATTTCTACTCGTAAGCTTTCTAAGCACTTTGGGTGAAAAAGGTCAACATTTTTATGTTATTCGAGTGCTTTAAGGTGTTGTGCAAGAGAAATTGTTTGAATGCTGGAAATTTTTACGCGTAGTCAAAACCCTAGTTCTACGCGTAAGAAAAGTCAACGTCCTCGGTTCGCATAACTTTTACGCATAAGCTTTTGGTGCAGATTCTTCGAGCTATAACGATTACTCAGTGCTTCCCTCACTAGGATAAATTTGTGGAACACTTCGACTTTTGGATATCCTTTACACTGTGATAGTGTAAAGGATTTTTGGGCAAAACCCTAATCTTACGCATAAGCTTAGACTTACGCGTAGAACACTTTACGCTTAAGTATTTTCTTACGCCTAAGCTTGTCTTACGCATAACTAAATATTACGCATAAGTTTTTCTACGCCTAACTTTAAACTTACGCATAAGCATTTCCTACGCCTAAGGAATCCTACGCCTAAGCCATCCTACTCGTAACCATATCCTACTCGTAACTTCTGTTGTCTACGCCTAAGCTCTTTCTACGCATAAGGTTTAAAAAAAAAAAAAAAAATCAAATTTTTGGCGGGAAAACTTGAGTAAAATTTAAATTTTTGAGGAGACTAAACGTTCAATTTTTACGCGCAATTCAAATTTTGGTATAACTTGGAAAATTTTGGTCAAAAATTCAAATTTTTGGACCCAAATTCAAATTTTTTCGGGTCAAATTTGGCGTCAAAATTGTCATAACTCAAATTTTTCATACGACCTTAGAATTGTGTTTTATAGTGAATTTCAATATTTGGGAGAAATTTTTTTTACGCCTAAGAACCAAGGTTACGAGTACGACTTTCAGAAAAACTTCAAACCGAGCTTAATCTTCATCAACCACAACTCCTTTATCGTTGCATCGATCCTACATCAACTTTATCAGATCATACCTTCATCAATGGCAACTCAACAAGACATTCATGCAGTCGGTGCCGAAAACCGTCCTCCTATGTTGGCAAAAGGTGGTTATCTTCAATGGACAAGTCGTATACTTCGTTACATAAAGACCAAACCTAATGGGAAACTCATGATTCAATCCATTCAGAATGGACCCTTCAAGCCTCGACAAATCCTAGACCCTGGAACTCCTGACGTCCCACCATCTTATCATACTCAAACTGAATCAGAATATACTGAAGAGGATAAGAAGCAAGTCGATGCAGATGACATGGCAATTCATATTGTCCAACTGGGTTTACCAATAGACATCTTTGCTGCTGTAGACAGTTGTGAAACTGCTTTTGATATGTGGGAACGTGTTAGACGGCTTTGTCATGGAACAGAAATTGGTCAACAAGACATGGAGAACAAGCTGCTAACTGAATGGGAAAAGTTTACTTCAACTCCAGGAGAATCCATTGAATCCTACTATGGAAGGTTTTGCACTTTGATGAATGAGCTTATCAGAAACAAGCTAGCACCCAGAACTATCGTTCAAAACATCAAGTTCCTGAACAATCTTCCAGAAGAATGGGGATGATATGTCACTATTGTCAACCAAACAAAAGACTTACATCAGGTGAACTTTGATCAACTAAATGATTTTCTGAAACAAAACCAAACTGAAGTGAATGAAGTCAGGAAAGAAAGATTGACAAAGAATCATGATCCATTGGCACTTATTGCAAAGACTCAACCTTAAGTGAATACACAACAACAAGCTTCATCATCTTCCAACAACAACTTGCAGCAATACATTCCACAACCACAACAACAATTCTATCCACCAGAACAACAAGTCATTCAACAACCGTATCCACAATACCAGGAACAAGGAATCACTGATCCTGAAACTGAACAAGAAGAAGCTTTGCGACAAGTATTTTCTTTATTGGGTAAAGCATTCAGCAGTCGCTATTCCACACAAAACTAACAACAACCAAAGGATTTCATCAAACACTCGCAACAGGCAAATTGCACAACCGGGTGTGAATATGGGTAATCAAGGACAAATGGTTGGAGTTATTGGGAATCAGCAGGGCTATGCTACTGGATTTCGTATGGGTAATCAAGTTGTTCCGTATCAGGGTAATCAGTTGGGTCAGAATGTTGGAAATCAGATGGGACAAAATGTTAGGAATAGAGCATGGGTAATCGAATGGGAATGTTGCAGCTAAAGTCGTTGGGAATTATGGTAATGTGAATCAGGGTAATCAGGTTAAGTGTTATAATTGTCAAGGAATGGGTCACATGGCACCGAAACCGCCCCACTAAGCACACAAGAAGAATGCTGATTTTCTTCGAAAGATGCTGTTAGCAAAGAAGCAAGAAGCAGGGATGCAGATTGAGTGCCGAGGAAAATGATTTTTCGCTATTGTGGATGATTTGGAAGACCTCGAGGAAATCAATGCGAAATGCATATTCATGGCAAATCTTCAGGAGACTAAGTACGACACTGACTCTGACGCACCTCCTGTCTATGACGCCAACGGAGTATCTGAGGTACCAATCATTGATCCATGCTATAACAATGTCATATTTGATGTGTTTACTCATGACGAACAGCATTCTGTGACGCCAGCACCAACTTATGATACATACCGACAATCCGAGTGTAGCAATACTAACTCGAAACTCGATGTGGATCCTAGTGGAGGATGTGTGGCACAAAATACTGAGACTGATGAGGAAACATGTGCTTATTTTGAATCATTAATCAATAACTATGGCATTGAAATTGAGAAAGTGAGTAAGGTCAATCGCGAAGTTAAGGCCGCGAATGTTAAATTGACCACTGAGCTTGAGAGTTACAAAGAGAACGCCAGAGCATATGAATTTCATACAAACAAAATATCAGAATTAGAAATTGGTTACCGAGATTCTGTTTTAAGAGAAAAACAATTGCAAATCAAGTATGATACACTTGATGTGAATTTGAACTTGAAAATAAAATCTTTAAACAAGGAAATTTTTGAACTAAATGATCAAATTCTAAACAAAAAAAACAATGTTTTCGATCTTGAAAAGAGAAGAAACAGTTGATTGCTAATTTTTCAAAACGAGAAGATTCTCTTCTTGATGAAATTCTGGGTAAAAATGAAACTATCAAAAAATTGGATAATTTATTTCTTACAACGGGTCATTCCGCTAAAACAAACAAGATGCTTTCTAATCAAGTAAATCCGATTTTTCATACTTCACATAAAATGGCTCTTGGTAACTCACCTCCTGGTTTCCTCAAGAAAGCTCAGAAAGAACGGAATGTGTTGAACAATGGAAAACCTTTGCATGAACCCATAATTGTTCGTGATTCTCTTGAAACGTTGGAACTATCTGAGGAGAGTAGATCAAAAATGAAACAAAAACATCCGGAAATCAAACCTATTGATTATAACAAATGGAACAAAATTAATGGTATTTCATTTGTTTCTCAATCAACGTTTTCCACCAAACCAAGTGTTTCAAACAAAGTGTCAACACCTGCTTCAAAATCAGTTTCAAAACCAGTTGTTGTCTCCAAATCTCTTTCGAACATTGAACAAATGTCTTCAAAAAATCCTTTTAACACAAGTGATGCGCGAAGCATTTTAGACGATGTTAAAACTAGAATTGGACGACTTCAGAGACTGTTAAACTAAAACTCATATTACAACCAACATCTGGTTTAATAGTTTTGATATGGAACAAAAAAAGTTTTTGAACTGAAATTGCCCTCAGCTGAATAACATCAACTCAAGGGTAATTTATTTTGAACAAGCCTTTTTGAAAGAAACAGCTGACTTTGTTAAGGACCATAAATCCCTGGTAAAGCAAGCTAATGAAAGTGTTGAACACATCAAAGTTTTGGAAAATTTAAATGATTCTCTCTTCGAAGATGTTCTGACTACTGATATTATGTCCATTATTTTGCAAACATATTCTGTTGAAGATCATGAAAGACTCCAATCTGAGACCTCCGAAATTGTTTCAAAATATGAAAAAGCTCTTGAAAAACTTGAAAAGAAAATGTGTCATATTTTAAACAACTTGATCGAAAAACTGAGGAATGCAAATATGATAAACTGTCGTATGAGCGTGCCTACAATGACATGAAAGCGAAATGATCTTTGAGGGCTCAGTGGAAAGTCAAAAAGGAAAGGCGGGTGATAATGTGATTAAAAACCATTGACTGCGGAGAAAGGAAATGTTCCCAAACCGGTTTCCAAACCAAAAATGTCTGTTTCTATGCCTCCTCCAAAAGTCAATGAGAAAAATGTTTCATCAAAACCAGTCACTCCACCTACCCTACCTAAACAAAATGTTGATAAAGGAAAAGCGGTTATCGAGAAACCAAAAGTTTTAGCACCTGGCCTTTTTAAGATGAGTACCACTAATGTGTCTGCCTCCACATCTAAAACATATGGAACAAACGACATAAGTTTAGAAATGCACTCTAAAGAGACTAGGAAATCTGAAACCACCTCCCTTGATAAAAATGTAAATCCTAATGCGTGTGCCTTACCTTCTACAGGACTAGAAAGCACCTCTAGGAGCAGCAGACTAAAGCCTAAGAGCAATACAAGGAACAATAGAGTCTCGACTGCCTCTAGGAGTAGTAGCTTGAATAAAGAGAAGAAAGTAGAAGAAAACCCTAGGAATTTACCGCTTTTGAATAAGAAAGACATTTCATCTGAATGTACTGAACCTATGAAACTTGCTAAGTCTAATGAATGTGTTGAATCTCTTTGTTTAACTTGCAAGAAATCTTTAATTAATGATCAAGATGATTGTGTTTCTAAGAATGTGAATGATAAGCCTGTTAAGAAGAATGTCCCAAAAAGATCTTACGCTAAACGAGTAGGAAGACTAGTTGCAAAACTTAGGCTTTACACTACTGACAGGAACTATAGTGTATACTATAGGGATGATATTTGGAAACCCACAAGTAGAACTTTCACACTCCAAAATGGTACAATGAGTGATAAACCAGAATTCCCTGTAGAAAACCTCTCTGCGTGTGATAAGGATTTTACCTCTAACCCAAAGGAACCAAAAACAAAACGGTTTCCACATTCTTCGTTACTGGCAGTTATCGAAATTTGTCTTTGGATCGTCGACTAGGGTTGCTCCAAGCACATGACCGGGAATCTGAAGCTGCTGATCAATTTCGTCTGGAAATTCATGGGAACCGTACGCTTTGGAAATGATCATGTAGCAGCTATCATGGGTTATGGAGATCTACCTTTGGAAATTATTTGATCACTCGGGTTTACTATGTCGAAGGGTTGGGACACAATTTGTTTTCAGTCGAGCAGTTCTGTGATGCGATGATTAGAGGTTGCTTTTAGGAAAAATGCTTGCTTCGTTAGAAACCTGGATGGCACTGATCTCTTAACTGGGAATCGTGATACAAACTTGTATGCTATCGACATCAATCAAATGACCTCTTCATCACCAATATGTCTTATGACACGAGCATCTGGAACACAGTCCTGGTTGTGGCACAGACGGTTATTCCATCTCAATTTCGACACCATCAACAAAATTGCCAAAGACAACATCGTCAACGGACTTCCAAAGTTCAAATACACCAAGGATCACTTATGTCCATCATGCGAACAAGGAAAAAGAAAAAGAGCATCATATAAAACCAAATCGTACCTAGTTCGAAGCAAAGTTGCATATGTTGCACATGGACTTATGTGGCCCAATGAGAGTTGAAAGCATTAATGGGAAAAGTATATTCTTGTCATCGTCGATGATTATTCAAGATATACATGGGTTAAGTTTCTGAGATCAAAAGACGAAGCACCAGGCATCATCATCACCTTTATGAAACGAATTCAAGTACTTCTTCAAACTCCAGTAAGGGTTGTAAGAACAGACAACGCATGAATTCAAATCAGGAGTTAAGATCTTATTTTGAAGATGTTGGAATTACTCATCAGGACATCAGTGTTAGAACTCCACAGCAGAATGGGGTAGTTGAAAGAAGAAATCGTACTCTTGTGGAAGCTGCTCGCACAATGCTAATTTATTCTAGTGCACCGTTATTTCTATGGGATGATGTTGTTGCCACTGCTTGTTTCACTCAGAACCGATCCCTTATCCATCCAAGATTCAATAAAACCCCATATCAGCTTGTGAACAACAGAAAACCTGATATCTCTTACTTTCACGTGTTGGCGCTTTGTGCTATCCTACGAATGACAGAGAAGATCTTGGAAAACGAAAGCAAAAGGTGATATTGGAATCTTCATTGGATATTCAGATAACTCGAGGGCATTCAGGGTGTATAACAGAAGAACTAGGAGGATCATGGAGACGATGAATGTGAAATTTGATGAAATTTCACATATGGCTTCGAGATACTCGCCTAGAACCCACACTAAACCGACGGCAGACTTCTGGGACACATCAGTTCAGACTCATACCTCAAAGAGCTCAATCAACTTCGCTTGACAATCCTAAAGAACAAGAATGGGAGAATTTCTTCGAGTTAATGTTCGATGAATACTATGGTGGAACTTCGACAAATGCATCAAACCATCATTCCGCTGCACCCGCTCAAAATCTTCCACCACTACCAACAGAAGATGCATCTACAACGGTCGAAACCAATGCACCCGTTCTACCAGCAGTTGATGAGCATAATCAAAACCAGAACGATGCAACGTTAGATGAAGACTTATTTGAAAACCTATTTGCTACGGAATCACTGAATCATCCAAGCTTACGAGAACCATCTAACTCGCATACGTTTAAAACACGGTATCCTTCTACTCTGAAGTGGACAAAAGACCACCCAATTGAATAAGTTATTGGTGAACCTTCAAGGCCAATTCAGACGAGACGCCAACTTGCCACCGATTGCGACTTATGCATTTACCTTTGCTCAATTAGCAATATAGAGCCAAAGAACATTCGCGAGGCAATGGCAGAACCCGCATGGATAGAAGCGATGCAGGAGGAACTTCTCCAATACCGTCTACATGATTCTTGGGATATGGTTCCAAGACCCATTGACGTCGCGTCATTGATCTCAAATGGTTATGGAAGAACAAAAGGGATGAAGAGATGACTGTAATTCGCAACAAAGCTCGTCTTGTGGCCAAAGGATATAGACAAGAGGAAGGGATAGACTTTGAAGAGTCATTCGTGCCGGTAGCTAGACTAGAAGCAGTCAGGATATTCTTAGCCTACGCCGCTCGCAAAAACATCACGGTTTATCAGATGGACATTAAGACCGCGTTCTTGAATGGAACTCTGAAAGAAGAAGTGTACGTGAGTCATCGAAGGCTTCGTAGACATGGAACATCAGACTAACGTCTACAAACTCAAAAGGCAATCTATGGATTGAAACAAGCTCGAGAGCGTGGTATGACGCAACTCTCTTTCCTTATCCTAAAAAATTTCACCAAAGGAACAGTGATCCTACCTTGTTTACACAAAAATGCAAAAACGACATTTTGATTGTTCATATTTACGCGGACGACATCATCTTTGGGTCCACTAATCCGAATCTTTCAAAACATTTTGAAAATCTCATGAAAAGTAAATTTGAAATGTCCATGATGGGGGAACTAAATTTCTTTCTTGGTTTACAAATACATCAATCCCCTCGTGGAATTTTTATAAATCAAGCTAAATACACAACTGAGATTTTGAAAAATCATGGTATGGATAATTGTGATTCGGTCTGAACACCAATGGTAACTTCACCAAAAATTGGAGCCGATTTGTTTGGGAAACCTATTGATCCGAAGAAATATCGGAGCATGATTGGTTCTCTCATGTACCTCACTGCTGGTCGACCAGATATTCATTTTGCTTGGTTTGCTTATTAGCGGTTTCGTGCAAAGCCTACCGAATGCATCTCAAAGAGGTTAAAAGGATCTTTCGGTACCTGAAGACATCCATTCACATGGGACTTTGGTATCCGAAGGAATACGGATTTGATCTAATTGCTTTTTCGATGCAGACCACCATAGGTGATCAAGTTACAACAAAAGTACATCCGGAGGAGCACAATTTTGGGTGAAAAGTTAGTAAGCTGGTCTTCAAAGAAACAAGATTGCACTGCACTTTCAACCACTGAAGTTGAGTATGTGTCTCTATCTGCGTGTTGTGCTCAAGTTCTATGGATGAGAACACAACTCACAGATTATGGCTTTACTTTCGATAAAATACCTATGTATTGTGACTCGAAAAGTGCCATAGCCATATCATGCAATCCTGTTAATCACTCAAAGACTAAGCATATCCGTGTCCGCTACCACTTCATCAAAGAGTACGTCGAAAATGGTACTGTTGAATTATTCTTCGTGAAGACAGATTACCAACTCGCCGATCTATTTACTAAAGCCCTTCCAAAAGAAAGGTTTGATTATTTAGTTCGACGAATGGAATCACGAAGCCTAACCCACGAGGAGTTAGAACGTCTTCTCGAATCTTTTTGAAAATGATTTTCCAAATAGCTCGCTGTAACTCTTTTTTGAAAAACAAAATACAAAATTTGAAAACCCACAAAAACAAAATTATAAAAATATCCCCTTCCAAAAATACCAAAACCATATAAATATCAAAAATCCCAAAATATTCTTTTCACGACATGTCTCTGTATAATCGATTTCTGGACTTTTCTCGCGTGTCATTCCTACTGATCCGGGTCTGTCCAGATGCTGAGCGAGCGTTCTTTC
>OU343221.1:220416240-220430917 GCA_910596185.1 Chrysanthemum makinoi | reverse complement strand
GTATACTACAACTTAGTTGAAGATTAAACAACACAAAACCATTAGAAGTTTGACTTTGTTAAGTCAAACTTCTAAAACATATCAATAAACTCCAAAACAAATATTGAGTAATGGTTTTGCAATTTTGACTTTACAAAGTCAAATATTGAGTCATGGTTTTGCAATTTTGACTTTACAAAGTCAAATACTGAGTAATGGTTTTGCAATTTTGACTTTACAAAGTAAAAATGAAAATACTGCGTACAAAATAGCCATTCACCATTTTCAAGTATTGACTAAATAAAGTAAACTGGAAATGCAGTTTTACTTTCCACAATCAAATTGAAATGCTAAATGAAAGTTTGACTTTCGAATGTCAAACTTGTATCACCTACAATACGCACAAACTACAACATATGAATAAGCTTTGGACCTCCAGCGATGATAACCCCCAACTTTGTCCCATCGCGATGCACATGAACAAGTTTAGGACCAACGGTGTATTTTAGTCTAAAAAAAATAAAAAATCTAGATATTTTCTAAAACACATAAGAAACACAAACACGCACTACATCAATCTGAAGGGGAAAATATGCATCTATCTCCACCTTTTTCTACTGTTGTCGCCACTATCATGACCACCCTATGCTGCTATTACCGTCGCCACTGCGGGCGCTATCATCAGAAACACCAAAGTCTTCGTCTGATTTTCTGATTTCAAGCAAACAGTAAGTGTTTTTATTAGATCCCTAATGAAGGACTTGGATGTTGGGTCTTGTTTGATTTTCTCAAATTAGGTGTCAACAGCTTAGTACCAAGCTTTGTGCGCTTTGTGATGATTAAATTAAGACATCTAATCATATTTTGATTCTACTTGAGGAGTCAATTAAGTTGTAAGATAAGATCTTTCAATGGTGGGGGCAAGGATCAATTGATGTGTTTAACACAAAGGATATGATTAACTGTTGTGATGATAGCCGTGTTGGTTATCTTTTGTGAAAAAATGGGAAACTTACGGGTATTCAAAGGCGAAGTTAAGCCAACAGAAAAAGTGTTTAAAGAAGTTCAAGTCGTTTGAGTAGATATCAGGCAGATGGACAAAGAAGGGATTACAATAGCAACTACTAGTGGAAACATTAATTTTGGGTTTTGTTGGATAAAATATGTAAAGAGGTTTCAGTGGGTTGTGTTGACCTTGAGTATGTGAAAAACAAAGATTAGTGTTCTGGTGATGTTTTATTTGACATTGTTTGCGGTTTTTACAGAAAGTGGTGAATGAAAGAGGGTGGTGGTGGTTGGTAATAGTCGGAGATGAAGATGAATAAAGGAAGAAGAAGTAATTCAAGTTAAAGGGTAAAAAGACCAAAGTACCCTCATGTGTATAGGAATTAACGGTCGTTAGTGTGGCCCGTTAGGTAAAGGACCAACGATACATGACTTTTTGCACTTAGGGAGGAATGGTGCATTTTTTTCGGTCAAAGGACGAAACTTGTCGGTCAATGCAAACCACAAGGACGAACGGTGTAGTTTACTCTAATTTAAATATGTTTTGAAACTGAATCTTATTGTTTTCATAAATACTTGATTTTAATAACACATATAGTTATAATAAATGAGTTTTAATAAGATACTTATTATTTATACATATAGTTTGTCTGTGGATTTCTAGCCCCCTATAGGCTCTAGGGGAGGTGAGAAGAGAGCCAATATAGTAAATGAGTTTTAATAAGATACATATAGTTATAGTAAATGAGTTTTAATAAGACACATATTAATATCAAATGATTTTATACGTGAAAATGTTTTAAATAAGGTTAAGTTTAGATAAAATCTGCAAAAAGAATTTACATTTTGAGACAGGAAGTAAAGGGTACTTGATGTAATTGATTGTGTTATCTCTTACAGTATATAATACATTTTCCGTCTCAAAATATAAGTTTAATTTGACTTTTTAATCGACTTTGACCTCAAATATTTTTGTTTGTATTATATAAAACACTTAATGAAAACTATACCAAATAAAAATATATTTAAAACACAATTTGTTTATACATTTTGAATCAAGTATTATATAATACAAACAAAAATATTCGAAGTCAAAGTTCGACTCAAAAAGTCAAATTTGAATTGTATTTTGAGACGAAGAAAGTATTATATAAAAGATAAGAGAATTTCACAAATTAAAAAAGCAGGCTAAGAATTGCAACTGAACTGATGTGAGTGTGTTATCTGCCTACGTGACATAACTGAGCATTATTATTAATTAATAAAAGTCAAAATTGAAGCTCAATTTAGTCAAACTTTTTTATTTTCGTCTAATGTATAAGATTTGCTAAAAACATATGTGTTAATTTAGTTGTTAAATTTTAAATAATGTACTTATCAGTTTTCGTGGTGTTTAATAATTTTATAAAGACTAAAATACACGGTTGGTCCCTAAACTTGGCAGGACGTATCGCGATGGGACAACACTCGGCCTTTTCATCGTCAGAGGTCCAAACCTTGGCCTTTAAATGCCAGAATCGTCCCTTGACCAATAACGGCGTTGTCAACAATCCGTTATACGCCATAAAAACCCGTAATCATGTTATTGTTGAGGGTACAATAGTCATTTTGTTTTATTTACTGTAGCAAATGTCTTGTCCAATTTCCCGCCATTATGTACAATATAACAAAACTGTGTACTCATTGCTCATCCCCAAACTTGTTTTGGAAGCCTACCCAGAAAACCCTAATGCAATGTCTATCATCAAATCAAATAATCTGAGTAAGAGGATAACAAACAACCACCTTGAGTTTACTCTGTGGCGAGTAAAGGAATATCCTTTATATGATGATCGTGAAACGGAGGAAAGAGCTGCAATTAGGAGATATTGTAAGTCTTTTTGGGTTAGAGCCTATTACAATCATATGTTAGTACGACTGATTAAGTTATTCCCCTTTTAGGTAACTTTAGCTTAACAATGTTTTTGTACATTTTTTATACAGTGGGTGAACCTGGATCGTTTAGCATGATGTTCCATTATGAAGGTACTTTCAAATACTTTCCAGGTAGGATATATCAAGGAGGCAAGAAATGCCTTGTTGATCTTGTGGAAATAAAAGAGGTATTCGTTGATGAAATGGATGCTCTCATGACCCAAATCGGTTATGAGTCTCGACAAACCAATTATTTCTACTTTCTTAAGCCCTGTTGTACATTAGACGACGGTTTGTTTTATTTGCATGAAGCTGCTAATGTAGACTTGTTGAAAGATGTTGTCATACAGCATAAGCTGATAGACGTCTATGTTGAAATAGGGAAGACTAGATTAGAACTTTCTGAAATGTCCCCACAATCAATTAAGACTGTGTTTTGGGAGATGGATGAAGATAGGAGAAAATTTGCAACTGCGGCTATTCAATCCTGTTGTAGACGGTTGGTGTTAGATGATATAGATAATGAACCTACCCTAGATCCTTTTATCCAACGTACATAATTGCCTGTGGACGTCAATGATATTGGTGAATCTAGCAATTTGCCAAACATTGAGCCAGTCTTTTCCACCTTAGACTGCTCATTTGCTAGCTAACCTGTTCATAACAGTGAGCGTGCTTTAGTAGTTATTGATGAGGACAATGCTATAAAGGAGCCTGATAATGTTGAGGTTAATCTGTTTCGAGTGAGTCAGGGGAAGCACTTAGACAAAGTTGGAACAACACTAGTTGATGTCAATAACAGCTTTGAGGAGTCTGAAAATTTTGAGGTTAATCTGCTTCAATTGACTCAGAGAAGCATTTACACAAAGCAGGCAGAGCACTAGTTGATGTCAATAACAGGTTTGAGGAGCCTGATGTGGATGTAACTCTGTTTCAATTGACTAAGGATAACATGGAAGAGGATCCTGTTGTTGATGTTACTCTGTTACAAGCGAGTGACACTAGTGACTTAGGCAATGCAGTTGATGATTCAATTGAACCAAATGAAGAGAACACTTGTCAGGAGAATGATGCACAACTTGGTATGGTACAAGTAGGTCAGAGTAATGATTTAGGTGAAGAAGGAACAACCAAGTAATATAAGTGATGACAGGCAGTTGGTAAATGATTTACCTGTGATGGTTGAAGATGTATTTTGCAGTGACCATGTTAGTTTCCAACACGCAGACTTTGCTAATGGCGTCTATACCACTTTTTTCTATGCCGGTCGGGAGTTTGGTACTGCAGGGAAGTAAAAACCTAGTAAGAGAGCATTCAATAGAAACTAGGAGGAGTTGTTTCACTTTCGTGCCCAAGTGAAGGTCCCGGACTGGATATAGGCCCATCTAGAAGTCCATTAAGCGTATGGTATAAATGCATTGCTTTCGGCAAAAGGACCCTTCACAAATACTCTTCCCATGGCTATTGTTTGTCGGCAGGAATGGTGAGACAGTATCCGGTCATGTAACATATAATGAGCAACACACTTTTTTGCAATCAAGGGCAGTCAGAGCTTTTGACCTTCGCTATATCGCACGAAAATTACAAAGACAAGTTGAAACAAATCCACGCCTTCCTGTCGTGTCAGTGCATAATCAACTTACCAACCAATACGACCTTCAAGTGTCCTGCAGAAGGTTTAAGGGCCAAAAACCTAGCAATAACATCCATCAGGGGTCAATTCAAGCTACAATTTACCATGTTGAGAGATTATGTTCAAGAGTTGCAGAAGACAAACCCTAATACAACAATGGTGATGAATGTGGAACGACCTCCGGATGAGTCTCTTCCAACCAGAGAATTCAAGAGATCAGATGTTTGTTTAGGTGCATCTGAAGCAAGGATTTAAAGATTGTGGGAGATGGTTGTTGGGGGCCGCTTTTCCAATTCGTGGTCCTTTCAATGGTCAACTGATGACAGCTGTGGGAATTGATAGCAACAATGGTATATACCCTTTCGCTTATGCTTTTGTTGATTCAGATAACATAGGATCATGGACTTGGTTTCTTCATTGTTTATCCGATGATATAGCACTTGGGCCAATTTCAAGCATCACTTTTATTACTGACATGAATAAGTTACTCTCATACTCTGTTCATGAATTTAAGTCTCTCTGTTTTGAAACAGACATTAAACATATTTGATTTTGTGCAGGATATAAGTAGAGCTTTAGCAGAAGTTTTTCCAAGTGCGAACACGATTACGTATTAGAAGCATTCATGAGAAAATGAAACGCAATGGAAAGGTAGGGCCTACAAAGACCATCTCGTGGAAATGTGCAACCCTCAAATGTTGTACAGTTTCAAAGCTATGGTCGATCTCAAGAAACTTAATCAACCAGCCCATGATTGGTTAAGTAAGATACTACCGATCCATTGGTCAAGGTCACATTTTTCATGTAAGTGATCTATCTGTTTCAGTTACTTTGTATTTGTAAATGCAGTATAAACAGTTATAATTAATACATGTTTATTACTTGTCATCTTTAGGGAGAGCTACTTCTGATGTGTTACTTAATAACATGTGTCAAGTGTTTCATGAGAAAATAAGTGAGGGTTTAAGCAAACCAATTATTACAGCCTTAGAATACAACTGGGAATACTGTATGAAGAGGATAATGCATGTTCTTATGGTGATTGAGAAGAGTGATGGACCACTAACACCAACTGCACAACACATGTTAGAGGCTATTAAGAAAGAGGTTGTTAAGTATAATATTTTATGGAATGGGGATCTAAGTTTCAGGTTAGTGGACCATGGGGTGACCAATGTGTAGTTAATGTTGTACACAAGTCTTGTACTTGCAGAAGGTGGGAGATAACAGGTTTACCATGTAAACATGTTGTTGCTACCAATTGGAATATGGCTTTAAATGGCCAAGAAGTAGGAACTATAGAAACATGGGCTCATCCTTGTTACTATCTTCTCGCTCGGGAGGCTACCTACAAACACCATGTCCAGCCTATAACTAGCAGTGTACATTGGGAAAAATCAACTATGCCAACAACAATTGTTCCACCAAAATCCGAAACAAACCCGCCTACCGCAAGAGGTAGAAAAAGAGTTAGGATAGCTCCTGAAAGTCAAGAGATTGTGAAGGATGGTAAGTTGTCAAGGGATTGGAATAGTGTTAAGTGTAGTATTTGTGGCATTGTTGGACACAACAAGGTAACATGCCTAGGGTATGCTGGAGCTAAAAGTAGTGGAACTGCCAATAAGGGAAATGTCAAACAGGTGCCTACTAAAGCTGCAGGAAAAACGAAACATCCTAAAGGTATAAAGGTAGCAGCAGATAAAGAAGCTGAAGGTACAGGTCTTGTTGTTGAAAGCCAAGTTACTGCAGTTCAAGGAAGTGGTGTTCAATCTGAAAATCAAGAGCCAAGAATCAAGATCCCATCATACATGATGCATCCTGTCACAATCCCAAAGAACATCAAGATGAAGCAATTGCCGATCCCAAAGATGCATGAGCAAGCCGAGTGTCAATCCCAAAGCAACATGATCAATCCCGGTCGATTCTCGGATGCGGTCAAGTGATGTTCAAGCCGCTTCAACCCAACTGCTACACGAAGAATGACTAGGCAGGCGCACTAGAAAGAATGATGGCCTCACCATAGGTCAATTATGTTATGCTAATTATCTAGACGATGTTTCATCTAGGTTATTTCCTATGGAAAAGTTATGTACTCTAAAAACATATGTGTGTGTGTGTGTGTCTAACTGTAGTTCTCATGCTTTGAAAAGTATGCAATTTTATGCAGTTGGAATTATATCCATTTGCATTAACTATAGAACCATGTCATTATTGTGTATTTTTTTAGATTGACTAAGCTTGATGTGTGAATAATTTGCATCAAAAGTAACCAAAGCTAAATAGAACCTCATAAAAATGTTGACATTTAAAATTCAACCCTAAACAAATTGCTAACCATCTGTGTTGATACAAAAGTTGGGCGTTCCTTGTTTGAGCTCCGGTTCTCGTATCAATTGAATATTGCTGCTTGAGACCTGCGCACTAAGTAAACAGAAAACACCGTTAGGCTTATTGTTAGCCTTAATAGTTTTTATTAGAAGTGATGGTCATTCACGTTTAGGAACTTTGTAACGTGTGTTAGATATCGTGATAGAATAGTCAACGGGCTCGTGGATTGGACTAAGCTAAATGGGTACTAGTTATGTTAAGCTTGCCTTTTATCCAATCCAACCCATGTCCAACCCACGAAGCCCATAGAAAGCCTTTTAGGGCATCATGTTACTTGTAGTATAAATACCCCTCAAATGTGTCATTTGAGGGGTGTGCTTGAGTGTGTGTGTGTGTGTTTTTCCTTTGGAATATACAACTTATTGTGTTTATCTTTCTCTCACAACATACACGGTTTTAACATCAAGTCACCATCTTTCTCATCTTAATCTTTCTACGTTTGTGTTTGGTTTCATGTGGTTATACTTGCATAACGTGTTGGGTTTGTGATAAGGTTGATAAAAGTAAGGTCCTACAATTGGTATCAATCGCTTAACAATGGTTTAGGAGTGTTTGTGTTTGTTTGTGTTGATACGCGTAAGCTCTCGGTATCAAACGTGGTCACGCTTAAAGCTTTAATTTTGCACTTAAAAATTCAAGATTCTTGTGGTTTAAGGTTTATTTGGTGCTAAATTTTTAGTTTTTTGCAAAAGTTCAAGCTTTACGTGTTTTAAATCATTTTTAAGCTCGTTTTTGGTTCGTTGGTCATTTCTACTCGTAAGCTTTCTAAGCACTTTGGGTGAAAAAGGTCAACATTTTTGTGTTATTCGAGTGCTTTTAAGGCTGTTTGTGCAAGAGAAATTGTTTGAATCGCTGGAAATTTTTTACGCGTAGGTCAAAACCCTAGTTCTACGCGTAAGAAAAGTCAACGTCCTCGGTCTACGCATAACTTTCTACGCATAAGCTTTTGGTGCAGATTCTTCGAGCTATAACGATTACTCAGTGCTTCCCTCACTAGGATAAATTTGTGGAACACTTCGACTTTTGGATATCCTTTACACTGTGATAGTGTAAAGGATTTTTGGGCAAAACCCTAATCTTACGCATAAGCTTAGACTTACGCGTAGAACACTTTACGCTTAAGTATTTTCTTACGCCTAAGCTTGTCTTACGCATAACTAAATATTACGCATAAGTTTTTCTACGCCTAACTTTAAACTTACGCATAAGCATTTCCTACGCCTAAGGAATCCTACGCCTAAGCCATCCTACTCGTAACCATATCCTACTCGTAACTTCTGTTGTCTACGCCTAAGCTCTTTCTACGCATAAAGGTTTAAAAAAAAAAAAAAAAAAAATTCAAATTTTTTGGCTAGAAAACTTGAGTAAAATTTAAATTTTTGAGGAGACTAAACGTTCAATTTTTACGCGCAATTCAAATTTTGGTATAACTTGGAAAATTTTGGTCAAAAATTCAAATTTTTGGACCTAAATTCAAATTTTTCAGGTCAAATTTGGCATCAAAATTGTCATAACTCAAAATTTTCATACGACCTTAGAATTGTGTTTTATAGTGAATTTCAATATTTGGGAGAAATTTTTTTTACGCCTAAGAACCAAGGTTACGAGTACGACTTTCAGAAAAACTTCAAACCGAGCTTAATCTTCATCAACCACAACTCCTTTATCGTTGCATCGATCCTACATCAACTTTATCAGATCATACCTTCATCAATGGCAACTCAACAAGACATTCATGCAGTCGGTGCCGAAAACCGTCCTCCTATGTTGGCAAAAGGTGGTTATCTTCAATGGACAAGTCGTATACTTCGTTACATAAAGACCAAACCTAATGGGAAACTCATGATTCAATCCATTCAGAATGGACCCTTCAAGCCTCGACAAATCCTAGACCCCGGAACTCTGACGCGTCCCACCATCTTATCATACTCAAACGAATCGAATATACCGAAGAGGATAAGAAGCAAGTCGATGCAGATGACATGGCAATTCATATTGTCCAACTGGGTTTACCAATAGACATCTTTGCTGATGTAGACAGTTGTGAAACCGCTTTTGATATGTGGGAACGTGTTAGACGGCTTTGTCATGGAACCGAAATTGGTCAACAAGACATGGAGAACAAGCTGCTAACTGAATGGGAAAAGTTTACTTCAACTCCATGAGAATCCATTGAATCCTACTATGGAAGGTTTTGCACTTTGATGAATGAGCTTATCAGAAACAAGCTAGCACCCAGAACTATCGTTCAAAACATCAAGTTCCTGAACAATCTTCCGTAAGAATGGGGATGATATGTCACTATTGTCAACCAAACAAAAGACTTACATCATGTGAACTTTGATCAACTAAACGATTTTCTGAAACAAAACCAAGCTGAAGTGAATGAAGTCAGGAAAGAAAGATTGACAAAGAATCATGATCCATTGGCGCTTATTGCAAAGACTCAACCTTCAGTGAATACACAACAACAAGCTTCATCATCTTCCAATAACAACAACTTGCAAAGAATACATTCCACAACCACAACAACAATTCTATCCACCAGAACAACAAGTCATTCAACAACCGTATCCACAATACTAGGAACAAGGAATCACCGATCCCTAAATGAACAAGAAGAAGCTTTGCGACAAGTATTTTCTTTATTGGGTAAAGCATTCAGCAGTCGCTATTCCACACAAAACTAACAACAACCAAAGGATTTCATCAAACACGCAATGGCAAATTGCACAACCGGGTGTGAATATGGGTAATCAAGGACAAATGGTTGGAGTTATTGGGAATCAGCAGGGCTATGCTACTGGATTTCGTATGGGTAATCAAGTTGTTCCGTATCGGTAATCGGTTGGGTCGAATGTTGGAAATCGATGGGACGAATGTTGGGAATAGAGCAAAGTGGGTAATCGAATGGGAATGTTGCGGTCGTTGGGAATTATGGTAATGTGAATCGTGGTAATCGGGTTAAGTGTTATAATTGTCAAGGAATGGGTCACATGGCACGAAACTGTCCCACTAAGCCACACAAGAAGAATGCTGATTTTCTTCGAAAGCTATCTGTTAGCAAAGAAGCAAGAAGCGGGATGCAGTTGAGTGCCGAGGAAAATGATTTTTTCGCTATCGTGGATGATTTGGAAGACCTCGAGGAAATCAATGCGAACTGCATATTCATGGCAAATCTTCAGAAGACTAAGTACGACACCGACTCGACGCACTTCCTGCCTATGACGCCAACGCAGATCGAGGTACCAATCATTGATCCATGCTATAACAATGTCATATTTGATGTGTTTACTCATGACGAACAGCATTCTGGACGCCAGCACCTACTTATGATACATACCGACAATCCGAAGTTGTAGCAATACTAACTCTGAAACTCCGGATGTGGATCCTAGTGGAGGCTGTGTGGCACAAAATACTGAGACCGATGAGGAAACACGTGCTTATTTTGAATCATTAATCAATAACTATGGCATTGAAATTGAGAAAGTGAGTAAGGTCAATCGCGAAGTTAAGGCCGCGAATGTTAAATTGACCACTGAGCTTGAGAGTTACAAAGAGAACGCCAGAGCATATGAATTTCATACAAACAAAATATCAGAATTAGAAATTGGTTACCGAGATTCTGTTTTAAGAGAAAAACAATTGCAAATCAAGTATGATACACTTGATGTGAATTTGAACTTGAAAATAAAATCTTTAAACAAGGAAATTTCTGAACTAAATGATCAACTTTCTAAACAAAAAACACTGTTTTCTGATCTTGAAAAAGAGAAGAAACAGTTGATTGCTAATTTTTCAAAACGAGAAGATTCTCTTCTTGATGAAATTCTGGATAAAAATGAAACTATCAAAAAATTGGATAATTTATTTCTTACAACGGGTCATTCCGCTAAAACAAACAAGATGCTTTCTAATCAAGTAAATCCGATTTTTCATACTTCACATAAAATGGCTCTTGGTAACTCACCTCCTGGTTTCCTCAAGAAAGCTCCGAAAGAACGGAATGTGTTGAACAATGGAAAACCTTTGCATGAACCCATAATTGTTCGTGATTCTCTTGAAACGTTGGAACTATCTGAGGAGAGTAGATCAAAAATGAAACAAAAACATCCGGAAATCAAACCTATTGATTATAACAAATGGAACAAAATTAATGGTATTTCATTTGTTTCTCAATCAACGTTTTCCACCAAACCAAGTGTTTCAAACAAAGTGTCAACACCTGTTTCAAAATCAGTTTCAAAACCAGTTGTTGTCTCCAAATCTCTTTCGAACATTGAACAAATGTCTTCAAACAATCCTTTTAACACAAGTGATGCGCAAAGCATTTTAGACGATGTTAAAACTAGAATTGGACGACTTCAGAGACTGTTAAAACTAAAACTCATATTACAACCAACATCCGGTTTAATAGTTTTGATATTGAACAAAAAAGTTTTTGAAATCAAATTGCCCTCACCAATAACATCAACTCAAGGGTAATTTATTTTGAACAAGCCTTTTGAAAGAAACAGTGACTTTGTTAAGGACCATAAATCCTCGTAAAGCAAGCTAATGAAAGTGTTGAACACATCAAAGTTTTGGAAATTTTAAATGATTCTCTCTTCAAGATGTTCGACTATCGATATTATGTCCATTATTTTGCAAACATATTCTGTTGAAGATCATGAAAGACTCCAGTCTGAGACCTCCGAAATTGTTTCAAAATATGAAAAAGCTCTTGAAAAACTTGAAAAGAAAATGTGTCATATTTTAAACAACTTGATCGAAAAACTGAGGAATGCAAATATGACAAACTGTCGTATGAGCGTGCCTACAATGACATGAAAGCGAAAAATGATCTTTTGAGGGCTCACCTGGAATGTCAAAAAGGAAAGGCGGTGGATCTGTGATTAAAACCATTGATTGCGGAGAAAGGAAATGTTCCCAAACCGGTTTCCAAACCAAAAATGTCTGTTTCTATGCCTCCTCCAAAAGTCAATGAGAAAATTGTTTCATCAAAACCACCACTCCACCTACCCTACCTAAACAAAATGTTGATAAAGGAAAAGCGGTTATCGAGAAACCAAAAGTTTTAGCACCTGGCCTTTTTAAGATGAGTACCACTAATGTGTCTGCCTCCACATCTAAAACATATGGAACAAACGACATAAGTTTAGAAATGCACTCTAAAGAGACTAGGAAATCTGAAACCACCTCCCTTGATAAAAATGTAAATCCTAATGCGTGTGCCTTACCTTCTACAGGACTAGAAAGCACCTCTAGGAGCAGCAGACTAAAGCCTAAGAGCAATACAAGGAACAATAGAGTCTCGACTGCCTCTAGGAGTAGTAGCTTGAATAAAGAGAAGAAAGTAGAAAAACACCCTAGGAATTTACCGCTTTTGAATAAGAAAGACATTTCATCTGAATGTACTGAACCTATGAAACTTGCTAAGTCTAATGAATGTGTTGAATCTCTTTGTTTAACTTGCAAGAAATCTTTAATTAATGATCAAGATGATTGTGTTTCTAAGAATGTGAATGATAAGCCTGTTAAGAAGAATGTCCCAAAAAGATCTTACGCTAAACGAGTAGGAAGACTAGTTGCAAAACTTAGGCTTTACACTACTGACAGGAACTATAGTGTATACTATAGGGATGATATTTGGAAACCCACAGATAGAACTTTCACACTCCAGAATGGTACAATGAGTGATAAACCGAATTCCCTAGAAAACCTCTCTGCGTGTGATAAGGATTTTACCTCTAACCCAAAGGAACCAAAATCAAAACGGTTTTCACAATATTCTTTTTCAGCATGGCAGGTTATCGAAATATGTCTTTGGATCGTCGACTCGGGTTGCTCCAAGCACATGACCGGAATCTCTGCCGATCAATTTCGTCGGAAATTCATGGGAACCGTACGCTTTGGAAATGATCATGTAGCAGCTATCATGGGTTATGGATATCTACCTTTTGGAAATTATTTGATCACTCGGGTTTACTATGTCGAAGGGTTGGGACACAATTTGTTTTCGGTCGGGCGTTACGTGATGCGATTTAGAGGTTGCTTTTAGGAAAAATGCTTGCTTCGTTAGAAACTTGGATGGCACTGATCTCTTAACCGGGAATCGTGATACAAACTTGTATGCTATCGACATCAATCAAATGACCTCTTCATCACCAATATGTCTTATGACACGAGCATCCGAACACAGTCCCGGTTGTGGCACGACGGTTATCCCATCTCAATTTCGACACCATCAACAAAATTGCCAAAGACAACATCGTCAACGGACTTCCAAAGTTCAAATACACCAAGGATCACTTATGTCCATCATGCGAACAAGGAAAAAGCAAAAGAGCATCATATAAAACCAAATCCGTACCTAGTTCGGAAGCAAAGTTGCATATGTTGCACATGGACTTATGTGGCCCAATGAGAGTTGAAAGCTTTAATGGGAAAAAGTATATTCTTGTCATCGTCGATGATTATTCAAGAAATACATGGGTTAAGTTTCGAGATCAAAAGACGAAGCACCAAGCATCATCATCACCTTTCTGAAACGAATTCAAGTACTTCTTCTAACTCCAGTAAGGGTTGTAAGAACAGACAACGACACTGAATTCACAAATCAAGAGTTAAGATCTTATTTTGAAGATGTTGGAATTACTCATCCGACATCAGTTGTTAGAACTCCACAGCAGAATGGGGTAGTTGAAAGAAGAAATCGTACTCTTGTGGAAGCCGCTCGCACAATGCTAATTTATTCTAGTGCACCATTATTTCTATGGGATGATCTTTGTTGCCACGCTTGTTTCACTCGAACCGATCCCTTATCCATCCAAGATTCAATAAAACCCCATATCAGCTTGTGAACAATGAAAACCGATATCTCTTACTTTCACGTGTTTGGCGCTTTGTGCTATCCTACGAATGACAGAGAAGATCTTGGAAAACTGAAAGCAAAAGGTGATATTGGAATCTTCATTGGATATTCAGATAACTCGAGGGCATTCAGGGTGTATAACAGAAGAACTAGGAGGATCATGGAGACGATGAATGTGAAATTTGATGAACTTTCACATATGGCTCCTGAGATACTCGCTCTAGAACCCACACTAAACCGACAGACTTCTGGACACATCAGTTCAGGACTCGTACCTCAAAGAGCTCAATCAACTTCGCTTGACAATCCTAAAGAACAAGAATGGGAGAATTTCTTCGAGTTAATGTTCGATGAATACTATGGTGGAACTTCGACAAATGCATCAAACCATCATTCCGCTGCACCCGCTCAAAATCTTCCACCACTACCAACAGAAGATGCATCTACAATGGTCGAAACCAATGCACCCGTTCTACCAGCAGTTGATGAGCATAATCAAAACCAGAACGATGCAACGTTAGATGAAGACTTATTTGAAAACCCGTTTGCTACGGAATCAGCTGAATCATCCTCAAGCTTACGAGAACCATCTAACTCGCATACGTTTAACCAACGGTATCCTTCTACTCTGAAGTGGACAAAAGACCACCCAATTGAATAAGTTATTGGTGAACCTTCAAGGCCAATTCAGACGAGACGCCAACTTGCCACCGATTGCGACTTATGCATTTACCTTTGCTCAATTAGCAATATAGAGCCAAAGAACATTCGCGAGGCAATGGCAGAACCCGCATGGATAGAAGCGATGCAGGAGGAACTTCTCCAATACCGTCTACATGAGTCTTGGGATATGGTTCCAAGACCCATTGACGTTCGCGTCA
>OU343221.1:220255421-220416140 GCA_910596185.1 Chrysanthemum makinoi | reverse complement strand
TTGATCTCAAATGGTTATGGAAGAACAAAAGGGATGAAGAGATGACTGTAATTCGCAACAAAGCTCGTCTTGTGGCCAAAGGATATAGACAAGAGGAAGGGATAGACTTTGAAGAGTCATTCGCGCTGGTAGCTAGACTAGAAGCAGTCAGGATATTCTTAGCCTACGCCACAAAAACATCACGGTTTATCGATGGACATTAAGACCGCGTTCTTGAATGGAACTCGAAAGAAGAAGTGTACGTGAGTCATCCGTAAGGCTTCGTAGACATGGAACATCCAGACTACGTCTACAAACTCAAAAAGGCAATCAATGGATTGAAACAAGCTCCGAGAGCGTGGTATGACGAACTGTCCTCTTTCCTTATCCTAAAAAATTTCACCAAAGGAACAGTTGATCCTACCTTGTTTACACAAAAATGCAAAACGACATTTTGATTGTTCAGATTTACGTGGACGACATCATCTTTGGGTCCACTAATCCGAATCTTTCAAAACATTTTGAAAATCTCATGAAAAGTAAATTTGAAATGTCCATGATGGGGGAACTAAATTTCTTTCTTGGTTTACAAATACATCAATCCCCTCGTGGAATTTTTATAAATCAAGCTAAATACACAACCGAGATTTTGAAAAATCATGGTATGGATAATTGTGATTCGGTCCGAACACCAATGGTAACTTCACCAAAAATTGGAGCCGATTTGTTTGGGAAACCTATTGATCCTAAGAAATATCGGAGCATGATTGGTTCTCTCATGTACCTCACTGCTAGTCGCCCAGATATTCATTTTGTTGTTTCTTATTAGCACGGTTTCGTGCAAAGCCTACCGAACTGCATCTCAAAGAGGTTAAAAGGATCTTTCGGTACCTGAAGACATCCATTCACATGGGACTTTGGTATCCGAAGGAATACGGATTTGATCTAATTGCTTTTTCGATGCGACCACGCAGTGATCAAGTTACAACAAAAGTACATCCGGAGGAGCACAATTTTGGGTGAAAAGTTAGTAAGTCGGTCTTCAAAGAAACAAGATTGCACTGCACTTTCAACCGGCGAGTATGTGTCTCTATCTGCGTGTTGTGCTCAAGTTCTATGGATGAGAACACAACTCACAGATTATGGCTTTACTTTCGATAAAATACCTATGTATTGTGACTCGAAAAGTGCCATAGCCATATCATGCAATCTCGTTCATCACTCAAAGACTAAGCATATCCGTGTCCGCTATCACTTCATCAAAGAGTACGCCGAAAATGGTACTGTTGAATTATTCTTCGTGAAGACAGATTACCAACTCGCCGATCTATTTACTAAAGCCCTTCCAAAAGAAAGGTTTGACGATTTAGTTCGACGAATTGGAATATGAAGCCTAACCCCTGAGGAGTTAGAACGTCTTCTCGAATCTTCTTGAAAATGATTTTCCAAATAGCTTCGCTGTAAATATTTTTTGAAAAACAAAATACAAAATTTGAAAAACCAACAAAAACAAAATATAAAAATATAAAACTTTCAAAAAATACAAAAACAATATAAATATCAAAAATCCAAAAATATTCTTCTCACGACATGTCTCTTGTATAATCGATATTCTGTACTTTTCTAGAAATGTCATTCAATAATGATACGGGTATGTACAGATGCTTGAGCGAGAGTTCTTTAATGTTTTTCAAAACATGTCGTTTCTAAAAATTTCTCAAAATAATGGCTTTCGTATACTTCAGTACGAAAACCGGACTAAAATGATGACTTTTGATTATTTTCAAATCAAAACTCGTGTTTTTTAATGAAAATCACTAGTGTACGCTTCAGTGCACTACATTTAAAAATGGTGAGAAATCATCATCATCTTGAGCACCTTTTCAAGATTGTTGAAAAAGTTTTTTCAAAATCTTTCAAAATATTTTGTGCTCAAGATAACTCCCTCTAAAACCCTTTAATTGATTATGCTTTATTAAAGGGGGAGTATAAAACTAAAATGTTCCAAATTCATGCTTAAATCAAATCCGTTTGTCTCCCCAAAAGATTCTAAAATGTTGTTTAATCCGTTTATATCAAAAATATCATAATCATGCTATTTTTGAGGGGGAGGAGACGTGATTAAAATGTGATCAAAATGTTTAATGATCGGTGTTTGAATCTCACAATGAGCTCGACTCAGACGGAACCAATGAATTGACGGGAATCAAAGTCAGTAAATGTACCATCTCGAGAAACTTGTGATAGATATGCACCTTCATGGGTCTAACCTCCTTTTCAAGGAGTGTTTACAACTTCAAGTTAGTTATTAAAGCTAGTTGTCACCTAAAAACTGACAATGGAACTCTTTAACTAGGCAACGTAACCGTGTCTCGTGGGGAAGTGTCTATCATAAGCCGATCAATTCAAAAAGTGCAAACTCTACCCTCGATGTGCATATTTTTGTTAAAACTCATAAGCACATGTGAAGGGGGAGTGTTTCTGAAAATGTAAAACTCGCGGAGTGTCTCAAACATGTTTTCTATCATAAACACTCTGAGAGATTTTCAAGAAAAATGGTTTTATGGCAACATGGGACAGTCATGGAGTTATAAGGTGACTAAGGATAGGAATTCAGTCCTATGATCCGCCAGAGCCGGAGGGATCTACCCAAGGACATCACAAATAGTTAGTATTAGAAGTCCTTAGGAATGATTGAAAAAGGAGTAATGTGAGAAAGGAGAAAGAAGGGGTTGAAGAATTAAAAAGAAATGTAATGAAAGGGTGAAAAGAAATAGCCCTCCATATTCAACCTTAGGGCAGAAACCAGGTTCAATTCATATGCTACTGGTTGTCACTTAGATGACACTAGTATTGAAGACAAAGACGTCATGGACCCAGTGACGCACTGCACTAAACCTTCTAGCCACTCAATTCCTCTTAAAAGGATTTGTTTCATTCTCACTGGGAACTTTACATAATCGATTGACTTTCTCTTAGAGATCGTTGGTATTGAAGAAGGAGACCCTCTCCCTAGTCTCCGCTCAGGAAAACCAAAATGCACTAATTGAGTCTAGAGCCACGAGATTAATCAAAAGATCTCATAGGAACACATGACATGACATTGCTTGTTGTTCATCAATAAGGACACAAGTGATATATTCTAGAGTCCTACGCAGGTCTTAGCAGTCTGCCAGAACATTTATGAGAAGTTTCACATCTGTGATCTTCAATGATTGAATGGAAATTCTGCCAGGTCAACATCAAACAGCCCGACAGCAGGTCACTTCGGTAACTCCCCGTGGATTACGCTTAGTGTGTCTCAAACGGTCTACAGTCGTGAGGTGATGCTTCGGTGTACCTCCGACTCATCCGAACGTAGATGTACTTCGGTATATCAGCGTTATCTCACTTGTGGGACTCTAGTTCAGAACGCCCTTGTGAGAATTAGAGACGTGTTTTCACACTATGCTGTTAACACCCTCGAAATTCAAACTTGTAAGTGCCGGAATCCGCTTATTACTAACATATTTTTATGTTTTCTTCTTATGGAAGCTCCGGAGCGGATTGATCATGCAGATTATCCACATGCTCATACCAACCACATCACAAATGAAGTTCTCATCAAAATCAAAGGCTACACAAAGTTAAAGATGATTCTTTGTCAATGTCAAAGAATCTACAAAGTTTAAAGACTAGAGAACTTCATCTCATCGGAACTTCAAAGTCAAATAGAAGTGTGAGCATGGTGGAGAATGACGTGGAGACACCAAACCAACGAAGTTGACAACGGCAGAATACCACATTATCTGATCACAAAGCATGAAGGAACAAAGATTCAAGACTATTCCATATCTACACACAAAGTTCAAGCTCGAGAAAAGTAAAGACCTAATCAAGTGGAGCATCATTTGAATGACCACCCCTTAGGGGGAGATTGTTAGCCTTAATAGTTTTTATTAGAAGTGATGGTCATTCACATTTAGGAACTTTATATCATGTGTTAGATATCGTGTTAGAATAGTCAACGGGCTCGTGGATTGGACTAAGCTAAATGGCTAGGCGTTATGATAAGCTTGCCTTGTATAAGTCCAAGTAACCCAATCAAATCCAAGTCCATATCCACGGCCCATAGAAAGCCTTTTAGGGCATCATGTATTCCAACTATATAAACCCCTCAAAGTCTCATTTGAGGGGTGTGCTTGAATGTGTGTGTGTGTGTTTTTCCTTTGGAATATACAACTTATTGTGTTTATCTTTCTCTCACAACATACACGGTTTTAACATCAAGTCACCATCTTTCTCATCTTAATATTTCTACGTTTGTGTTTGGTTTCACGTGGTTATACTTGCATAACGTGTTGGGTTTGTGATAAGGTTGATAAAAGTAAGGTCCTACACTTATCGTGGGATTGTCTCCCATGATTATCCTCCAGCGTGAGAGTAAGTAATCGGTTTTAGGGTTATAGAGAGTTAGGGTTTAGATCGTACCTTTAATGAGGGAGAGGGTTCCCTTTATATACACACGAAATCCTTGTTGGTTTCGTGTTCCCCAACCTTCGGCGTATCCCGCCTAAGTCGGTTGATAAACGATCATCTCCAAAGTTAGGAGATATCCAATAGCTTATTCCATAAATAAGTTTTGGGTTTGGGCCTTCGTGAGCCCAAACACTTATCGGCGTAGCCCAGTTCGTGTTGGGCTCGCTAGTATCGGTGCTTGGTCGGGTTCGTGACCCGAATATAGACTATACGTCATCATGTCCCCCCAGTCTAGTATGCGCAGTGACTAACTGCGGATGCTAGACTAATAACTGCAGCCAATAAAAAACTGCGAAGCGTAGCAAAGAAGCCAAAAAAAGGTTCCCACCGTGAAAGATACACGTTGTATCTAGACATAATATTTAAAATGGATGCCTCGTAAATCGGGGGAAAGCAACTGTAACGGCTTCACATCAAGTGATCTGATCCCCACATTGGAGATAGTGGGATCCACGTGTCGTTCATCGCGTGGACGAGAAAACTTATATAACCATCGATCTTCCTTTCACTGTGATTATCACAGTAAAAACTTAATCCGCCATTGTTAACAAACCTTCAACTTGCAACCCAGAAAACTACTATTCCAAAGGTAACCACGCGTGCGCTTATAAGAACAATACCATGGTCAAAGTTTTATCTGATTTCACATCTGACATAACTGAGGGCGAACTGTTAGAGTTCGCTTCGGATTATTATATTCCCTCGGTGCATCCGGAAGTTCCGGGTGCAAATGCTTCAATTGCGGACTTCCGAAGGGAAAATAGGGTATACACGCGTTTTTTCGAATTCGCGAATCAACGCGTGCCAATATCTTTATTCCTGAGCGACGTGTTAAACTACTATCTTCCGCATATATCACAGCTGCACTGCATAGGTGCAGCTAAAATCACCAACTTCGAGGTTAATTGCCGATTACTGGCAATTAACCCGACTATCCAACTGTTCCGCGCGTTTTACCACACAACGTGGTCACACGGGTGGGTATCATTCGCTAAGCGCGCTGGGCGCCTTCAGTGTTACACGGAAAAATTAGACGCGCTCAGGAATTGGAGAGGAACATTTTTCTGGGTAGATGACGCGTGCTTCCCATCGCGCTTCGATTTCTACACCCAGGGTACACTGCCAAAGGATGAGCGCCCCCTCCCTGGATCGTACAATGCGGAGGATGCGGATACAATAAACACCAATCGCATCCCCATCAATTCCTACCCTGAGGAATTTTTGGTGCATATGGGTATTAGCCGCAACTATTTTGGTAGTCCGGAGGAGGTTCCGATCTTCTTAGGCCCGGATGGTCAGGGTGGGTGCTCGTCCTTTCGTATTCCGTTGTGTTATATTACTGTAAGCGTTGTTCTTTCTACTCTATGTACTTGTCGTAATCTATTTTTGTTGTTTGTTTGTTGTTGCGCAGAAATGGACCTATTCAGAGTCGCAGGCGGCCCGCCAAAGTTAATGTAGGAACATGTCCGCTGAGAGAGGGAGAAGAGCCCATTCTTGATGCTACAGCAGGGCGTACCCTGGAAATGGAGCTGGGAGAATCAGTGGCTAGCTCATCTGTCGCACTGGAGGCGACCCCACTGCAGAGCGTGTCGGGCCCTAGATTGCCTTCCCCATTAGCGCAGCCATCACAAGTAGCAGTGGCAGAGCACATGGAGGAAGAGGAGGAAGAGGAGGAGAACCCATTGTTGAAGCGCAAGATATCACCTGGAGAAGATGGCGCAAGTGCATCGAGGAAGAAGCGCCCCGTTATCCTAACAGTGGAATCATCATCAAGCGACGTTGCGTCGCCTCCTCCATCTGCTGATACATCTGGCCCGCAGTAAGTAATGTCGTCAAAGTTTTTTGCGCATCTCCTGTTTATTAGAGAAATTAATAATTCCCTTTCTTGTGTGCAGGTTTGAACAGTCTGTGGAGTCGCCCCCTAGAGATAGTCCTGTGTACCCTGAGTTCTCCGAGCCAAACAGCAAAAACGCTGAGCCATTGGCGGCTGGGGATGCGCCCATGGAACAGCTTGTTGAGGAGTTGATGTTGGCGACTGAGCATCAAGCTTCACTAGTGGAGAAGCTAAAGGCTAAGGTTTTTGGGGAAGGCAACCAAGGCGCGCAAAAGGATCAAAAAATTGCGTCGCTAGAGGCGCAGTTAGCTGGTGCCAAGGTTGAGGCAGAGGGCTTGAGTTCGTACGCCCAAAAGCTCGCTGAAGAGAAGATGGCGCTGATGGGTCAAATAAGCCAAGAGCGTGCTGAGTCATCAGGGTACAAGGCTTCGTGTCTCTGGGCACTGAAGAATCTGGAGAAGGGCAAGGAAGAGTTGACCTCTCAGCTGGAAAATTTTGGTGCCACTGTGAACAGTGCCATGGGCTCAGGAAATGAAGTTGCGCAAGCTCAGCCTGGAGTATGATGAGGAGTTATATCCCCAACTCCTGTCTACAATCGCTGAGCGCAGGTAGCTCATTGGCCATGGTCTGCGACTTGCTTCGCTCAGTACCTTGGAGTCGAAGGAAGTAGTGGACGCCTTTGGGGGACTAATTCAGTGCGCATTGGCGCGGGGTAAGGTAGAGGCTGTTGAGGAGCTTCATGAGGCTAAGTTATTGAAGGTGCTCACGATAAGGTACCCCGGGTATAATACGCAAGCGTACGATGAGCTGGTGGCTGCTATGGAGAAAATGAAGTCATTGGAGCTTCCCCTGATTTCTGAATTAGAGCGCGACCAGGATTATCCGATAGGGGTCATTATGGAGGGGCTGACCTTAGCGCGGCATCTTGCTTAAAATGCGGAAGCACAGCTGGACCATTTTTTGAACCCCCATGAATCTCAACTCCAAGTGCCTGTGTTTGCTCGCCCCAAGGATATCTTGAATCCCTTCGCTCTGGAGAAGGAAGTACCTTTAAAGCAAGTGCTGGAAGTGCATGCTACAAGACTTGCCAGAAAGGAAGGGATTAAAGGTAAGGCCATTTTGTGCGGTATCTGCGCAGCTCATCTCCACAGATCTGACGGGATACCGGTTAGTGTTGCCATGGTATCGCGCCAAGATTCCGACCTACTAAAGAAGCTGAATGAGGTTGGAGACGCTGCAAGCTGTGTAGGAAATTCGTCTCTTAGACGTTGTAATAGTATGTAGATAGTAACTTGTAAAGTAAACATCATTTTGTAAGCACGCAGGGTACTTAATGGAACATTATTTTTGGTGAATGGTGTTGCGACTCATAATATTTGCACTTAGTTACTTGTCTTTTCATAAAAAACATGTGTATTGTCTAAGAAACAAACTATTGTATAAGCGCGGATAATATATGAAGTTCATAACAGTGTGTGAAATTCATGGTATACTTAAAATATAATTTCTAAGTATGTTTTATCATAATCGTGTATGGTGTGATATGCAGCGTACTGTAAATATCATATCAAGGAGTCAAGTGTCTTGATTCCTAATTTGTTAAACGTGCACCGTATGCGTTGTTGTGCACCCGTCGTGGGATGCGTACAGAACTTATTCCAACGTCTTGAGAACAAGGTGTTTAACAAGGATACATGATCCAATGTTGATGGGTTTGCAACCCTCTTACTCAACGAGTTAGTTAGTAGGTTTACTCATCCTTTTACCATCGTGAGTTTATTAAGTGCATGCACGCCATGTAGGCAAAAGATAGAAAATGTTAAGACATAAGGTATATGGAAATAACAAATTGAAATGTGTCGCGGAGTTAGCTATAAACCGCGACATTTTGTTAATACTTGCAAGTTTTTATGAAAGAAAATAAATAAGACATTCCCCTAAGTAAAACAAAATGTAAATACACGGATATTTATTGGGTACTTCACTAAAGTGCAAGAGTGTCCGTGCGCTGGGCTGTAGCCATTCCTAGAGATAACATCGCTTAAGATTGCAAATGTTCCATGTACGCGGTAGTTCCCGACCATCCATGTCTCGTAGCTTGTACGCGCCTGTTCCTAATGCTTCAGTGACCTCATAGGGTCCTTCCCACTTCGGTCCAAGTTTGCCTGTGTCTTCTGCGTGGCTCGCATCATTGGCGCGGTATACAAAGTCACCTGGTCTGAATGAAACACTTCGCACTTTAGCATCATAGTATCCTTTCATTTTTTACTTCGACCTTGCTTCACATATAGCTGCGCGCTCACGTCTTTCTTCCAACAGGTCTAAGTCAATACGCCGCTCGTCATCATTGGTTGCCACATTGACTTCATCAGTGCGAAGAGTTGGCATCCCAATTTTGGCTGGTATGACGGCCTCTGTCCTATAGACTAGAGAAAAGGGGGTGTCTCCCGTGCTAGTTTTGATGGAAGTATGATGCGCCCACAGAACATGCGATAATTCTTCTACCCACCTTCCTTTGTGCTTGTCCAGACGTGCTTTAATTCCTTCGCCCAGACTTCGATTTGCACGCTCTACTAAGCCGTTGGTTTGTGGATGTTTAACCGATGCGAAGTGTTGCGTGATATTTAACTTCTCGCACCAGTCCTTGAAGGGATTGTCACAGAATTGTTTCCCGTTGTCCGAGATGATTTCCCCAGGTAGTCCGAAGCGGCATACAATATTTTCCTAAACAAAGCGTTTGACCGATTACAGAATTGTTACAACTGCTTTTGCTTCGATCCACTTGGTGAAGTAGTCTATGGCCACTATGAGAAACTTCAATCCTCCTGCTGCAACGGGGAAGGGACCTGCAATGTCGATACCCCACTTGTAGAATGGGCATGGCGCAGTGATAGGCGTTAGCTCCTGTTATGGTTGGCGCGGAACGGGTCTATGAACCTGGCAATCACCGCATTTTCTTATTAATTCCCGCGCGTCGCGGTGCATGGTGGGCCAATAGTATCCTGACCGTAAGGCGCACGCCACCACGGATCGTGGTCCTGAATGCATGCTGCATGAGCTGGCATGGATTTACCTGAGTACATAATTTGCTTGTAGGGGGCCGACGCAGCGGAGCCATGGCTGCAAAAAGGAGCGTCGATATAGCACACCGTCACGAAGTTCAAACCTCTGTGCTGTGCGCCGTATTCTTTGGGCTTCCTTATGTTCCTGGGGCAATACGCCCTTGCTTATGAATTCTATTATTGGTGTCATCCACGTAGGACCTTCCTCCTCTATTACCGTGGATATTTCCATCTCCGAGATGGATTTGCTCTTCAGCGTTTCCACCAACACTTTTTTTGACAGGTGTGCAAAGCTTGTGGAGGAAATCTTTCTTAGCGCATCCGCTTTTCGATTTTCCCCTCTAGGAACCTGCTTGATAGTGAACCTGTCAAAGCCTTGGATTAGTGACTTGGTTTTGTCGAGGTATTGGATCATGTTTTCCTCTTTAGCCACGTACTCGCCTAACACATGGTTGGCTACTAGCCGGGAATCTACATTTGCTTCCAGGTTACGTACACCCATGCGAGCAGCGATGCGTAGTCCGACGATTAAGGCTTCATACTCTGCTTCATTGTTTGTCGCTGTGAATTCAAAAGGCAGTGCGTAAGTGAATTCCAGTCCTTCCGGATTTGTAAGGATGAGGCCTGCTCCTGACCCATCCACGCATGAAGATCCATCCGTGAACAAGATCCATGGGTCTTGTAGTTTCTGCTTGCTTGGTGCTGGTGCATCATCAGTGTCTGGTTTTTCAATGATGAAATCTGCCCTTTTACTGCAGTGCGTGGTCTGTAGGAGATGTTGTGCTCACTTAGCAACATACTCCACTTCTGCAGTCGTCCTGATGCATCGGGTTTGGAGATAATTTGCTTGATTGGTTGGTCTGTGATCACTGCTATGGGGTGTGCATGGAAGTACCTGCGCAACCGTTTGGCGGCGAACACTAACGCCAAGACCAACTTCTCCATTGCCGTAATTAATCTCCGTTTTCTTCACGCTTTACTTACAAAGTACAGTGTTTGTACTAAATTCCTATCCGTTAGCAGCATACCGACCGCTCCATGAGTCGTAGATAAGTACATAATTAATTCTTCCCCGGTCGGGTGCGACTAGTATGGGAAGCGTTGCCAGGTGTTGCTTAAGCTGTGTAAAGGCTTCTTCCGCCTCCGTAGTCCAACGAAAATCTCCCTTTTTTATACACTTCTTGAGTGTTTTGAAGAGAGGGAGTGACTTGTCTACTTATTTGGACAAGAATCTATTTAGGCCGGCCAGTTTTCCATTGAGAGATTGGACTTACTTCAACGTGCGCGGTGAGGGAAGTTCGATGACAGCCTTAGTTTTTTCTGGGCATGGTTTAATGCCATCAGGTTCTATCAAGTATCCGAGAAACATGCCTTCTGTAGCGCCAAAAGTGCATTTCTTAGGATTTAGCTTCATGTTGATCTCTTTGAGAGTCCTAAATGTTTCCTCAATGTCGCGCACCAATTCCTCCTCAGTGTGGCTTTTTATGACCAAGTCGTCAACGTAAACCTCTAGATTGCGGCCCACCTATTTTTCAAATGCATTATCTACTAACCGCTGGTAGGTGGCGCCTGCGTTCTTCAAGCCAAAGGGCATTTTAGTATAGCAGTAGACACCTTGGTTTGTATGAAAGGCCGTTTTTTCCTCATCTTCCTTAGCCATCTGGATTTAGTGGTATCCTTTGTATGCGTCTAGGAAGCATTTAAGTGGGTAACCACACAAAGACTCTACCTTCCAGTCTATCTCCGGTAGTGGGTAACAGTCTTGTGGACATGCCTTGTTGAGATCCGTGAAGTCCACACACATTCGCCAGCTGTCGTCGCTCTTCTTCACCATTACCGGGTTGGAAAGCCGCCGTGGTAGTAGACTTCTCGCATGATACCGCCTTCACAAGTTTGTGTACTTCGCCAAAATTGCTTGCGACGCTCGAGCTTGGCGCGCTTCTTCGGCGTGATCGGTGAGTATCCTTGTCAGATTCTCAGCTTGTGTTCTGTGATTGAGCGTGGTACCCCCGTCACGTGTTTTGGCTCCCATGCAAAGATATCCAGGTTCTTTTGCAAGAGTGCGCACACAGCTGCCTTGCCGTTATCTGACAGAGATCCTCCGATCGATACTTCCTGTTCCGGGTATTCGGGATGAATTGCAACCTTCAGGTTTGGAACTTTGGTTGCGTGCTGCTCTGGAATGGGTGTCGTCTCACATGTAATCGTATTACATTCTCTAGGTGGTGCAGTGGCATTGTAGAGAGTAACAATACCTCCTTCTACTGGGAATTTAAGCATCCCGTGTGCTGTAGACGGTACTGCGCGTATGGCTGATATCCCTAGTCTGCCGTTAATACCATTGTATGGTGATGGGGATTTGATCACCATAAAATTCATCCAGGCTGTCGCGTAGTGTTCTTTATTGCCCATCTTGACTAGTAGGCGTATTTGCCCCATAGGCCATATTTTTTCTCCTGTAAAACCAGTCGTCTGTCATGACCGGCTTAGCCGACTGCAGTATCTCAGTCGCAGTGCTTGAAACAAGTGTTGTACATTATGTCGCCGACGCTCCTCCATCAACATACATGCGGTGGATATCGTGACCCTCCGCATTAATTTCAATGGTGAGCGGCTCTACTATGCGTTGTCCGCATCAAGGTGGGGAAAGAGATTTCACTTCCACGGAAAAATTCGGCCGATCTTCGCCTAGTCACTCGCCGCTATGATTGTATCATGTGTATGGTGTCAGCCTTATCTTTGGGTGCCTCTTTCTTATTTCCGGACTTTTGCTTATCTTTTCCCTCCTTGATGTTTTTAACCAAGTGGTCCAACCCGCCTTCCTTCACTAATTTCTCAATTAGTTGGCGCAATTGGACACACTCGTTGGTGGTGTGGCCCTTCTGTCCATGGTAGTCGCAGTATCCGCTTCCCACGCGCCGATCTTCTGGAGTGCGCATTGGTGGGGGCCTTGGGAAGTTTGCGCCTTCCGTCGCGAATATCTCTTTTGGAGTCTTGGTTAGCGGAGTGTATTTATCATTATCTCGTCCGCTTCCCTGGCTGCGGTAATTTCTGTTGCGGTTGCTACCCTGGTCAGTGGGTTATCTCCGAGGTTGTTCCTGTGACCAGTAGTTTGAGTAGCCTTTCTTGATGTCCGCTGCAGCGGCTTCTCCTTGGATAAAGGACCTTGTGCGTTTCATGAGTTCATCAAAGGTTTGGGGGATCTTGTCATTCAGCCTTTTGATGAGTTATGGGTTATTAATCTCGTTCATGAACCCTGAGATCTTCAACACTTCGGGGCATGCCTTAACCTGTATGCACTCATCTTTGAAGCGCTCCACATAAGCACTTGTAGATTCCCCCTGGCGCTGTTTCACCCTGGCGAGTTCGACAGGGTTTTTAGCGCACTTTTTCCTTTGAGTGAAGTTCAGGCGGAATGCTTTCCGCAATTCTTCAAAACCATTGATGCTTCGCGTGGAAGCATCAACCCGCGCGTTTCCAACCGTGTGGAATTGAACATGTGGCACCACACTGGTTGTGGCCAATTTTCGATGGTAGCGGCTGATTCAAAAATTTTTAGGTGATCGTCCGGATCACCTGTTCCATTATAGGTTTTCACGTTGGCGGGCATGCGCCTTTATTTGTTTTCTGAGAACTCGCTGATGCGTCGGGTGAACGCATCCACTTTTTGGCGGCGCCATGGAAGGGACATGTCTTCCTCTTCTTGGTCGCGATATTTCCTCCTGGACTTCCAGTGTCCGGTTTCGCTGTCCTCGTTGTCCGAGGAGTTACCAGAGGATGAGTTTTCCCTCTTTCGGTGCTTGCGCCGACTATCCTCCGAGTTCCCACTTGAAGGGCTTTCACTTGGGCTTCCACTTGGGGAATATTGTTGTCCCAGTCTGTCATGGACCCTGCGGCTACCAAGCCTAGCGTGGACATTGGTACGCCGTCCATCTTCCTCGTGTTCCCCAAGGTACTGCATGTCCGCTTCTTCATCATTCTCGATTCTCCTCCCAATCCTGGTAAATACTGGGGGCTCGCGGTTATCCCTTCCGCGCTTTTCCTTCTGATGGCGCGGTGGAGATATCGCGTATTCTGGGCCGAAATCGAGTCGGGCATGCAAACTCCGACTAGACCTCTTTTTCGCTTCCTCTTGCATGAGAGCAGTCAAGGTTTCGTAATTCTGAGACACGAAATCACTTGGCGCTAGTTCTGGCGCGACCCCTTCTAAAGCAAGGGTGTCTGTTTCTACCACTATGCCCTTGTGTCGGTCAGGTGCATCTAGTGCCTTTGTGAGGTCGGTTTCCAGCACTGATTGGAGGGGAGTGGTAAAAGGGGTGCGCAGTGGATTCCCTGCGCTGGCGGTGGTTGTAGTAGCCTGGGTTGTCCCCGAGCGTGATTCCACCGCAGGGAAGACTAGGCCTGATTCTTGGTTTTTAGCAACACTGGTTGTCCCAGAAGTCTGCTTAGAGGCTGATCCGCTTAGCGGCTTCTTTCATGTAGGATCTGTTTGCGATCTCTGATTTCCATGCTTCGTCATTCTAGTGCTTAGTTCTTAGTGATGGTCCCACGGATGGCGCCACTTGTTGATACAAAAGTTGGGCGTTCCTTGTTTGAGCTCCGGTTCTCGTATCAATTGAATATTGCTGCTTGAGACCTGCGCACTAAGTAAACAGAAAACACCGTTAGGCTTATCGTGGGATTGTCTCCCACGATTATCCTCCGGCGTGAGAGTAAGTAATCGGTTTTAGGGTTATAGAGAGTTAGGGTTTAGATCGTACCTTTAATGAGGGAGAGGGTTCCCTTTATATACACACGAAATCCTTGTTGGTTTCGTGTTCCCCAACCTTCGGCGTATCCCGCCTAAGTCGGTTGATAAACGATCATCTCCAAAGTTAGGAGATATCCAATAGCTTATTCCATAAATAAGTTTTGGGTTTGGGCCTTCGTGAGCCCAAACACTTATCGGCGTAGCCCAGTTCGTGTTGGGCTCGCTAGTATCGGTGCTTGGTCGGGTTCGTGACCCGAATATAGACTATACGTCATCAATCTGCATACCCATAAGGCATTGAAAATCAGAAACAAACCAAACTGAATACTTCATAACAAGGTTACTACAATTCAAGATACAGAACATTAACCATCTAGCCTCATTACATAAAAGGTAAAAAAGTTATCCCAATGCATAAACAATGAAGAACAACATCCAACTTAGCACCAGGTAAATCTTCCACTTCCACACATCACCTTGAGCAGCTACTAATCTTGCCTCAAGCTCATTTCTCCCCCTCAAAAGGCCTGGTATGATCATTCTTGAACAAGCACGATTTCAGATCATACCATCTTATCCACCGACAAGAAGACCCCTATTGATGATTATGACAAGTCATTAAACAACCACCATTGTTACAAACTTACACAATAAATATTAAGACGCACTTACTTGAACAGGACAACCAAAGAATCGACGCCGGGTTGGCAGAGGTCCACGGCGCTAATAATAGCTTGCTTACCACACCAAAGAACGCACCATCTTGAAACGATTATCGCTTTGTAAAGACCGGTTTTGAAGGATAGTTTAGGGATGGGTGATAAATGTAGACCAAATCGTGTTACACACACATATACTAGCTACAGACACTGTACAACGGTTTTTATTTAGTACGCTACAGTGAAAGACGGTTTTGCCCTCACCAACATAACGTTGACAACGGCATTATTGGTCAAGGGACGATTCTGGCATTTAAAGGACAAGGTTTGGACCTCTGGCGATGAAAAGGCCGAGTTTTATCCATCGCGATGCGTCCTGCCAAGTTTAGGGACCAACCGTGTATTTTAGTCTTTTATAAATTTACTAAATACCATCTAGACTTTATACACCTTCATACTTTATATTTTGTATAAACAACATACAACAACATGTTGTTCTTTATAATATTATTATCAGTATATATTAAGCTAATGTATTTGCACGAAATTATAAATATTAAAAGGAAAGTACGGGTAACTGTGACATATAAATGAATACAGGAAATTATATATATACAAATGATTCATGTTATTCCTTTTGTGAGATTAAGTAAGAATTTTTAACTATCTGCATTCGATAACGGCTCATGTTATTCCTCTTTATAAGTTTAAAAATCGTCTTAAATTATTATTGACATACAACAACAACAACATACCCAATCCCGCCGAAGCGAGGTATGGGGGAGGTAAAATGTAGACAGATCCTACCCCAGCCCCAGGGAAAAACCCTGAAGTAGGGAGACTGCTTCCAACGAGACCTCCGACAAGTGCAGGTGTGTGAGTGAGAAAGAGAAGAAAAGAGAGCAGTAGACAGAAAACAACAAGCACATGCAGTAAAGAAAACAGGCAAAAACAAGGCAAGGCAACATAGATAAGCGCAAAGAAAGCAAGCAGACCTAAGAGAGTCACAGAGAGCAAAAAAAAAAGACGCACGGGCCTAAAGCAAAAGAAGAGCAAAACAAAGCACCACAAGCCAAGTAGGGCAAGAAAAGCGGGCAAGCCCAAACAACACAAGCAAAGCAGAGCAACGCACGGGGCCTAACACTACGGCAAAGCAAGGCAAAACAAACGAAACGCCTAAAAGCCTAACCCCCCCAAACTACCTAAACCTAGAAAGCCCCAAGCCAAAAAACTAGCCGCAGATCCTAATCCTATCTCTCCACCCTTTCCTATCTGAGGTCATGTCCTCCGACAAGTGAAGCTCTGACATATCAATCTTAAGTCTCTCCTCTCACCTCGAAGTTTGGGTCCCCTTCTTCTCACTCCATCTACTACTAGCTCTACCCTTCTCACGACTCGATTGGGGCCTCCTCTGACATGACCGAACCACCTCAACCTACCTTCTCATCTTTGAAATAATATTTTCGACTTCCGTTTAGATCAAAACTCCGTTCGGATCATGTCAAGCAAAGATTTTCCACAAGTCCATCTTAGCATTCTCGTTCGCCACTTCCACCCTGTTAGCATGGGCCTTGAGATGGGCCAACACTGACCCGCAAGATAGCCGGTCAAATCGCCATCCTATAAAATTTCCCCTTTAAATTTAAGGACGTTCCGTCACAGAGGACTCCCGAAGCCGCCCTCCATTTTGCCCAACCAGCTCTGATCCGGTGGGTTACATCCTCATCTATCCTCCCTGATTTGTGAATCATCGATCCCAGATATCTAAAGGACTCTTTGGGAGGCAGGATCTGGTCGTCGATACGAATATCCTCGTGTTGACCGCCTCGCTCCTACTAAAATCACATCTCGTATTCTTCTCTCGCCACTTGGAGTCCGTAGTCTTCAAGAGCCTTCCTCCGAGCTCCACCTGAGTTTAACCCTTCCTACCATTCTGTTACCAACACAATGTCGTCAAGAAATATCATGCTCCACGGGATGTCCTCTTGTATCCCACGATAAAGGTAATCTAGAATCAGGGCGAAAAGGAATGGGCTTAAAGCATCCCGGTGTAGCCCAACTTTCACAGGAAAACTCGAGGTCCCCACTGTAGACCGTACACGCGTCCTAGCCCTCTCGTACATATCCTTAATGACTCTCACGTATCTCCTTGGTGATCCCTTGCGGATAAGAGTACTCCATATCTGCTCTCGAGGGACACTATCATAAGCCTTTTCAAGGTCTAGGAACGCCATATGCATATCCTTTTGTCTCTCTCTATACTTCTCCATGAGGCTTCTGAGAAGGTGTATAGCCTCAATCAAAGACCTTCCCGGCATAAAGCCAAATTGGTTCACAGACACCCTCGTCTCCCTTCTCAGCCTCCTCTCAATAACTCTCTCCCACAGCTTCATGGTGTGGCTAAGGAGCTTGATGCCCCTATAATTGCTGCACACTTGCACATCCCACTTGTTAAATTATTATTGACATAAAAATATAAATATCAAACTAAAGGTATCACATGTTCCTGTGAGATAAAAAAAAGACGATTCTACACATAATAGCTACACATATTTTTACAAGGTAACATGTGCTACTAAACACACATAATGTCTAAAAAATGATATCAATAATTAAATTTAAACAAAATCAAGCTAATTGCCAGTTAAATAAAGTCAAATCATCCGTATGACAAAAAACTATATAAAATATAAATCGACGTTAATATATAATGAAAAATTATGTAAAAACTCGTGTGTGCACGAGTATTATAACTATATAAGTATTAAAAAATTAATATTAAATATAAAACAGTTTTAAATATTATAAAACTATAAATTTATAAATTATCACAATATATCTTTAAACAAAATTATCTATATGTCCAAATTTGTGCATGCACAAGTCTTAAATACATAGATATGATAACAAGTGACTCTAGAAAATACACATGACAAGTAGTTGGGACGCCCTATCATGTTGTTAATCAAATTTTTTGTTTACGTCATTAATATAAGAGGTTATGCACTTATATATGCATCCTAATGTCAACTCTTCTTGATAAGAGTTTATACTTATACATATACATGTATTATTATAAAGAGCCTATCCAATCTTTAACCATATTTATATGCATCATCATGTCAACTCGTTTTTAAAAAATCTAATCTAACTGTAATGAGTCATTTAGCGGTAACAATACCAGCCTTTCAAAATGAAGGTCAAATGTGCGAATCTAACGAGGGAAAAAGTAATCCTTTTGTGGCCACGGAGGTTCACCTGCGCCGACTTTAAGCTATCAAAAGGTTAGTCGTTCTGAGATTAGTCGGCTCACAATGTCGAGTAAAATTCAGGTAAATCTAAAAAAAGAAGAAAAAAGAAATAGAAAAAAATCTACAAAAAGGTATGCTACAATTGGTTTACTTAATAAAAAGTTTGATGAAATGAAAACTTCATAGACATATGTGAGTTGCAAGTAAATAGAGCCCAGTTGATCAATCGTACACGAGATGGCACATTCTCTACGCTTTAGCGCTTTTTTTAAAGAAAAAACGGGGAACACTCTCTAGTGGGTCCTTAAGCCTAAGTCATTCCCTGTGAGTCATCAGTTCAGTCTTCATCAGACACACGGTCAGAACTCAAGCACCTTCAAGTGCTCGGGAGCTTGCGTATAATATGGCATTAAACATAAAGCGCAGTGATTGAGCGACTGAACGCAAATAGGAATTTATTCTTTACGAGTATGTGTTCTAAAAAGATTTGGCTTTCTTCATAAGATTAAATATAGTAATTATCGACTGTAAATCAAATGCTAACCAGAGTAAAAGTGTATGAAACCATAAAATCTGGAAAGATATAAGATTACTTGCTCATGACAGCATGTAAATCGGGGTGATATATGATCCATGTTTAACGAAGTTCACAGGTCACCCGAAGCATAAACATCTAAAGTTAGGCCACCCAAATTTCATTTGGCTTTTGTTTTAGCCATTTCTAAACAAAGAGTTGCGGAAAACTGAGAAGGGCCAAAAAAAATCTTTTCCAACTTTAGAAACAGAAAACAATGTCAGAATCCCCTCCGCTCCCCTCCTTTCGTTCCCCGTCATCAAGGGTAAAATAGCAACAACCAAACAAGTCTAATGATTATCAGCCATTGAGCATGTTTATTTTGAATGTTGGACCATTACAAGTACCTATTCATACTCTATCATCATCTGAGAGAGCGTCTACTATAGTATATCTGCTTGCATGTCTACACAACCGAATAAAAGCTTTCTAGATTTAGAACTAATTACAACATTCACGATACAAATTACAGCTCCTTGTTTAGGTATAGTATTACAAACATTGCCAAGATGACGCATAACCACCCACCCTATTAGATTTAGTTATAATCTCAGCACAGGACTATACTAATGTTAGACATGACAAGTGAGAGTCAAAACTCCCTACAAGCCCAGGAGACATTATAGTCAAGGCACGAGTTAATTACTAGTTACAACTATGTCTTTTCTACAGTTTGCATGTCTACACAACCGAATAAAAGCTTTCTAGATTTAGAACTAATTACAACATTCACGATACAAATTACAGCTCCTTGTTTAGGTATAGTATTACAAACATTGCCAAGATGACGCATAACCACCCACCCTATTAGATTTAGTTATAATCTCAGCACAGGACTATACTAATGTTAGACATGACAAGTGAGAGTCAAAACTCCCTACAAGCCCAGGAGACATTATAGTCAAGGCACGAGTTAATTACTAGTTACAACTATGTCTTTTCTACAGTTTGGGCAGGCTCCACATACCTCAACCCACGGTAACAAGCAGCAGGAATGAAATCTGTGCATGCAAGGTAGGTTTATGAGCTCATTGCCATTCTCAAAACCTTCAAGACAGATACTGCACTCCCTTGATGCACTCGATGTTTCGTCATTTTCATCTACATTGTCGAAAACCTTAATTGGTAAGTGGTTTAACGCATGTTCAGACAGTCCAGGGGGGAGCCTTTTGGTCATTGATGACACTGGCATTACAGATTGCCACGATTCAGAGACTGGTTCATCAAGCATATTATTGTTGCTTTCGATAAAGCTATTGTATGATAAATCGTCAGGATGAATGCTAGATGCAGAGCTGCTGCTTTGCCTTTAAGACAAGATACAAAAAATGGTATCAACAAAGTTTCATAATCAGGAACCAAGACCACTCATGAAAGATCAATTGCGGGTAATAAAGGGGTGTTTGGGTACATTAGAACTGATCTTCTGATTATTTAGTTAGGGGAAATCATCAGTAGTGAGTAGCTGCAATAAAACTAATTTTGATTATATAATAAAAGGGTCAATTTACATGTAAATACTCAAATCATCAGAATTTACCAAACACTGGGAGGTGTAAGGTAACCAACTATAACCTTTTAATTAGCTTCCGCCTTATTGTGTAGTCAATGTAATAGGCCATTTCAGTGTCTGGAATGGAGGGTGCTTATTGCGTTTTTAAGGATTGGCATCTGTGTTTTCAAAAAGCAAGAAAGTGCTTTCTGAAACAGTATAAGCTGCCTCATATAAGCTTTACCAAACACCCATTTTAACAATCGAGTATCTAAATATAGTAACTTTAAATATTAGAACCAAACACCCACTCTTTTGTTTTTTTTCTTTTTTTATTTGTTGAAAACCAAGATTTCCGACCTTTTGGCCGAACAAATCTACGGGGTTTGTGACCGCCACCACACATACACAAACCGGGCATAGCCCTCCCTATTTTGGGGAGAGTTGGTGTGACCACATCAGCATTGTTTGCACCAGGTGGGAACTGAACTTGAGACCTCTCACATTTTAGTGACGATAGTCGCAAGCCATTTACCACTAGGCCACCCCCGAGTGGTTAATCAAAGACTGAGCATCCAATTATCATAACTGTAAACATCAGAAGCAAAACCCCATACACTTTCTCCCACAACCTGTTCTGTAACACCAGGTATCTAGGTCTGATTGGTTCATATCATGTGATCATTTTCAATATGCAATGCCAGACCCACATAGATGATCAGAAAATAATGTTACCGGGCATACCTGTTCTCTGAAACATGGACACCTCTCAATCTTTCAAGAAGTCTTTCCCTTGCAAGTAATACAACTCCAGGAAGCCTGTCGTTCCCATTTGCCCCCCATCTGCGTATGCTTCTGAAATCTTCCGAATTGATAATGCTTCCAGATAAAGGCTGACTAACAACACCTTGTTCCACCTGAACTACTTCAGGTTCCTGTGTATCACAAAACATTGAATTACAACCACGACAAGCATGTATCACAAAACTTGTTAGTACCAGAAGATTAGTAGTCATATAAAAAATAGTTTAAACTCAAAAGTCAGAGTTATAGGCAAATAAATGGAACAAAGTTAATATTTTTAAAAAGTATTCAAAAGGCAAGGCTCATGATGCCAACGGTCCCTTTCGGAGTTTCACAGCCTTTAAAATACACAAATAAACGATGTAGTGGGATTAGAGGTGGCAATTTTTGCCCAAAATCATAAAAATTGGCTTCTATAGGCTAATTTGTAAAAGTATTCAAGAGGCAAGGCTCATGATGCCCACAGTCACTTTCGGAGTTTCACGAGCTTTGAAATAAACAATTTAGTGGGATTTAGAGGTGGCAATTTTTGCCCAAAATCATAAAAATGGGCTTAGGCTAATTTGTAAAAGATTTGGGCGCATTTAGCCCCTCTTTTTTTTATTTTTTATTTTTTTTTTAAATGGGCATGTATGGCCCTTTCAAAAGTTAAATGGGCATTAGCGGGCACATGTTCTCTCAATTGGGGAATTTTTTCCGTCGTTTTGGGTCTTTTCTAAAGCGATTCGTGTAACATGAGCCCGTTTGGCCCGTGCCCGTTTAAGCCCGTGCCCATTCGGGCCCGTGGCCCGAGCCCACCTGTTTTGGCACCTCTAAGTGGGATAGAATATTCTCACGATGATACTCTTGCATTCAACCACCTTCAATTAAGGGGAGAGTCGACATAAGTATTTGCAGAAAATAATCGGATTTCATTATTTCAAAACGAAAACCTATGTTGCACGGGGACGGATACGGAAACGGGTACTTAGAAACGCTAATATCCTAAAATTCAAGAAACGGGTACGGCCAGAAACGCTTGCGTATTTTATATATATTTATTATAAAATAAATAAACATCAAACATCCAACATCAAATTGTTATCACCAAAATGTCATTAATCAAAGTTCAATATTAGATGCAAAAGATTTGTCAACCATGAAAGTGTCATTAAAAAAACCACATAGTAATAAGGTTAGTCCTAGTCGTGACTGGGGCGACTGGTCATCCACACGTCGCCTTTCTCTCCAAATGACCCGACACGACCGATGCCCCAATCGATCGACCCAAGTTTTTTTTTTTTTTAATTCAAACATTTTTAACATTAAATTTAAATTTCATTCAAATAAAAAAAAAAAAACATTACATATCGAAATTAAAAAAAAAAACATTACACTACGAATTTAAAAAAAAAACATTACAATACGAAATTCAAATAACGTTAAAACATTACAAAAACTCTTCATCGTCTTCGTCATCGTCACTATCGACTTGTGGCACATTTCTCCAAATGTGTTCGACCAAATCAGATTTTAAGTTTTGATGAGTTGATGAGTCCATTAGCTCATGAGTAACCACCAACGATTCTTCATGCGTTCTTAAGGGATCATGATCTTGGTGTCCCTCATCTTCAAACCATGTAGGACATATAGCCCGCTGCTTGTGTCGGATGATAAGTAGAGTGATCGGTTATCTCTCGAACAATTTCTGTGAATAGCTTTCGGCTCATACGGAACCGCCGAGAGAATGTTCTTGCGTCGAACTGCGGGTTTTCGGAGAAGTATGCCGCCACTAAACGATTATGAGCACCCTCATGATCCCTACGTATGTACCTTCGTCGGGTTTTTGGCTGTGATGCTTTGTAAGCCTTCCAAGCAAAATCCGCAAACTCCACAAACTCACTAAAAACTTCTTCATCGTCGGAAGACTAAGAAGAACCGAATAAATGCTCGAATGACGACATATTAAAAATTGTGTTTCGTGGGTATTTCGTTAGAATGGTTGATTGAATATAGATGAGAAATGGTGAGTGGTGAATTGTGTTTGAGGAGAAGTTGGTATTTATAGAGTGGTAAATTTGGTTTTAAAAAAAGTTTTTTTTTTTTTTTGTTTAAATGACCAAACGGTCAAGTTTTTAAAAACAATGAAACGGTCAAATAAATGTGGTTGAAAAGTGAGAGTTGGAAGCATTTAACATCGAGTGAAAATTCACTCGATATTGCAAATATCCCTATGCCAACCGATGTGGCAACCGAGCTTCGCAGTCGACTAAACCGATCTTAACATCGGTTGAGGTATAAAAATTTTGACGCCCAAGCGCCAGCCTAACATATCAGCTAGTTGGTATTCAATTGGGCTTAAATATAAGTTTTTAATAGCAGAAAAGCTTTTAAATGGCCCAAAAACGTTTCCAATAAATAAGACCGACGTTTCCAAGTGACACTTTTAATAAACCCAAATTTCAGACAATAAAGCCGATTTAACAATCCAAATTCTTTTAACCCTAAGAGTTATATAAGAACACTTTACCCTAATTTGCAGCAACCATAATCATACTTCACCTTATAACTTCGCAGCCACACACTTATAAGTCTCCTTCCTCCAAAAACAACTTTGAAGTCTCCTTCCTCCCAAATCACAAAACGCAGCCACTAAACTTCAGCCTTATATCTCCATAGCAACACTTCTTATAAATGGTCTCTATCTCTTAAATCACAACAAAACAAACGCATCACCCTTTCTTAGTTACATCTTAAAACACAGTTATGACAATCTCTTCACCTTATACCATTTTTGTTCTTACTCCCAAAACCGAATTACACAAACTGATAATCCCTTATATCTCAATAACCTCAACCAAAACACAAAAAGCTCCTTCCTTATTACTCCAACACAAAAACGCATCCGAGAAACGCTTCTAAATGGCCCAGAAACGTTTCCAATACGTTTCTAGCCAACCACCGGACATTTCCAAGTGACGTGAAACATTTTCTATTTTCCAGAAACGTTTCTGCCGCGTTTCAGGCGTTTCCCATTTCCGAAACGTTTCGCGTACGGGAGACCGCACCCCGACGGCGTTTCCGTGCAACATTGACGAAAACAATTATATATAAACCACCATTCAATCTTAATCTCTCATAGAAAAGTATCCTATACGAACAAGACTAACTAACACTGTCAGGGGCCAAATATCTTAAGCGTTCGATTAAAAACACAAAGTAGCTTCTTTTTTTTTAATCGTAATTGTAGTATAATTTTGTCTATAAACTAACTTCTAGAATACACTTTTTTTTTGTTGCCTAAAAGTAGTATACAAGTGCAGCCAGCTGCCACCTTTATATCAATTGAAGGGTATGTATGTCAAAACTAATATCTGAAGCTTTTGTTTGTGCAAAATCGTTTAGCAAAGCAATCGTAGCTGTGGGAAGAAGTTTAAATTAACATAAAAGACGCAAACTTTATGAAACAAGTTTAAAACACAACTAATTAAAGGGTATATGGGTAATTTTGTACACAAAAAGCTCTTGCTTATTTTTAACAGTAACGTTGAAAAACTCGCTAGGCGTTACTCGAGCATCCGACCACCTTGTAACTAATCAGCCTAGGCGGTACCCGGAATGGAATTTTTTAATTATATATAAATTTAAAAATTACATGTATGACATAAACATAATATTTCAAATTCTTCAAAGTTAAGTTCAAACATAAACATAATAATTCTAAATCCGAGTAATTTGGCCAAGTAGCTTGAGTTTGGACCCAGTTTGACTGAGTAGCAAAATCGAAGTAATTTGGCCGAGCAGCTCCAAATCACGTCAGCACCTACTGGCTCAACAATTACTAGCCGAGTAATCAGTTGACCAGGCCGAGTTTTACAGCATTGTTAAAAAGCTCTTCCAGCTAGCTTTTTGTCCAGAAGTTTATCTCTAAAAATAAAATATCCACTTTGGGGGTGTTCGTGAAAGCTTACTTTTTCGGCTAAAGCTAATGCTCAGTAAGTATATTATGTCTTATGATGAACAAGCTCACAACCTCATGCCGAGTGTTTGGATTAGCTTATGATAAAAAGGCGCAAAAAAAGGATCTAATAAACTTACATAAGCGCACAAGCCACAACCCCGTCTATATAAGCTCATACGCCTAAGCTTAAGTGGCGTTTCTTATTAAAAACTGAAAAAGCTCAAAATGTTTTCGGCTTATGAGCTTATCAGCTTGAACTTTGGCATAGTACTGTAGCATATATTCTTAAAAAAAAAAAAAAAAAAAAAAAAAAGATCATACCGAGAGATGATGACGGTGAGGGCGCCTGGTATTACAGCCGCTGAGATCATGACGACGGTGATGATGACGACGGTCAGTCCGTCCACCGTCAGCCGGTGACGAATCGTCAGTACCAAAACTTATCCTTCTAATAGCTTTGAGGAACTCGTCATTCAACAAACTGTTAATTGTCTTGTCAAGTGTTTTGAAATTTGAGTGTGTAACAAACTGGTTTAATTTTTTGGTAAAGTGAAAGATATTTTTTCTACTAATAAAAAGGAGATGTAGGAAAATTATATTTAATTTTTCAACTGCTCCACCATGCCGTAACGGATAACGTGGCGACTTATTGGGCCCTCTGTATCTTCCATCATATGCCCATGGTTTCGAATTCAGTTTACAAGTAAATAAAGCAACGATGTAAATATGGTATAAACTGATGCGATTAGGTGTTTCAATCAAAAATAAAAATATACAAATCAATTTACTTTTCGAAAATATGTTAAATATTCGAAATTACAAAATAGTGTTATATATCACGTGTGATGTATAAGATGAATTTAAATATGAAAAAAAAAAAAAAAAAAATCTTTTTGTTTTTCTCAACTTTTATAAATAAACTGTACTAATTTAGAAATTCAAATATTTTGTTTCGTATATGGTTAGAAAGCTAAAAGATATGTATTTTTATGGTAATCTTTTGGAGTTATATACAGAAACTTGAGTATTCGAATTTATATATTGGTGATATAAGAAAGAAGTATGAATATTTAAAATAAATTCTTCTCTTTTCTTCAACTTCTTTGAATGAACTTTATTGATTTAGAAGTTCAAATGTTATGCGTGATACAAAATTACAAAGCTAAGAATGAGTATTTTTCAATACAAAAAATTGTGAAAATTTTAGAGTTCTCTACATATACTTATACCCAATTTAAGACAACATGTTGAGTATTTGAACACATAATTTAGCCTTATATCACATGTGATAGATCATGAAAATTCCTGCACTCAAAAAAATAAAAATAATAATAATATTGTCGAAAGTATATGAAAATGTCATTTTTTTGAAATATAATTAAATGCTCGTCGTTATAATGTAATTTATTTCGTTCAACGATTAAAGGTTTTTAGATACGCAATTCATCTTATAAAGGAGATGGAATTGGGTTTTAGTTAGAAAAATCAATTAATAATTTTCTTCTTTTCTGAGTGACTTAATGCAAAAAGTTCCTAATTGAATTTTCCTTGTATGCTAATCATGTTAGTATTTAATAGTAAATTGCAAAAAATGTCTCTGTAGTAAGCGAGGGTAAAATAGTCATTTCATATGGCTACTAACGAAGAAAACTAACGAGCGTTAGCCAAACACTTGAATTTGCAACTAGAGTAATGATTCAAGGGCAAAACTTGCAACAAAATTAAACGTTAGGGACATTTCTCGCAATTTGTTTTTTGAGGATATTTCTCGTAAAAATCGAAAGTTTAAAGACATTTTTTGTTGTTTACTCTAAAAAATATTTAAAAAGTGAGCTATTCATCATTTAAAAATATGATATCATTTAGAATTTAAGCTCGTCAAGTCAAGAATCATCAACATCATAACCTGCTCGGCGCTGTAACTTAAACAAGTAAAAAACAAGTTATATGTATGAAATTCTAGTTAGGGTTGGGTCTAACATGATTAATAAGCGAGTCGTATTTTGGTTGAGGCTATACTAATTGGCCGACCCATTAACCATAATTGGTCGAACAAAAACCTGACTTCGTTGACACCCATAATCATGTATCAAAATTCAAAAGTTGTGTCGTGAGATCTCGAAACATTTGTCTAAAAAATTTTTAGATTCTAAACAAATACCGTGCAAAGCGACGGTGTATAACGACAAATAATTATACTTGCGAATTTGTGTTTTGGGTGACCCTTGATACAACTTACAAGTTCAATATGTAGTTATTGCGAGAAAAAGAAAAAGTTTATGGATTATAAACAAAAAAATGATAAAAGTTTGAGAATTAAAAAATATTTATAATATTAATTTAATAGTATATGTTGTTATTATTTTTAGTAAAGAGTATTTTAGTAATTTAGTTTTCAAGATTAAGGATTAAAGAAAATAGTATAAATGATTTATAGATAATGTAGATGTGATAAGTGATCACTTTTTTATTCTTTATTTTCTCACCTATCTAAGTTTGGGTTTCTTAGCAAGTTTTGTTTAGTTCAGTTATTTAAACAAGTTTGAGTGTTTCATCCTAGTTTGATTTTTGATGTTATTTAGTTCAGTTATTTAAACAAGTTTGAGTGTTTCATCCTAGTTTGATTTTTGATGTTATTTTCTTAGTGATACTATGTGTACTCAAAATTGAACGGGTGATTTTTCAAGTTCGAACAATATTTGATCGTTGTAATAGGTATCGTAATGGGTATTGGGGTATGTTTTTTATGCTTATCTGTTTTTTATGCAAAAAAGTAGTTTTTCATATGAACACTTATTGTTTTTATGGTTTTTAGAGCAGAATACAATTTTATAAGCATGTAGTAAGCTGTTTATTCACATTTTTTAGTTAATTTTTAATTTGTAATTACTTTTTTATCTTCATATTTAACCTAAAATAAATAATTTGATTGAAAATTTCTATCAAAATATTACTTTTTTAAATATAATTGCATGTTTTTACAAATTAAGAAAATCCAAAAAGTAACTCATGAAACTTGTGTTCAAGCATCTTATAACTTATTTTTAAGTAGAAGCATAGGCAAAAAAAAAACAATATTTGTATGTTATCCACGTAACTAGCAAATAAACTTTTAAATTCAAACAATATTTGTATATCATACGCATTAACTAAGAGAAGAGTTACTAATACTTAGGTATGTATGTCAAAAATAGATGTTGCTATTGTTTTGCTAAAAAAGATTAAAAATGTATTTTTTTTAGTGGTATTTGGCAAACTAGTTGTACTTTTAGATTAAAAATGTAAAATGGTATAATGTGTGAAAAATAATATTCATAATCTTTTAAAAACTGGTTTTGGAATTTATTTTTTGGAAATTTATTTTTTCTAAAAATAAGCTACAATTTTTGTCACCCAAACAAAAATTATTTTTTGACCAAAGATTATTTTTCAACAAAATAATCTTAATCCTTTATAATTTTTCACACTCGTAAAACTACGATATATGCAATTAAAAAAATATAACAGTATACGCTTGTTTTTCTAATTCACAATGCATTCATTAATTTTTTTTATTCAGGACTCATTTAATGGCTCGTTTAAAAAAAGTATTTTTGTGCTTTAAAACGGTAATTATATTCTTGCAAAATCTTTTATCTTTTTTATTGAAGTGTAAACATAGCTGAAAGTTGTCCCCAAAGTTGTGACATGCTGGTTGAAATTGGGTTACTCTCAAACTTACGACCACTCTGTCTCTATTAGCCTTTTAAGGTTCCCAATATCTTATTATCTTTTAGGAGCAAAAATTTTTTTTTGGCATGAAATATAATTTAAAGGTTACAAAAGTCACAAACCATATATCTAACCTAATAAAAATACTAAAATTCTATTTTTATAAGTTTATATAATAGGTAAATATATGAATCGTAAAAATACTAGTAACAAAATATGAATCGTAAACGAGGATATATACACTTTCCTATTTATCCTAAATCACATTAAATACTATAATCACTATCCTACTTAATAAACTTAAGCTTCTCTTTGTTTATATATATGCTTGTAAATAACTCGACACAAAACATCACTGCAAACCAGTATTCTTCTTCTCTTCATCAATGGAGTATTCGAATAAAAGAATACGCAACGGGCTCTCGGCTGAGAGCTACGCTAGAAAAAATCTAAACGAAATCGTCAAGAAAATCGAAGAAGACCCTAATGTCCCTGATCCTCGCGCTTGTGTTTACCAGTGCAAAGAATGCAACAAAACTTTCGAAAAGTTCCAAGCTTTAGGTGGACACAAGGCAAGTCACAAAAGAAAGAGAGATGGAAGCTCCACGTCCCAGATATTTTTACATGAATGCAAGGTTTGTGGTGAGAAGTTTGAGATCGGGCAGGCGTTGGGTGGACACATGCGAAAGCACCAAGGAATGAAGCACGAAGCGGGTGAGCTAAAGAACGCGGGTGGTGACAATGTTGGTCATGTGTTGCAGCAGCCAAAGGTTGAAGCTTTGCAGGAATTAAAGGTTGAAACTTTGCAAGAGATAAAGGTTGAAGCTTTGCAGGAGCAAAAGGCAAAAAGTGATCGGTCCGAAGGTGTGATGAGTAAAGGTGACAACTTTAAAGAAGAAACATCAACTAGTGATTCAGGGCGACAAGAATTTCAGTTTTGTGATTTGCGGGTACCAGCGGATGAAGATGATCAGGGTGCTTCACACACTGCAAATCAGATACATACTTATTATGAGTTTCTTAAGCCTGCTGATGCGTAATTTTGCTGATGCATAATTATGATTTATGATTTATTTATTTATTTACTGGAATTAGGCTTTTGGTATTATATTAAACTGCTTGTAACTTGATGTTTTATCATCCTTCTATATGATTAGTTTATTAATTTATTAATGGAACCTAGGGTTTTGGTATTATAATTGCTTGTATAATGGTATTAACCAAACATGATTTGTTTAAGTAGTCGGGTCATCTATGTCAACCTAACCCGTTGAAGATAACCCGAACATGACCCATTTAACTTGTTTATCTAAATTTTTTGGCAGGTTAAACGGGTAACACGTTACTGGTTGGCGGTTCGACCCGTTTAACCCATTATAAATTTTGTATCTGTAACCCATTCCAAAACTCAAGCACAACCAATTTAATAAATGGTTTAAGTGGGTTGACCCAATGACCTAAAACGTATTTATTTTCATGTCAGTCTCAAATCGTGTTTCATGTCATGCCAAAAATCGTCACCCCTAATATTAATGACCTAAATTTGGTTTAATAACCTAAAAAGTGATTCTAATCCAAACTTTGAAGTATATGAGAATGGTCGTAAGTAAAACTTGTTTTGAATGTCAAGTTGAAATTTGCACAGTAACATCAATACACTTGGGCAAAGACACCTGAGAAACAAAGTACATCGAAGAGAAGCTATAAGTTTCAAGATTGAGCAACAAAGGCTTCACAAACCAGAAAACTGAAAAAAGAGGCCTACAGTATGGAACAAAACAATCACAAACCCTTAAACCGGTCTAAAACACCTTGAGAACCGAAAGCAGCCATTAACACATGACGCTGAAGAAAAACGTAACCCAACATGATGAGTTCATGGTATTTTTATTGCATCTATACTGAATCTAAAGTAATATGTGCTTTTAACTTGTTCTCACAAGAACCTGATTGGTCGAAAAAACTCAGCCTCGTCTGGAAGTGAGCCAAGACAGCCTCCTGGAAACATAGTAAATTCATCAAAGGCAGGCCAAGCTTAAAAATAATAAAGATCGTATTTTGACCACGCTAGACTTCAACACATCTCTTGTGTGCAGTAACAAGGTAAAACATGTTATTACTTTATAGTGACAATGTACATAAACTTACAATGTCTCGTCAACAACCAAAAATTAAAAATAAGTGATGCACTCATATTGTCTAAGATTCTCAAAAATACAATTTTATACTCGTCTTAAATACCCAATATGGTCCTAATCTGATCTGGTGGGTGCCTGGCTAATGACTTAGGATCAGCATAGCCGTTGTTTGGATCCAAAATTGCCTTGTAAATAACATCATAAGCATCAGCCAGAGATCTAGCCACCTGGACAGAAGCTTCAGACCGCAGTCCTGGAAGCTACATTTGTTCAAACTCAGGCAGTGAGCTCTCACTTCCCAAAATGAGGCCAAAGAAAGCCTTAAGACACTCAGAGAGCGATGAAGGTGATGTTTCTTCCATCTTGGCTAATGGTGAATCAACATTGGAGTTCTGGAAAAGAGCCATCTTATCTGACAAACCACATCTTGTTAAAATCGCAGTGACTTCTTTCTCCACTAGACTATGCATGTGATTGTCTATCATTGTTCCCAGTTTCTTCACGTATTCAGAAGCCACATCATGCCTTAATAACGGTTGTTGGATTGCACATAAGCAGTTGATGATAAATATCTTTGATGGCGTTTCCTTGTTCTGCAATTACCAAGTTTGGGTCATTATGTGATGAAAGAACAATTTGGAAAAAAACTGCAAGGTCTTATGCAGAAAACATCAGCTAAAAAAAACAATGTTGTGAGGAAACTAAAAACAGATAAAAGAATGAATACTTTTGAACCGAGGATAATCTCACAAGTTGGTTTTTGGTCCTCTGTAACAGATACACAAGAGGTTAATTATAGTTTGGTAGCAGGTCATACTTTGTAGTGTTTACTTCTAGCAATTTCAACTTTGTGCAGGGTAGAATAACTTCATGTACATTAGCAGTTCACAGACAAGCAAAGCAGTTATCAAGTCGAACAAAAGGTAAGAAGAAACATTACAATTTTACAGATACATAATTTTCTTTGTACTTTTATCTTTGATTTTTAATGAACCAAATGGGTGCCCAAATATCGTTTAGTGAGTTTTGTATGCATCCAACCTTCTGATACATTTTATTCATCAAGTTAGATCATAATATGTTTTATTCATTAGGTTACCCCATTCGATCAGTTATTCAACCATAGAAGATATATCTAAAGAATTAAAGAAAGATGAATAGTTGTGAGAGAAAAAGATACCTTAGGTGGAATTTGGCTGCTTGTTGCCAAAATAGCATCAACAGATGATCTACGTGATTGGCTCACGTCAGACCTTGTTCTATTTCTTCTAGATGAATCGATGGAGCCTTTCGACTTGTGTGCTTCCATTGCTTGTTCACAAATCTAGATAACAAAGGGTAAATGAAAAACGAAACTATACTTAGAATACAGAAAAGCACTTCATTTAATAAGCAGTTCGTGCAGTAAGAAAGGTAAGACAGCATCTGGTGTTATTTACCTGTATTACAGGATCCAGCAAAGCAGATATTACGGGATCAAATACTGGCTTTTGCCCAGAAGCAGGCACCATCATGCTCTCATGAATCCCAATTAGTTCAAGCAACAAAGAAACTCCTTCTCGTACCGCCGGTGGTGGGGAGAGATCAACAGCAACTAGAGGGGGATATCTCAAAAGCTTCTCCCCTCGAACTTTTAAAATGTCAAAAAATGTTTTCTGGGCAGCATCCCTTAGAGCCCAGAGCGTATTACAAAGAGCTGTTTCACTACCTAGAAGATCGGACACCTATAGAAATAAGAGTATAGGAAATTTAGATGCAAACCATTTAGAAATCAGCAAGTAGTATGTAGACGTGGCAATTTTGATCTATTAACTAATGAATCGTTCAATTCAGATTATAGTTTTATCATTTTTGAGTCAAACGGGAAAATGAAAATATAAGTTACCTATAAGGGAAACACACCGAAAGTGGCCGATTTTTTTTTTTTTTTTTTTTTTGCACATAACCTCTTAAAATATACATAAATTAAACTTAGTTATTGCTGATACACTTTAGTTATTTGGCACGCTAACTGACAATAAAAATTTTGGACAAAAAATGTTCAGGTAAACCCAAATCCACAAGACGCGTAAAAAGATTACCCAGTGATACCCGCCTATTTTCCCGTTTTTAAGTCATAATAATACTAATACTCACAGTATGGCTGTAGAACTCGAGGGTATTGCTAAGCTTATATGAGATTATGAGATTTGGTTGAGACTGCAACACTTGTTCCACTCTGACTTTGAATGGTCGGCAAACGCCTTCAAAGATCCTATCCAAAACAAATGTCAAGTCAGGTTCTGGCTTTTCTTGATTAGTCTCTACGCTTTTAGAGAACCGACGGGCAGTTGGTCCAGTATCCACTACTGCATCTGGATCAAGTAACACAAATACAAGTTCTCTTTCAGATGCAAGGGCCTGCATTCAAGAAAAAAGTAAAGCAAAATTACATATTGTGATTCATAGTCACGAAGATATATTCCATTTATAAGAGTATATTTTGCACCTGATGTAGCCAACCTAGCATGTCACCTACAAAGCGTAGAGGATCATGAGCATGTACTTCAATTGGCCTAGGCATTCCACCAGGTCCTCCACGTGTAAGAGCACTTATAAATCTCCTAAATAATGCATTGTGCCTCATATTTGCTACCTATCAACAATGAACCGATTGGTTAATCAAAGCAGGTAGAGGTGGCAATATGGCATTTACTTATAAGATTGGTCGATTCAGGCTATGTCTATATCTTGAAGGGGTCAAAGGATAACATAAAAGTATCTCAAAAAGAAATGGGTTGTTTTGACCATTTCCCAACCCATTCTTTATGCCACCTCTAAAAGCCAGTGTCAAACTGATTAATGATTGAAGAATGGCGAATCATGTATATATACCTCTTCAGCACAATACTTGAACAGTACAGGTCTTTCTTTAAGACAGCGAACTGCCATTTTCAGAAGCTCGTTAACTTCAGGATTGTCAGTGTCACCCAATCTCCTGCACTCTGTCTGAACCCACCTGAATTAAAGACAAAACAGACACAGTCAAGAAAGGAAACACAAAGAAGCAAGTAGAGGCGGCCAATTGGTGGGACAGGCAGGTTGGGTCTTATTTGGTAAGGGTTGGGGTTGAAACGGGTTGTTTTTAGTGCGAGTAGATACAGCTCAGATTGGGTTGGCCCACAAATATTCCTTAGTCCATTATTTTGAAAGACAGTTAATGTGCAAAATGTGATTACAAAATAATGGTATTACAGTAATGGTTCTAATATTTAAAAATAAAATAAATTAGGAGACTGTAAGCATAGAAATACACATTGGTTATCTTGGAACCATTTGACCAGTATCTTTTTAGGCAAACTTTTTTTATTTGGTCCATTACAGATAAACCAAACCCGAAGGTAAAATAAGATGATCAATGGTCACAGTCTCCTAAATGGGTTTAAATTCCCACCTTTAAAAGCAAGAAAAAAAGATTAACTAAAGCTTGTTGGTGATCAAGAGGAATAGCAAAACCATCGCCGAGAAAGTGAGGGCATTGATGAATTGCATGGTGTTTATAAAAAAAAAAGAGTAACATTTAGATTACTTTTCTTTAAGTTTGAATCAACTTAATGCCAATAGCTAATTGGCCAAAAACTTGTTAATGCTAACTATGGATAAGATTGTAATCAACATTTGGTTAGTTTGAGCATAGTTACCATGCATAGAGGTTTATTTGTGAAAAGATACATCAAATTTTAGATTTCTATATTTATTTCACCTGCACAAGCGCTCGTAGGCACCTTCTTGATAGACAGCCATCATATCCATGAGCTCCAACCCTGCACGCTGTGAACTTTATTTATGAGAAACAATTTTAAACGCTTAAGAAAAATTATAAGAGGGTGTAAGAAACATAGAAAGAGAACAAAATCATCTAGATATCTCACAACCCCATGTGACTTATGCTACTTAGTAGGTCTTATCAATACAACAATGACAGTTTCATACAAAATTAAACAGCATCTAACAAGCTGAGATCAGCTACGTTTATACCAAACCAATTCAAAGGAATATAGTCAGAACACAGATTGCAAAAGTAACTCGTGACATAAAAGTTTTTAAAGGTTACAATGTTTCAACCTTTAGCTTTGTCACTTCGCTCTTTGGAAAAAAAAGTTTCGAAAAATGACTACACTAATAATAATGATAACCATAGCAACATGCTTCATTGAAATCCTGATTTCTGATTGCAATTGATCTACTACGTATTCTTTTCCGGTGATTGGGTCCGGTAATGTCATTATGTATTCTATTGCTGAACTTTACCTAAAGGGATATATACACGCCCAAACTCAATAACCTCCAGAAGCATTTTGCACTTTGATATAAAAACCTATAAAATGCTACAAATCATCTTCGTTGTGTGTCAAACCAGTTACAAATAGGGTTGGCAACTCATGTCAGGTTCGGGTTAGTGGTTACAGGCTTAAGATCCTCAACACTCGATCAAATAGCTTTTTATTCATAATTAATAAGGATTACCAGAGTACATCTTACTTGTTTGTCTCATTGACTTAAGAAAACACATGCATTTAATTGGGGTCATTAGAGAACAGTTTACTTATGCAGGACACTCCCTACCATGGGATGCTGCTTTAGGAAAAGGGTTTGTAGAACATGATATCTGTTTTTGTCAACATATTAACGATGCATAAGCCTAAAATTGCACTGCAAGTTATTAGTGGGAAGCTTATGCTATCTGTGTCAGAAAACACAATGTATCATACTTACAGAAGAATGTGCTATAAAAATATAATGCAAACAAAGACAGATATACCCCGAGAGGACAAACCCTATATATTGGACATGTGACCAGAGTCACCAGACATGAAATCAAGCCTAAATTTTTAAATTTTACTTTGCCAACTGTTTCACTACAACATTAAAATATTCAAGCAGCGCATATGTATGTATCACTGTAGCAACTAGGACACTGCAATAGCTGAAAAAACACATATACAGTTTTGTATGTCTGTTATTTTTTGGTTTGCACATTTTGGAGAGGTTACCTGATGATGGGTCCTGAGAAGGACTTTGCAATTTGCATGGATTGTCTGTACATGGTTCAATGCCTTAAAAAAGTTTTCATTCAATTCTTCCTCCCTCAGTGCATCAATCTACACACGTAATAATACACGTAAGTACAATCACACTCTACGAGTTTCTGACTAACAGTTGTTTAATCACAATATAGAAACAAAAAAATCTTCACCTCTTCGTTGGAAAGTTGATAATCTCGAAGAAAGCATGATGCAATCTCTTGCCTCTGAGTAGTGACTTCCAATTCTTGTTTAAGCCTTTCTGTGGTAGTGATTATATCTCCAGTAGTAGCATTACAATTACTCAATGATTTAGCAATTCTGCATAAATTATACATGTGCCTTAAGCTCAACGTTACTAAATAGTGAACACAATGTTAATTCACAATTTCACATAAACATTCGATACTATACTATAGATGTACAAGTTAATTTCTCAATAGATCTTTGCACCCCTAACTGTGTAAGATGACTCATCATTTTCATCCAACTTTATCTAAATTTCACAACAACCTAATTACTAGGGATATTGTATCTAAATCCCACGCATATTTTAAAATTACTTTGATACGGGCCAGTTAAGACAATTTCATAAATACTTTTATATTCTTTCATTACTTCCCTATTGCCACATACCCTAAACTCGGAGGCTTCGGGTTGGTAAGTTCCTTATGCGATAGGACTTCAACTATTCAGTTAACTGTATAAGATCCTTAAGCTTGAAGGTACAAACGCCTGATGATCAAAAGTCCCGAAATTGAGTTCCACAAGCTGTTCTTCTCACAATTGTTAGCTAATTATTACATGATCTCCATCATTACCTTCTCAACCACCTAAGTATGCATCTTATTTCGTCTACCCCAAATCCAACCAAATAAATGACTATGATATAAATAGTAACCTTGTCCTTTCAAAAAATGAGCTCCATTTTATCATGTTATTTTAACGGATTTGATATAAATAAAACTCTCATGCACTTCGGGGCCATACAAACTAACATCAATATATATCTGTATTGCCAAATGTCCTACATCCTAATCTGAGTAGCCTGAATGTATTAATGCATCAATGATCAAATAATGAAATCATAGAGTTAGCTAATGATTCGATCTCAAACACTTTCGCAACACAAAATGCAATAAAAGCATAACAAATTACAAAATGATAAAAACTTATACTGATAAAAAAAAAAATATATAATTAAATAAAATCTGACCTATCGCAGCATTCGGCTAACGCATTAACCTCCTCTTCCACCTTATCCAACGCCTATATCAACAAAACAATCAATACATTGTTTAATAAATATTGAATCGAAAGGAAATGAATTAAAAAAAGTTGATTGACTACTTGTTGTGCAGTATCAGAAGCGAGTAAAAACTCATGATTAATTTGAATAGAGCGTTTTTCGATAGTGGATCGGAGGTTACGACGAGCAGGAGGTGTGTTTTCGGTGTAAAAAGATGAAAGTGTGTTGAGTGAAGATAACAGATCTGGTGTATCGGTTCGTGTTTCGAGTACTTTTTTCAGCTTGCGTGACAGACCTGGTGCTAGTGCTGTTGTGCTTCCCATTCTGTTACTTGCTTTCTTTGATTGGATCTGTCGTTCTGTTATATATTTTGTTCAGTTGTTCATCTTCTTGGTGTGAATGGTACAGACAGTTTCATTTCATGGTCTGGTAAAATAAGTAGCCCACCATATTCAAGACCTCATCCGGCCCAAAAGACTAAAAGATAACTACGTTTTGGGAGCGTTTACTATTTAATTTTCAGTCCAATTACGAATAATATAATGTACTGGCCTGTTTCGGACTGTTCAGTTTCGGCTATTTTTCAGGCCTGATTTGGCGAGTTTATGTGTACGTCCCAATACGCTCACGTAATTTCTAGCCGTATAACTATTGATTTGACGTACGCATAACCAACACTATCCACACACAATTATAACTGTATCTTTCCATTTGAGCATTTTATTATCATCATAAAATTATTGATAAGAGTAATTAAACTCAATACATGTCACTGTCCCTAAGCCAATAACTGTGTGCAAAGTTTGCAGCACCATCAGGAACTTCATCCATCACCCCTTCGTGACCTTTCGGATAAAATATTCCTGTACGAGGATGCGGAATCCAACAGCTTTCTTCACGTTTCTTGTATACTTTATCTTGTTCTCGTACATTATGATTAAATTACTGTACTAAATCTTCGTTATCATAACATTCGTTCCATCTAGCCACCTTGCTCATGCAACGCGCCACAACATCTTTGGGAGTCATGAAACTACTTCTCCTGAATGTGGTACAACCAACTATTTGTGAGTATTGATAAGAAAAAACATGTGTTCAAGTGTCAGGTATTACTGTATTAGTACTCTTTTAACTTCAAACAGTCTTATAAGTTATGAACTTATTATGAACACAAAATAAATATACAAAAATATATGCATATATGTTGTTTCTATCTAGTATCTACCTTAGGCTATAAGATGCTATAAATATATCGCAGTTGAATAGTTAAAAAATAAACTAGAAAACTCGAAAATCTTTGACACGATGGATGATTAAGAAATGTCAAGTTTAATTTGCTCGTGAATTATGGCCGGGATGATAAGAGCAGAAGTGCGGAACAAATTAAAGACCAGTGTATTATGTATATAAACTGTACGAATTAGCCGTATTGACACTAAAATTGTGCACGTATGAAAACAAAAAGAATGAGAACCAACCTGCTTATGAGTGAAGTTTTTATGGTTGTTGCAAGTACGCCTCTAGCCATGGTTTCGAAATGTGGAAATCGATGAGAAAACTTGTTGGTTGAGTATGCTAAATTCTTATGAATTGAATGATCACAAGCTTGGACCTTTTTATACAGACAATAACGTGATAATAAACAACGGGACTAAATTATAATTAGAGAACAAATTCTCCACTTAGTTATTTGGCAAAAATGCATATATATATCCCTCCCAAATTGAATAATTGCAATATATCATTTGTACAAGTTTTTTATGCACATAGTACAATGGTTTTTATGCATGCTTTGGATATATATGCAATTTTGCATTTTCGAGAGGATATATATGCAAAAGCCTAATACCATAACATCAAGAATAGGACACATGAAAAACAACATAGCACTATTTACATTATCTTTTGAATGAAATAAAGCTAAGAATATAGCCAAACAATATTTATCATTTGAAAAAAATAAAATTCGCATTGTACAAAGCACACACATTTTTGCAAAGCTTAACTTTTAAAAAATGTTTCTCCTAGCTTAAGGTCTATGACAACTAAAATTTCTTTAATTTGTTGATCATTTGTTAGCACGGATTTGGAAAGTCTAGTCGATCACATTTTTACATTTTACACTGCAAGAGAAAAGAAATGAGCAGTTTTTCAGTGATGACCCATGAAATAAGTCGTACGTAAGTAAACAAGGAACTCATGTTTATTAGTTTGATATTAATGATTTAAGTTTGGGTTAATATACATAGAGGTTACCGAATTTTACGGGTTAATATTCATAGAGGTTACTTAATTTTACGATTTTGTTATTTAGATTATGTTAGAAATCGGGGTTAGGGTGATGATAATCTTGTATATCTTCACGAATCGTGTTAGTTCATTTTCCGTATAAAGTATTTCGATCCTATTGGTGCCTGGGTATCACGAAATCCTTATCGGAATAATTCGAGAAGAACACTTTGTTTCTAGGCACAAGAGAACGAAGCAAGACAGAGAGGATTGTGTGAATTCGTATGCTTTTATGAGACCAGATATGTCTGTCCAATAACAGACATATGTGACAGTTATAAGGTAGTTAAATGGAGTTATTTTCGGTTAAAACCGGAGGTCACAACTGTTCACCAACAGACATGTCGGTTGGGTTTTGGCGGGAAAAAATGTTAAGTCCTTTAATATTAGCAAGGGGCTGTGCCCCTTGACCCCGTAAGGGGCGCAACCCCTTGACCCTGCAAGGGGTGCAACCCATTGACCCCTACATCTTTGTCTGAGCGAAAACATATTAGCTCAACGAGTGTGCACGCCACACTTCCCTAACTCGTGTCCGATCTTAATATGTTTTCCACTAGTCTCTAGTAAATCACAATTACCTCAAATAGTTGATGTCACAAAAATCACCAACAGGTTACTGGAGTGTTGTTTTTATATGAGGACAAGAATCAAGAAATAGACGAGCGTACGTGATGGCAAAAAAATCCGTACCCGATTGAGACCCGATCCCCAAACTCGATTTGACTGGGGAATCCCCGAGTTGACCAAGGATGAAGACGGGGATGAGGAATCCCCGAAATATGAAACCGGGGATGGGGCGGGGATGGGGATAACATAAATCTCTGACCCCGACCTCAACCCCGATTTTTCTAATGTATAAGTATTTAAATTTTATATGTTATATCCATGCTCGATTAACTTGTATATGTAAATGTATATGTTTATGAGTATCGACATGTATATTTATATGCATATATGATATTTATACGATCAAACACCTTTAGAATTAGAAGTATAAGCCCCAACTACATATTACTTAACTATTTTGTTCGAATACACACATATGATACATAATACTTTATATTATATGTGATGTTACAATATTTACGATGCTTTATAGTTAAATTGAAATTATGATTAATCTAACTATGTGTGAGGTACTTTTGTTTAGATACTTTATGAGTCAAAATTCTTTATATTTGTGACGAGTTGGTGGAATTTTTATGTTTTTTTTATCATAAGGATGAAAAATCCCCAAATCCCCACAGGGATGTGGATGAGAAATACAATCCCCGTAAATCTCTGCCCCATTTCCATCCCTATACGTGATGGTGTTTGAGTCGCGATTTATCTTGGAGAGATAAAATAAATGCTTGACATCTAGGTAGGAACATAGATGTTAATAACTCCGTGGACACATGTTTATTTTGATTGACTTCTACCTAGATGCCAATATTATTAATGTGCAATGACTTTTGTTTAGAGTTAAATTTGGAATTGATTTTTCTAGTTTTTTCAAGAGTTTCGGGAAGATATATAACTTTCTCCCCAATCTATCTTTTATGTCTAAATATAGGGTTTATGTTTCATTATAATTTATCTTATTCATTTATTCAGTCTTTAATCATCTCGTTTATTGATTAATCTCCCCTTTGGCGATTTTAGGAGAAAAAACACCGCCCGAATCGGGGATCAAATTCTATTAGTTTTTTGTGTCTTTAATTGTCTCTTTTATTGATTCATAATTGTTAATCGTGCTTGAAGACTCTTTAACTTGTTGTATTTAACTAGTTGTTTCTCCATTCATGGTGTTATAATTGGTTACTTAGGATTTCTCTTTGTTGCTAGGGTTTTCTCGTTAGCCGATTCATTAATCGCCTTGTTATTGTGAATTGAATCTAATCGTTTTGTTCTATCATAACTGAACTTGGTGCTTTTTGTTGGAGTATGCTCAAGTCATAATAAATAATTATATGGATGGATACATGTGAGCATATGGGGTCACACACTTATACACAGAGTTACCATTTAATATAACGTGTCTATTTTATTGACGTTATATAACAGCTACGTAACTCGGGATCAATAACGGACAACTAATTACTAAGCTTGTACTTAGTAAATTGGTTTGGACTAAACAAATGGGAAGGAAAGGACAAGAATGGAAGCCTAACGGTGCTAGTGGTAACTTGTATCTTGGAAATACAACACCAACATAAAAACCAATGGGTGATGACCAAAACTAGCACCAATAGGAGAAAACCTAACAACACTCTCCATTCCCTCCTCTTCCCTCTTAACTCACAACAAACAAACACAAAACACAACTTGTGTATTTTTTTTCTTGGCTCTTTGGTTTTGCTCTCTAGTTTAGTGCAAGACTTAAAGTTACATTTTGGTAAAAGACTAGCATCTATTGGTATACAAGGAAGTGTAGTGTGTTTCTATATAGAGGTGATCAACCTTATTGATCACTTGGGCTATGTTGATAATCTCCATTCGATCCAACCGAATCACGCTACAAAGGTATGCATTTTTTTATTCTTACAATTTATTATATCATTCTATGGATCCGTATGGGTAATTTATTTTGGCTGCTACTTATATTTATTTATATGTTTTTCATATCTAGTTAACCTTTATTGGTATCATGAGCCATCATATGATGTCATATGATCATTGGGTATGTGTAAAATGCCAAAAACTCGTGCTTTTAATCGATTTAAGAAACACTTTTTTAAATAGCCCCCTAGGCATTTTTCTGTGGTTATTTAATAATTAGAAGGTCCTAAAATCAGTGTTTTATGACCCTAAGGCCATGGGTTACACATACGTATTGTTAGTACAAAAAGTGTGACGGGTTGTAATGGGTGTAGTGTTGCTTGTTGGATTGGGCTAACAAGCTACCGGTGGGCTGATCTTGTACTAATCCGAGTAGTTTGATTGAATTTCCTGCACAAGAAGAGTAAACCGTTAGCCTTATCGTGGGGACGGACCCCACGATTAGACTCCAGCGTGAGAGTAAGTACATATTCTTGTTAGAGAAAGTAAGGGTATGCGTGTGTAATTATGAGAGAGAAAGTTGTACCTTGTATGAGGATTAGAGCCCCTTTTATAGGCGAGGCTTACCGCTAGGGTTTCCTAGTTACTCGCATATAGTAGTTAATTGCCTGAGCTGGACCTTTGTCGGACAAGGTTCCGTATTAATCGCGGATGCGGACACATGATACCTTCCTCGGCCGGAGTTTCGGTCTGCTAAGTATCCTGTGTGCGTCTTTTAGCCGGGACTATAGCCAATTTCGTTATTAGGCTTACTGTTGGTCCAGTGTTCGTAGTTATTTTCGTTGTTGGGCCTGGGCCTAGTATGTGTATAGCACGAATTAGGCCCAGTGGGCCTGTTATACGTGCTATACGTCATCAAGTCCCCCCAGCCTAGTGTATGTATTGCGTGCGGATATTGTCGCGTGCGGTAGATATTACTAGACTTGAGTTGACTGAGCGCTTTTCCTTTTCGTGCCTTTTTTGAAGTGCCCTTCTGATGTTCCTCTTTTTTAGGGATTGCTACATCATCAAATCCCCCCAGTCTGGCATATTTATTGCACGCAGATATTTGTCGCGTGCGGTGGATATTACTAGATTTTAAGTTTGACGGAGCCGTTTCTTTTCCGCACCTTTGAAGTGTCTTTATGACGTTTTCCTTCTTGTTTTACGTGCTATGCATCGTGAGCAATTCCTGACCCTTCGTTTTCTGGCTGATTGGACCCGGTGGGTCCTACGTCCTTTTACTTGCCTTGCTTTTGTCTTCTTGATTACTCTACGATCGGGTTATTTTTTTGACAAGTGTCCTTCTTTAGGGTTTCTTTGGACGCCAGCAACCTCCTTGTATAAATACCCTTTACTTTTCCCTTGCCCTATTTTTCATTTTATTGTTCGTCATTTGCAGGCAACACTTCTTCTTCTTTTCGATCTAATCCTTTTGGATTGCGTCCGCCTTCCAGGTTCCTTTTCCAGGTTAGGTTCTAATTCCTTTTTCTCTTCCGTTATGGGTACTTTTGCATCTGCTAAGTCTAAGCTTTCACAAAGGGCGCTTGATCGCTTTTGTATTAAATATTCAATTCTGCAATTTGTTCATCCGGAGTTTCCTGGACCTGATCAGGCCATTCAAGAGGCGCCGGATGGGAAGATTGGTGTATATACCCGCTTTTTTGAATATGCTAATTTCCGTCTTCCTTTGTCTGTATTCCTTGTGTCTATCCTTAATTACTACCGCATCCACATGTCGCAGCTTTCTGTTATTAGTGCTGCTAAAGTCTCTCAATTTGAGATTCTTTGTTTCGCTCTTGGCATCGAACCCTCAGTTGAGTTATTTAGGTGTTTTTATGTTCAGTCTTAGAAAAATGGCTGACTGTCTTTTAGCAAACGAGTTGATAGTTTTGGCGTTTCCTACACTAAACCCATTGATTCTCTTAAAAGTTGGAATGACCATTTCTTTTGGGTTGATTCCTTTGCTTGTCCTGCTATTCATCCCTTTTATTGTGGAAAAAGCGTTCCCAAGGACGTTACTCCTGGGGATGATGAGTTTGATGTTGGGCATGTTGCTTCCCTTGTTTCCCATGCTTCTCCTTTTTACAAATTTCCGGAGCCCTTTCTTTGTTTGGTTGGGTTAAGCCGTAATTACACTTTGAACGAAGATTCTTACCCTGTGTTCTATGACGAAGATGATCGGGGTGGGTACACCACGTTTATGTCTCTTCGCTTGCTATTCTGTTTTTGTGTAGTCTAATCCGTGTTTCTTTTTCTTCTACTTTTTGCAGCAATGGATTTGCTATCGTTAGTTCAAATGAAGGATCCCATGAAGTTGAAGGTTGGTTCTCGACTGCTAGAAGAAGATGAGCCTCCGTTGCTGGAACTTACCAAAAGCCGGACTGTTTCACTTGCCCCTCCGTCTTCTGATGTTGAATTGGGGCTGATGGAAATGCGGGTGCTGGCTCGGAGGCCGGGGCTTCTCGGTCATGTGATGATTCTGTGGATGTGAATGTTGCACAGCCTGTTCATTTTGTTGCGGAAGCTGATCTTTTAGTGTCTGAGTCTGCTTTTGGTACTTTTTCGGCGTCTACTTGTGATGTCTCTTCAGGTTCTAGAAGAAATAGGAGGAAAGTTTGCACCGACCCTGTTTATCCTCGTAAGAAGTTGAGGGGTGACCATATGGATTCCAGTAGGGTTTCCACTGGTGGTAAGTCTTCGGAATCTATTCAGAAGTTGTTTGATCAAAGTACGCATTCTCTTGAATTTTTTTTGAATGCTTTACCCACTCATTCTTCTTCTTCTCCTTCATTATCAATTACTCCCATTCATGAAGCTGGGACGTCTACTGAGTCTGATTCTGGTTTGATCCGTCTTGATGGTTCTCCCCTCAGGTTTGTTATCTTGATTTTTATCTTTATGTGATGCTTCTGTTCCCTTTTCCTTTTGCTCACTTTCTGTTTGTTGTTTGTTTCCTGGCAGGTCCTTTGTGCCGGTTATGACGGACCCTGTCATTACTACTGTCGTTTCTGTTGCTGAGAAGGAGAAGGATCAAGTAAATGTTCCTTCCTCCGTTCCTGACAGTTCTCATTTTACTGGCGGTGCTCACCCTGTTCTTGACGACTTTTCTGACTGTGATATCTCGGTTGGAGACATCTGTGCTGTTGATGATTCAGATTCTAGCTCTTCGTCTGGTATTTATGTTCCGAAATGGAATGTTGCCAAGAATTCTCTTCTTGATGATGCTGATGAATGTCGTGGTATGGTGGATAAGTTTTCTCCTCCTTGTTATTTTTCTTCTGTTCATGAGATGGGGTATGATCGCCTTCTTGCTGAGTTCAATGTTGCTACGGCACGAAAAGTGTATTTTAGTTCCGAAGTCCGTATGCGGTTAGAGTATAATATGATGGAGAGGAAACGCCTATCATCTTTGTTAGAGGAGAGGGACAAGGAGATTTCGACCCTTAAGGCTAAGGCTGCTGAAGCTGCATCCTCGGAGTTGGTTTCCATTGCGGAGTTTTCCGTAGCTCCTGCTGCGGAACTTATTTCGTTGAAGAATCAAAATGGGCTAATTCTCTAAATACTCCAGTTGCCCAACTAATTTACCCCAAATGCCCTAAAATGTTTCTACTTCTCTAAATACCCCATGGGCAACTCTCCAATTTCAATATTTGGGCAACTCTCCCATTTCTTTGGTCCCACCTTGTACTTACATAGTACAAATGTCATAGGTGATTTATTGGGCAACTTTGACCCGCTTTCTTGGGCAACTGACATTTTTTGTCTTTCAGTAAAAAAGTAAAGTCTTTTTTTTAATTAAAAAATACATATATCTTGGGCAACTTGGTCCCACACATATGTACGTTTGGGCAACTCATTAGGTAGAAAGTACATATTTATATTATTTTCTTGTACTGGTATTTGTGCCATAATTTTATATTCTAAATATAACTTTATAAAATACAAATACCTTTTATATTCCAAATTATACTTCCTCAAAAAGTTTTTATAATCCTAATACACCTTTTTTCTTAAATACAAAATACAAATCTTCTACTAACACTTAACACAAATACATTTCTGCTACTAACACACACATCAAACACATAAAACCTTCCCACTCAAACTCAAATCAAACTGCTTCTATTCTCCTTCCCAAACTGAAACTCAAACCTTCCTTCTTTAAACTGAAACTGAAAATCAAATCAATCGTTCCGCTTCTCTACATTTGTTAAACCCAAGCCCTAATCCAACTGCTTCCCACTCAAGCATCCCACTTCTCAAGAATCCAACGACGAAAATGTTTGATGCAAAGCTAACGGTGAGATCTAGACTAGAACATATTGGTACAATTAAAGCTTCATTGAATGTCAATAGAACCAAATTGTTTAGAGACACTGTGTTAGGCCCTTGGTTAGATTTTCCTAAATATGCCCCTGACCACCACTTGTACAATTATTTATATCAAAATGCTGTTGAGGTGTCTAAAGTCAGTGATTGTTGTCCACTTCTTACTTTTGTAATATGTGAGAATGTTTTTGATTTTGGCCGTGAACAATTCAGTCTTCTAACTGGGTTTCGTTTAGGTCCCGTAGATAAAAAAGAAACTGACCACGGGCATATGGTAAACGGTTTAAGAGATAGCCCTTTTTTTGATCGTTTGTTTCCCGATAAAAAAGCATTTAAGAACAAAAAAGTTAAGGGTGATGACCTTTTGGCCTTGGTGAAGTCGGGGCAAAGGTGGGATTCTTTATCTGATGAAGATGCTGTGAGGGTTGGTTTGTTGGTGATTGCCACATTTGTATTTATTGGTCAGGAAGGAAGGTTTAATGTTCCTGACCATTTGCTAAAGAATGTTGAGGATTTTTCTGTATTGAATGAGTATCCATGGGGTGAATACATGTGCGCTCATCTGCATAAAAGAATAGTGAATGTTGTCCTAGGCATCTCGAGGCAGAAGCAAAGAAGGCCGTTCCAACAGATCCCAAAAAAGAACAAACATACACTCTGTATGGATTTGTATGGGCGTTGAAGGTTAGATTTTATTTGTAACATACATTATTTGTGCGTGTATATATTCTGATGGTTATTCTAAATTAGGTGTTATATGGTAAACTTGTAGATTGGTTTATGTTGTAGTTGTTCCTTAGGCATTGGTTTTAAATTTGAGGAACATAGATAAGCAGAATAGTCATCCAGGCATTGGCATTGTTCCTTAGGCATTGGCATTGTTCCTTCTGCATTGTTCCGTAGTCATTGTTCCTTAGGCATCGTAAGGCTTGGTATAGATTTAAGGATGTTATGGTTGATGGTTTCTGTAGGATCGTAATATTTATTGTGTTGATGATTCGGGTGGTCTTGGATGATGAAAATACATGTTTGCCATAGTTAGAGAGAAAGAGATGAGAGGGAGTTTCTTGGTAGAGACTTGATTCAACAAATGTAAGGTTAGATTAAAGAAAAGCTCCACCCCTTCCATGGATGGAAGGGGTATTTATAGTTACAGACAATACGACCTCCTATCGGCCTGTGGATTAGGTATACAGTGGGTAAAGACCCGTCCTTCCTCCACGGAGTTGCTCTAAACTAAACTACGCTACAAAGTAACTAATTAACTACTAAACAACGTAAATAACTACAAGTCTACGAGCTAACTTATGCTAGATAATATTTGGGGTGACCGATACTTCACTATGGAATTTCCAATTCCTAACAATCTCCCCCTAAGGGAGGTCACCCCATGTTTTACATTTTGAATCCTAGCATTCTATATAATCTTCAGTCTTGAAATCGTAGACATTAATTCTTCAACATATGCATCTTTGTGCTTTAGCAGTGATTCTTTAATGTCCGATAACTTTGTACTTTAAGTGGAGGCCTTTATATTGATCCACATCTTAGATGATCTTCGAGCTTTAATTGAGATCATCAGCCACAGAAAATCTCTGGATCACCCTTTATTGTGTTGCCATCATGTGAAGTTGTGACTTTCGAACCGACATGTTCACACTTTTGGATCAGGTATACAGTGGGTAAAGACCCGTCCTTCCTCCATGGAGTTGCTCTAAACTAAACTACGCTACAAACTAACTAATTAACTACTAAACAACGTAAATAACTACAAGTCTACGAGCTAACTTATGCTAGATAATATTTGGGGTGACCGATACTTCACTATGGAATTTCCAATTCCTAACAATCTCCCCCTAAGGGAGGTCACCCCATGTTTTACATTTTGAATCCTAGCATTCTATATAATCTTCAGTCTTGAGCTCGTAGACATTAATTCTTCAACATATGCATCTTTGTGCTTTAGCAGTGATTCTTTAATGTCAGATAACTTTGTACTTTAAGTGGAGGCCTTTATACTGATCCACATCTTAGATGATCTTCGAGCTTTAATTGAGATCATCAGCCACAGAAAATATCTGGATCACCCTTTATTGTGTTGCCATCATGTGAAGTTGTGACTTTCGAACCGACATGCTCACACTTTTGGATCATGACATCTTTTCATTAGAGTAGCGGAAGCTTTTACTGGTTCAAGATATTTGCAGCAGCGTAGCAGAAGCATAGTATAAAAATATCTGAGCCAGGTTATGTAGATAGGCACTTGTCATAATCTCTTCAAATTAAGTGTGGATGCTGTGAGCATGCGGCTTTGGATTGACTCCTCAATTCTGATCAGATGCAATCGTCGGGGTGTACCTGCATACGACAATTAGCAATAAAGCGCATGAAAGTGTCTTTGATCACTTTCGTTGAATTGAGGTACACGGCCCACGGTTCCCCGTTGATCAGTACAAGTACTGCCTGTGATCAGGTAGGATTCCTAAGAATCTCCTTGACAGGGTTTCGCAGCTGCTCTAGCTGTTCTCAAACCGGAACGTCTCAAAGAAGACAACACGGAGTAAGTGAACCAGCAAATTGAGATTTACTGATTGATGAAAAATGATTTGAAAACAATCACGTATTGCTTGAAGAAAGAGTTTTGCAATACGACGAAGGTTTTATGAGAAAGATCAATTTTCAATCAAAAATACTTTTTATATTTGAAAAGAGTACACATTCGACGTGCTAGAGAAAAGAAGATTTGCACATCGAACGGTTTTTCCAAAAGTATTTTTTCAATCAGAGATACTTTTTGTGTTTGAAAACATAAGTACACATTCGACGTGCTAGAGAAAAGAAGGTTTGCACATCGAACGGTTTTTCCAAAAGTATTCGTCAATTCCAATCCTAGACCAAGGTTGATTCACGAGTGAATCACCCCATCGTTTCTATCCAGTTGTCACAAGCTTGACCTTTTGCAAGATCGCACATGTCACCCACCAAGAGCTTGTTTGATGTTGGCTCTAGAAGGATTTCCATCTTCATCGTGAATATTTTTACATATCACTCGGATGTTTTGGCAATACCACAAGGATAATGCGTAGGACTCTTAATATATTCTTACTTTCCACATTGTGTGAAACAGCAAGTCTTCATTAATTTTGTGTCCTAATGAGATATTGCGGATGATCTCTTGGCTCTAGACTCAATTGTGCACATTTGGTTCCTATGCCAGAGACTAGGGAGAGGGTCTCCTTCTTCAATATCAACAATCTCTAAGAGAGAGTCGATAGATAATGTAGGTTCCCCGTGAGAATGAAACAAGCCCTTTTAAGAGGAACTTGAGTAGCTTGAGAAGTTTAGTGCAGTGCGTCACTGGGTCCATGACGTCTTGTCTTCAATACCAGTGTTACCTTAGTAACCACTAGTAGCATATCTATTGAACCCGGTTACTGCCCTAAGGTTGAATTAATGGAGGGCTATTTCTTTTCACCCTTTTTCACATTCATTTCTTTTTCATTCTTCAACCCCTTCAGTGCTTACCGAGACTTCATTACTAGAACCTTGTTGGGTTTATTCCAGTACTAGCTCTGTCTCAGTCCGCACTCTTCCCATTTCTCATTTTTCTCCTTTTTTCATCATACCTAAGGACTCTACACTATCTAGTGGATTGTCCATGGGTAGATCCCTCCGGTTCTGGCGGATCGTGGGAACTAATACCTAACCTCACCATCCTTATAACTTCATACATAAAGTAAAATGGTCGGTCTTTTGGTACAGTTCATTCTTCCTTGAAACCAATTGAAAAATCATTTGGAAAAACAATCAAGGTACTTGTGATACGAGATCAAAGCATTTTGTACCTTAATAGTTTTGATCATTTAGAAAACCTCCCCCTCAACATATGCATATGATTTAGAAATTGTTTAGCACATGGAGGCAAGAAGGCTTTGAAATATTTTCTTTGATCACACTTTTCATAGAAAACGCCATTTGATTTTCTTTGGTAAATTCTCCCCCTCAATATGTGCATAGGATATTTTAAATCATTTTATCACATAGAGGAAAGAGTTATTTGAAGCACTTCCACGATTACACTGCCATTAAGAAACCATTTAGAAAATCAATCAAGGTACGTATGTTGAAACATAGAAATCTTTGTACTTTGAAATTTTATTTTCTTATGAAATGCTCCCCCTCAATATATGCTTCGAGATTCGAAAGTGTTTAGCACATATGAGAGAGCAGCCTGCACTTTTGATTCAAATCGATCATCATTTATCAAATTTCATTATTAAATCACAAATTCTCCCCCGATCAAAAATATCAAACCCTTTGAGATTTTGGATCCTAAGTGATTTAATAAGGTTTAGAAAACATGGGAGAATATGTGCCTTGTTTAAATGCTCATTTTGTTTTTGGATAAATGCTCCCCCTCAACATGTGCATTATGTGTTTAGAAATCGTTCGGCACATGGAGGCAGGAGTGCCTTTAAAGGACTAAAACCAATTCCATTTAAACAAATTTGAGATTTAAATCACGATCTCTCCCCTGATCAAAAATTTCAAACCAATTGAGATTTTGGATCCCGATTGATTTAAATCATTTGGAAAAATATTAGGGGAAAGACGTGGCAAAATTTAATTTTGAAAAATGACAAATGACGACCAATTATAGACATTAAAGATTGTTAGTGTCAAGTATGATAGTTTTTAAGAGATCTTTAAGTAAAATAAAACAATTTCACAATCAAACAAGAACAGAAAAAATTTCATTTTGAAAGATCTTGATTCTTAATGAAAAATCATATCATGACATAACATTAAATCTTTAGATCACCACTTATTTTGTACAATCCGGACTTTTATGAAGCAATATTGTTTGAAAATAATTTATTTTAAATCACTCTCCCCCTCAATCGATGACCGTAGTCGTTGATTGAGTTACTTAGGTTTTGATAAAAATGAAGTCCGGTGATTTTCAAAATTAAGTCCAATTTATTTTCAAAACAAATATTTTTCCATTTTTCAAAACAATATTAGTTAAAAATTGTTTAAAGAAAATGGTATAATCACAATTATCCTGCACAAAGATACGTTAGGTGGTTGAGCTGCTTCTGTTGATGTTGCTGCTGTAGGGCTTGGAAGAAAAACCGTCTGCTGATGCAGTGAGACTTCTTACGTTGCATTTTAATGCCAACTTAGGTCAAATTTAAGCTCCGTTTCTTCAATCACTTAGAAGAAAAACCATCTGTTGATGCAGTGAGACCTCTTACGTTGCATTTATGCCAACTCTTCATAGAAGTCCAATTAAGCTCCGTTTCTTCATTTGTCAACCCAAGATATAGTTACCCTTTCCTTTTGGCATCCAATCATCTTAAATTGTGGGATCCGGATCGGGAACATTCTTATATACCAATATACCTGCATACGTTAGTGAACACACATACAGATATATGGTGGTCGACATCACCCAAACAATAATCGACTAATTCAAGTTAATTCAACATATCAATCAGTTCATATAAGGTATGGGAATAATGTGTTCATCAAACTCTAATCATCTAATCCTAACAATCACATCCTAGAAACCTTGTCCTTCAACATAGGCAATTATATTTTACAGATAAGCACGTAGGATGATTAAGAAAGCCCGTTAGATGATGTAAATTTGAAAAACATTTTCCCCCTCAATCAATGACTCTTTCTGAAAAGTTTAAAAGCGCTGAAGTCATTGATTGAGTTTTGCAAATTTTATGAAAACACTGAATATGATTGATTTTCAAGCAACTCATTTTCCACCAATTTGTTAAAACAAATATTTTTCTGAAGAATTTTTAGAAGGAAAAATATTTGAGTAGGAATAGCAGTCCTTCGACATACTTTCCTCAAATTGTTTTAGGATAAGTGCACGAAAATTTTAAAAATTTGTTTAGCGCAATACTTTCCTTTCTTGAAGAACGGGTTGCTATCTGAAATAATAGCAAACCATTTTTGAAGCGCGGGTTACAGTCTGAAATAACTGTAAACCATATTTTGAGACATGTTTTGAAAAGAAATATTTACACCTTCTGTTCGAACTTCATCTATGGTCCCGTGCCATTGTTGAATGACATTTCTAAGACCGCAGATGTTATCGATACCAGAAGACATGTCTTTGAAAAACAATATTTTTGTCTTTTTCAAAATTTTTTTTTATCTGTTTTTGTTGGTTTTAAAATTTTCTATTTTGTTTTTGAAGGTTTTATATTTTTGTATTTTGTTTTTAATAAATATATACAGATAGAGTAGATGATATAGTTTAAGAGAATGATGATACGAGTACCGAGATAAGGATATCGAGCAGCACGTCGTAGAAGACAGAAGTCATCATCCCTAAAACTTTCACCACCAAAGCTTCCGAGGTTCTTGCATAGAAGAAAGAAATTGAACCATCTGAAAGTGAGACTTTGGCAGCTTCCCCCGAAACCGAAAATCCTTTAGCTGAGCAGATTCAAAGCTTTCTTTCAAGCTTCTCTTAGCCAGGTGCACAAAGAAGCACACCATTATCATCGAACTTGCTGCTCCTTTTAAGAATAATCACCGTGATTCATCGTTCAAGGTTATATCATCCAATAGAAGAACGGCAACGTATCATCCCACACATAAATAACTCTTCTCAAATTTCATTCCACTGAAGTCTGACGCAATCCATTCCAAAAGGTGTCAAGAGACCACTTCCCCCGAGTAGTTGAATAGATGCAGCCCTTCTCTTAGAATAGAGCTCAAGAGCCCGAATACACAAATAGAGTTCCAAAGAATAAATGATACAACCATGTGGCTGATGATTGTGTATGAAGCTCAAGAACCCGAAGTACCCGAATGCCCAAAGAGAGAATAACCGATAACATTGAAGAAGCTGGCCGAATCACTAATTATCTCTGCGGAGGACTATCTCTACGGATGTCAACTCCGGAATAAGTGATTATATCTCTGAATCACTGATTAAGTCCTCAAGTGAAACAGCTGAGCATCCCCAATGTACACAATCTCTCTCCCCTGATGATTGTGATAACATCAAAATCATCACACACTTGTGTACCTCTTTTATCTTCAGAAACTTTCTATTGCATCACTTCCCCCACGTAGTTGGAATAATAACACAAAAAGCCTTGATGAGTAAAACCTTGAGATTCTCTGCGGTCATGACAATTGTCTTCCCGAGATATCTTCAATCACTTAGAAGAATTAAGTTCATCAAGTTTACTCACTTTGTGTTTAGATGTGAGTCTCCTTCCCCCTTGCTGGTTTTGACACTTCAGAATCAACAACTCATTGTAAGCCCAGATACGTGAAATCTTATGAGAAGAACACTTGAAGACTTGTGAGAATCAACTTGCTGAAGTAAAATATGAGCAAGTCTAATTGGGGATTAACTTTGGCTTTTCACTCTTCCCCAATTAGTGCTATCTCTCCCCTAAACCGTCAATCTTTATGATGAATGCTTGAATTGAGAAGAAGTCTTTAGATCATTAAATGCAACTCGTCTTTAGTCTTCTAACATGTAGCAAAAAATGTAGAACCGACTGTAGACTCGACCTTCTTCAAGATTGTCCAGTTGGGGATAGATAGTTAACATCCTTAACACACCAAAAAGCATCCCAATTAACTAACATCTTGCAAATACCCTTAATTAAGATCCCTCCCAATCAAACAAGAACAGAAAGATGTTCATCAAGGAAATCAGCAATCAGCCCACAACGAACACACGAAGTGGTAACACCAAACTACCAATCACATCAAACAAGAACAGAGAGATCGTTTGGAATCATCATGTTGATGTGTACGTGAAGCATTAACCGGAAGCACTTTGTCGATAATCATATCATCCGGTGTGAAGATGTCAACCAACGGCTCATAGAATAAAACTCCATGTAAAGATGACCCGATAAGAAGAAGCTCGGTTCTTACATGAGTTTGGAGCCGTTTGACCATTTTATCTCAGAAATCAATCAACCATGCAGTAAATTCACACTTTTTCTCCCCCTCAAGAATTGCATACGGAGTTGCCATTCTTGATTGAATAAGTAAATATCTTAACCAAATGTAGTCTATTCACACTTCTCCCCCGCAATATTAGCACATGATGTCTCCATCTTCATTATAGTTGAGCAAGTGGAATAAGAAAACAATCAACAGTAGCCCGGTTCACTTGATAATCAAAAGCACATGGAAAAAGCATGAAGCATGTTGATGAGAATGATCATAATAAGAATATTTCTCTTCTTCAAAAGATAAAGCGCACTGACACGTACACTTTTCTTTTCTTTAACGAACGAGGCATGAACTGTTGTGAACAGACGTCATAATCTCTCTCTTTTCATCATCTCTTGGCAAAACATGTAATCATCACCATTATCATTTAGTAGGCTCTTTGTCGTGACAGCTGATGGAGAAACCCAATATGATGAATTTGATCCTGAAGTAGAATAACCCAAACTCGTGACTTAAACTTGCACATGTGTAACAAAGAGCGGTGACGAGAATTCATGCCCATTTGAATCTCTAAGTACTCTATACTCTTCAACCAACCAACCATCAAGTAATAGAAGTACATCACCTCTTGTAAATCCACAATTGAATGTGACACTGAGCACTACAACGTAACTCCTTAAAGTGATAGTTATTTTGACGTGATAAGAACCCAATTCCCCCAAGTGGTAAAAGAAAAGGAAAAAGTCACTCAACAATAACTAGATTTCCAAGTCTTCATTTTTGATAATAAGCTCGAACAAGGATCTCGAAGAATCTTCATCTAACCATCCCCTAATAACTTCAGATACTAAGTACACTCGCCCGTGATATTACACTTCAACTTCAAATACATAATAGTGAATTAACCCCGTTGTCACATCTTCTGATTAAAAGCTCAAATCTAGCCTCATTTTACGTTTTAAGTGAGCTATGATAATGGTTTTCATCCCGACCATGGTTAAGTGCACATATCCCCGTAAAACCAAGTAATAACCAAGCTGCCATGACGAATATCCAAACACACATTCAATTCATGAACTACACCCTTTATCCTTTCTTTGAAGTAGAAATTGTAGCACCAGCATCAGATAAGATCTCGAAATACACTTTCCTTTCTCCAGGATGGTTCCATCACTACGGGATTTTATGACTTTATGGTTTAAACCGAGAAATAGTTTCTTTCGCGGGATTTTACAAGAACCAAGAATAAACCGTAATATAGATCCGGAAATGCACCTTACTATTATCAGGATGTTTCCATTGTTACGGGATTTTACAAGTCTATGATTTAAACCGAGAAATAGGTTCTTTCGCGGGATTTTACAAAATCAAGACAAAACCGTAAACAATGTCAGCTTGAATATGTTATGACAACTTTGGTTTCGGTGAATATCTGTTTTAGGGGAACATGCAGCGGTTCATCAGCGGTTCATTATCCAACATCAACAATATCATCAACTATCCAATCAACACTTTGGTAAACACATTATTCACGCATTCGACAGCTATTGCAGTGACAACATGGTGAAGTAAACCCGATATGCCAAACTTGATCATGAAGTGAACTTTCCCAGATTTGTTACTTAAACTTGTACTAATCCTTGTGAAGAAGAAACGGTGTACCCAATGTACAAAACCTCTTGACATTCTCAACTGAGTGAGACACCGAAGTGGTAGCTACGTTGTCGGTTAAGTGAGAAAGAATCACAAACGCAACTAAATAGCCAAGTCTTTATCACCCTCTATAAACGCCCAACCAAGTCATCTTCGCGGAAGGGTAGAAAGAAAGAAGACGAAATAAGTAAACACGCCCAGAAAACCTCACTTCAAATCCAAATAAGAAATACCGTCCAAACACCCCCATAGTCAACATTGTCCAATCATCAATTCAAACCGTGACATAATATTCTTCATGAAGATGTATAAATCAAGGTACCAATCCTTATAACATAACGAATCTCAGCATCATACGAAATCACATCTCATCAAATTTTCATCTTCAAAATTCGTCGACAATTCTCATTAAACTGCTAATCTCACATAATTCAAACCTCATAATAGACAAGTCACATATGTTCAAATTCACGCATTAACGATCCAATTATGAGAAGCCCATCAGTCCATCACATTACATCAAAACCATCACATATATTGACACATCCGATAAACATTCAAGCCCATATTCGATACAACTCCTCTCCAAAATCCAATACCCGATCCGATTAAATAATACAAATACCAGAATAAATTCATGGTACATCACTTAACTCCATATGCTTGCATAAATCTTCATGTTATAAAATAAATACCATTAATTACGTGACATGTTAAGATAGTTGGTCACTACCATAAGTTGAGTTTATGCTCGGCCCATTCAGATTCAATACAGTCCATGTGGGATTATTTCCAAGACAGCCCATTAAGATTCATACACTTGAAAGCTACGTTGTGGCCCATCAAACATGTGAGATTATTATCATCAAAACCCAAGTTCAAAAATAGATTACCCGATCCATTACAAGATGTATTCGGATATAAAGGTGAGATACCCTAATCTTTAGGTTATAGCATTAACCTAATCTCTCATACTCAAAATAATCTCCTAGCACAAACATACTCCTCTCACCAAACTCAGATCTGGGAAAACAATAATAATTCTCAATAACTAATTCACCCATACGTTTCACAATCATTCAAACATATAACACCTCGAATCTCATTTTCATCATCAATTAAACAAATCCGAACCTCAAAAATATCACCCAGATACAACATATTCTTTTAGTTTACATCGTTGGAAACACGTACAAGACACATCGAGAAGAATATGTCCTGCTTATGGTAGCTTCAAGATCCGTTATGGGTCTCGGGTAGGTTTGTTTTTTGGTTGAATTCGTTTTAAAGTTTGAGGAACGAATCATGAAAAATGATTTTTAACAAACTTGTTATAAATCTTTTCATACAATATTCGGATATTTAGCAAAAGTCTAGCTTCATATGGATTGATGATGAGATTGGTTCAATAAAAAATTTTCTGAAAGATTGGAACGAAGAACTAATCTGAGATCTATTTATTTTTAATTCCGTTTAGTCTCGTTTAATTGTGAGGGTCTTTGGTGAGTCTAGATTAGGTCAAGTTGATGTTTGATTGAGTCGAAACTGTTAGACCTCCTTTATGCTTTTTACTTCGACTGCTTTACATAAAAAGTCATGGACTTATGATGGATGTTACAAACTGAGGTTCATGTGTCTTGGTATATGGTTGCTTGAGGTCGAGTCTTGTTGTGGTCACAGTATTTTTGTGGTCAAGGTCAACAACTCTTCTTCATCTTTTTACGTCAAAACAGACAGGTCGCTAGCATGGAGTCAAGTCGCTAGGTCTGAACAAGTCGCTACTTGTTAAATAACAAGTAGCTAGGTGAGTTTTTGTGTCAAGTCGCTACCTCATTTATTTGACTAAATAGTCAAATAACCACAAGTCGCTAAACAGCCTACATGTTGCTACGACTTGTAAATACAAGTCGTTTGGCAGATTTTGACTCAACTCGCTACACCAAGTCGCTAAAAATAAGGTACAATGAATCTGGACATTTAGACAAGTTGCTAACTTGAAATTTGACTTTTTCTGATGAGTTTTCCGACCATATTTATATTAACCCAGAAAACTGCAATGTATATTCATGTTTTATGCCCATTTTGACCACAAGTCAGAGACCTTTTGACTACATACCTTTGATAACTTTGATGTAAACTTATGACCACATAATATGATAACTGACTTGGACCAAAAGAGACACAAGACAGATGTAATCTTTGATGGACCAGATGACTTTTTTTTGACCAAGACAAGATAAACAAACTTGTTTCAGGACTGATATCACAAATATATGTAAAACAAAAATATTCGACACACAACAAATGATATAACATCAGTTTAAACAAGATTCGAGCCACAACAAATCATCAAAACACAAAAACCTTGGCTCTGGTACCATTTGTAGGATCGTAATATTTATTGTGTTGATGATTTGGGTGGTCTTGGATGATGAAAATACATGTTTGCCATAGTTAGAGAGAAATAGATGAGAGGGAGTTTCTTGGTAGAGACTTGGTTCAACAAATGTAAGGTTAGATTAAAGAAAAGCTCCACCCCTTCCATAGATGGAAGGGGTATTTATAGTTACAGACAATACGACCTCCTATCGGCCTGTGGATCAGGTATACAGTGGGTAAAGACCCGTCCTTCCTCCACGGAGTTGCTCTAAACTAAACTACGCTACAAACTAACTAATTAACTACTAAACGACGTAAATAACTACAAGTCTACGAGCTAACTTATGCTAGATAATATTTGGGGTGACCGATACTTCACTATGGAATTTCCAATTCCTAACAGATTCGCACTAGAAAACGATTTGTAAACGGTCACGAGTAAACATAGAAACGTTAGATTTTTTTAAACGGTCGGTAAACGTTCAAGAAAAAAAGGAAGAAGTGGTGCAAGCAACAACCACTGCCAATGTTGCTGCATCCACTGCTAGTTCAGAAGAAACCACTGCTGCAACTACATCTGATGTAATTCTATCCCCTGTTACTTCAGATACACCCACTGCTATCCTAACCACTGCCACTACAATCTCTACCAATCCCTGTCCCTATTATGCTTAAACCAACTGGCCCCACCCCTTAACAATAATTAAAAAAACATAGTTATTAAGTCTAGAAACATAGTTGCGTTTTGGTTTTTTTACCAAACGTTGATATTGATTTTGCAATCAAAGTTACTAAGTCTTAATACGTTGTATTTGTTTTTTCAGATTTGGATTATGGAGACATTCCCTAACAGCTCCCAGTTTTGGACCAAAGACCCAGAGAAGATCCCACGTTGTTTAGCATGGTCCAAAATAAAAAACTTTGAAAAAAAGCATTACACTATTTTATTTAATCCGGTAAGTAAAAACCCAAAATTAGTTATGTGTTGTATGTTTTTATTGCATTTAGCATATCAGGTTAGTTTGTTTCTTATGTAGGCTGTTAGACCATTACAGAAGATTGTACCAACAAATGCCAAGCTGAGGTGTCTGTGGTACATTTGAAGTATGGACTACATCCGTGGACTTGATTTGCAACTTGTGGAAAGAAGAGAAGAGTTGGTTGAGCAATTAATGGTGGAAGAAGGGGAAGCTATGGCCTATGTGGATGTATACGGTGGAATTGAAGCCGATTTAAACATTCCTTTATGTGATGCTGATGAAGTTGTTCCAGAAGGTGAAACGTCGAAGGTCAATGACACTGCTGAAGAAGAAGATATTTTTGTTGGGTTTGGTGAAACGTTGAAGGTGAATGAGCCTGTGAAGCTTGAAGATGTTCCAGTCGGTAATCCTGAGGTTCCAGATGGGAACAAATGTGACAAAGCAGCAACGTTACATAAGTTGGATAAAGATCACATTCAAGCTGAGCTTGTGTCCATTAAGTCCAGGGTTGGTAGTATTGAAGAATATGTAGGAGACGTTGCTGTATCACAACTATTAAGTGAGATACACAACGTTAAAAAATAATTGGGGTACTTGAGGAAGTTTTAGGAATAAAGTCAGTAGAGGTTGTTGGTGAGAATAAGGTAAGAAGCTGTAATTTGATTTTTTTTAGTTCATTATGTAAAAAAAATCTTTGACCAAAGTATGTTTACTTGTTTACAGGTGGATAGTGTTGATGCCAACATACCTTTGGCTACTTCTGATGCACACACTCCCATCAGGACCAATGTAGGAGACGATGAGAAGCAGAAGCTGTTTTATACGGACTCTGAAGAGTTTACCGGACCTATGACGCAACTTATGAAAGCTGCTTTCTCGGGGAGCCTTGAAGATGCTCATCATTCCAACAATGTTATGCAGGTGGATAAGAAATTTGATTGTGCCGCCTTACCGAATTTGAATGATGCATTCTCAGACATTGGTTATGATGGGTTTAATCCAACTCCTGTTGACGTACGTATATATTTACAGTTTTTTTCCCTTGTTTTACTTTTTTTCCAATATTAATAAAACATACCCTTTTTTAATCTTTATCTAGGAATGGATGGATATGGATGTTTTGGAAAAAGAAACTGACCGGGAGAAGGGTAAGGAAATGGTTGCGTGGCAGGCACCTGTCTGGTTTACATCGTTTGTAGAGTGGACTCTTAAAGAGTTAAAACCGGCTATGGAGGAAGGGGCTTCACGAGTAGAAAAAGATGATGAACTGGCTGGGGAAGGGGCTGCACAAGTAGAGAAACTGGCTATGGAGGTTGATGAAACGGCTGGGGAAGGGGCTACAAATGTTGATGAACCGGCTGGGGAAGGGGCTGATACACATGGGGAGGTTACTTATGGAGATGAGGATCCAGTTGAAGTGATTTGCCTTGATTATGAGGACGGGCAGGAAGTTGTTAAGGTACACTTATTTGTCTTATCATTTGTTAGCAACAATGCACGCATAATAATAGTACAATCCCTTAAGACATGACAAACATAACTTGAGCAAAGACATTATTAGTAACTAAATCACTTTCAGAAACTAGGAAATAACATTTAGTTTGTTTTTCCTTTTTTCTTTGGATCATCATTACACTCGTTCAATATGGTTGACTTGCCTGTTAGGGTCTCATTCATTTTAAGTTGCTTCCCAACATTAGTGTTACGGCTACTAGGACCCTCATCTTGTGGATGTGATTGCTTAAGTTTAACACCGCCAATTGGTTCTATAACTTCTTCTTGTTCGTGACCGTATATCTATCTTCTTAGGTCTTCTAGCACTTCAGCTAGTAATCGGTAACTAGGTTCAGCATTTGGTCCATATAATTCATATATCTTAGGAAACATTACCTCTCTTGCTACCTTTATTAACCACTCCCTTTCATCATGATAATGCTCAAACTTAACTCTTTTACCAGTCGACATAATTCTATTAATGTGATGGAAATATGGTTATGAAACTAAAAATAAATATGACCAAATATGGTGAACAAGCAGATCATGGTTTCACTATTAAATAGACACCACATGCTAAGTCACATGCAAACAGTTAAAACATACATAGTCAACTGCAAAGAAGATTTACATTTGAAAATAAGAAAGGGCCCTCAACAAACAGTCATGATTTGTTGTACATGTCCTTAAAATTTTGTATCAGTGAAATTTCTTCCTTTGTGGTCTCAGTTTATTTTATGCATTAGAATATTGTTTTCCAAGCGTAATCAGGGTGCCAATTTTCAAATCACATTTCCACTTTACCTCAGTACAAACGTACTATGCTTAGACATAAAGTAAACTTGCTTGTATAAATCATATGGTCATATGAAATTTCCAGGCTGTTTTACTCTCAGTTGATTTTACCACGAGATATGTGTGGTAAAAAAATGAATCGTTTTAGCCACATAGGTTGTTTAGTATTGAAGTTGTGTGGTAAAAAATGAATCGTTTTTGTTATTTAGGCTGCAAATATCAGATCTGTTTTCAACTCGCTTAAACGGAAGAGGAAGCCAGGGAGATTTTGCACCTCACCCTATACTACTCCACCAGACACTACTCCAAAGAGAAGGCGTTCATCACGGATCAATCGTGAAAACCCATCCCCTCCTAACGCTCCTGATTTTGATGATACTTTGATTTTTTCGCAATTGGAACCATTTGTGGAGGTATGTAACTGTGTAAACTTATATTTCTCGTACTTTTTAATACAAACATTCACTAAAAGAGCTTATTTGTTCTATTTCAGAATCTGTCGAGAACTGGAACGGGGAAGAAATCAACGAGAACAGTAACTGTGCCAGGTTCCATTCAAAATTTTTTGAATGACAATAATGGTACTAGGTTTATTTTCCCATGGGGCAATGAAGACACTATTGTTGATCGCCGGTTTTGGGAGTGTTTATTGGCAACAGGTGATAGTAAGGCAGGATGGCTGAGGGACGAGATGCGTATAAATCAGTTGATAGATTTGTACCATAAATGTGTTTTTTTGTTTCAAAATTGTTTTTAATTATGTGTCCAAATGTATAAACATCACCTAGATCTATGGGTAGATTTGATGTGGCATTTCCGACCATCAGATGCCGATTGGGCTATGGTGGTTCCTTTTTTCATACCACAAATCATTAATGACTTCGTACGAAGCTATTGGGAAAATGGTGTTAAGTACCCGGTGCCTTGGACTGATGTCGAAAAGGTGTTTATATCTTTCCATATAAAATTACGTATATTATTGTTGTTTTACTTGTGCTGATGTCGTAAATGATGTAGGTACTATTTCCAATAAATGAACCTAACAAGCACTGGGCGGTAGGAGAGCTGCATCTACGTACGGGTGTTGTGACATTGTATGATTCGCTGCCAAAGTATACAAACAGACGACATTGGTGGAAGGATACCATGCCTGCAAAATTTCAATATTGGCTGCCAAAATTACTTGACGAAACGGGAGTGTTGAATGCAAAAGGCATAGATATCAATACTTATCAGATCAGCTTTAAAAAATGTGATGATGTCCCCAACCAAGCAACTCAATACGGTGACTGCGGAATATGGGCTTGCATTAACCTATACCGGCTGAGTCATAACATGTCATTAAACTCTCACAATCCTGCACAAACAGCTTTTGCCTATCGCGAACGAATTGTTGAGTACCTATGGAAATACAAGGTTGAGTATGCTGCTCATTGACTGTATGTATTAGTTGTTGTGGTATCGTTAACTGTCATTGACTTTGTATGTATATAATCGGAACAGAAAGGTGTTAGAGGATTTGCTGCCCTTTACTAACTATTAGCTTATATTGTTTGAAGGATTTTCTGGAGGCAGCTTGTATAATGGGCATATGTACTTTGGTCATTCATTCTGTATGTATAACTAAGCTCTGGACTGCTAGTTGTAAACAGTTAGTACTGCTAGTTGTAAACAATTGTTGGCATGACTTAAAAACACTACGCGCAATTTAATGTTTAACTTTAAGAAAAATAATGATAATAATCACTAAACTAAATAAGTACACTTTCCATACATTAGCCGTTGTTCCAATCTTCTACTAGACGTGGTTTCAACAATGCTTCTAGCCGTGGTTTCAACAATGCTGGCAGTGGTTCAATACTTAGTGTTATTCCTGTTATTAGAACCAAAAACCCAACAATCCTCTCCTAAGATCTATTTTCCATTCTTTTCAATCTTCCTTGAGGCTTACCTAAGATCAGCAATCTTCTCAATTTTCAAAAACAACTGGTCAAATATTGGATTTGTAGGTTTAGTCCCCTATGGTGCAAGCTTGGCTTGCAACATCTTCCTTGCTACATTCTTGGACAGTGGATAATCTTTATAGTATTAGGGTTTTACAACCTTGAAGTGTATCGACTTTAGATATATCTAACACGTATATCTAACTCTAACCTAGGACCTCCTTTTATAGGCTAAGGAGTCCTTTACAATATACAATACGTATCCTACAAGATAAATATCTTTTCCATATTTATCTAATACAAAACATTAAACCGACATATCTAACTAGCAGTGCTTTGATTACATTAGCAGTGGTTCCATGTAACTACTAGCCGTGGTTTAACATAGCAGTGGATCCATTCCTTCTAGTCGTGGTTTCCTTTGTGCTGGCAGTGGTTCCATACTTAGAATAATTCCTTTCATTGGAACCTAAAACCCAACAATCCTCCCCTAAACTTGATATGTTCTAACAAAATTATCAAGTTTCCTTTAAGCTCAAAAGTTCTTACTTGGAGGATGTATCCAAACACCCAGCAGCCTCCTCAGTCTTCTTATTAGATCCTGACTCTTCATCAGTATCCTTAGATCTTTTTGCCATTCTTTTTAACCTTCATTGAGACTTTTCTTTTATGGCTAAAGGACCTTGTACATCAGCAATCTTCTCAATCTTCAAGAACAATTGATCTATCATTGGATTTGTTGATTTAGTTCCTTGTGGATCAAGCTTTGCTTCCAACATTTTCCTGGCAACAGTCTTGGACAATGGATAGTCTTTATCAATAAACATGAAAAACTTCTCCTGTGTAGTCTGTACAACATGTACTAGGCAAGGCTGATAAAGCATCCAATCAACTACTTCACAGTCTTCCCAAAATTTGTCCTCTGGATTAGGTTGACACATATTTTTCACTGATGTCCACACAAACCTTGCTAATTCTCCAGTTGGCCCAAACTTTCCATATCTAAAATCCATGACTTTCCATAACTGTTCCAAATCCACTTTAGACAGAAAGAATAACAACTATCCAAAATTTAAGTATGTACTTCTCCATCCATCTGCTCTTGTTATTTCAATCACTTCTCTACCATTTTCAGTTATTATTTTCCAATCATTAACTGGATGAATTCCTCTTACTGGTGTAGGATTAATAGGCTCTGGTTTATCACTCACCATAAGATACATATTCATTCTTTCTTCCCTCTCCACCCTTCATCCATTTTCTGTTTCTTAGAACTAGACTCCTCCTGAATATCTGCTTTTCTCTTTTATCTGTTCTTGATCCACTCATCTTCTTTCTTAGAATTCATAGGAATGAAATCATCACATCTTCTTTTGCAACCTTGATAGATCTCCTCATCCTCTTCATATGTGCATTTTCTCAATTTCTTGCTTATGTGCATGTCCATGTGCCTGATAACCTTCATCATTTGATTTCTCATTTCTTGCATAATTGGAGGTTTATTCTTCTTAGCTTTATAATCTCTAACAGTTCTTTCCTTTTGCAATTGTCTCGCCCTCTCAGCCAAAACCTTAGACCTTGTATCAATGTCTAATTTTCCCCATTCATGAGCAGTCCATTCTGTCTTTATCAGTTCAGAAACTTGAAGTAAAGGTTGCTCCTTGTTCCACTCTTCAATCAATCTCTGAGTAGCTTCCTCTTCTTCTTTCTTTTTCTTTTCAAAATCCAGATCTTCAGCATGAAACATTTCATTTAACTTTTTGGACATTTCATAATCATGTGCAATCTGCTCCTCCCTACTATAAAAATTCAATTTCGTCTTCTTGAGGTTCATCAATACCCTTACCCTTTCCTATGTCTGGTTGAGCTACAAATTTCTTAACTGGCTCACCAATCTTCAAACTCTTAGGCAAGGGTTTAGATCCAGTAGGTTTAAGTATAATGGGAAGAGGTGCAATAACAGATTCAGGAATTGGTAAGGTTTTACATAAGTTTAGCAGTGTACCCGCAACCTCCTTCTCAACTTCCTTAGACTTGGGTGGTGGTGTCATAGTGGTTGTGATTATGGTAGCAGTGGTTGTAATAGCAATAGGTGTATCTAAAGTAACAGTGGATGAAATTACCTCAAAGGTTGCAGCAGTGATTTCCTTTGTACTAGCAGGGGATTCAACAACAATAGCAGTGGTTGTTGCCTGCACCACTTCTTCCTCATTATCTTCAACTAAAACATTCAAAGCTTCAAGCACTGCTTCTTTTCCTTCCTTTCCTATGTCTGGTTGAGCAAAAACTTTCTTAACTGGCTCACCAATCTTCAAACCCTTAGCCAAGGGTTTAGGTCCAGTAGCCAAGGGTTCAGTTGGTAAAGGTAAGGGTTCAGCAGTGGGGGGTTCAGATGTAGTAGCAGTGGGTTCAACATCAGTGGTTTGGGTGGGTTGGGATTCAGGTACCTCCTCATTCTCAGGAATGTCTGGCAAGTTAAGCATATGAGGGAATAAAGGTGTAAGAATTCCTGAAAAATTTGGATTTTGTTTCCTCATGTGTGCAAATACCTTAGATAACATATGAAGTACCTTATACTCCCTTTTATGTGGAATGAGTTTTGTGATCTGTTTGACCACTATTAATTGAACAAACCATATAAGTAGTATTTCCCCTTTTCCTTAATGTTCTTCATAAAACCATCAAAAATCATCCTAGACCAATTAAATACCCTCCCTTGTGATAAACATATGATAGCAGTTGCTATTTTGGAGGGAAACTCATCAAAGCCAGTAGTCTTATTGCTTACACACATAAGCAAAGTATGTATCAAAAACTTCCACTAGGGTAAAAATATACCTTTATGAAACTTAATTCTATCCCCTCTTTTCTCATAACCCAATCTTTCCAACCCTTCAAAAATCTCATCATTAGATAAATTTACAACCCCATCAGCATCCTCCAGCTTCAAAACCTCCCTAATCACCTCTTCTGTGACTAGAATCTCATTCTCATCAACAACAGTCCTAAGAACCTCTGCTCCATCTCGTTCTTGAATTTCAACATACCACCAAAATTGATGAATGTAGGATTTAACAATGATAGGTTCTATAGTTAAAGCATAGTGAATAGGAGTGTGTTTGATAAAATCAATCATCTCATGGAACCCTTCTGAATGATTGTTCTTGATTAGGTACGCAACAAGGTTGTGGGTGGTGGAATATTCAGTCGGCATTGTGTGATTTAGATGTAAAAGATGTGAGATTTGTGTAATTATCAGTTGGGAGTGGTTAGGGTTTGTGTAGAGCTCCAATTTGAAGTGTTTAAAGATCAATTAAATGATCCGGCAGTGATTTGGCGATTAAATACTTTATCACCAATATGTTACAGAACAGCCCCGTGAGTTTCCATTTTCATCAATATTGCACTAGCAGTGGGATTCCCACAACCAGCGGTGGTTAGAAAAATGCTAGCAGTGGGTTGCCCAAAACCAACAGTGCTTAGACAATGTGCTAAACACCCAGTCAAATAGTCAACTCCAAGTCATTACCCGTCCACCTTAAGTCAAAGACTTCATTTACTCCACAACAACTCATACCTTCCACACATTTAACCCCCTGATTTCTTTTTAACTCTATTTAATAACATATTACCCATAAACCACACATATCTCTTGTATTCCCAAAAATTCTTCTCTCTAGAAATCTTTCTTTCAGAAACTATTTCAAAAACACTAGCAACATGAGTGACTCACCAAAACATCCAATGGAAATCTCTTCAGATTCTTCTAAGAGTTCATCCTCAAACAATACTTAGGAGAACTATCTTCCTCCAATAAAAATATCCCTCACCTTTATGAGGACAAACCCTGCTCCTGCTGGACCCTCTTTCATCTAACCATGCCCCAATAAGCTATCATGACTGGTACAAGTTCAGAACTAAGCTCAATGCCCAGCTATGTGTCACCTTATGAGGACACAGATGATGAAGCCTCCTCAAGAGTGTTGATAGTCCCTCCCCTTGCTAAGATACCACCACCAGAACCAATCACAGCTCCACCTTTTCAAGCACTTTTAGCTCTACCACAACCAGCTGGTCCATCCTCATCAACACCCCCCAAAAGAGAGAAAGTGAGGGGACTCGCTTGCCCAAAAGTGAAGGATATTGGTTATTGTTTTAATCAAAGAATATGTATGAGAATTGAATCAACCAAGAAGATTTTAGAGAGAGAGAGAGATGGGTGGGATACTTTCTAGAGAGAGAAAGAGATGAGAGAAAAAGAAGTTGTATGATTTGAATAATGAAAGCACCAACCCTCTCCACATGAGGAGAGGGCTATTTATAGTTTTTACATATAACGCCACCTAAGGGCTGTGGATCAGGCATACATTGGGTAAAGACCCGTCCGTCCTCCACGGTGTTGCACTAAATAAACTAACTAACTAATAAATAACGTAATGAACTACAAGTCTACGAGCTAACTTATGCTAGATAATATTAGGGGTGACCGATACTTTACTTATGGAATTTCTAATTCCTAACAATCTCCCCCTAAGGGAGGTCACCCCATGATTTACATTTTGAATCCTAGCATTCTATTCTTGACTTTGTTCTTGAGCTCGTAGACTTCAATTCTTCAATTCCGCAATCTTTGTACATAAGCAGTGACTCTTCATAGTCCGCATATTTTGTACTTTTAGTGGAGGCCTTTAACTGATCCACATCTTTGATGATCTTTAAGCTTTCTTTGAGATCATCAGCCACAGTAAATCTCTGGATCACCCTTTATTGTGTTGCCATCATGTGAAGTTGTGACTTTCGAACCAACATGCTCACACTTTTAGGATCATGACATCTTTACATCAGAGTAGCGGAAGCTTTACTGGCTCATGATATTTGCAATAGTGTAGCATAAACATAGTATAAAAATATCAGAGCCAGGTTCTGTAGATATGCACCAGTCATGATTTCTTCAATTAAGTGTGGATGCTGTGAGCATGCGGCTTTGGATTGACTCCTCAATTCTGATCAGCCGCAACCGTCCAAATGTACCTGCAAACAACAGTTAGCAATAAAACACACGAAGTGTCTTTGATCACTTTCGTTGAATTGAGGTACACGGCCCACGGTTCCCCATTGATCAGTACAAGTACTGTGATCAGGTATAATTCCGAAGAATCTCCTTGACAGGTTTCGCAGCTGTTCTAGCTGTTCTCAAACCGGAACGTCTCAAAGAAGACAACACGGAGTGAGTGAACCAGCGAATTGAGATTCACTGATTGATGAAAAACTGATTTGAAAACAATCGCGTATTGCTTGAAGAAAGAGTTTTGCAATACGATGATGTTAGGAATTAGAAATTCCAGGTATTAAAGAGTCGGTCACCTCAAGTATATGTAATCGTTAGAAAGCTCGTAGTCGTAGTTATTTTAAGTTAAGTAGTATTTAGTTAAGTAACACCGTGGAGGACGGACGGGTCTTTACCCACTGTATGCCTGATCCACAGCCCGATGTGTGGCGTTTTATGTAAGACTATAAATACTCTCTACCTCCCAAGGTAGAGAGTTGGAGCTCATAATAATATCTTTCACTTTCTCTCACTAAGTTCCCTAAACCTCTAACTTTCTCTCTCTAGAATTCCATCTATATGCTACCTTGTGTTAATGTTATGATGTGTATGTGAAAAGTTATATCTTACAATTGGTATCAAGAGCCAAGGTTAGATCATATCTTGCACATCTTTGGATTTCTAGTGGTTTTTAGGTGGTTTTTGAGTTTGAAAAAGTTTAGTGGTTTTTGCATCATTTGATTGATTTCTAGTGTTAAAGTTTCGATTGTGGTTGTACTTTTGTGTTTAGAATCATCACAAGTGTTTAGGTTTTGATCTAGAAGGTTTGAATCATAGTGGTTGGGTTGTTTTTGGATTGAAAAGTGGTGTTTATGTGTTTTTCATGCTAGCGACTTGAGCCACGGAAAAGTTTCTTCGTAGCGACTTGCTTCACATTTTTGTAGCGAGTTACAGGTTTGGAGCTAGCGACTTACCTAGCGATTACAGTACAAGTAGTGGACTCTCCACTACAGGTAGCGACTTGGTGGTAGCGACTTGGTCTGTAGCGAGTTGCTCTTTAGCGACTTGTATTCCTAGTGACTTGAGTAGCGAATTGCTGCCAAAATTTCGCTAGCGACTTGAGGTTAGCGAGTTACTACTTAGCGACTTGCATTTGTCTAGCGACTTGGGACTCTAGCGACTTAGTGGTGTAGCGAATTAAGCGTTAGCGACTTAGTGCATTATCTTCTAGCGACTTAGTGCATTATCTTCTAGCGACTTAGTGCATTATCTTAGCGACTTGGTTCAAGAATTCTTAGCGACTTGTTGACTTTTCCCGACAAAACTTCAAACGGCTATAACTTTTGATCCGTAACTCCGTTTTCAGCGTTCTACCCATCAAAACGACCGTGAGAACGAGAAGAATGTCACGCTGAATGAACTTCATTCGGGTAAACCTTCGAGGGCTAAATCCGCTCTGAACAGAAGTTATTGAGGTTTTTATGTTTTTAGACCTAAATTTCTCGGAAAATCGTGCATAAACCAATCCAAATCTCAACCAAACAACATCTCTGCTTATCCCACAAACAATCATAAGTCCTAACACACAATTGTCTATCATTGTGTCGATCCATCAGTCATCTTAACACATTCCATTGGTGATTGCTTAACGGTTTGGTCTTGATTTAAGTAAAATCCCGCGAAAGATTCTATTTCTCGGTTTAAATCATAGACTTGTAAAATCCCGTGCATTCTACCACATCATGTCTTACTCTACTGACCCAGTGATTTCAGAAGTGCTTAAATTGTATGATGCTGTGGACAACAATGATAAAGTATGCTACCCTGAACGGTTAAAGATGTTTGAATTGAACAATGAGGATGTGAGATCTTCATGCTCCGAGTCCAATGAGAATGCCACGCAAATGGAATGCAAAGATTGAGCCATATCGCCTACTTCATCCTGCACCTCATACAAAGCTGTTATCCATAGCCGGGATCGAACATGTAGTGCTCTTTTTCGCCAAGACTTACCTACATTGACAAGAAGCTTGCTGTTGAACTTAGAACACTTAAAGCTGCAACTTACCAATAAAGAGGTTCAAAAGGATGGTTCAAGTGCAGCTCTTCAAGTAATCTACAAACAATTTCAGCCATTCATCAGTGGGGAATATTCAGCACATTACGATCAACACTTGACTGGAATTTCCTTCAAAAAACATACTGGAATGGAAATTCAAGAATTCATTGAGACATTTATCCAACTCATGGATAATGTGAAAAAGTACATTGAAGAATCTGCTCAAAAGAATGTAAACGTGAATGAGTGTCGTGCGTTGAAAGATTGTTGTGATAAGTTGGGTAATGTATATGTTGAAGAATCGGGTGTTGCTGAATGCAGAATGTCAGTGACAACAAAAATGATGAGTCGGATAATGGAAAAATGGAATCTTCGTGCTCAAATTCGCAAGAGAGAGAGGTGAACCGCACACAACCTGTGCAAGTTAATGCAAAGGAACGCTCCATGGAAGCTTCCGATGTACCCAAGATAGAGATGCACCCGTCACAGCCTGTGCATGTCAATGCTCAGGTAAGTTGCATGGATGTTTCTGCTATACCTAGTTGTGCATCTTCTACTCAAAATGATGATTATGAACTGCATGAGTACGCCTGCATTTGTGCTCGATGATTCCCTTACCACTGAGCTTAACATATATAAGGATCAAGTTGCTATTTATGAACGAAGTGCTAAGTTTGAGTTAACCACCCGCGGAGGCAGAAATGGATGTCCAAATACGCACAACTATTAGAAAAAGTAGGTTTAGAGAAGAAGTATTAAAACAAGAGTTAAACTCCTTACAAGAAAAGCTTTCTAAAACCGCTAAGCAAAAACACGAACTTCAAGAAAATGTTAAAATGCTTAAGCAAGAATTCAAGGCTAAGGAATCAAAAATTTTGAATGATTTTTCCAATCTAAAACTTTGAAAAACAAGCTTGAAAATAAGTTGTACGTACAAGGGAATACCATTCAGACTGCTCACATGATCACTAAGCATAGAGTCTTAAGCGATAAGCATAGCATTCCTCTTGTTGAGGAACCTAATCCAGAGGTAATTAAAAAGGCTAGAAATGCTCATAAGGTACTGTATGATGGTAATGAGATCCTTAAGCCTAGACAGAAACCTAGTTGCGCTGAGTGCACCGAGGAAGATAAGAAATCAGATGAAGTCACTAGGGAGAAAATGAATAAGAAGCTAGAAGATCCCGAGTGTAAAAAGAACAAGATAACGATAAAACCCCATGATTACACTAAGGAAAATTGGATATCCTTAAACATGTTTAAGCCTCAGACTCTATTGACCCCTGAACAAGTGTTCTGGAAAAAGGATATGGACTTGCAAAAAGGTGAAAATCTTGTTGAAAAGAATCCCCCTTGTAGGAAATTCCCTAAAGCGAATGTGTATCCTCCAAATACACCAATGCATTTAGTTCCTAGAACTATTGCCACTAAGAGTAAGACCTTAATCACCAATATGTTATTCTTCAACTATTTGTCGATTTTGAGAAAACTTGTAAGAAAAGGATCACACCCACTGGATAACTGAAGGGGAAAGGGGTTTTGAGCAAATGAAAGAATGTTATTTAACCGAGGTCATGCCTTTCTTTAAACAACTAAAAGATCATTTTGAGAGTCTTAAAAAGGGATAAAATCAGATATTAAAGAAATGGAAAAGGAATTTGATGTAATGGTAGTTGAAGTTAGTGATTATGAGCGTGCACTAAAATATAATGAGATTGAGAGGAAGAACTTGCATACCTTAAATGAGACTCTTATTACTGAATGTGTTGCTCAAGATATCTTTTTCACCGCTTCAAATTGCTCTATTAATGCTTCCAAATTTCATGAACTATCTGTGGCCCTGAAAGTCTCCCATGATCGTGTCATTGAGCTTGAAAAAACTAATTCTAAACTAAACGAGAAAATTGAACTGGATGATCACGACAATTTGGTTAAACATTTTTCTAAACTAGAAGTTGAGCATTTTAATTTACAACTCAAATATCAACATCTCAAAGAAAATGTCAAAACTTCAAATATCAAGACATCTTCAGATGCTCCAGAGTTTGATGCACTTTTTCAAATTAACAAACGTGATGAACAGATTCAAGCTCAGTGCAACACGATCAGAAAGTTGAAAGCCCAAATCTCTCAATTAAAGGGTCAAACGAACAATATGACAGGCTCCCAAATGCCTCCTCCTTTAGATTCTCAGAATACTCAAACGTTTCATCTTCAAAACTTAGTCAATGCATTACAAAATGAAAACAAGAGTTTTCTCGAGAAAATGAAAAAGTTAAACGACACTTTAAAGAGTTATATGATTCAATGAAAGTCACCCGTGACCAAAACAACGAAAAAATAACGTCTTTACAAAAGGAAATTGAGAATCTGAGAAGTCAGGGAAATGGGAAACTGCCACTTGTTTTCAATAAGAATGTTGTCTCAAAGTCACCCTTAGATTGCAAATACACTGTGACAGTTAAATATATTCCTCCTCATCTTAGGAATAATGAACATGCTTTTCATGACTACTGTGCTCACCTTAAGGATAGTCTTGAATGTCTCCTCGTGAGATTGTCGAAGAGGATTTCATTAACAAACCTCTTGATAGTGAAATTATGTTTGCTTGCCTCCAGTGCCAAACGATCTCAAGAGCTGCTTGAATGTGTAATTGCAACATGTCCAAAACCCTTAGGTGAAAAGGCAAAGCTGTGAAGCCTTGTTCTATGCCTAGTGCCAAACAGGAAATCCGTTCTATGCCTAAAGCCAAGCATGTGACCCTTGATATGCCTTGTTCCATATCTAAATTCAAGCAAGCAACCTGTGATGTGCCTCCTAGAATTTCAAATCCCAACACTTCTAGACCAGGAATGCAGAAAGTAGTGAAGCCATGTAATGTTCCCATCGTTACTTCTACAGATGTTAAGATTGACACTAAAGTTAGCGGGTCAAAACCTAGAAGCTATGCAAAGAAGGATAGGATTACGCAAACTAAAAGTGATCATGATAAGGAAGTGAAAGAACACCATAGGGACAAGAAGTTTGATTTGAACAAAAGAATCGTGTTAGTTCTAGTATTAGCTCTAAGCTTACTAAAATTAATTCGAGGCCTTATGTTGTCTGCAAAACATGCAAAAAATGTTTAATTTCGTAATCATGATAAATGTGATGTGTTATTTCTGAGGTCTAAGATTCATAACCCAGTTAAGAAAGTTTGGAGAGCAAAACAGATTAAGCAATCCTGGAAACCTACAGGGAAGGTCTTTACCAATGTAGGATTTCAGTAGAAGCCAACAGGTCGAATATTCACGAATGGCAAACCTTGCCCCTTAACTAGACCCACTATGCCTAGAGTAGTGCCTGTTAAGGTTTGGAAGCCAACTGGTAGAATAATACCATTAAGCACAAAATGTCCCTCGACTAAGTCTGATGCTTCTACTAGTCTAGCTCCTAGTGACAATGACATTGCACCTAGGGTTTCTGCTGATTCAAAGATTGTTTGTACTAACCAAAAGGACCCATGAGCACGTGGGGATCCAATGTTTCCAATTCTCTGTCTTCGTCTGTTGTCCAAAGCAGTGTCGACAAGTCGCCCCTTGGTATTTGGATTCGGGCGGCTCTAAACATATAACTGGGCTCTTAACAATGACGCTCTGTTCACATCAGCCAGCCTCGTTCTTCATCATCATTATGGGCCCGCAGATAACACTTCAGGCCCCGTTCCTCAAAGAAAAGAAAAGTGTACGCTTCAGTGCGCTTTATCTTCAAAAGTTAAGAGAAATCTTCATGTTTATGACCATTCTCATCGACATTCTTCATCAACAAGCTTCATGTTTCTCCCATGCTCATTCAGTCATCAAATGGATCTACATTCATTAATGTATATTCTTACTCACTTGCTAAATCAAAAATGAATACTCCATCAGTCTCTACATGAATACTTTTAGGAAGAATACATTGATGTTGAGGCATCATTTGTTCGTTCATTCAAGGTGAATGTACATCCGGTTGTATGTTTATTCACATGTTGGGCATTTGACACAAGTTGATTACTTCTAAGTTACTCTTTTATCACTTATTTGAGGTTGAAGTTGACGTTCACAAAGGCGTGATCTTATTTGATAACTTGCTCGAGCTTAAGAATTAGAGTTGAAGTCTTTGGTTATCTAGTTACCAAAGAAAGTCGAGGTGGATGGTTGAAGACCTGGTTAACTATCACTATTAGGAGTTACGTTGTTTTACTCGTCACGCCGTATATTACGTTGTGGATAATCACAAGAGGTGTAAATGTCTCATACTTTAATTGAGTATTGAGTACTTAAGAGATTTTCTTGGTGCATAAATTCTCGACACCGTTCTTCCATCTTTAAGTGCAAGCTTAAGACACAAATACTGGGAATTCGACTTCAGTTTCAAGTTTGGTATATTGGGTTTTTCTTCAACAGAGGTCACTTCAAATTGTCTACATATGGGTTGATAAAGATAGTCAGAGAGAGTTTATGTAGCGTTGATTCTCACAGGATTCATTTGGGCTATTTGAGTTCTTCTCACAAGATTTCAAGTTTATGGATATATTATGTTTTGCTGATCTTGAGGTATCAAAACCATTTGGGGGAAGGATATATTATTCCAACTATTTGGGGAAGTGGTCTCGGAGACCTTTGGTTTTTGTTACTTGTTCGTTGGAAGAAATGTGAGAAGAATATTTAGAACGTGAGATGATACTGCCTATCGACATCTTATATACGGTTTATGATAAAGTGCTTCCGGTTATATGCACAACATGTTCACTTGATCGAGCTAATTCAGTTATTTCAGAGTTGACATCCACAGAGATGATTAGTGACTCAACATGTTACATGGATGTCATCGTCTCTACTCTTCTTGGGTACATGTGTACATTATGTGCTGATTGGTTATATGTTATATAACTCGAATGCACTTGGTAAAATGAAGATGTTGATATATTGTTCCCCTAAATAGACAACTGGTCAATCTCGAAGATTAAGGTGTACATCGGGATGCACAAGAAGTTCATGTGATCGGTCGAATCGTTAATCCGGATTTGATAACCACTGAGACGATCAATGTTTCAACTTGTTACTTCGGTTTTCTCGTGTCCTTCAGGGTGCCGAGCTTCAATCAATGAGACCGCTTTGTATTCAACCATACTTCTTAGGGAAATGGTCTTTATTCGATGTTTGTCGGTTTGGGGGGAAGCTACCAAAGATTCAAATTGAGAAGGCTCATGTCCAGAGGATTTTCTTAGAAGCATCAATGCTTTGTGGCGAAAGTTTAAGAGATGTTGATTCCTTTCTTCTACAACGTGTGAATCGATATCTTTATCTCGGTACTCATTTCATCATTCTCTTAAACTAATTTATCTCTTGTAAATATTTATTCAAAAAACAAAATACAAAATTATAAAACCTTCAAAAAATCAAATAGAAAAATATAAAACTTTCAAAATCCATAAAAATTTGAAAAATTCAAAAAATCTTCAAAAATATTGTCATTTTGTCATGCTTTTTCTCGGTTCGATAATATCTACGGTCTTTGTGCTGTCATTCAAAGAATGACACGGGACTTTAGATGTTGTTCGAATTCTTAAAAAAAAAAAAAAAAAAAAAAATCAAAAAAATATTTTTGGGAGAAAGAGAAACTATGGTTTATTGTCATTTTCAGGCAATAACCCGGTTTTAAAAGAAAGAACAGAGCCATGTTTTACCATGTTTTCAAATTCCATGCTCTGATTTTATAAACATTTATCTCTGAAAACTAAATGCTTTGAAAAATAACTCGGTCTCTATTTTTGATAATCATCCGGACTTATTTGTCAAAATATCTATCTCTCAATCAACAACCTATGTCATTGATTGAGGGGAGAATGATTTCAATTAAATTAAAAAGTTATTTGGCATTAAATTGTTTTCAAAAGATATACATGCATGTTCTATCAATGGAGTTTAAAGTCTTAAAATCCGATCCTAATCAGTTAAAACGTTTTCATAATTAAGTCACAATTCTCCTTAAAAGCTTTCAAAATCAATTTAAATCAATAAGAGATCACAAATCTCAAATGATTTGATAATTGTGATCGGGGGAGAATGTGTGATTTAAACGGATTTAAACTCGATAATTAGGTAAATGGTTTTATAATGATGTACATGCTATCCTGCTCACATGTGACAAACGATTTTAAATTTTCCATGCACATGTTGAGGGGGAGCATCTATCTTAAACCTATGATTTGAAAAGTGATCATTTATCTCAATGTGCCGGTTCCCTCTAGTATGTGTAAAACTCTTTTCAAACCTCGAGGCACATATTGAGGGGGAGCAAATTCATGGAAACACTCATCCTTCCCGAAATGCTTTATCTACTTGATTTGATCAAGGAAGTGATGGTGATATTTTTAGAAAATGGTAAACAAAGAAGTTAATTTCTTCCTCTTGCCTCCGTGTGCAAAACAATTTCAAACATTTGATGCACATGTTGAGGGGAGCACTTATTCTAAAAATATCAAAAACAATTCAGGTACAAAATGTTTTGATAATATATCACAAGTATCCGGATTGATTTTCAAATGGTTTTCAATTGGTTCCAATGGCAGATGAACAATACCAAATAGACCGACCAACTTTACTTTATGTACGATGATATAAGGATGTTAAGGTTAGGTATTGGTTCCCATGATCCGCCAGAACCGGAGGGATCTACCCAGGGACAATCCACTAGTTAGAGTAGAAGTCCTTAGGTATGATGATAAAAGGAGAAAAATGAGATATGGGAAGAGTGCGGACTAAGACTGAGCTAGTAATGGAATAAACCCAACAAGGTTCTAGCCATGAAGTCTCGTAAGCATCTGGGGGTTGAAGAATTAAAAGAATTGAATGAGAAAAGGGTGAAAACAAATAGCCCTCCATTTATTCAACCTTAGGCAGTAAACCGGGTTCAATTCATATGCTTCTGATGGTAACATCGGTATTGAAGACAAGACGTCATGGACCCAAAGGACGACTGCACTTCAACTTTCCAAACCACTCAAGTTCCTCTTAAAAGGACTTGTTTCATTCTCACGGGAACCGACATTATCTATCGACTTTCTCTTAGAGATTGTTGATATTGAAGAAGGAGACCCTCTCTCTAGTCTCCGGCACAGGATCCAAATATGCACAAATTGAGTCTAGAGCCACGAGATCATCAATAAATCTCATTAGGACACTTTCAATGAAGACTCTCTGTTTCACACAATGTGGAAAGAGAGGTTATATTTTGAGTCCTATGCATTATCCTTGTGGTATTGCCAGAACATCTGAGTGATGTGTTTACACATTCACAATGAAGATGGAAAGCCTTCTCGAGCCAACATCTAACAAGCTCCTGGTAGGTGGCATGTGAGATCTATTATATGGATCAACCATGTGACAACCGAACAGAAACAATGGGGCGATTCAATCTCTTGAATCAATCCCGGTTCAGGTTAGGGATTGACGGATACCTTTGAAAACCGGTCTTTGTGCTTAACAAACTTTCTCTTTAGCACATCGACCGTGTACTCATTTTTCAAACCAAAAGGTGTTTTATGATTGATAATTGATTTTCAATAAAACCTTCGTTGTATTGCAAAAACAATTTCTATTGAGCAATACACGATTGTTTTTCTAATCTATTTTCATCAATCGCTGGACTTAAAATCGCCTGATTCACTCACTTCGAGTTGTCTTCTTTGAGACGTCCGGTTTGAGAACAGCTAGAGCGTAGCTGCGAAACCCCCAAGGAAATTCTTCGGATTTACCTGATCACAGCAAGTGACATGTACCGATCAACGGGAACCGTGGGCCGTGTACCTCAATTCAACGAAAGTGATCAAAGACACTTTCTTGTGATTTATTGCTAAATCTTGTATGCATGTACACCCGACGCTTTGCGTACTGTTCGAATGATGCGGTCAATCCATAGCCGCATGCTCACTTAACACATTCATCTCAAAAGAAATCATGATTAGTGCATCAATGTCTCTAATATTTTCACTCCATGCTTCGCTACTGCCGCCAATATCATGATTCAACAAATGCTTCCGCTACTGATGAGAAGATATCATGATCCGAATGTGAGCATGTCGGTCCTAAAGTCACAACATCACATAATACCAACACCACAAAGGATGTCACAGGAATTTTTTGGTGATAATCTCAAATGATGGCTCAAAATTATTATCACATGGATCAGAAAAGACCTCCACTTGAAGTAACCAAACATGCAATGTGAAGAATCAATGACTACGAGCTTAGGAACAAAGGACTACATCAAGAATGCAAGAACAATTGTTAATGTCATATCTCTTTGTATTCAATGTAATTTTAGTGCATGATTGAGGTGACCTCCCTTAGGGGAGATTGTTAGGAATTAGAAATTCCAGGTATTAAAGAGTCGGTCACCTCAAGTATATGTAATCGTTAGAAAGCTCGTAGTCGTAGTTATTTTAAGTTAAGTAGTATTTAGTTAAGTAACACCATGGAGGACGGACGGGTCTTTACCTACTGTATGCCCGATCCATCCGATGTGTGGCTTTATGTAAGACTATAAATACTCTCTACCTCCCAAGGTAGAGAGTTGGAGCTCATAATAATATCTTTCACTTTCTCTCACTAAGTTCCCTAAACCTCTAACTTTCTCTCTCTAGAATTCCATCTATATGCTACCTTGTGTTAATGTTTTGATGTGTATGTGAAAAGTTATATCTTACAGATGAAGGTTTTATAAGAAAGATCAATTTTCAATCAAAAATACTTTTTGTATTTGAAAAGAGTACACATTCGACGTGCTAGAGGAAAGAAGATTTGCACATCGAACGGTTTTTCCAAAAGTAATTTTTTCAATCAGAGATACTTTTTGTGTTTGAAAATGAATACACATTCGATGCGCTAGAGAAAAGAAGATTTGCACATCGAACGGTTTTTCCAAAAGTATTCGTCAATTCATTTCCTGGACTAAGGTTGATTCAAGATTGAATCGCCCTATCGTTTCTATCCAGTTGTCACAAGCTTGATCTTTTGCAAGATTTCACATGTCACCCACCAAGAGCTTGTTTGATGTTGGCTCTAGAAGGATTTACATCTTCATCGTGAATATTTTATATCACTCGGATGTTCGGGAAATACCACAAGGATAATGCGTAGGACTCTTAATATATAATCTTACTTTCTACATTGTGTGAAACAAGAAGTCTTCATTAATTTTGTGTCCTAATGAGATATTGTGGATGATCTCTTGGCTCTAGACTCAATTATGCACATTTGGTTCCTATGCCGGAGACTAGGGAGAGGGTCTCCTTCTTCAATATCAACAATCTCTAAGAGAAAGTCGATAGATTATGTCGGTTCCCCGTGAGAATGAAACAAGTCCTTTTAAGAGGAACTTGAGTAGGATGGGAAGTTAGGTGTGCAAGGCCACTGGGTCCATGACGTCTTGTCTTCAATACCAGTGTTACCTTAGTAAACACCAGTAGCATATGTATTGAACCCGGTTTCTGCCCTAAGGTTGAATTATTGGAGGGCTATTTCTTTTCACCCTTTTCTCATTCATTTCTTTTTCATTCTTCAACCCCTTCAGTGCTTACCGAGACTTCATTACTAGAACCTTGTTGGGTTTATTCCAGTACTAGCTCTGTCTCAGTCGTCACTCTTCCCATATCTCACCTTTCTCCTTTTTTTCATCATACCTAAGGACTCTACATTATCTAGTGGATTGTCCCTAGGTAGATCCCTCCGGCACTGGTGGGATCGTGGGAACAAATACCTAACCTAACCATCCTTATAACACCATGCATAAAGTAAATTGGTCGGTCTTTTGGTATTGTTCTTTCCTTCATGAAACCAATTGAAAATTCATTTGGAAAAACAATCAAGGTACTTGTGATATAAAATCAAAACATTTTGTACCTTAATTGTTTTGATCATTTAGAAAACCTCCCCCTCAACATGTGCATATGATTTAGAAATTGTTTAGCACATGGAGGCAAGAGGACTTTGAAATATCTTTGATCACAATTTTCATAGAAAAAGCCATTTGATTTTCTTTGGTAAATTCTCCCCCTCAATATGTGCGTAGGATATTAGAAATCATTTTATCACATAGAGGAAAGAGTTCTTTTTGAAGCACATCCACGATCACAAAAGCCATTAAGAAACCATTTGAAAACTAATCAAGGTACTTTATGTTGAAACATAGAAATCTTTGTACCTTGATAGTTTATTTTCTTTTGAAATGCTCCCCCGCAATATGTGCTTCGAGATTCGAAAGCGTTTAGCACATATGGGAGAGTAGTGCACATTTGAATCAACACGATCACTTTTTATCAAATTTCATTATTAAATCACAAATTCTCCCCCGATCAAAAATATCAAACCCTTTGAGATTTTGGATCCCAAGTGATTTAATAAGGTTTAGAAAACATGGAAGAGCTTGTGGCCTGGTTTAAATACTCATCTTGTTTTTGGATAAATCCTCCTCCTCAAACATGTGCATCATATATTGAAGTCGTTTGGTACATGGAGGCAAGAGTGCCTTTAAAGGACTAAAACCGATTCCATTTAAACAGATAAGAGATTTAAATAACTGTCTCTCCCCTGATCAAAAATTTCAAACCTCTTGAGATTTGTGATCCCAATTGATTTAAATTATTTAGAAAATATTTAGGGAAAGACGTGGCAAGATTTGATTTTGAAAAATGACAGATAAGGACCAAATTAAGACATTAAAGATTGTTAGTGTCAGGTATGATGGTTTTTAAGAGATCTTAAAGTAAAATAAAACAATTTCACAATCAAACAAGAACAGAAAAAATTTCATTTTGAAAGATCTTGATTCAAAAGAAAAATCATACCATAACATAACATTAAATATTTAGATCACCACTTAATTTTGTACAAAACGGACTTGAAAGATGAAATATCGTTTGAAAATATCTAATTTGAAATCACTCTCCCCCTCAATCCATGACAGTAGTCGTTGATTGAGTGATTTTAGTTTAAAATGAAGTCCGGTGAATTTAAAAATTAAGTCCAATTTATTTTCAAAACCAATATTTTTCCATTTTTCAAAACAATATTATTCAAAAATTGTTTAAAGAATGGTATCATCACAATTATCCTGCACAAAGATACGTTAGGTGGTTGAGAAGCTTCTGTTGTTGCTGTAGGGCTTGGAAGAAAAACCGTCTGCAGATGCAGTGAGACTTCTTACGTTGCATTTTAATGCCAACTGAGGTCAAATTAAGCTCCGTTTCTTCAATCACTTAGAAGAAAACTATCTGCTGATGCAGTGAGACCTCTTACGTTGCATTTATGCCAACTCTCCATTGAAGTAAAATTAAGCTCCGTTTCTTCATTTGTCAACCCAAGATATAGTTACCCTTTCCTTTCGGCATCCAATCATCTTCAATTGTGGGATCCGGATCGGGAACATTCTTATATACCAATATACCTGCATACATTAGTGAACATACATACATATATATGGTGGTCGACAACACCCAAACAGCAATCGACTAATAAAAGTCAATCCAATATAACAATCAGTTCATATAAGGTATGGGATTTATGTGTTTATCAAACTCCAATCATCTAATCCTAACAATCATATCCTAAATTCCTAGTCCTTCGACATAGGCAAATATCATTTTTAATTAAGCACGTAGGATAATTAAGAAAGCCGTTAGATGATATAGATTTGAAAACATTCTCCCCCTCAATCAATGACTTATTATTTTGAAAAGTTTAAAAGCGCTGAAGTCATTGATTGAGTTTTCATTTTTTTCGAAAACTCTGAATCTGATTGATTTTCAAGCAACTCGTTTTCCACCATTTAGTTGAAACAAATATTTTTCTGAAGAATTTTTGAAGGAAAAATATTTGAGTAGGAAAAGTAGTCCTTCGACATACTTTCCTCATTTTGTTTTTAGGATAAGTGCACTAAATATTTTGAAAATTGGTTTAGCGCAGCACTTTCCTTTCTTTTGAAGAGCGGGTTGCTATCTGAAATAATAGCAAACCATGGTTTAAGCACGGGTTACAGTCTGAAGTAACTGCAAGCCATTTGATTTGTGACATGTTTTGAAAAAGAATATTTACACCTTCTGGTCAAACTTCATCTATGGTCCCGTGCCATTATTGAATGACATTTCTAAGACCGCAGATGTTATCGATACCAGAAGACATGTCTTGAGAAAACAATATTTTTGGTATTTTTAAAATTTTCTAATTTTTATGGGTTTTTGTTGGTTTTATATTTTTCTATTTTCTTTTTGTTGGTTTTATATTTTTGTATTTTGCTTTTTTGAATAATTATATACAAAGATAGAGAAATAGTTTAAGAAGATGATGATACGAGTACCGAGATCAGGAAATCGTCCAGCACTTTGAAGAAGATAGAAGTCATCATCTCTTAAACTTTCACCACCAAATCTTTCGAGGCTCTTGAATCGACGACAGAACTTGAGCCTTCTGAAAGTGAGACTTTGGTAGCTTCCCTCCAAACCGACAAACTAAGAATAAAGACCATTTCTCCAAGAAGTAGGAGTGAATAAACATGGTCTTATTGAATGAAGCTCAGCACCCCGAAGAACACGATAACACCAAAGAAACAAGTTGAAACATTGATCGTCTCAGTGGTTATCAAATCCGGAATAACTGATGAAGACCGATCACATGAACCTGTTGTGCATCCCCGATGTACACATTACTCTTCGAGATTGACTAGTTGTCTATTCAGGGGAACAATACATCAACATCTTCATTTTTCCAAGTGCATTCTGGTTGAATCACTGATCTCCTCTGCGGATGTCAACTCCGAAATAACTGATTAAGCTCGATCATGTGAATATGTTGTGCGACCTTGATGTAGACATATCTCTCCCCTGATGGTTGCGATCTCATTGGAATCATCATTACATTGTGTACATGAAGCACTAACCGGAGGCACTTTATCATAAATCATTTAGAAGATGTCGATAAGCATTATCATCTCACGCTCCACATATTCTTCTCATATTTCTTCCTACTAAGAGCTGAGATAACACAAACCAAAAGTATCCAGAGACCACTTCCCCCAAATGGTTGGAATAATACATCCTTCCCCCAAATAGTTGGAATAATACACCAAAGGCTACGAGATAAACACTGAGTTTCTCTACGGTTATGACCATTGTCTTTCTGGGATAACTTCAATCAGGTAGAAGTGTTAAGTTCATCATGTGTACTCGTTGTGCTTTTAGATATATGTCTCCTTCCCCCTTTCTGGTTTTGATACCTCGAATCAAAAACGAATATACCTATAAACATGAAATCTTGTGAGAAGAACTCAAATAGCCCAAATGAATCCTGTGAGAATCAATTGCTACAGAAACTCTCTCTGACTATCTTTATCAATCCATATGTAGACAATTTGAAGTGACCACTGTTGAAGAAAACCCGATATACCAAACTTGAAACTGAAGTCGAATTCCCCGCATTTGTATCTTAAGCTTGCACTTAATGATGGAAGAACGGTGTCGAGAATCTATGCTTCAAGAAAATCTCTAAGTACTCACTACTCAAACAAAGTATGAGACATTAACACCTCTTGAGATTATCCACATCGTCATATGCATGTGACACTGAGTAAAACAACGTAACTCCTAATAATGATAGTTAACCAGGTCTTCAACCAACCACCTCGACTGCTGGTAACTAGATAACCCAAGTCTTCAACTCAAATTCTTAAACCCGAGCAAGTTATAAAATAAGAACACGTCTTTGTGAACGTCAGCTTCAACCTCAAATAAGTGATAAATGAGTAACTTCGAAGTAATCAACTTGAGTCAAATGTCCAACACGTGAATAAACATACAATCGGATGTACATTGACCCACTGAATGAACCGGAACAAATGATTCCTCAACATCGATGCATTCTTCCAAAAGGTATACATGTAGAGACTGATATGGAAGATTCACCAATAATGTTTTCGAGCGGATGAGGAAGTCATTTTCCTTAATGTTCATGTGGTTGATATATAGCGTACACAATGAGAGGAACAATAATCCGTGAAGATTTGGCAAAGGAATACCAAAGAGCGGATCATTATTCAATAGTGCAACTACAACATCATGATAGTCATTATCAACGCCTTGTGAAGTAACTGGAGATAAGGTTTCTTGAGAATTCTGAGAAGTACTTCTTAGATGGTGAACCTGTTGAGTTAGTATGAACCGGAGCATGAGCTTCAGAAACTAGATGATCAACATTCGTTGGAGATTAGAAGTACTCATCAAACATATCTTTAAAAAACAATGGATCCCAAACAATGAATCCCATTTATCCTTAGTAAATGAAGCATTAGGCGTTGAAAGAGAGTCATATGACTATAAATCAAGCATCCACCAACATGTAGTATATGCACTCTTCTCCCCCTCAAAAATTGCATCCGAAGTTGCCATTTTTGATTTGAAAAAGTGAATAAGAATATACACCAATGAACGTAGATCCACTTGAGGGTTGAAAGAGCGTGGAAAAACATGAAGCTTGTTGATGAAGAATGGCGATGAGAATGGTCATACACATGAAGATTTATCTTCTTTTGAAGATAAAGCGCACTGAAGCGTACACCTTTCTTTTCTTTGAGGAACGGGGCCTGAAGAGTTATCTGCAGACGCCATAATGATGAAGTACGAGGTCTGAACTGATGTGAACAGACGTCATAGCAGATTGAATATCAAGGTTGAGTAACTTGAACCCGTGAGTAATGAGATATCAATCCATTTGTTATCCATACTTTAAGCGAGTCCATGTAGTGAAGGATCGAAGTATCTGCAACTGAGTAAGGAATACCTGCACTAACATTACAAACTTGATTGCATATATATTGGTTAGTGACATTAGTATCCAAATCCTTTGGGGCTTCACTGTCAACCTTGATTTTGCCATTGGAAAACAGCTTTCCGATAGGTATCCACCTAAGTCCAGCATCCTTAAACATTCTACCTGATGGTATCCACTTATGGCAAGGTCTAGGAGTGTTAAGCTTCTTATGCACAATGGAAGACTTATCGATATTCCTAGACTCCAAAGATTTAGCAGCTGGTATCCATCTAGGCAAAGTTTTTTGTTTGTTTTGCATCATAACATGTTGAACCTTAGCCATGTAGGTAGTCTTAGTGGATTGAACCTTGGCATGTGAATTTGGAAAATGTTTCTTATGTGGAAAAGACTCAGAATTTCTAGTTTTGTTTTCTACATGCTTAGCATTCTTATGCACATAATTATTCTTAGATGCACGCCAATCCCTAGTCTTTTGAATGTTCCTAGGTAGTGGTTTACAACTACTAGCAGTGCTTTGAAGTCTTGTAGAATTCCTCACCCTAGGTCTTGCACCTAAAATTCCATCTTTTCGAATCTGTGCATTTTTCCTAGCTTCTTCTAGATGATAGTTCTTCCACAAGTCATTCATATCATATGAATTCTGGGTCTTAATGCTTGGTTTTGACACTGTTTTTGAACTAATCCTAGAGGTGTTGGGAGTAGAAGTGGCTTCTTGTTGAGGGTTAACGGAGCTAGAGGCCTTATTCTTAGGTAACTCAGGTGAAGTGACTTGTTTTGACAAAACTTGTTTCTCATCAACTTGGGAGGCAAACCGTGTTTTTGAAAATTTTGGTCTTTCGGATATAAACGCAGTAGGCCGCCTAACAATGGACCGGTTTCTAATGGGATGAGAAACTGGTTTCCCCAAGGTTGATGGTTTTGTAAACTTAGTTTTCACACTTTTCCCTACAGTTTTCCTAAGCTCATTTTTTAAGGCAACAATAGCGAAACTCTTTTCCTGAAGTTGAGCTTTGAGTTCATCAATTTTTGCTATCAAAGAGTTCGTTTGTTCCATTGACTTAGTTCTAGCTTCTTTGATAGAGTCACTTAGTTCTATGTGATGCTTTCTCAAAGACTCATTTTCCTTTAGTAATTTGGCCACACAAACCGCTAATTCATCATTTCTCATTTGAATATCATCAATAGAATTAACATCAGAATTACTTGTAACCAAATTACTTTTCACATGCATATTAGAAATATGTTTTTTCAAATTGTTGATAGTCGAGTTGTTGGCTTGAAGCTGAGCTTTTAAATCGTTTATTTCAAAAAATTCACGAAATTCAGGAAATTCCGGATTTTTACATGGTTTCTTAGTTTGAAAACTTTCCTCCTTTCTTTGTATTGCAATTTCAAGAGAAATGCAATGTTTTTCAAGTTTTGAGAATTTGTTTGAAAGTTCATCAAAAGCCTTTTTATCAACCATATCATTTGTTTTGAATTTATTAGACTCAGCCTCAACCAAGGAACATTTATCAGAATCATGTTCAGTATTAAGATCAGTTTGTTTAGGTACATTAGCAGATGCACTATGTTGAACAGTTAATGGTACCTCATCACATGACACCTGCTCAATTTCTGGTCTGATATCTGCATCTACATCATGTGTAACAAGAGTCACTGGACCGCTGGCTGTGTCAAGCTTATCTATCTCTGACCCTTTGTATTCAGTGTCAACTGATCCATCATCCGATGCCTTACCGATCTCAATACTACAATCTATTGATTGTACCCGACATTCATTCACCTTTCTGATCACCGCATCCACTTCTTGTGTGACCGAAATTACTGAGTAGCTGGTTACATCATTCTTAGCTGTCTCTGATATTCTGCATTCAGCAACACCTGACCTTTCAACTGATATATTACCCGACTCATCACAACTATCTCTCAACTGCACCTGACACTCATCCACTTTTTCATCTTTATGTGTAACTTCCTCAATGTACTTCTCCACATTATCCATGAGTTGGATGAATGTCTCAATGAACACGCTAATTTCCATTCCAGTGTGTCTTTTGAAAGACATTTCAGTCAGGTCTTGATCATAATCTGATGTAAATTCCCCACTTATGAATGACTGAAATTGGTTGTGGATCACTTGAAGTGCAGCACTGGAACTATCCTTTTGAACCTTTTCTTTATCAAGTTGTTGTTCTAATTGTTCTAAATTCAATAGTAAAGTTCCCGTTAATGTGGATAAGTCTTGACGGAAAATGGCAATGCATGTTCGTTCCATTCTTATCGGTGTGAGTAACATGAGGTGTGAGTGAAGTTGTTGATAAGGTTCAATGCTACTTTCCTTTTGCATGGCATTCTGTAGCCTGAACAGGTGCAAATCTTTCTCATTGGACTCAGAGCATGAAGAACTCACATCATCATTGATTGATTCAATCATCTTTAATCGTTCAGTGTAGCATACATTATCATTGTTGTCCACAGCATCATACAATTTTAGTACTTCCGAAATCACTGGGTCAGTAGTGTAAGACATGATGTTGAAGTATACACGGGATTTTACAAGTCTATGATTTAAACCGAGAAATAGAATCTTTCGCGGGATTTTACTAAAATCAAGACGAAACCGTGAGACAAGATTAATTAAGAAGGATTGTGTGAAATGAATTTATGGATCTTGTAGACGATAAAGAAGTACTTTTTGTTTTTGAGCTTTCGATATCATAATGACTAGCACGATAGTTAATTTCAACGAACCCGGAAAATTTCAATCCCAAAATAATGCTCAGTCTCGGATTATCGAGGCTTAATCAAAACCTTGGTCTAACAATTATCAAAAAAATTCAGCTCAAAAATTTAGTTACCAAATCAGTCCAATGATAATCCGTATATAATTGAATTTAGGCCCAAGAGGTAGCGAGATATCAAAGACTCACTAATAACACCCAAAAAAAACGCAAGTCCAAATAATATCAGTTGAAGCAAAGCCGAATAGCCCTTTGTAACAATATCAGTTGAAGCGCAAGTCCAAATAATCTATAACCCTAATAAACCGGTATATAATACACTCACTTATACCAACACAACCCTAATTACTCTCACCCTAAACCTAATCCTCAAAAAAAATGCAGACACACCAACTTCATACTTCTCTCTTTCACCACAACCCGATTCACAGATAAGAATAATTTCGTCCCTTGTTTTAATTTCCAATCCAACTCTCAAAAAAATCCTTTAATAATTTTCAGAATCAAACAATCTTCAAGATCGTGTTTATAGTCACAGGTAGGTTTGATATGTTGATTTGTTTTTCGTTTTTGATCTAACCGAAGGAAAGATTGGATGAAAACCGATTGGTTTCTTGTTCTTTCTTGATAAGATTCAGATATGAAAAAAAATAATGAGCTTCGATAAGATCAATGATGGGTTGTCTCTTGTGGGTTGATTCTTTGGACGAAACTTGGATATAACAAGATAGACTGAGATCTAATTTTATTTCGATATTCTTTTTGATTCGAGTGGAGAGACTGATTAGTTACTGAATTTGTTTTGATTGTCTTTGGTAAGATGTGGTTAGGTGTAGTAGTGATTGTTGTTGGATTATAGGTTTGGATTAACAGACTTTTGAGTATTGATATTGCTTGTTGTTTGTTGGTATGAGTGTAGCAGACTTTTGGTAAGATTGTTGTTGTTTGTGTTTCTTGGCTGCACAAGTCGCTACTCTAAAATAGAGTACAAGTCGCTACTCTAAATAGAGTAGTCGCTACCCAAAAAAAGGACACAAGTCGCTTGTGTAAGTACACAAGTCGCTAGGTTTTGTTAATACAAAAACCCAAGTCGCTAGCTGTTTTAAAAGAAACAAGTCGCTATAATATTTAACCCAAGTCGCTAAGATGAACACCAGCAGCAGCCAAGAATATGGTCAAAAAGTATTGCTCGAAAATTACCAAAAACAGCCCCGAAACTTATTAAAAAACTTAACCAAACATCAAACTATACTAATCAACCCCTCGTAAACATGAAATTACAAATCTTTAACATATTTAACCAAATAAAATTCGAACTTGGTGCAAACACAAATAAAAATTCGAACCAAATGAAAACAACAATAACCACATAAAGATTCAAGCACACAAGATATCCAAGATCAAACCATGGCTCTTGATACCATTTGAAGGATATTGGTTATTGTTTTAATCAAAGAATATGTATGAGAATTGAATCAACCAAGAAGATTTTAGAGAGAGAGAGAGATGGGTGGGATACTTTCTAGAGAGAGAAAGAGATGAGAGAAAAAGAAGTTGTATGATTAGAATAATGAAAGCACCAACCCTCTCCACATGACGAGAGGGCTATTTATAGTTTTTACATATAACGCCACCTACGGGCTGTGGATTAGGCATACATTGGGTAAAGACCCGTCCGTCCTCCACGGTGTTGCACTAAATAAACTAACTAACTAATAAATAACGTAATGAACTACAAGTCTACGAGCTAACTTATGCTAGATAATATTAGGGGTGACCGATACTTTACTTATGGAATTTCTAATTCCTAAAAAAAAGTGTGGGATGTTATTGGGGGACAAGGAGTTCAGAAGAAGATGTCAGCATGGGCCATAGCAAAGAGGCCATAGTTGGTTTAGGTGGTTATGTTGATGTAGTAGTCTTTTGATAGTAGTCCTTAGTGGTTGACTGTTGATGTACTTATGTGATGGTTGTATGAATTGAAATGGTTGTACCACTGCATCCTTGGATGCAGTTTTATTAATTAATGAATAATTTCCGTGTTTCTTTAAAGCACCATTGCTACTTACTGATTGTGATTGAACTTTGATCTGCAAAATAGTTAGTGGGAACAAAAATAACAAGCAGTGGATAAGACTAAACAAGCAATACTAAGATCTACCAATAACAGTACATAAGTCTGGAAACAAACATACAAGTCTGGAGATCTGGAAACTGAAATATATTAACTTTAAAGAAGTCAATTACATCTTATTTGAAACTAAGCTTAAGTTTAGGAAACAAACATACAAGTCTGGAGACATGGAATCTAAGTTTAACTAAATTTATCCTTCATTTTCTGTTCAGCAGCGCATCCCAATTGGCTTCGTATCTGCATCTCACAAAGTCTTCAGTTTCCAAGGTGGCCTTATTCTATCTTCCACAACAGCTCCTCGTGTTCCCGGTCTTGCCGCATTCTCTCTTCCATTTCTCTTTCAGCCCTATCTTGTTCGGCTAGTACTTCCATTATTGCTTCAAATTCATGCTGCTCAGTAATCGACTTCTCACCATCCACATTTCCATTTATTTTGTTGTGCTCATCTTTATTCTTTTCACCTGTTTCCTTGACCGCCACCGCACATATTTCATCTACATCCTCCTTAGATCTTTTGTTAAGTGGTTCCCCAAATATTTCATTAAGCACGTCCTCACATGGTTTTTCGACTTCAAAAGATAAACGCTTCCGCACAGTCCCTATTATATATATAAAAAAAAATAAAAATTAAAAAAAAACGAAGGATCATAAATATATTACTAAAACTTGTTATAGTATACTAACAAAAGTATACTAACAAAAGTAATGATTTATACCGTTAGACATTACTACAAATACTATAATGAGATTACTCAAAGAATCTATATGTACTATCTCATTTGCCCAGACTACGTAGTTGGGATAAATTATTAGTTTCATCAAGTGGGCAGTTGCCAATCTTAGGCAACTTAATAAAATTTTCATATAACACAAATAAATGTGTATCTTAGTAAATCTTAGGCAGTTGGCACAAGTACAACATTAATAATAAACAAGCACAAAGGGTGGTTCATACTTCATACACTCATTAATGTGTATCTTTGATGATACACTAATTTTGGGCAACCTTAGTTGTTAGACATTTGACATTGTTGGACAACCTAAGTAAATGCACAAGTACAAAGGGATGGTAATATGCACTTGGTTTAGTTCTGAGAGTTTATCAAACTAAATTTTATTTCCACCTAAATTTCTTCAAAACACAACCATGGATTACGATGACAATTCTAAGTTTAAGGTTATTTTAGTGCATCCATCATCGAAGCATCCAGTTAAACTACCTAAAAATTTCACTTTCAATAAACTAGTGGCGTTTGTGAAGAAAAAGGTTGACGGTGTCAAAGACACACAAAATGCTAAAGTGAGGTTATCTTACAAAGATGGTTCCATGGAATTGGACGTTGTTGATGATGATGATGTCCAATTCTTCATTCATGAAGTTTGTTGTAAGAATGTGCAAGCTCAGCCTCTATTCATTTCTATAACAGAACCACCACCTTCAGAGGTAAAATCGTCCTCAGCTTCTAATCATATATCATTAGATCTGAATATTCCGCTGCTCCCCAAAGAATGTTACCATGACACCCCAAAGGTTGAAGAATACTCTTTTCACCAACCGGATCGTTCACTTCCTCTGTGGCAAAGAAACTCGTTTAAAAATATGCCCATGCCACCAACTGCACCACAACCAGAATTAAAAAACATCGATTCCTAAAAAAACGATAACGTTTTTTTCAAAAATAAAGAATTTTATAATAAGGAAGAATGCATGTTTTTTATTGGAAAGAAATCATTAGTTGAGCGTTTTGAATACAAAGTTATTAAATCTGAAAGCAAGAGGTACAACGTGAAATGTATAAATGAAGGCTGCTCATGGAACATATACACCCGTAAAAAAAACTGGATAGGACATTCTTTGTATCTAGCATCAACGATGTGCACACATGTTCAAGAACTGAATTACATCCTAATCATCGTAATGCCACAATAAAATTACTTAGTCAGTTACTAATCGAAAAATTGAAAGATAATAGGAGGGTATATACTGGAAAGGACATACAAAGAGATATGAGTCTTGAATGGAAAGTAAACATTTCTTACAAACGAGCTTAGGGCGGTAGGAATTTGGCATTTGAGGTGTTGAACGGTAAACATGAAGAATTGTTTGAGCATTTAGCTTTATATTGTCATAACCTAAAGCTAAAAAACGAAGGGATGGTAACACACATCGATACAGACGATGCTGGAAGATTTAAGATGATTTTTATAGCATTTGGTTTTGCGATAAGTTTCGTTTCTGATTTGTTATTATTATTATTATATATATATATATATATATATATATATATATATATATAAATATATATATATATAAACCAACACTTTTATTAAAAACTCATAGGATTTACAAAAAATTAGTGGGAAGCCGAGAAACTAACTGGGCCCCCACACCTCTAGCAATAGCAAAACCAATCCTATTAAAAATATGAACCGCGGCACGTGCTCCAATGTCTTGAGTCATAGAAATTCGTCGAATGCGCTTTAGCAAGGTTACTGCGTCCTTCTCAAGTTCGCCAAATGAAGAAAAAGAAAAGGGGAGAAACCCATATCCAATATCCGCACATTTAGCATCATATTTGACACGTTTACGTCGTGCAGCATCAATTATTATATTATTATTATTATTATTATTATTATTATTATTATTATTATTATTATTATTATTATTATTATTATTATTATTATTATTATTATTATTTTTTATGAACATCACTTTATTAAAAATTCATAAGATTTACAACAAATTAGTGAGGAGCCAAGATACTATCTGGGCTCCCACTCCTCTAGCTATTGCAAAGCAAATCCTACTAAAAATATGAGTAGCAGCACGTGCCCCAATATCTTGAGTAACAGAGAACTTTCGGATCCGCTTTAGTAAGGTCACTGCATCCTTCTCAAGTTCCCCAAAAGAAGAGAATGAGAAGGGGAGAAACCCATATCCAATATCCCCGCATTTAGCCTCATACTTGACACGTTTACGCTGTGCAGCCTCAATCACCGCACGACCAGGCACAAAATCAGCCATACCAGTCTGCGTCAGGGGCGATGACCCTGTCAGATCAACACAAACATCAAGCCCTCCGTATACTAAGAACTAATATATACTTAACGATACTAGATTCGGAGTTTTATAGCCTTTATGCGGCCATTGATTATAATTGATGCTGCGCATCTGAAAGGGAAGTATCTTGGAACCAACATGCTTGCTGTTGGTATGGATGAAAACAATCAGATTATTCTAATCGCTACGGGGGTCGCACAGGGTGAGACCGGTGAAGCCAGGACATTGTTTTTGATCTGGTTGAAAGAATGCATTGGTGAAGTGCCTAATCTGGCGATTATTTCAGACATGCATCTATCAATAACAAAAGCTTGTGACACAGTTTTTCCAAATTGCTTTCATGGTTATTGTTGCCGTCACTTGATGACGAATTGCAATTTGACCCTGAAAAAGCATAAGTCTTTGTACTGGAAGGAGTGCAAAACCTATACAACTGAAGATTTTGATAAAGCAATTTTCGAGCTTCGTGCAAAAAAACCAGAAGTCGTTAATAAACTTGAAGACGCCGGGTATGATAAGTGGTCAAGGGAATATTGCACAGGAAAAAGATACAATTACTTGACATCAAACAGTGCAGGATCAATAAATTCATTAACAAGGAGCCTTCGAAAGGTACCAATAACTATGCTCTTGGAGTACTACAGAAGGCTTCTACAAGATTGGTATTTCAAACGTCGAGAAAAATACTACGGTATAACTATATATTCGCCGTCTCTCATTTACTTGTTCGATAAATGTTACCTAGTGTATGTGTTTTTATATAAGCCTCTTATCAGGCTAATGTTGATTTTGTAGACGCACCGGAATTTGAACTTACATAATGGGCAACTAGGAAGGTTGAGCAGAGAATGTTAAAGAGTGCTAATTAGGAAGTAAGAGGCATTTCCATGTGTACTGTGTACCAAGTTCTAGACCATCATCATAGTCATATTGTTGATTTTCGAAAAAATGAATGCACTTGCAGGTACCTGCTATAAACAGGTTGTTTATTAAGGTAAATGTCGTTTATTAGTGTATGGTTTTTGATTACGATCAACGTGCAGGAAATGGCAACTTTCGAGACTACCATGTGGTCATGTGTGTGCCGTGTGTAGAGAATAAAAATTGACTAACTGTAACAAATGGGCGGAACAATGGTTTACGAAAACTGCACTCAAAGGCACATATCATGAAATGGTGTTTCTTTTGGAATTACAGTCAAGATGGCATAATCCAGGTAACTTGCAAAAGGTTAAACCGCCGTTGATGGACAAGAGGCAAGCAGGAAGACCAAAAAACAAAGATCATATTCGTTAAAAAAATGAGGAGCCAAAAGTTGTAAAATGTGGAAGGTGTGGTACCGTAGGGCACACCTGTGAAGCATGTATGGAACCATTGCCCAGAAAACAGGTAACGTAGCTTGTTCATTCAAATTTATAACTAATGTTCTTTTTTAGTATTCTGACAAAATAAGTTAAATATGTTCTCAGAAAAAACCAATAAAATCAATAGCATGTCAGACAAGGGTAAAGAAGTTATGCAAGAGATGGCATCTGAACAGGGAAGTCGTAAACGTAATTCAAGTACTGAATTTCAAGTGAAAGAGGAACCAAAAACGGAAGTGAACGACGAGTATTTTCAAATTGGGAGAATTTACCAGGATTGGGATGACCTATGTTGGGATGGTGAACCAAGTAACAGCCTTTGGGAGGGTGACGCAGATAATTCTGGCATTAACCTAAATTCACTCCCTGAATCATCAAATCCTTATCACTTGGATGATTTCTAGGTCAATGTTCTGTTTATTTAACTAACCTAAAACTTGTTAAATGGTTAGGTGTTAAACTTGTAAGCTTGTATAATGCTAAGTATGTCTATCTTTTTTTTAGTGTTTCCGTGTGAAAAAATGTAGCTTTATTTTAATTCGTATTTTGCTAGTCATTCAAAATGTGGTTGTGATTATAGTGTTTCAGTGGATGCAGCAACATTGGCAGTGTGGTGGTGTTAATGTGGTTGTGATTATAGTGGCAGTGGTTATGATAGCAGTGGGTGTATCTGAAGTAACAGTGGATAGAATTACCTCAGAAGTAGTTGCAGCAGTGGTTTCTTCTAAACTAGCAGTGTATGCAGCAACATTGGCAGTGGTTGTTGTCTGATGAATATGTCATTATTTAAAGATAACTAAACAAGAAAATTAATAAGTCGTAATAAAAAGGGCACCATGAAAAGGGCACTTATATGGAAAATGAGAAGCATTCCTTCGACTAAATACTTTAACTTTGCAGCAGTGGTTTCTTCTGAACTAGCAGTGGATGCAGCAACATTGGCAGTGGTTGTTGTCTGATGAATATGTCATTATTTAAAGATAACTAAACAAGAAAATTAATAAGTCGTAATAAAAAGGGCACCATGAAAAGGGCACTTATCTGGCAAATGAGAAACATTCCTTCGACTAAATACTTTAACTTTGCAGCAGTGGTTTCTTCTGAACTAGCAGTGGATGCAACAACATTGGCAGTGGTTGTTGTCTGATGAATATGTCATTATTTAAAGATAACTAAACAAGAAAATTAATAAGTCGTAATAAAAAGGGCACCATGAAAAGGTCACTTAAATGGCAAATGAGAAGCATTCCTTCGACTAAATACTTTAACTTTGCAGCAGTGGTTTCTTCTGAACTAGCAGTGGATGCAACAACATTGGCAGTGGTTGTTGTCTGATGAATATGTCATTATTTAAAGATAACTAAACAAGAAAATTAATAAGTCGTAATAAAAAGGGCACCATGAAAAGGGCACTTCTTCGACTAAATTCTTTACCTAGAGGTCGATACAAAAAGCGCAACCATACGAATACTTTTAATGACAACGATATTTACAAAATAAATACTTCCCATATAATGGATCACATTAATTAAAGTAGTTGATACATCAGTTTATCTACTTGTCTAATACAAACTTCATATCGTAATACAAACTTCATATCGTAATACAAACTTGCTCCCTTGATACAAATTGTTTGAATTACAACCAAATATGACTTGAACATGACTACCAAATACATACTCTGTGTTTGAAAAAAAAATTAGCCATATGCTCACGATATGCAAAGTCAGCCTGTACAGGATTATCGACAGCCAATGCCTTCCCATGTGACAATCGGAATAAGAATATGCATACCCATATACCACAATCACCAAACAGCCCCCTGATCTGGAACGTTGTGCGCATTCTTGAAGGTAATTGCATATGCTGTCGGATTTATACCTTTCTTCTCGAAGACATTGGCTTTCTCTAGAACGATTGGTAGTCCAACCTGTATATACATTGAAACATATTAGGTTATTTTACATACCAACTTAACTGATTACATACCAACTTAACTGATTACATATGTCACACTGAAAACCTAAACTACAGCAAACACTGATAACATAAACTACACCACACACCAATACAACCAGACATCCTAATAAGCCTCCATATCTGGATGAGTATGCAATATTAGTGATTCACAGAACGGGTTGAACAAAAAGGAGCCACCATCTCCCTCGATACCCAGGTTCTGGAAGTTCCCAGTAGCAAGCTTGTAGAGTACAATGGTTGCAGCAAATCCTTCCTGGTTTTCAACTTCAAGGACAGGGTCGTTGTTATCATCAAAACCACCAGTTTGTCTCTTAAATTAGTGGTTCGTTGTGACGAAACGCGTCAAGCTTACTCACACAAGCTAGCCACTTGTGAATGACTAACCGTAAGAAACTTAAAACGGCTCGGACACTGATCAATAATAGATGAGAAGTTGAAGTATACGGGTAACTCAAACGTGTTAGGTTTGAGCACCGAGATCGTTCCGAACGAGGGTTGAATGGAATTTCCAACTCACGTCTCAATAATCGGGATTCGAATGAGAAAAGGGGGTAAAATGATATTATCTAAACTACGGGATAAGGAAAGCATAATGAACTAAAATCTATGGGAAATCCTAAGAACTAAGACAAACTACGCAAATCTACACTAAAACGCAAAACGGGATTAAAACGAAACGCGAATAAAAAGCAATAACGTCTATTCTAAGTCCTAAAAATAACCTAAAATTACTTTTATTCTAAAAATGATATTAGAAAACTAATTATGAATTAAAATTAATTTTTAGGAATTTTCTTGAATTTATTCTAATTAAAAACTAATTTTTAACTTTAAAAATAAGACTAAATAACTAGAAATTATAAAAACAAAGGGGAAGATTATGAAACTAATTTCTAAAAATCTAAAATAACATAAGAGACTTTTCAAAACTAAATTTTTATTTTTCAGATTAATTTCCTATTTTCTACTAATTTAAAACTATTTTAAACTAATTTAAATTGTGAAAAATACCAAATAAAAGGGGAAAAATAAGGAAAAATATTTTTTATGCTTTTTATATTTTTCTTAAACTGGGAAAATTGAAAAATTATTTTTTGGAACTTTTTCTCAATTATTTGTAATAAAAGCTATTTTAAAATGATTAAAAACTGTTTTTATTTAAGAAAAATACTAAACAGTGTCTAAAAATTATGAAAAATTCAGGGAAATTCTAAAATAATAATCTAAAGCTGAGAAAAATATAAAAACTTGGGCTTATGTGAGGGAATTTAGGGCTGCAGTGTAAACTGAAATGAAATAAGCTCTAGAAAATAAGCTAATAAGCACTACAATGCTCCAACTGATCACAGAAGCTAAAATATCCTATAACTACCCTAAGGCAACTTATTAAAACTACTCCTAATACCTAATAAGAAATTTACCAAGGATTTAGACTAGCTGCTCAATAAGCAAAACTGAAAACTGGTCCTATGTTTAAGCCACTGCACCAGCTTATTCAATAAGCTAGAGAGCAAACCAAAAGTGGATATCTCAAGAAAACCAACCAAAGATCATTTATCCAAAATTACAGCTTATATGGACTAGTAATGAAGAAGCTAGAGCTCAAAAAAAAAGTGGCTAGGACAGTAAGCTAACTGATGTGCAGAACAGTGGCTGACCCCCACTGTTTGAGCTTATTCAAGGGCTTATCAGGGGGGCTAAAAGGCAAAACAGATATGTGGTCTTAAAGACCACCTAGCAGACTACAAATAGACCAAAAATGAGACCATGAAAAGCTGAAGTGAACACTGCACAGAGGCTGCAAGTTCTGCACAAACTGTATTTTTGACACAGTTGACTTATAAAAACAGATTATGATGTTTGACTTTGATGAGATTAGAGATCAAATTTAGAACTGATGATGATATAAAATGATGAAATGGAAACAATGCAAGCTAGTTTATCAAATCTAACACCTATATGCCAGATTTGAGTGACTGGTTTCAACAGGTATTAGCTTAAGAATAGTTAAGGTGAAACTTTGACTAAAAATGAAGATTATGCAAAACTAGGACAGATAAGAGTAAAGGGAACTAAAGCAAGCCTGAACCAACTGAGCTACTCTTATATCTAAACCTCTATCACAGTCCTTAGCACTAAACCAAACACTCCTTAATATGAACAAAAATGCATACTATTCTTTGAAATCTGATGAATCAAGACAGAATATGAAATGATTTTCATAAACAATCACTAAACTTAGTCTTAAAACAATCTTTGACCCAGAAATTAACCTCAACTGATTTGACTCTCAAATTTAACCCGAGTTGACTTTTATTGACTTTTATCAAAACTTGGAATTAAGAACAAGTAAGAGCAGACATCAACTCACATAAGCTTGGTTGAGCTTATGTAAGCTTAAAGTTGAGATAGAAAAGCTTTTGCATTAATAGAAACCAAATATAAAAACTGGATTGACAGAAAATTAAATTGAAAGTGTAAATTGCATTAAGTAAAACTGAAATTACAATTCAAAGCAGAGATTAAAAACTAATTAACTATTAAAATTTGACAGGAAATTAAATGGCAACACTTTTCTAAAGACATGAAAAATGGACGAATAACAATGTGAGCTTAGAGGTCTTTAAATAGCCTGAGCTTGAGCCTTGGGATCCCATTCAGAAGAGCCTAGAAGGCTATCCACAGCCACTCATTCATTGTCTTGTCATAGCACCAATCAAAATGCTCCATTTGTCTTTGATGAGGTGTCGTACCCAATGGAAGAGCTTCATTTGTCCACGTATGCATCTTATCTGCTTTGTCAGAGGTTCTGGAAGGATGGATAGATTCTAAGTACGAGGTGGTGCGTTTGGGATTGGGTAAATTGGTGGTGAACGGGTGTGTTTGGTTGGGGAAGAAGGGCAGGGGAGGATTAAGGGCGCGTTTGGTTTATTTTAATATATCTCAAATGGGTTGAGCGGGTCGTGGTTTTGACCTGGGTTAATACTCGGGTATAAGGGTGTGTTTCGGGTTGGGGATTGATAAAGTGGGTGGCCGGGTTTTTGTTTGTTATTGGACCGGGTATAGGTAGTTTAAGATTGGGCCAAGAGTTTTAGTGTGGTAATTGGACTTGGACTTAGTAATAGATTAATGGTAACCATAGGGACCAAAGTTGTGTATCCGGATTTCCAAGGGACCAAACATGTAAATTCTGAAATTATCTTCAAGGACTGAGTTTGACAATCTTCAAATAGACCAAGGGCTAATTTGCAAATTTCTGAATCTTCAAGGATCATTTCTGTCAAATGCTGAAAGTTCAAGGACTATTTCTGACATTTCTTCAAACTTTGATCAAATCTTCACAAATCATCCTCAGAGATTAGAAATCTTCATAAATGCATAATTCTGACCATCCGGCTCAGCTTAAGCTCTCTTAATCTCTCGTGCTCGGATTTACGTCCGATTTGGTTCCTTTTTGCGTGTTTTTACATATCCGTACCTGCACAAGCACAAACTCAAGAAAACCACAAATATTAGCAATAAGCGGCTCTTTCTTGGTTATTTTGGGTCTATTTTGATAACAAAAAGGTATGTGTTTTAGCACATACCAAAATACCCAGACGAAACTATTGCCGTGTCCTCACGCAATGCAATCAACTCACGCTTCTAAAACCAAGGATTTCAATCTCTTTCTACTAAACCATTGATATGTCCAAACCATCAAGTTATCTCACACAAGCTAGCCACTTGTGAATGACTAACCGTAAGAAACTTCAAACAGTTCAGACAAACCAATTAGAGAAGAAGTAGTCAATGTTCCTCAAAAGAGATTAAGAAAGCCTTAATTCTAAAAACGCCCCGTTTATCTTTCAATTCTCATGTATAGATATTACGATTAAGCACATTCCGGTTATGAATGACGGTTTGTTGAACTTTCATGTCGATCAATAACTCCAACATTTTTCAAACGACACATTAGGATCACGGAGTAGAAAACACAACACAGCGTGAAGTGACCATACGGATAGAATACATCGTCCCTGATTTTTCACAAGTCCCAAACTAAGCGTAAAACCGAAATCATTGTTACATATGACTCTAGATGCTAACACTACCAATGGAAGTTACTTGTGTAATTACCTTTTGTTCCCATTTTCCTATTTTCCTCTAGATTTTTTTATTTTTTGTGAGAAATGAATTTCTTCAAATTCTCGTTTCGATAACTTTTATTCCGATAAAGATACAAAGCTAAGTCGATAATTAGTTATCCGCCTTCCCTCAAGAACCATTGTCCCAAAAATGAGGTCCACATCAAGGAATTTTTATTCACTTATACTTTATTTTTCATTTTCATTTTTCAACTTCTTTTTTTTTTTTTTTTTTTTTTTTTTTTTTTTTTTACATGAGCTTTTACTTTTACTTATATGAGCTGTGAACCACGGAGCTTCACGGGGTAATTCCAAGACTATAGGCTTCATGAAATGAGGATCCCGCTGGCTAGGCTAAGACCTCACTCAATCTGGCTAAAGATCCAAGGGTCCGATCTCGACACCGCAGCTCACAACTTTACTTATTACATTTCACATATCACTTATTACTTATTACTTATTACGGATCCTTGATGTGTACCCAATTTTTAAAACAAAGATTCTTTAAAGAAGATAAAGAACTAACTATCGCCAAAAACTCGACATCTCTAATTATTTATTTGACAGATATGGGGTGAAACAATTTTGTGGAACAAAAAGCCATAAGTACCTTCGATGGGCTCTAAAGAGAACCAACTACTCCACGCTTAGCATCTAAACTCATAAGTAACTCTATCATTTCTCGATCTCTGCAAATTTAAAATCCCAAATAATGAGATCCGCAGATGCTTAGCCGATAATTTTAGATTATCTATGGTTAAGGGAACAAGCTAGGGCTCAACACGCCCGGTCAAGTCAGAATTCTATTCCTACTCTTACCAGCGGAAAGTCAATCAAGGTGTCAAAACATATATTAACTTAGCAAATGCTTCGTCTAATGAAATAAAGTTATGCATATTTAAAGTCACTCAGGGAAACTTGAAAAATCTTGGCCTTGTGAGCTAGAATTCGCATTTTATAGCTTCTTATCTAAGAGACTAGCAAACTTTTCAATCAAAAAGACTTAACAAAAGCTTACAAACAATTTTAATTTTTTCACATTTTTGCACAATTTTTCATTTTCTAAGGAAAAACGGGTTACGAGAGAAACACAACAGAAATAAGCAAGTGCGGTCAAATCAAATCGAAGATTACCCTACCCCAGACTAGAACAAAACATTGTCCTCAATGTTTAAAGCAAGGGTATCACGAAAATCTAAAAGCCGTTTATTAAGTATGCTCAAAGATAAACGTTAATCGATAAGATTAGGATATCGGATTTCCATCAGCATCGATCATGAAACTCGAGTAGAGAAAATGACAAACTTCGAGCACGAGAGTCTTCATATCGGGAACATCCTAAACACAACATCACAAACAACCAAACACGAGAAATCGAAGAGGCAGACCCCTTCGCGTCACTTATTAGAAAATAGAAAGAAGATAGATGAATAAGCATGGGGTGCCTCCCACGAAGCGCTACTGTTTTTCTTAAACGAGTCGCTAGCTTGACTCGTCCACGAATTCATTTGTCCTTGGGGAAGAAAATGGTAGAAATACCGGGTCAAAACGGTGTCCTCATTCCCGAAAGAATGAGACTGGGTGGGTTGGGTGGAGAAGAAAATGGGTGGATAAGGCATATCATGTAAGAAGGATCTATCATCCGGTGGTTTTTGGGGACGAAAGGATGACGGATCAACATGAGAAAACTCCAAGAAAGACGGGAGCTCATGGGAACGGATAAGACGTTTAGGCTCACAAATGAAGGCATCCAAGAAAGGATCCTTATATCCAGAAATGATTTTAACAAAAGGCTCATCAATGTATATCCCGGGTTTAAAGATTTTGTCTTCACATGCGGGCTCAACGGGATATGTGAGGGTCGACTCAACAGAGGGAGGAGAATCATCATTAAGCAAGCTTTCAAGGAAAAGGACATCTTGATTAGAGTCGCACCCGTCACTCTCAATACCCGGCGGTATTGGATCATCAAGAAATAAGTCGATTTCTTCCATATCAGAATCATAAGGCGGATAATCAAGAATATCGTCTTCAACCACTTTAGTCAATTCATCAATCTCCATAATATCTTTAGTGTCGGATTCATCACTTTCTTCATCTTGCATAACATCACAGGACGGGAGAGAAAGGTCGGAACACAGAGATGGGACAAGTGGTGTGCTCTGAGAGCTAGCAATATCCACCACTTCCGTTATGGTCTCTGAATCGGACTCAAAATCTTGGTCGAAAAGAGGATTAACTTCGCAAAAGGTGTAGTCATTCTTGAACTTGAAAACCGGATTTGAGAAAATCCCGAAGTAACCTCGGAGATGTCAAGAGAATCACATAAAAGCGAATCACAATCACTGTGGATACATCCTCGGAATCGGAAAACATCTCATCATGATCATTTGAAATATCAAGAGAAAGCTCATCACAGATATCATCTACAACCTCGGACTCTCTTGGGATTGGGATAAGGCTCTCAACACAAGAAGATTCCGTTTCCGGAATAGTACTAAGAGGTTCGTCCCCCATTATGAGAGAGTCAACGGGTTCAACAATGTTTGAAGAAATAGAATCATCGACCTCTTCCAAAATGACGTCACTTCTCTCAACCGGCGTGAGTGAAGGGGAAGGGTCGGAAATGAAAGGCTCAGAAACGGGAGTGGGTTCAACCGACAAACTTTCATAATATTCTTTCATTTGGATGGAATCCTCATCATCATCATCGATGTAAGTCTCGAGCCATCGGGCACGTCTTTTAAGTGCTTGCTCCTCAATTCGTATTTCTTCAATACACTTTTCAATCCGATTTTGCTCGTTCTTCTTCTCGAGTAATTCTATCATAGATCTTTCGTTTTGAGATGCTCGATCTTCGGCATGTTCATTAACAAATTCTTCGAGTATTTTAAGACATCTTTGAATTTCTGGAGAAATTATCGGAGGTTGTGGTTGAATTTCTTGGTATTGTGGAGGCGGGTCATAAGAATAGTCATAAGGAACTTGCTCGTAAACAATTGGATTCTGCATTTGACAATCGGAATTAAAGTGCGGACGTCCACAATACTCACAATGATATGATTGTTGTGACTGGTTTGGTGAAGTATATGGATAAGGTTCATAACCAAAGGTCTGATTGTTATATTGAGTTTGACATTGAAAACCTTGGTGAGGACCTCCACAGTACTCACACGAGTATGACTCCGTCTCATGGTATGGGGATTGGTTAAGGAAATCGGTCGTATCATTGTAGGGATGTTGGTCGTAGACAAACTCGTTTCCTGTATTCACAATGCTACAACCGGGACAATTCCCACCATTTTGAGGTCCCCCACACCATTGACAACCATAATGGTAAGACGAAGACATCGAGAAGAATTATACGAATAAGAAGGTAAAGAGATAAAGAATTGACGGTTTAGAGGGTAAAGAAGAATATTTTTGGGTTTTTAGAAAACATATTTTGAAAAGGAAAATCTTTTTGGGTTTTTGAAAAAGATATATTTACAAAAATGACGGTAACTTCACTCGGGGAAGGATCTTCAAATGCACGCGATTCGAGACGGAATACGAAAACTCGCTACAAGCCCTCCCCGGCAGCGGCGCCAAAAATTGGTTCGTTGTGACGAAACGCGTCAAGCTTACTCACACAAGCTAGCCACTTGTGAATGACTAACCGTAAGAAACTTAAAACGGCTCGGACACTGATCAATAATAGATGAGAAGTTGAAGTATATGGGTAACTCAAACGTGTTAGGTTTGAGCACCGAGATCGTTCCGAACGAGGGTTGAATGGAATTTCCAACTCACGTCTCAATAATCGGGATTCGAATGAGAAAAGGGGGTAAAATGATATTATCTAAACTACGGGATAAGGAAAGCATAATGAACTAAAATCTATGGGAAATCCTAAGAACTAAGACAAACTACGCAAATCTACACTAAAACGCAAAACGGGATTAAACGAAACGCGAATAAAAAGCAATAACGTCTATTCTAAGTCCTAAAAATAACCTAAAATTACTTTTATTCTAAAAATGATATTAGAAAACTAATTATGAATTAAAATTAATTTTTAGGAATTTTCTTGAATTTATTCTAATTAAAAACTAATTTTTAACTTTAAAAATAAGACTAAATAACTAGAAATTATAAAAACAAAGGGGAAGATTATGAAACTAATTTCTAAAAATCTAAAATAACATAAGAGACTTTTCAAAACTAAATTTTTATTTTTCAGATTAATTTCCTATTTTATACTAATTTAAAACTATTTTAAACTAATTTAAATTGTGAAAAATACCAAATAAAAGGGGAAAAATAAGGAAAAATATTTTTTATGCTTTTTATATTTTTCTTAAACTGGGAAAATTGAAAAATTATTTTTTGGAACTTTTTCTCAATTATTTGTAATAAAAGCTATTTTAAAATGATTAAAAACTGTTTTTATTTAAGAAAAAATAGTAAACAGTGTCTAAAAATTATGAAAAATTCAGGAAAATTCTAAAATAATAATCTAAAGCTGAGAAAAATATAAAAACTTGGGCTTATGTGAGGGAATTTAGGGCTGCAGTGTAAACTGAAATGAAATAAGCTCTAGAAAATAAGCTAATAAGCACTACAATGCTCCAACTAATCACAGAAGCTAAAATATCCTATAACTACCCTAAGGCAACTTATTAAAACTACTCCTAATACCTAATAAGCAATTTACCAAGGATTTAGACTAGCTGCTCAATAAGCAAAAGCTGGCGGTCCTATGTTTAAGCCACTGCACGGCTTATTCAATAAGCTAGAGAGCAAACCAAAAGTGGATATCTCAAGACAACCAACCAAAGATCATTTATCCAAAATTACAGCTTATATGGACTAGTAATGAAGAAGCTAGAGCTCAAAAAAAAAGTGGCTAGGACAGTAAGCTAACTGATGTGCAGAACAGTGGCTGACCCCCACTGTTTGAGCTTATTCAAGGGCTTATCAGGGGGGCTAAAAGGCAAAACAGATATGTGGTCTTAAAGACCACCTAGCAGACTACAAATAGACCAAAAATGAGACCATGAAAAGCTGAAGTGAACACTGCACAGAGGCTGCAAGTTCTGCACAAACTGTATTTTTGACACAGTTGACTTATAAAAACAGATTATGATGTTTGACTTTGATGAGATTAGAGATCAAATTTAGAACTGATGATGATATAAAATGATGAAATGGAAACAATGCAAGCTAGTTTATCAAATCTAACACCTATATGCCAGATTTGAGTGACTGGTTTCAACAGGTATTAGCTTAAGAATAGTTAAGGTGAAACTTTGACTAAAAATGAAGATTATGCAAAACTAGGACAGATAAGAGTAAAGGGAACTAAAGCAAGCCTGAACCAACTGAGCTACTCTTATATCTAAACCTCTATCACAGTCCTTAGCACTAAACCAAACACCCCTTAATATGAACAAAAATGCATACTATTCTTTGAAATCTGATGAATCAAGACAGAATATGAATTGATTTTCATAAACAATCACTAAACTTAGTCTTAAAACAATCTTTGACCCAGAAATTAACCTCAACTGATTTGACTCTCAAATTTAACCCGAGTTGACTTTTATTGACTTTTATCAAAACATGGAATTAAGAACAAGTAAGAGCAGACATCAACTCACGTAAGCTTGGTTGAGCTTATGTAAGCTTAAAGTTGAGATAGAAAAGCTTTTGCATTAATAGAAACCAAATATAAAAACTGGATTGACAGAAAATTAAATTGAAAGTGTAAATTGCATTAAGTAAAACTGAAATTACAATTCAAAGCAGAGATTAAAAACTAATTAACTATTAAAATTTGACAGGAAATTAAATGGCAACACTTTTCTAAAGACATGAAAAATGGACGAATAACAATGTGAGCTTAGAGGTCTTTAAATAGCCTGAGCTTGAGCCTTGGGATCCCATTCAGAAGAGCCTAGAAGGCTATCCACGACCACTCATTCATTGTCTTGTCATAGCACCAATCAAAATGCTCCATTTGTCTTTGATGAGGTGTCGTACCCAATGGAAGAGCTTCATTTGTCCACGTATGCATCTTATCTGCTTTGTCAGAGGTTCTGGAAGGATGGATAGATTCTAAGTACGAGGTGGTGCGTTTGGGATTGGGTAAATTGGTGGTGAACGGGTGTGTTTGGTTGGGGAAGAAGGGCAGGGGAGGATTAAGGGCGCGTTTGGTTTATTTTAATATATCTCAAATGGGTTGAGCGGGTCGTGGATTTGACCTGGGTTCATACTCGGGTATAAGGGTGTGTTTCGGGTTGGGGATTGATAAAGTGGGTGACCGGGTTTTTGTTTGTTATTGGACCGGGTATAGGTAGTTTAAGATTGGGCCAAGAGTTTTAGTGTGGTAATTGGACTTGGACTTAGTAATAGATTAATGGTAACCATAGGGACCAAAGTTGTGTATCCGGATTTCCAAGGGACCAAACATGTAATTTCTGAAATTATCTTCAAGGACTGAGTTTGACAATCTTCAAATAGACCAAGGGCTAATTTGCAAATTTCTGAATCTTCAAGGATCATTTCTGTCAAATGCTGAAAGTTCAAGGACTATTTCTGACATTTCTTCAAACTTTGATCAAATCTTCACAAATCATCCTCAGAGATTAGAAATCTTCATAAATGCATAATTCTGACCATCCGGCTCAGCTTAAGCTCTTTTAATCTCTCGTGCTCGGATTTACGTCTGATTTGGTTCCTTTTTGCGTGTTTTTACATATCCGTACCTGCACAAGCACAAACTCAAGAAAACCACAAATATTAGCAATAAACGGCTCTTTCTTGGTTATTTTGGGTCTATTTTGATAACAAAAAGGTATGTGTTTTAGCACATACCAATTAGACACATAGAAAGCTAAAGGAAGTTTGCCTATTAACCGGTCAGGTATGTCTAAGACATGGAAACGGTGGGTGAGTGATTGGCTCTGAACCGTCAAGTTTTATCACACAAGCTAACCAATTGTGAATGGTCAACCGTAATAAACTTCAAATAGCTTAGAAACAATACAATTTAGATCTGGAGAGTTTAGTGTTTCCCCGGGTCGTTAAGTCCCAACGAGGTGTGAACACTGTAGTAAGACGAATCTGTGATCGGGTGATATTGAATGGAAAAAGGTTTGATTTGGAATATTTATACCGAAAAAAAAGTTTGTAAATTACAGGGGCTTAAATGCAAATTAAAGAAAATTAAAAAGATAAATTATATTAAATAAACGCTATCACTATTTTTAAAATGATGTTTTTCTTGATTTATAAAACAAAATAACTTAAATAAACTATTTTAACTAAAAGGTAAACTTAAATTATCTAAAAAGCGTGACCTAAAATGAAAGCGTCGTTATATGTAAAAATTACGAGCGCATAAGATAAAACGTAAAATTTGTAAAATAAAAGTCCTACGAGTGTAAAAACAATTTTCTTACTTACTATATGACAAAAGAAAATTTTAGAAAAAAGATTTATATTTTTTTGACTTTTATATTTTTTATTATGAATTAAATATTATTTTAAACTAATTAAATGATTAAAAATACTAAAACTATTAAGAAAATTCTGAAACTTTTTTATAAAATACTTAATAACAATACAAGGCTATGAAAAATGCAAAAACGGAAAAAGCAGTACTGGATAAGCTGGTAATAAGCCAACTGCCTAAATAAGCTAATAAGGCAAAAATGGTTTAAGTAAATAGATAATGCAATCCATGACAAGAAAGACCCAAGGGCGCAGGCTATCCAGGTACAACACTATCACTTTCGTAAAGGTGGGAGGTCTCAGGTTCGAGCCTGCCTCCCAACCTTTTTGTTTTTATTTTTCTTTTTGGACTTTTCTTTTACAAACTAATTAAGCATACTAAAATAAGCAAATTTTAAAACTAAAACTTTTTATGAAATCCACTAATAAGCTTAGTTTGAGCTTATTATTTCTTAACACTGGTAAAAAATTGGAATGAGCACTAGGATTTAGCCAAGTGGCTATTTAAGCTAATAAATAAGCAAATGAACTGAAAATAAGCTAAGTAAATGATGATAAGCTAAAGTGACAATTGAAAAAGCAAATTAACTTATAAATAAGCACTAAACAAACCAAAATAAGCATAAGCTTAACTGTTAAACAGGACACTGTTTGGGTTTCTAAACACTTTCTAGCTTAATTTTAAGCACTTAAATGAGCTAAGAAATGAAAAGGATCACTGGAACTATTAAGTATACCAGCTAAGCTTTTCAAAAAGCTAAATTACACAAGCTATACTTGTCTAATGAGCTCTGAATGAGCTTGTGAAATAGGGTAGCAAATCTGTGCACAGGGCACTTTTCAGAAAAGGGGTTCAAAAGAAGCTAAATAATAAGCACTTTATAAGCTGATGAGAAGTGAACTAATATTTTTCTAATTAATTTAAGCAGCTAAACTTTAATATTCCAAAAGCTTAAATCCTAAATCCTAATGGTAAGTGCACAAGAAAATCACCAAGTTTATTCAAAAACTGCAATTATGAAAATTTGACTTTTTGAATTATACTAAGAGTTTGACTTTTATGAGATTTGAATGATCCTAGATGATCTAATTTGATGTATTAAGCTACTATAAGACTGATTTAGGCTATATAAACAACTTTCAAACCAGTTTGCATGATTATGCAATCTAGAAATCAAATAGATAATAGACAAGGTATGATCAAAAGCTATTTTGACTTTCAATGAAGTAAGCATTGGTTTTAATGTTGTACTGAGCTACTATGAACTTAAGTGATGTATGTAAACTAAGGTTAGCAACAATGACACCTTATATCACAGTGTTCATAACTAAAACAAACACTCCTTATGCAACAGTTATACTAGCTTTTCAAAGGAATTTACTTACTGAAATCTTAACACTAATGCCAAACTTAATTTTATGATTATAACAGATAATAGAAGCATAGGAGACCAATAATAACAGTAAGAAATATAGAAAGGACAAATATACTATTTGAACTTGTAAATTTAAGATTTTAAGCAACAACAATTTCTAATGAAAGAGCAAACTATTTTAAACACTAATTTCACTTAAGCATGCCACAGAAACATAAAAATACAAGGATAAGAGCATAAGCTAATGTCTACAGTTAAATACAAATATTGAGTAAAAGCTTACAAACTTGCTATTTGGCTGAAAATCAAGAACTGAGAACAAAAGACCACTCCTATAGGCTTACCACTAAGCCTCTAAACCAAGGGCATACCATATATCACCCTGCTTCAACCTCTGGCATCTTCTCCAATGATTTATTATTTTCTAACTAATTTTTTAGTATTTTTCTTGTATTTTTGAATTTCAACTCTAAACTGGATTTTAAGATTTCTAAAAGCTTTGTCAAGAGCTTATATGAGCTTAAGAATTCTTAACTACAACTGATAACAACATTCAAATACTTTGAGAATTTTGACATAAAAATTGCATAAACAGAATTAGTGAATAAAAACTGAAATTGAAACTGGAAATAGGTTTATATTACACTGAAATATGATTACAAAGTCTTTGAAAGCTTAAACTTGCACTGGAATTTAAAAATTAACTATTTCGACACTACCTAAACTAAAATTACACTACTTAGTTTCTCCATACTGCATCTTTCTCTTATTTATTGACTTCTTAGAGTTCCTTGTCGACCTCTGAGACTTTCCCACCTCACTTGAGCCATTGGATCTTCATATTTCATCATATTCGTCCATTTGGAGTTTTGGCGCCAAAAGTCATGAGCATGTTTTTTTGCATTTAATGATTTTTGGTGGATGTGAAGGTGGAGGGGAGTTGTTAACCAGCTGGGGGGATAAGGTGGAAAGGTGGTAAGTGGTGGTGAGGTGGTGAGACCACTGGTTTTGGGATAACAGGTGTGGGAGAGATAGATGAACAGTCTTTGGCGGTTTTCATTTTTAAACTTTTGGGTTTGGGCTTATATTGGGCTTGGGTTAACTGGTTTTGGATTTGGGTTAATATAGGGTACGGTTTGGTATAGATTAAACACAAGGACCTTTTATGTAATATGGCCAAACTTGAGGACTGAACCTGTAACATTTCCAAAGCTCATACAAGGGTTAAACTTGCCAAGTTTCATTTACCAAAGGACCATAAATGCTAATTTCCAATTTTTATACGTCTAAGGGTAATTTATGTCATTTTGAAACTTGAGGGACCAAACATGTAATTTCTCCAAAGTTCACCATAAGGACCAATTATGCCACATTTTAATAGTACAAGGGTGTAGTTTAAATGATTTCCATTTTAAACACCAGGGTGATTTTGACACTTTTGTAAAGTTGGGGGACCAAAGATGTAAATTGTGATTTTTAAACTTCAAAGGACAATTTCTTACAACTTGTGAATCCTAAGGACCTTTTATGACTTTATATAAGTTTTGGAATGACCAGGGACTAGTTTTGACAACTTTTGAAACTTGGGGACTAAAAGCGCCAATTATGCAAACTTGATACGTTTTCATCGATTTTGGTATTTTTGCATTTAAAACACATAAAACACTTGTTTGTGATATTTTCATCATTTTGATGCATTTTTGAGTGTTTTCAGATGTTTTTGCAGTCTAGATGGTACAAAAATGATGAGTATTTAGACACTCATCAATCCCCTACACTAAGATATTGCTAGTGCCTAGCAATGTTTTGAGAAAAATTAATGGATTTCATCTCTTTACCAAAAGCCATTACTTCTGGAGTAGCCAATTGTTTTAGTTCAAGTAAGAACTTTAGTACAATGATAACCAAATGATTTTGAGCAAATCATAAGCTTTCAACGGATTTGATTTGTCTTTACCGAAGCCGTTTGCTTACGGACTAGCCAACTCTTAGATAAGTTATCAATATTATCTTTGGTGGTGATTACCAATTATGGTTTTTCAAGCTGCCTTTACCACAAGCCATAAACTTGCGGGCTAGCCAACTTTTCACTAATTAAAGATATGGTGAGCTGAACACCATACAATTTTGGGCAAATTGCAAGCCGTCAATGGATTTGAAATATCTTTACCAAGAGCCGTTTGCTCCTGGATTAGCCAATCCTTATGTGGGTTAGACATGGTGGACTGATTACCATTTGTTGTGTTTAGTACATAGTACTTACACTAAAAAAATTTAAAATTTGGCCATTTTGGGGGAAAAAGGGACTAAAAGGGTACATTTACGATCAAATTCGCGAATTTCCCCACACTTAGAAATGAATATTGTCCTCAATATTCAAAGTACCGGCTGTTATGCCGAAACTTAGAACGTAAAAAGATAACATTACTAGCTAAGTGTAGAAACACAACAATTATTCAATTTTTTTTTTTTTTTTATACAATGGGCAACTCCCCCACACTAAGGTGGTATACACGGGTGAAAACCCATGTTTAACTACTGTTTTTGATTACCGAGTCGCTAGCTTGACTCGACCCCGAATTAATTTGTTCATGGGGAAGTAAGTGGAAGAGACAATCTCCATCGGACTTTCATTCAAGATGTTTGTATAAACGTTGAAGTACGTGAAAGTTCCACACCGATGAGGTATACATAGAACCGGCTCAAAAATGATAAATCAAAATGCCGGGATCAAAAATAGTGTCCTCATTCCCGAAGGAGTGAAGAACAGGAGAAACCACGGGATAGGTGAAAAAGAGAAAGAAAATCATGATAAAAATCTTGACTAACTCATCATCATCAGAAGGAGAATTCATAATAGCATGAATTTCATCATTTAAGCTCAATTGGTCTAGACATATCCCTGGTGTGTCTAGATCAAAGTAGAAATTATCATACTCCGGCGGAGATATGATATGAGTGAGTTCACATGAGGACTCCTCAAAGGCGAATGATTCATATTCGGGATTGATTTGAGTGAGTTCACTGGGGAACTCCTCAAAAGTGAATGATTCATAATCGGGGAGAGAATTATGAGAATGAGAAGTGGTAATACCACTAAACTTCTCTCCCATATGATCAAAATGGAACGTTTGCAATTCGGGAATAGAATCATTGAACAAAAGTTCACTATCCTCAAAGGGGATAGGATATGAAGTAGGCTTTTCATTAAAAGCATCGATTCTAGAAATGAGAAGATTAACATTCAATAATGTAAGACGAAGAGCTTCGTCTTGGATTATTTCTTCATCATTCTCTTCTCCTAAGCTGACAGGCTCAGAAGGTAATTCCCCACATAACTTATGTCTCCACAAGATAAAGAATAGTTCTCATCAGAATCAGAGAACATCTCAATATGATCATTTTGGAAGACAAGAGGAGGAGGGATATCACACACATGATCAAGAATTCCCTGTGATTCTCTTGGGATTTGGACAAGGTTCTCAACACTAGACTTTATGAATTTGTCGATTCCTTTTAGGAACAGTGTCAAGAAGCTCATCCCCATGTTCGAGAGTGAATGGGAATATCGGGTGTGATAACAACAGACTGAGGGAGTTGAGAAGGATTAGCATACATATGTTTTATACTTTCCATTTGTTCTTCTGCTAGTAATTCCATCATAGTCTTTTCTCCCTGATTTTTCATGGACGGAATCTCAACTGATGAACTTGATGAATCTTTATAAAATTGTAGAATATCAAGGATATCTTCATCATCATCGTCATCAGGAATGAAACGGAATCGAGAGCTAGATTTGGCTGCTTTTTCTTTTGCAATTGATTCCCTAATAGATTTTTCAAAGGCAATTTGGGAATTTAATTTAGCAGCCCGCTCTTCAGCTAACAAAACTTCCATGGATTTTTGATTTGGATTATCTTGGGAGTGTTTACATTCCTTCAAATCTTTCACTAAATCCAAAAGATCAAGGAGAAGATTTTGAGGAAGTGGGTCAGGCTGAGGTGGTGCCTGATTCATTTGGTACTGTAGAGGTTGGTCATGATACAAAGAGTCATAATTGTTACAAGGAAATGGATTCCTTGTTTGACAATCAGAGCTAGAGTGAGGACCTCCACAATACTCACAACAGTAAAACTGATGTGGCTGTGAGTCATATGTGTTGTAGTCATAATTGTTATCAGGAACCTGCTCATAGACAAGCGTGTTTCCGATTGACAATCAGAACTGTAGTGTGAACCACCACAGTACTCACAACAGTAAAACTGCTGAGTCTCACAGTGTGGTAGCTGATGGAATAAATCAGTTGTGTTATGGTAGGAATAGGGATCCTGGTTATAGACAGACCCGTTTCCTGACTCCACCATGCTATAGGTCTTGAATGTGCTACCATCATTATCATAGAACCTTTCATAACCACACCAATAGATATGACCCCCAATATTTGCTTGACTTGATTTTTTGATTCTGATTGTGTGAGGAAGCAAGCATTGATGATCTAACACCCTCCATTGTTGTGAGGATAAGGTGAAAATTAAGACAGTGCATGGATGTTGAGGATTGAAGGGGTATGAAATTTTAAGGAATGTTGGATCAAGATTGTCGAGATGAATCCCAAAAGCCAAAAAACGTTTTTCATGCTCCTGTGATTGGTTCACATACGGGACAAATGTGCTGACTGATCGTTGGATGGATGGGTGATTCTTAGGAAAGAGACCAATAATAAGAAGTGTAGTAATGGTGGGTAACTCAAACGTGTTAGGTTTGAGCACCGAGATCGTTCCGAACGAGGGTTGAATGGAATTTCCAACTCACGTCGCGATTATCGGGATTTCAATGTGTTAAAAAGGATTTTTGGGATTTCTACACTACGGGGCAAGCAATAATAATAAAAGGCATATAAATCTACTAATCCCAAGGTGCAAACAAGTAATCTCAACTAAGTACGTAAATAGAACTAAAGACGCAAATTAGTTTATGCCAAAAAAGGTATTCTAAAATGCAAATTAATCTATTTTAACCCCTAAAAGTGATATAATATTTTTCTACAACTAAAAATGTGATCTAAAAATTATCTAAAATTTAAAACTATTTTTTTTTGGTTTTGGAGTTTTGATAAAACGGAATATATTTTTTTTTGACTTTTTAATTTTTTTTAATTAAAGTTTAAACTAAAGTTTAAATGGCAAACTACAACTAGTGACGATTAATATTAAGCTACAATATGACAATAAAAGACTTAACAAACATAAGACGAATAATTAAACATAACGTTAAACTAAGATTCTAAGCTAAAAATGATAAAAAGTTAAGAGAATAAAACCCGGTGATTAAACGAGAGGAATAAAACCACCCGATCTTATAAGCACAAATTAATACAAAAGTTTACAACTTTATTAATCTTATCCACTAATTAGTAAGTAAAGTTTAAAACTTTATTCACCAACAAGATTAAAAATTACTAAAGCTTCAAACTTTATGTATTAAAAATGCTTAAAGACCCGTAAGCTCCACGCCTTATGAGGTAGGATCGGATTACACAAACAAAATCAAAACTTTAAGGGTTAGCACAATTATATAAATATAAACTTTTTATAATAAAAAGCTAAAATAAAAGATAAACTAATCTTAATAAATCAAATCTTAACCACCAAACTCTCTCAAGGAGATATGTTTTCACAAAAACTAATTTGGTTATTAAGGTTAAGATTTAAAATATAAGATTTTTTTTTTAATAAAGGAAAGGAAATAAATCAAGGAAAAATATTAAATGAACTCCGAAAATTACAAATATTTTTTAGAAACGTAAGAAAAGTGATAGAAGCTCACAGAAAATTTTTTAGAATTTTCGGAATTAAATAAGTATTTTATTTTTTGATTTTTATGTTTAAAATAGCAAATAAATCAAAATAAATAGTAAACTAGTTTAAAAAAATATGAAAAATTCACACTATCTTAAGAAAACTATAAGAAGCTACCAGAAATTTAAAAAATATTTTTTTGACATTTTTTACTATTTTTTAAAAATAAATTTCGAAACAGATTTTTTTGAGAAAAAGGACAGAAACAGTTTTTGATTTTTTAAAAATACTAAAACAGCTCAGAAAATTACGAAAATTTTATGACGAAAATAAAATATATTTTTAGATTTTTTGTAAAAAAAACAAGATTTTTAGAGACTTTTTACTATTTTTAAGCTAAATAAAACAATAAAAACGTGAGCTTTAATAAAAATAAACAATAAAAAAAACTAAACTTTTATAAAAATATAAATATGATATGTTGAGCGTGTGCACGGAGCGTATAAAATACACTCACACAATCTTACTATAACTCAACTTTTCATGGCATATTTTTATAAAAAGTTTTATAAAAATAAAATGAAAATAAAAAGGATTAAGAGATGAGAAGAATATATAGATGCAAGAAATAAATAAAACTTTTATAAAACTAAAGAGCATAAAAATAAAATACAAGAGTTTGGGTACAAAATACAAATAAAGATATAAAATGAGGTGAGGAGGTGGGTTTTTATAGACCCACAAATTACACTTTGGCCCCTAATAATTTTTCATAAAGACCCTTAAACTATTAGAACTTGGTACAAAAATCCCCTAATAAAACTTGGTCCCCAAGTTTAATTTAACAAAAGCTAGTAGCAGATTTTTGGTTGCAATTCGTGACCTTGGGCTCGTGGTTATGCAGCTGGGCTTGGATCATCGATTTGGACTTCAGTTGGGCTTGGTTGGGCCTCGTGGCTTTGGAGATGCAGCAGCTGGGTTTAGTTGGACATGGAGAGCAATGTAAAAAAGTAATTCCTTCAATTTTGCCAAGAGTGGGAATTGAACCCAAGACCTCTTGTTTGATATACATGTCCCACCCACTAGACCAAGAGTCTTTTTGTGTTAATTATTGCATTTAGTTTCCTTTTAAGCTCATTTTCTTGCTGATCCATTTTCTTTCTTTTCTTTCTTCTATTTTTCTTTTTCTTCTTAATTAATTAATTCTTCGTTGGGTCTTTAAATTTTTCTTCTTTTGCCTCGATGCTTCAAATAAAATTATCATTAGACCCGTAACTTCGTGCTCCTTCCATTCTCGTGCTCGTTTTCTTCAGTTTTGTCTTTTCTTTGTTCATTTTGCAATATCCGTTACCTGCACATGCATAAACACAAAAACACAAATATTTATGGCTTTAGGGGTTAGTTTTTGGTCTTTTTGGTCTGGTTTTGATCAAGAAAAGGTATATGTTTTCACATATACCAATGGGTTCCAAACAAACGCCATGGTATGACGGACAATTGGTCCATACGTAAAACCCCATACTCCATGGGACCAACCAAGTGGTTTCAGGTCAGAAAAACTTATGTTTGAAGATAGAGGGTTCAAGTAAAAATTTTGATCTACCACACCCACGTAACCTTTAAACCTTTGCTTGTAAAGAAAAAGGTAGGAAACTGGTGGAGTCATGCGAACACCATAACGAACAGTGAAATGCATGTTGTCTATGCAAGACTTCCAAGCCTTGCACACACTTCGGCATTGAGCTACACACTTGACAGAAAGCCTATTAACTATATCCATTTGAACTTCAATTGGAATGTTGTGGACATTTTGAAATTTTTTGGTACATTGAAAATAAAAGTTATAGAAGGTTTAGAAACTCTAAGTGTTTGTTTAAAGTAGTATGGACAGGAAGAGTATAAATAATTTGAGCATTGATATCCAGGAACCAACCCATAAGATATGAATTTAAGACAACTAGTACTTGTATTAAATGCTCTAATAGTTAACTTGGAGCTTAAAGAGTTGACTTGTGCTTAATATGACCAAAAAGTTAATGAACAAGTACAAGGGCAGGTTCATATACACTTGAAATTGTATGTTTCATAATTTATTTTATTTGGGCAACTTAGAAACTGTTTTAATGTTATTTAGGCAATAACTAGTTTGTTTCTAACTACTAGTCATAAAAAATTTGTTCTATTTTAAATGTTAATTGATATATGGATCCCACAACAGTATATTGCCAAACATTTATCAATTAAGAACTTAAAAGAAATGGTACCTTTAAACATGCCCGCATCTCCAAATACCAAGGACGCCACTCAGGATCATGCTTATCGCCACTGTCATAAACTGTTACGACCCCTATCCTAATATGAAATCGAGCTAGAAACCAAAGTTTTTCCTTTTCATTGATAGGCATATAAACCTGCAACGAAAATATATAGGCCGGGTTAACAAAATACATATCAATATATGTATAAAGGAATGAACACAAGTATTACATGTTCAACATCAGCCCATGGGATTTTGTACTTTTCCCCGTTAACATACCAAATGGGGATGGAGTCTTGTAAGAGCAGCTGAACAAAGTATGCAGTAACCATAGACTAATCAACGTCATCGGGTCTGAAATGCAACATGTATTCCACCTACAACTCTATGTGCTGTAAATACCAAAGCAAAACAAATTTCATTAGGGTATAAAAGCAACGAAAAGGAAACAATAAAAAATGCGAAACAAGCGGAGTGAAAGATATGCATGATTGTTACCTCGTCCATAAGCCAACCTTTCTTAAGAGGGTCTAAACATGCCCGCATCTCCAAACTTAAAATGTTACGACCCCTGTCCTAATATGAAATCGAGCCAGAAACCAATGTTTTTCCTTTTCATTGATAGGCATATAAACCTACAACGAAAAAATATAGGTCGGGTTAACAAAACACATATCAATATATGTATAAAGGAATGAACACAAGTATTACCTGTTCAACATCAGCCCATGGGATTTTGTACTTTTCCCCGTTAACATACCAAATGGGGATGGAGTCTTGTAAGAGCAGCTGAACAAAGTATGCAGTAACCATAGCCCAATCAACGTCATCGGGTCTGAAATGCAACATGTATTCCACCCACAACTCTATGTTCTGTAAATACCAAAGCAAAACAAATTTCATTAGGGTAAAAAAGCAACGAAAAGGCAACAATAAAAAATTCAAAACAAGCGGAGTGAAAGATATGCATGACTGTTACCTCGTCCATAAGCCAACCTTTCTTAGGAGGGTCTAAACATACTAAGGATTCCCAAAACCTCTGATCAACACGAACTTCTTTGTACCAAGGAAACATACATCGAAGGGGCCCCTGCTTTCCAAGAAATAATTCGTAATCATCAGTAAGAACTACTATGTCAATAGCCTTGTTCCTTCGAGAAAGAACCTACACACACAGTGTTACTATCTTAGCAATTCATATTCTAACACGTATTTTCAAAACAGTTACAACAAAGAATGTAAAAGTTGTTTTTCATACCTCAACCCAAGGTTTAACATCTTTTAACTCTGCAGTCATATCTGGATCCCGATAGCCATAGGGAGGTGTTCAATTTTTTTGAGATTCCACAAATTTTTTTGACCAGTAATACGATGACTCGGCACCATCTTTTTACTCCTCTTGTCGGTGTTATGTGCGCCTTGGCTCTTTTCCAGTGATCTGGATTATGGAAAGCTATAGACCTTTTTTTCTTATCCTTCTCAATCTTCAATAACGTTGCCTTTTCCAACCTGCGATTCTTCTCATCTATCAACGAATTTAGAAAATCCTTTTCCATCATCTTTTGTTCTTCCATCCTCCACCTTTCTTCCTCTTCTTTCCTCAACCTTAATTCCTCTTCCAAAAGATACTCCTGAGTAAGAGGTGGTGTTTTTAAATACATTGTATACTATATTATGGCAAAAGTGTTGTTTGGAAAGCACATTACCAGAACTACATTATCCTCATCATCGACATCTACCGGGTCTGAAAGACTGCTAGAAATAAGAGAGTCAACCAATTCGTAGAATTCACAATTTAGTTGTTCTCGAAATTCATATCTCATATAGTCATATGGGAAAAGGATGTAGTAAAGTCCAATTTTTCCTGTGAAGGAAATAAAGTTTATTGTAAAACCAACTGTTGGTATATGAAATAAAAGTACTGTATGGATGAATGTATTACCCGAAATCCGCAAGTTCTTTCACATGCAAGGACCTACGAATTAGTAAAAGATATTATCCTTAACAATAATTTTAATATAAATATAGTTTTAGTTATTATTTTACTTTGACTCGTAAATAACCTGAATAATAGCCTCGAGTTTGAAAACCCGTGAATTCAACTCTTGAATGACACAATCCTTGAGGCTGATTTATGTTAGAAGACTACTGGTCTGAACCCTACGCACAATCGGTAAATACTTTTTTTCTGGCCTACCGCGTTTTCGTGCAGCAGCCAACTTCTGTAGATACACATCGTAATCATGCAGTACTTTTGTTGGAGGAGACCTTGGTATGTAGTGCATGTAAAATTCCCTAAAATTCATATACCAGTACGACTGGTGCTCGGCTAATGTTGGTTTCAGATCATAAATTATCTTCGAGTCCTAAATAACATCATCAACAACAAGGAAATCAAAAAGAACATTAATACAATATCAAATTAAATAATTAATAAGCATGCATTCAAACTTTTTAATACGTTTTACCTTGCCAAATAGCAATCCATAATCCGATCTTGTAAACATTACTTTCCTTGACCACGCTACTGCCTTTGGTATGACATCTGGGACTTTATTCCACCAATGACTGCTTCTTTCAAACGACTCAAGAATCCATATCTATAATAATAAAGATGCGTTAATCTCATACCGAAGGTTCAATAATAATAACTTAGGAAAAATATAATATAATAAGGAATAACCTTGAAAGCCCAAACAAATCCAGCAACTGTGTATGTTGGAACATACTTCCGATCTCTTTCCAGACCTTTTAGGTGTTCCCACTTGTGGTTTGATACAACATCGAGTATCTGGTCGTACAATTGCCTCCAAATGTGCTCCCCCCATGGAAAGGAGTTCCATGCGTCAAGGTCTTCAACCAAACGCAGGAGTGTATCATCCACCTCTTCAACCAATAACCAACCCATAAAAATAACCTCTAACGATAACACTAGACACACACGGACTGCGTCTTCATCAGTTAATTTACCGAACAACTCTTCATCCTCAATAACACCAACAAGATCTAAGTTGGAAAGTTTTACCACTAGTTTTTTTGGAAATACCCTCAACTTAAATGTTAAATCCCCTGAACTATATAAATCAAAACTAACAGTCCCAAAATGAAAGCCTGTTATAAGAAAAAACTAGGGTCGACCAAAATGTAGACTACAACCATCGAGATTATATATAAGGGGCATGTCATAGTGACGATTATCCACAAAACCCTGTTTTTGTAATACATAATCTAACATATGTGCTTCATGGTCAAAAAAGAAAATATCCAGCCATCCTCCAAAACAGGTAGTCCTAAACAATTTCCTTCGATTTTGATTAAGCTTTTCTTTAATTAACGAAAAGTATTTCAATTTGCTCCTAACGATGATATTGGCTTCGTATTCCTTAGAAGAAAAAAAAATCAAATTAATAACAATTAATTAGTATCTTATGACAACTACAATCAATAAAACATACATAGTGTAAGTAACTGTATGTTAGAAGAGATACAACCTATAACAACACCTTTCACAACATATCACTAATTTCCTAGTACGCCAATCATATTTATCAAATGAAGCATTTTATCATACTCACAACAAATAAACAATTACCTAATTTTTGATAACTTTTTAAACATAGTAATGAGGCTCAGATCTGTATAAATCAATAGTTTACAAAACATCAGGATATAACCGCCATGGCTGCAATAGTATAAACTATAGAATTGCCACGCCAAGACACGGAATATCGCATCATTTGCATGATTTAATAAGATACTTGTCATCACAGCCTCATACACACTCACACCTTATATACAGATGCTCCCTGATAATTGACGATTTCATCAAAAAGGAAACATAGTTAATGCTTCTGAGGTCCCACTACAGTTCCTTTTGCCGTAACAACCCCCTTTGAGCAAAGGCCTGCACCAGGCGAATTGCTAGATTGTTGAATATACAAAAGGAACTGTATGGGACCTCAGAAGCGTCAATTATATTTTTTACGATCAGAACAAAAAAATTTTCCTCAAAAAGGAAACATAGTTAACGCTTCTGAGGTCCCAATACAGTTTCTTTTATCGTTTCAACTCCCTTTGAGCAAAGGCCTGCACCAGACGAATTGTTAGATTGTTGAAGAAACAAAAGGAACTGTATGGGAACTCAGAAGCATCAATTATGTTTTTTAAGATCATAAAAATAGTTTTTTCCACAAAAAGAAGCATAGTTAACCCTTCTTAGTTCCCCTACAGTACCTTTTGTCCTTTCAACTCCCTTTGTCCAAAGGCCTGCACCAGGCGAATTGCTAGATTGTTGAAAAAACAAAAGGCACTGCATGGGAACTCAGAAGGGTTAATTATGTTTTTTAACATCATAATTATACTTTTGCTAGTTTCTTAAAAAATGTTAAGGAACAATATGATATAGTAGCGGATTCAAAGGGAAGTTGAACATACCAATGTGGCCACGTTACGTTGTAGATGAGTATGGAATTTCAAATTAGTGAACCCTTCTGAATTCCCCTACAGTACCTTTTGTCGTTTCAACTCCCTTTGAGCAAAGGCCTGCACCAGGCGGATTGCTAGATTGTTGAAAAAACAAAAGGCACTGTTTGGGAATTTAGAATGGGTAACTATGCTGAAATTCCCTACTCATCTACAAAGTAACGTGGCCACCTTGGTACGTTCAACTTCCCTTTGAATCCGCAACTATATCATATTGATCCTTAACTTTTTTTTAACAATCTAGCAAAAGTCTATAACAAGTATATCACACTCATATAAACTTCCAAACTGAGTGTGCAGTGTGATATGCATTAGCAAGGCTCAGATCTGTAAAAAAGTTGGATAAACACAGGAACATCAGGATATAACCGCCATGGCTGCAAAATAATGTAATAAAATTGCCATGCCAACATACGGTAAATCACATCATTTTCTTGATCATATAAGATAATCGTCATCACAGCCTCTTGCATATCACAAATACACACATGTGCCCTAAAATAAACCAACTTCTGCAAATAAACCATGGACGTAACTTTCTATATATTAACTCAAATGGACAAACAATAACATTAATGTAACAGACAAACAATTACCTATGTAAAGGAGTTGGTTAACAAAGTTACTTGTCAATATGTTATAAGCAAGTGGACAGACTTTGGTACTTTGAGCCTCCACTCGAAATCCCATTGCCATGTCGACCAACTGGCTGCAAAGGTTTGCACCAAACCCATTGCTATGACAGTTACATAGGAATGGGTTTTCGAGGGGAAGCTCAAAGTACCAAGGTCTTTTCTAGAATTTGTGGATTCTAGAAAAGCATTTGAGTAGGATAATCAAGGAGTGTGGCGTGTCATGAACAATACACACTATATCATTATCACAATCAATTCTGAATGATCAAGGCACATCTATCATGATCATTGAGATATTCAAAGACAAGCTGAATATAGGAAGTTGTGTATTGCCACATTGTTACTTTCAACTTCTCTTTGAATCCACAACTATATCATATTGATCCTTCTTTCTTAAGTAACTCCTTAACATACATAAACTAATTTTTTTAACAATCCAGCAATAGTCTATAACAATTATATCACACTCATATAAAGTAACAAACAATCAAAATATGATAACTGAGTGTGTATTGTTATATGCATTAGCAAGGCTCATATTTGTAAAAAGTTTGATAAATACAAATAGCACTGACACGGGGAGAAAAAATCAACTTCCCTAAATGCCCCATGGGCAACAGTCGCCTTTGAAGAATTGGGAAACTCCTCCATATACTTGTTTGTTCACCTGCAATCCAGGTTTGCTGATTGAATAGCATGTCAGATCTAGGTTGATTTATAAATCACACAAATGATCCCAGGTTTGACATGCCATTCAATCAACAAAGCTGAATTGTAAGTAAACAAACGATCTGCATTGGTTAAGCGTGCGCATCTAAGATATAACCGGCATGGCTGCAAACAATAATGAAGAATCAAAAATGGATGAACAACACCATATTAAGTTTATGTTGCTACTCAAAGGTGGTGCCGTTCATCCATCTTTGATCATTCATACATCTTTGATACTCAAGTGTACAATTAGCCTTTTATGTTGATATTCGCTGATAAAAGAGACCATTTTATCAAAGTGACAGCAAACAATTACCTAACAATATTTGGTGCATCTAGGTTGAATACAATTAGCTCTTTCTTAACATAATACTGAGGCTCAGATCTGTATAAATTAATAGTTTACACAACATCAAGATATAACTGCCATGGCTGCAATAGTATAGAATTGCCACGCCAAGACACGGAATATCGCATCATTTGCATGATTTAATAAGATACTTGTCATCACAGCCTCTTATAAACTCACATCTTATATATGTAAAGGAGTTGTTTGAAAAAGTTACATGTCTAGTTTAACACACTTCTTATCCATGGAAAGTATATACTCACAAAGATGCTACAAATCTTCGAGCCAATCATGGTTCATTGGGACGGGCGTCTGCTAGGACAAATGATTATATATTCTCATAGAAAATATATATTCATGTGTTGCCAACGGATGCCAACCACAATGAAACATGATTAACCTGAAGATGTTAATCATCTATGTGAGTATACCAATTAGGGGTGTATTGTTATATGCATTAGCAAGGCTCAGATCTGTAAAAAAGTTTGATAAATACAAAAACATCAGGATATAACCGCCGTGGCTGCAAAATAATGTAATATCACATCATTTGCTTGATCAAATAAGATAATCGTCATCACATCCTCTTGCATGTACCAAATACACAAATACACATAACACAAAATACAAATCTGCTACTAAAACACACATGAAACACTCAAACGTTCCCACTCAAAATCAAATCAAACGTTCTGCCCCATGGATACACAATAATGTATGCTACTGAGTGTGTATTGTGACATGCATTATCAAGGCTCAGATCTATAATAAATAGATAACTACGAAAACATCAAGATATAACCGCCATGGCTGCATAATAATGTAATAAAATTGCCATGCCAAGATATGGTAAATCACATCATTTGCTTGATCAAGTAAGATAATTGTCATCACAGCCTCATATATATTACAAATGCACGAAACACTCTAATTAAGGTTAAAATAAACGGTGTATCTGAAGTAAAATTGGATAGAATTAGTTGGCAGTGGTTTCGTCTGAACTAGCAGTGGGGCCCCTTATGAACTAACAGTGGTTTCTTCTGAACTAGCAGTGGATGCAGCAACATTGCCAGTGGTTGTTGCCTAAACCTTAATCAATCTCAACTTCCAAGACTGCCCAAATCCTTAACTTGGATTAAGCCGAGTGAACTAGAGTTGGACAGAGCAGGTATTCATACCACTCTAGGTGGCAGATCAAGGAGTTAACCGAACCCGTTTGCACCCACTCAACTCAATACCAGTTATCTTAAGAGAAGAAAAAGACTTGCAGTATTTTATTAGAGAACTAAGTGCTTAATTACAAAGTAGGCAAAAGTTGCTCAAGAAATCACCTATGTAAGTACAAGGTGGGCCCATGTTAAGGGTAATAAATTTCCACCTGCACCACATTTATTGACATATTAAGGGTAATAAATTTTAAAACTTACCCACCTTATATGTGTGTATTTTAATTGAAGTGGTGTTGCTAAATAGTTTACAAAATTCTCTAAAAAATGTCTAAAATAGACTTCAGCCAACAATTTTCGAAACAAAAGACTTGGCCAACAATTTTCGGAACAAAAAGACTTCGACCAAAAAATTGATGAAGAAGAACTTTTAAGACAAATGGAGGAGGCTGCTATTAAGGAGGAAGCAGAAAGGGAGATAGCAGAAAGAGAAGCTGCGCTTAAGGAGGAAGCCGAAAGGGAGCGACTTATGCTTCAAGATGAAGAAGTGTCGTTAGAGATGGCGAAAGCTGCTCGTATGGAGCAAGCTGAAAGGGAGGAACAAGAATGTCGGGAAAGAGAATTCGATGCTTTGTATGCAGAGTGGGATGAGAGCATATTTGAAGGTTGGTTTGAGTATCTTTACGATAATGGTTACGACTCTAACAACTCTCAAACTTGGGATCACCCGGATTATATTTAGTTGTGTCGCAATTTACTTTTCATTCTATTTTGTTTCGTTAACCGAACCCGTTTGCACCATCATTACAGTGCTTTATTCACTTAGTGCCAGTTATCTTACATTGCTTTATTCACTTAGTCTAGAACAACATCCATCATTTGTTTCTTAAACTTAATAAGTAGCAACAAATCACTAAAACCACAAGAACAATTAATCACCCAATATGTTACCAACTTAAAAAATTAACCCTAAAATATCGAAACCCAAAATCAAACAAGAACAATTAATCCCCGAATACGATACCAACTTAAAAAATTAACCCTAAATTAGCGAAACCCTATATCGAAACCGTAAATCAAACAAGAACAATTAATCCCCCAATACGATACCAACTTAAAAAGTTAACCCTAAATTAGGGAGACCCTAAATTAGCGAAACCCTAAATCAATACGATACCAACTTAAAAAATTAACCCTAAATCAAATACGAATAATTAAACCCGCAATACGATACCAACTAAAAAAATTAACCCAAAAATAGCGAAACCCTAAATCAAACTCAAAATTACTTACCCTAGCCCAAATCGTTTTTTATAGACATTAGATCGGAATAAGAAATAGTTTGTTAGGGTTTGTATCTTGATGGTGGTGGTGATGGTTTGGATTGTTTACATCAGTGGATCTGAGTGTGTTGAGTGTGTTATGTGTGGATAAGAAGTGTGTTATCAGTTATGTGTAGATAAGAAGTGTGTTAAAAAAGAAGTGTGTAAAAGAAGATTTGTATTTGTAAATATGTAAAGTGTATAAATGTATAAAAGTTATAAAATTATTTATACATTTTTAAAAGTTTTTTATACCTTAAATACATAGATACTTTCTACCTAATGAGTTGCCCAAAAGTACATAAGTGTGGGACCAAGTTTCCCAAGATATATGTACTTTTTTATAATAAAAAAGACTTTACTTTTGTACTAAAAGACAAAAAATGTTAGTTGCCGAATAAAGTGGGTCAAAGTTGCCCAAGTAATCACCTATGAAACTTGTACTATGTAAGTACAAGGTGGGCCCAAAGAAAGGGACACATGTCACCTATATGGGAGAGTTGCCCAAATATTAAAATGGGAGAGTTGCCCATGGGGTATTTAGAGAAGTAGAAAAATTTTGGATCATTTGGAGTAAATTAGTTGGGCAACTGGGGTATTTAGAGAATTTGCCCAATCAAAATTATGTCCTTGAGCGGGAGAGAGACTCTATTCGTTCTGAGCTAGTGGAACTTCGATTATCTTTTGATGGGAAAGATTTTGAATCTTCCACCCTTAGGGCTGAGGTTGCTGTTCTCAAATCCCAAAATGCTAATCTTTCCGGATAGGTATGTATTAGTGCCTTTTTTGACCAGTTGTTCCGCTTATTTATCTTTTCCGTTGTTTTTTGACTCTTGTTTTATTTTTTTTATTATTTTTTTTGTAGATACGTACTTTGGAGTCCTTATGCTCTGAGCTTCGTAGCCAAATTCCTTCTTTTGATGTTTTGAGGGAAGAGTTTTCCAAGACTCAAGATGCGAAAGCGGCTGCGATTATGAAGAAGGTTGACTCAGCGGTTGCCGATTTATCTGCGTTGGCTCTTCACCTTGATGAGGAGTTTTACCCTCGCTTTCTTACTTTGTTGTCCAGCCGGCGTTGGTTGTTGACTAATGGCATGAGCCTTGATGTGTTCAAATGTTTAAATTCTCCCGAGTATTCTACAGCAATGGCGGAAGTTATCAGCCGTGCCATTGATAAAGGCATGCAAGTTGGACTAGCGGCATGTATCATTCATGGTAAAGAGAAAAAAGAGCTTGTAGATCTTGATGCATATGACCCGTTTGCGGAAGCTCGCTATCTTTACACCATGAAGGCCCTTGCGGATTTGTAGTTTTCCTTGCTCTCCACCCTTAAGTCTAACAAGGATGTTGGCATTGCAGAGATTATGGATCTTCTTCGGGTTGAGGGGCCGCATGCGAATGCTCCTATGATTGTTGGGTTACAGCCTGATCTTGAATAGCTAGTGGTTCCTATCTATGACAAACGTACTAGCGCTATTATTGGCACTGGCTCATTGTCTCGTTCTCTGGCAGTAGTTCAGAGAAGGGTTGATCAATTTAGGAAGCGTCTCGCTGCTCATTAGCCCACTGTTGCTGATGTTTATAATTCATTAGTTGATCCTTTGTCCGCCCGTAATGTTATGGGTGCCAAAGCACCTTCAACTGGTGAGTTGGCTTTGACTTCTACTACTTCGTTGCCACTTGCACTTGCTTCTGCTAGTGTCTCTGCTGTTCTTGTTAGGCCCGTTTCTACCGATGATTATGATGTTGGAGGGTCTAGTGTTATTATTGATATTGCGGAAGATCCGCACCCTGAAGTGAGTGAAGTTCCCTCTGCCCTATCTGAGCCCAAGGCGAGCGTGACTGTCTTGGATCAAAGCTAGTTTACTTTGCTTTCTTGGATGTTTGTAATCCAATATTTAGCTTTCCATCTCTTGTAATGTTAACAATGGTTGTGTGTACCTTGTTATTTTTGCTTCTGTGTGTTGTTTATGATTCTTGCTACGCTACTATCTTTTTGTCGTACGGATATCTATGTTTTTAATATCCGCTGCACACATTGTTTTGTGCGGTGCTATTATTTTAAAGTTATACGGATATGAACGCTTTTAATAGTCTTTTGTGCACACCATTTTCTGGATTTGTGTAGTGCTATTGTTTTAACGTTATACGGATATGCACGTTTGTAATAGTCTTCGGATAGTTTTGGGTTATCCTCCCAGTATTGGGCTTGCAATACCTCTTATGTACTTTGGTGATTATGTTGTTCACCTTTTTGTTATTCGTGATAACTCTTTGTTATTCGGAAATAACATTCTTTGGGTCATGCCCAATCTTGTGCTTGCGCGTCTTATGCACTAAATCAAAATGAATTTATTGAAAAAATAAAACAATGAAGGTAGATAATCTTCACTTTTTTTTATTGATTTGATATATTTCAAAGTACATTACAAAAATTGGTAAATTCAAGTACATTATACATTTTTTCTATTGTCAATTGCTCTTACCCTTTTTATTCTGAGTCTTATGGCTGCTGAAGTCGTGTCCTTTCCAGGACTTTGTTGATGGCGGACATCATTTTTCTTTGAAGCTATGCTTCTAGAGATTCTTGGTATTGCTTCGTTCTTGCGGAAATTTGATTTAGTGTTTACCCGTGATGGGTTGTCTTGTTCATAATAGTTGTAATTTTCTTTCTTGAAGGATTGTTCTGGCTGGATGTGCTTTTGTTGACGTTGTCATTTTCCGCTGGCTTTCCCGGTGCGGGTAATTTGCCTTTCTCTTCTGAGTTCGGAATCTTTCTTCTTATCTGCTATTCTCTTCTTGAAGGAGTTCCGGTGGCTCGCTTCCTCGTAGGGCCGCTGTGTTCTCCCCATGGGATTCCCTAAGGAGTTGCGGGGTTTGTAATTTTTCCTTGAATGGCTGGAACGCTCCTCTTGCATGTTGTTCTTTTCAGCAGCGAGCTTATAATGCTGTAGGGCATACAACAAGTTCGATAGGCCTTTCAAGGGGTTTCTCGTCTGAATCCGCCCCTCTGCGCGGTAGTGGATGGGCTTTTAGTGAGGTGGCTTTTCCACCCGCGCAGCTTTTGTTTTATCCCGGCACCCCCAAGCTGGTCATTTTTACCTTAAAACCAGTCTATCCAACCCAATCTGCCTGGATTGGTAGACGTACGCTTGCTTAGGGGCCGGGCTGCATCAACAGAAGAATGAAGGCATAATTTTCATCCTCTGTTGTTTGTCTTTTCTAGGGAAGCTTCTTGTTAATTAGGGGCCATTTTACGCATTGCGTTGCCCCTAACTTCCTTTGTCACCCTTCCCTAGGGACCCAACTCTTTGCACATTCTATCACTCCCTTCGACCCAATTCCCATGATATAGTTCTTTCTTCCGCTCGAGATCGCCGAGGTCAAGAAGGAACTGCCTCCACGTTCAAGATTCCAAAGGACTGATGAGAGTCTAATCAGTTTAAACTCCCACCTTTGGTACGCCATATGGTCTAGGTAGGCTCCCGCAAACTTCAATGGACACGAGTTATGAGTGAAGGAATGTTGTGAATGGTCGCGGAGGTGGGTTATTAGTCGTCATTTTAGAACGACTAATTGTTATTAGTAGTCATTTAATAACATGTTTTAGTTGTCGCAGCATCTGCTTTGCGCTTGTGTTTTTCTTTTGGGGAATAAAGGTTTAGGCTATATATGGGCTTTTTGGAAACAACCGTGTATGGGCAACGTGTTGTTGTTGATGGCCGGTTGTATTCTTTCTGTATTGTATGCCATCGTGTTCTTCTTCTAAATAACATTTTCAACTTCTCTTTGGTGTTTCTGGAATTTTTCTATTGTCTGATGTATATGTCAAGCTCTTTTTGTTGGTGAAGGAATAGTTCCTTTTTTTCTTTTTCTGCCCTTTCCCCTTTCTTTACCTCGCGTATTTATAGTGAGGATTTTACTATTCTTGCACACGTTAGCATTAATTTTCATTTACTGTTTCGTGAGTAGGCACGTGCCTAGGCTTAGCCTGGGCATCTGTTTTTTATGCTAGATTTGACATAAAATTTCTTGGGAAGGAACGTGAATATGTACTTGCAGATTTTCTCTTCTTTTTGGTATTTGGATAAGGATTATCCTCTGCTTTCGCCCTTGCTTGGTTGTTGTCTAGGAATTTTCTTCCCAAGGACATATCCTTCCCTTTATTTCCCACATTGTGGCATTTGTGTTGTGTCTTCCGCGACTTTTTGCATGTTTCTTTCGGAGTGTTGCCCTTTCCGTAGTTGATTTTTGTTGAGCTATTAATTTTTGTGCTTTTTAATTTCTGGGAATAATCTCCTTAAGGTCTTTTCACGCATCTTATTAGTCCTACGTACACCCGTGGTGTGTTTCAGTATTCTTCGTCTTTCATGTTGGCTTCTTTTCATATGACTTTCCGCAATCTAATTGATTTTTTTTGTTTGTTTAAAAAAAAATAATGAGGCGCTTCTTCAACATTTGTACTTGTTTCCAGAGCCTTCTCGGTGGTCGACTCCTCTTATTGTATTTAATTGCTTGCCTCCTTACTTTGTGTTTTGGCTTGAGCCCTTTGGGTCTTTTCTTGGTACAGTTTATTGGATCGAGGCTTTTGTTCTTTCCGATGTGGATGTCCACTTTCGAATTTATTTTATAAGTGTCTCTACTATGTTTCTTCCGCTGGAGTTTTGATTTTATCGTTCTCCGGGTCTGTACGCGATTTTGCTGCCTCTGCATTGAGTGTCCACGCCTTTATTATGAGTAATTTTTGAGTGATTATGAGGATTTTTTTTATGTGAGGTTCAGCATTTGGCCTTTTCCCACTGTTCTTCTTCCTCTATCATCGGTCCTTTCTTCCTTTCTTCTCTTTGCTTTTTTAAATGCGGACATTCTTCTGTGGTATGTCTTGCTTTTCCATGAAATTCACAGAATTTGCCGTCAGCCTTTTCTTTGATTGCGATAGCTGGTGACGGATTTGGAGACCTTGCTCTTCTTTGTGCCTATATTTCCTTGAAATGTTTTTGCGGGTTGCGGAAACCCTGTTTCCTTTCTCTTGTTCTTGGTTTGTTTCTAAATTCTCTTTTAAAGCTTTGCCGGTACTTGACTGCAACATACCCTCTTGGTGCTTGTATCCATGGTTTTCTTTTCTCGCGACTTTCTGCAGCCGTTTCCCGTCTTAGGAAGGAGGTGGTTATATTCATTACTTCATTCATTGACTTTGGGATTCTGTCATGTAACCGCTTAATCAGTTCTGGATCAGTAATCGCGTGCATGAATCCTGAGATTCTCATAACTTCCGGAGCTCCTTTTATGTCCCTGGTTTCGTCTTTAAACCTTCTCACAAAGTCTTCCGTTAACTCTCCTTCCCTTTGCTTGATGTGATGAATTTCCGCGGGATCTTTGATACACTTCTTTTGTTGGAGGAAGTTAGCCAAGAAAACCTCCTTCAGCTTATCATAGTTGTCTACTGATTCTGGCGAGAGATCGTCAAACCAGACCCTAGCGGATCCTGTTAGTGTGGAGTTGAACATGTGGCACCCGGTTGGCATGGCCCATCTTTCTACCTTTACGGCTGCCTGGAAGATTTTGAGATGATCTTCTGGGTCTCCACTCCCATCATATGTTTTTACGTTAGTTGGCATTCATGTTTTCATTGGCATCTCAAAGTAGCGGATACGTGGAGTGAACGGGTCAGTCTCCTTGCAAACCCAGGGCTTGGCCAGGTCGTCATCGCCGCTATTACTTGGTTTCTGTTTTTTGGCTTCGGACCTTCGACATCTACTTCCGTTTGGTCCATCTTTTGGCGATTGTCCGCTTTCCGCGACCGAGCCTTTCGGTTCCATGCCTTCTGATTTTTTACCTTGCCAGTGGCGATTGCGAGTCTCGGTAGCTGTTCTCTTCTTTTCTTTCAGCAATATGGCGGACTGGTCTTCCTGGGTTTTTGGAATACACGAAGATAATTTCTTCTTTGTCTCCCAGCCGGTGGAACACGCTTTTGAGCAGCCTTTTGAATACCATTTCCCGTTCATCTTCTTTCCTGTTAGGTGACCTAGACGGGGTACGTCTTCGACCACTACTACCCTGCGCATTCCGGTGCTTCAATGACTCGAGGCGTTTCCTCAAGTCTCTCCTTCCGATTGATATTTCCGACTCATGACGATGCGAGGCTTTATGGGAATCCACCCGGGTTGTCAGTGCTTTCACTGCTTTGGCTCTTTCTTCCCGTGTCTGAACTTTCTCTGTCACAATAGGTAATATCTGATCGAAGTACTTGTCACAATAATTCCGGAGGGCTGTGTTGGACGCAGGCCCTTAAGGAACCGTCGAAGTTGTATGATTTTCTCCTTCCAATGTGTTCCGTAACGTGGAAACAAGAGCGGGAGTTGGCTCGGACCGAGTGCCCATGGTGAGTATTTTCCAGAACGTAGTTGTGTACTGGGTACCATGGATGGCGCCAACTTGTTAGTACAAAAAGTGTGACGGGTTGTAATGGGTGTTAGTGTTGCTTGTTGGATTGGGCTAACAAGCTACCGGTGGGCTCATCTTGTACTAATCCAAGTAATTTGATTGAATTACCTGCACAAGAAGAGTAAACCGTTAGCCTTACCGTGGGGACGGACCCCACGATTAGACTCCAGCGTGAGAGTAAGTACACATTCTTGTCAAATAAAGTAAGGGTATGTGTGTGTAATTATGAGAGAGAATGTTGTACCGTGTATGGGGATTAGAGCCCCTTATATAGGCGAGGCTTACCGTTAGGGTTTCCTAGTTACTCGCACATAGTAGTTAATTGCGAGAGCCGGACCCTTGTCGGACAAGGTTCCATGTTAATCGCGGATGCGGACACAGGATACCTTCCGCGGCAGGAGGTTCGGTCTGCTAAGTATCCTGCATGCGTCTTTTAGCCTGGACTATAGCCAATTTCGTTATTGGGCTTACTGTTGGTCCAGTGTTCGTACTTATTTTCGTTGTTGTGCCTAGGCCCAATATGTGTATAGCACGGATTAGGCCCAGTGGGCCTGTTATATGTGCTATACGTCATCACGTATCGGGGTTTTAATTATTGTCAATTAATTTCTTCGATTTCGTTGGCTCACTACATTTCTTGTTATTTATTTTGTTTCCATGGCAAATACATACATATTTTCCTATTGACTTAGCCAACACCTTGTTTTTTTCATAATATTAATGTAGTATTATCTGCTATATGTAAAGCCGATTAAAACCTAGACCATTCATGCCATGATTTGTTGACATTTGTAGTTAAAATTGTATGTTTCGGAGTTTGTAATAATTTTGGCTTTCTAGTATGCTTTTAATATGGTTTTTGCCATTGTTTGGGCACCTTATAGTAGATAGATAGTAGATTAGTATTACTATACTTTCTATATATTGTAACCGTGGCTCGGAATGGAATGACAAATGCGCTAAATACATAAAAGCGAAAACAAGAATTGTTGGACCTTGCTGTAGTAATTTTGGATTTCCCGGATTTTGGTTTAGCGTTAGGAGCTGAACTTTGAGTGGCAGGTTCACAAGTCAATGGGCTACAACTTTGTACTTTGGTGCTTGGACTAAGGAAGACTCCTTCTATGTGTTTTGGGCCTGCAAAGTCAACTAAAGTTTGCTAGCAGAATTCTGAGATCATATGCATTTTCACTTGCTCTTGATAGTTCTTAGAGCAAGTGGGAGCCCTCCTTATGGTTGTCTTGGATTGTCCTTTATTGACTACTTGGTTCTCGTGATGGCTCATGGGACCAAGCATAAGTTTATTCATCAGTTGAGGCTTTTCATATTATGGTTTTGTGTTTATTTATTTGCTTCTTATATATGCCTTGATTATATTTAATTGCTGATAACATCAAATAATTTGAATATTTTAGTATCAAATTCCCATATTTATTGCCTTACTTTATATTTTTTTTGTATGAATCTGATACTTAATTTGTTCATATTTATAGATTCAGGTTAATCAAGGCATTGGAATGAAAAGATGCAAGAAATGACCAAAAATGGACATAATACATGAAATATGCATTCAAGAGATAATTAAGGCGTAGACGGGACGTGGACCACTTCGTAACACATTGAGATGGCCAATTTATTATCAAAGTCTCAAGAAGATTGTGGCGTAACGAAGCCATCAAAGTTACGCCGTAGCTATGAATGAATTAATTAACTAGACGATTACGGCGTAACTTGTCCATTTAGTTATGCCGTAATTTTGTTACATATAGCGAGAGAATATAAGCTTATGAAGATTTACGGCGTAAGTAGCTCGATGGGCTTACGCCATAATAAGTACCTTGGACGCCAAGTATTGATAACTCCAGGGACCTAAAGCATGAAGTTTGATATTTATTACGAGGGCTAAAGGTTTTACGATGATAACGATGGATGACTAAAGTTGGGCAATTATTATTATATTTAACGGAAGTTATAAGCCATAAGGATTGGAAGTAATTACGTCAAGGATGATGGGGGCTGAACACGTACAATTTATATAAAGTTTTACACTTGTAATGTACAAGGATTTTGAGTGAAAACCAGGCGCTACTTCAGGGGCTAAACACGGACAAGTCATTAAAAGTTTTAAAAGTTCATGAAAATGTTAACGAGAGACTTATGAAATAAGTCAATACTTATGGTTACGCCGTAACTTGATCGAGCCTATAAATACAAGCCTTAATTCAGTTGATTTATATATCTCTTTGCATGCCTCTCTAGGGGACGATTGGGGGACCAAATCAATACATTTTCCAGCAATCATCCACCACTTTTCAAGGAAAAATTCACTTACAATCATCATCGTTATTAGTTCTACATCAAGTCATTTGTGTCTAACATTATGATTAGTTCGATCAATGTTTTATTCATTATTGTTTGTGTCTTTACAACATGAGAGACTAAACACTTTATGTGTTAGCCTAGTTATGAAATTGTTAATGCTTTGATTTTAGTTCCTTTGTAGATTTATTATTATATGTGGATATTTTTTGAGCCTATCGATTGATCCCTGTGTTTTGGTAGTATTAAAGCTAGTGTAGAATTTATTAGATAGCTATTAGATGACCATTTGAATACTAGTCTAACAGGCTACTAGAGGTGTGACCATCAACGAGTGTAGGAGTTGACCAGATTACCGTCTATACTAGATTAGGTACTTAAGAAGCACGTGTAAACCTTACATGGACCAAACGAGGTGTAAAATGCCAGGAAGTGGGATCATCAACATTAGATAGGTATTTTAAGATAGTTGGGGGTTTAATGACTATGAACTAGATACCCGACTTATGTGACCAACGGGGTTGAGATCATAGGGATTATAGGTTAGGTTATGATGACCAGTCGGCTAAATGATATTAGAACTACCATGTAAAATAAGATTTAGACATTGCACTTAGGAACGGGATCATTGCGTTAATAATGTAGTAACTAGGTTGACACATCTTTCTCCCTTGATAGTTTTTACATTTAAATTTTATTATTCATTCATTAGCAATTAGTTAACTAAATAAAAACCATTTCATGAAAATTTAAACTTTAATTAGAGACCGACCATTAGGTCTTGGGACAGCCTCGGCTTTACTGAATACTACACTACACACAGTCGGGTTCGCTGCCCGTTAGTGCATAAGTAGATCATAGGTAGATGAGCAATTATAAATTTAAAACATGATCTAAAATAAGCATCAAGTTTTTGGCACCATTTTCAGGGAGCTAAATAGGTTTTAAATTTTAGTTTTTGTAAATAATTTTCTTTTATAATTTTAGGCATTTTTGTTTTTATTTTATTTTTAGGATTTTTACTTTTTATCTTTAGTTTTCTTTCTCCTGTCTTTTCTGCTTTCTTTGTTTTTTGTATTTCAGGAAATCATGGATATGGAGCCGGATATTAAAAAAATGACGTTAAATGAATATTTAGAGTACGCGAGAAGAAAAAATAGATTAAGGAGGAATGTTCGATTTAGGAGGGCTCGCACAAGATTACCTCCTCTAGAGCCTTGTGATAACATCAAATAGTCCTAAATATTAAGTGTCAATTTCCCCCGATAATGCTCGTATTTTATATCATTTATATGGATTTACGCTTGTTTTCCTCTATATTTCACTTTCAGGTAAAATACGAGCATTGGAGCTAAAGAGACGCGGATTTGGAGAGTTTATTGAAGATATATGATAGTATGTTAGGAATTAGAAAATTCCATAGTGAAGAGTCGGTCACCCCAAATATTATCTAGCATAAGTTAGCTCGTAGATTTGTTATTAGTTACGTTATTTAGCGGTTTATTAGTTAGTTTGTAGCGTAGTTTAGTTTAGAGCAACACCGTGGAGGAAGGACGGGTCTTTACCCACTGTATCCCTGATCCACAGGCCGATAGGAGGTCGTGTATTTGTAACTATAAATACCCCTTCCATCCATGGAAGGGGTGGTGCTTTTCAATCTAATATTCTACATTTTGTGAAGTAACTCTCTACCAAGAAAACACCCAACTCTCTAACTTTCTCTCTCTAATGGCAAACATGTATTTTGATCTCCCAAGACCACCCGAATCATCTACACAATAAAAATAACGATCCTACAATTGGTACCAGAGCCAAGGTTTTTGTGTTTTGTTTGATTTGTGTGGTTCGTACGTGGTTAATGTGTGGTTTTCACTGTTTTGTTATCTTTTGGTTAAGCGATTCAATACTTGTTTTGTGATGTATTCACTTTGGTCAAAATATGTCTTGTCATTTCATAGTTTAAAGTTGATATATGGTTTGTGTCTTTTGGTCCAAACGGCAAGAGATATCATGTTTTAAAGCTGTGATATATGTGGTCGTTTTTGGTCTATATTTGTTGTCAAACGGGTATTTTTCTTACGGGTATAATATTTACATGGTCGGTTTAAGGTCAATGGGCACTCAAGAACGATCATAGCTGTTATTTTTGGTATTCATGAATATGGTCGGAAAACATGGTCGGAAATAACGCCGGAATATGTCATATATCATGTTAGCGAGTTGTACACAAAACTGTCTAAATTCAATGAATCTACCTAGCGACTTGGTCGTGTATTACCTAGCGACTTGTTCTTTAACAAGTCGTAGCGAGTTGGCTTAGCGACTTGCTTAGCGACTTGCTTAGCGAGTTGGCTTAGCGAGTTGGCTTAGCGAGTTGACTCAAGACCATTGTCACTAACGACTTGACTTGACCTAGCGACTTACAGAAAGGATGAAGGAGAAACAACCACAAGACCAAGACCACATTGACCACAACGACACAAAGACCATATACCACAAAATATTATTCGACCTCAGTCATTACTTCATCAGTCCAACAACAACACAACAAGTAAACATCATCAGTCCAACTACATCGACTAATATAATAAATGGAAAAATAACGCTTGATTTCAACAAGATCTCAGTTATTGTCTCACTTTGTGTACGGTTCTCAAAAACACACGACCATTCAAGATCTTTACACAAATGAAAATATTCATCATTGATCTTCTAAAATTCATGTCTTGCCCATTTCTATACGAATCTATTAAAAACGAAAAGCTAATATGTAGATTAGTTTCGTTTATTGTATTCGATCATGACTCTATTTCAAAAACAACTACTTTCGATCTCAGCCACCCTCCTTTATTTATTCGTGGGATACACATTGTTATCAAGACTTTTGAGTCATATTCACGAATTAAGGAATGCATCATTGATCTTTATGTTGAAGCATCTACTTCGTATTTCATGTACGAAATGTGAAACGATTTTAACAATCAATGTTAATTCGTTTTCATTTGTTCGTTTCATTAAATCAAAACAATAAGATGTACTCGTTAGAAAAAGTAACCTACCCGTATTGTTCCAAAGATCTTGTAGCCGTATCATATTCTTTTACTCTAACCATCCCTGTGGTGAGTGATTATTCGTTCCATCCCTGTGGCGAGGTCATTGAAGATATGATATGTGATGAAAATGTTTTGGTATGCTGCGTTTGATGGAAGCTGGGAACTGGAGTTTGATTATGTGGTGGGCGTTTTTTTTATGTTGCAAGTGGTGGCTGCGTTCTCTTTTTGGTGAGATTAGGGTTTGATTAAGGTCTGAGAAATATTTGGGTATGATAAGAAAAGAGGCGGATGTTATGAAGAGTGTTTTTAGGGTGAAAATCTTGTGTTATAAGTGGCCTTTTATAACACCCCGAAAATTAGGGTTAACCTTACCTTGGATCGTGAATGTACATCTCATGGGCTGCAGATCATGTTGAAAGTGTATGGGCCGAAATCTGATTAGTTTCATTTGTGGGCCGTCTAACTCTTTATGATTTGTAAGGGGAATGGTATATTGGTGTTGGGCCGAACAGATCATTATATACCGTGCTTATTTGGTCAAATTGGTATTCTAAGATTATTTTAGGTAATGAACTTGTGCCGAATTGATTGAGCTTACACAAAGGCTATTGTTGATTTTTGCTTGACGAGATTTTGTTGCAAATCGTCATTATTTGGACATTTAGTATACAGGCATATACAAATTTAGTGTTAAGTGAGAATCGGGCTTAAGGTTATTGATAAGTACAGGTACAAGCTAATGCGACATGATTATTCGGATTGGACCAAGGACATGGACTAAATTTTTGTGGTGGCTTCGTGTTCCAATGAAATGGTGAAGTTGTCCGAATGTTTTATTTTCACAAGTAAAATATTGGACACATGACTCTCGATGCTTTGTGATAGTGAGTTTTGTTTGGTCATAAACGTTCAACGGATGATACATTTATTTACAGCTTCGGTTGGTATGAGCTTCTCATAATTGAATTATACGCGGTTGATGTGATTTGATGATCATGAGACCTAATGATGAGATTTGAGATGTGCATATTGAAAGTTGATGAAGAGTTTTGATGATGATGAGATTATGTGTGTTATCGATGTAATTTGATGATGAGACTCATTGTGCTTTGGTGTATACATCTTCAAAGAATATTATTTCATGGCTTGAAGTGTTTATTGGAAAAATGTTGACTACTGGGTTGTTTGAACGGTATTTCTTATCTGATTTTGAAGTAAGGGTTTTCCGGGCGCGTTCACTTATTTCGTCTTCTTTCTTTCTACCCTTCTGCGAAGATGACTTGTTTGGGCGTTTATAGAGGGTGATAAAGACTTGGCTATTTAGTTACGCTTGTGATTCTTTCTCGTTTAACTACTACGTAGCTATCACTTCGGTGTCTCACTCAGTTGAGAATGTCAAGAGGTTTTGTACATTGGGTACACCATTTCTTTTCACAAGGATTAGTACAAGTTTAAGTAACAAATCTGGGGAAATTTACTTCATGATCAAGTTTGGCATATCGGGTTTACTTCACCATGTTGTCACTGCAATGCTCGACAGAATGAGTGAATGATGTGTTTACCAAAGTTTTTATTGGATGGTTGATGATATTGTTGATGTTGAATTATGAACCACTGATGAACCACTGCATGTTCCCTTAAAACAAATATTCACTTTGAAACCAAAAGTTGCCATAACACATTCAAAATGACATTGTTTACGGTTTTGTCTTGATTTTGTAAAATCCAGCGAAAGAACCTATTTCTCGGTTTAAATCATAGACTCGAAAAATCCCGTGACAATAGAAACATCACAGTATTAGTAAAGTGCATTTTCGGATCTATCTTACGGTTTATTCTTGGTTTTGTAAAATCCAGCGAAAGAAACTATTTCTCGGTTTAAACCATAGAGTTGTAAAATCCTGTAATGACGGAACCATCCTGGAGAAAGAGAAAGTGTAATTTTGGATCTTACTTGATGCTGGTGCTACGGTTTCTGCTTCAAAGAAGGGATAAAAGGGTGTACTTCATGAATTGGGTGTGTGTTTGGGATGTCTTCATGGCAGTTTGGTTATTACATGGTTTTACGGGGTTATGTGCTTTTAACCATGGTCGGGATGAAACCATTAACAAAGTTCACTTTTAAGATCAAAGGAGGCTAGATTTGAGCTTTTAACAAGATGTGACAACGGCGTTAATTCAGTATTATTTATTTGAGGTTGAAGTGAATTATCACGGGCAAGTGTACTTAGTATCTGAAGGTATCGGGGATGGATGGATGAAGATTCTTCATGATCCTTGTTCGAGCTTACTATCAAAAACGAAGACTTGGAAATCTAGTTATTGTTGGATTAACTATCACTTAAAGGAGTTACGTTGTAGTGCTCAGTGTCACATTCAATTGTGGATTTTCAAGAGGTAATGTACGTCTTATACTTGATGGTTGGTTGGTTGAAGAGTATAGAGTACTTAGAGATTCTAATGGGCATGAAGTCTAAAACGCTCTTTGTTACATATGTGCAAGTATAAGTCATGAGTTCGGGTTAGTTTACTTGAGGTCAAATTCATCATATTGGGTTTTTCTCCATCAGTTTGTCACGGCAAAGGGCCTCTTGAATGATAATGGGGTGATTACATGTTTTGCTAAGAGAGCGAAAAAGAGAGATTATGGCGTATGAACACATGGTTCATGCCTCGTACTCTAAAGAAAAGAAATATGCCTAATGCGTTCGGTCGCATTATCTTGAAGAAATCTTCTTATGACGTTTGAATACTTGAGTTCAAGCCTCGTTACTCTAAAGAAAAGAAAAGTGTACGCTTGATTGTGCTTTATCTTCAAAGAAGAGAAATCTTCTTATTTATGACCATTCTCATCAACATGCTTCATGTTTTTTCCATGCGCTTGGTCATAAAGTGAACGGGCTACCACCGATTGTTTTCTCATTCCACTTGCTCGATTATAATGAAGATGGCAACATCATGTCTGATTTTCGGGAGAGAAGTGTGAATAGAACATTAGGATGATTTTCACTTACTTAATCAAGAATGGCAACTCCGTATGCAATTCTTGAGGGGAGAAGAAGTGTGAATTTTTTGCATTGTTGATTGATATTTGAGAATATAAATGGTCATACGGCTCTAAACTCATGTAAGAACCGAGCTTCTTCTTATCGGGTCATCTTCACATGGAGTTTTTCTCTTCTAAGAGCCGTTGGTTGACATCTTCACAAGCTGATATGAGTTTATTGACAAAGTGCTTCCGGTTAATGCTTCGCGTGCATTAACATGATGATTCGAACAACCTACATTTCTTGTTTGATGTGATTGTTTGCTTGGTGTTACCATTTTGTGTGTTATTTGCGGTGATTCTTTGATTTCCTTGATGAACATCTTTCTGTTCTTGTTTGATTGAGAGGATCTTAATTAAGGGGATTTGCAAGATGTAAGTTAATTGGGATGCTTTTGGTGATGTTCTTGTGTTTTTGGTGAAATGAAGATGTTAACTATCTATTCCCCAGCTGGACAATCTTGAAGAAGGTTGAGTCTATCGGTTCTACATTTTTACGCTACATGTTAGAAGACTAAAGGCGAGTTGCATTTAACGATCTAAAGACTTCTTCTTTTCACGGGCATTTATCATAAGCAGTTGTCGGTTTAGGGGAGCACTAATTGGGAGAAAGTTATAAGTCAGATTCAATTCCCAATTAGACTTGCTCATATATTTTTACTTGATGACTCCTCGAGGCGTTGATATTGACTATTGTTGGACATTTGACACAAGGTGATTACTTGAGTTAATCATTTATCACTTATTTGAGATTGAAGTTGACTTTCACAAAGGTGTGTTCTTATTTGATAACTTGCTCGGGCTTAAGAATTTGATTTGAATACTTGGTTTATCTAGTTACGGTGATCGAGGTGGATGGTTGAAGACACAGTTAACTATCACTATAGGAGTTACTTTGTTTTACTCAATGTCCTGCATATGGCGGTGTGGATAATGTCAAGGAATGTCACATACTTTGTTTGGGTAGTGAGTACTTAGAGATTTGCTTGAAGCATAAATTCTCTACACCGTTCTTCCATCATTAGGTGCAAGCTTAAGATACAAATGTGGGGAAGTTGACTTGAGTTTCAAGTATGGTATAGCGGGTTTTCTTCTTGATAGTCACTACAAATGCGTCTACATAAGGGTTGATAAAATAGTCGAGAGAGAGTCTTGGACAAGTTGATTCCACAAGAGTTCAAGTGTTCTTCTCAACAAATTTCTAGTATCGGGCTTATAATGATTTCTTTGACTCTGTAGTGTCAAAACGGCAAGGGGAAGGAGACACACATCTATCTGATGAGTAATCTTGGCGACTTAATACTCTAAGTGATTGAAGATATCCGGAAGACTATTGTCATTACGCGAGAGAAACTCAAGATTTGACTCATAGCGTTGAGTGTTTTTATATTCCAACTATGTGGGGAAGAGATGGAAGAGTTAGTTTCGATGATAAAGAGGTACAAGTGTGTGATGATGCTATCGCATTCATCGGAGGAGAGATTGTGTACATTGGGGATGCTCGGCTATCTCACTTGAGGGCTTAATCGTGATTGAGAGATATAATCACTTATTCGGAGTTGGACATCGCGAGATTGTCATCATCATGCAGAGATATCGGTGATTGGCTCGCTTCTTCAATGTTATCGGTTGTTCTCTCTTTGGGCATTGGTGCCGGGTTCTTGAGCTTCATACACTTTCTTCGGGGGGGGAGAAAAGTATACATCGGGGTTATTCTTTGGCTATTGGACTTAATCACTACTCAGATGGTATAAGTTTCTTTGTCTTGGGTATGTGTATTGGGTTAGTGAGCTCTAGTCTAAGAGATTTGGCGCATCAATTCAACTACGTGGGGAAGTGGTCTCTTGACACCTTTTGGAATGGATTGCTTAGGGCGTCGATGAAAAGAAATTTGAGAAGATTATTTTATGTGTGGGATGATCACGTTCTTGTTCTTCTTGTTGATGATATAACCTCGAACTAAGAATCCGCGTGATTATTCTTGAAAAGGGCGTGGGATTTATGATAATGGTGTGCTTCCTTGTGCACTGGCTAAGCAAGCTTGAAATAGAGCTTGAATCACGCCTCTAAAGGATTTTTCGGTTTGGGGAAGCGCCAAAGTTTCACTTTCGGATGGTTCAATTTCTTTCTTGATTCAAGAGCCACGGAAGCTTTGGTGGTGAATGTTTAAGAGTTGATGACTTCTATCTTCTATCGACGTCTTGCTTTCGATATCTTTATCTCGATTCCTTGTATCATCATCTTCTTTTACTATATCATCTACTCTATTTTTGTATATATTTATCAGAAAACAAAATACAAAAATATAAAACCAACAAAACAAAATAGAAAAATATAAAACCTTCTAAAACCCATAAAAATCAGAAAATTTCAAAAATACCAAAAATATGTTTTCCAAGACATGTCTTATGGTATCGATAACATCTACGGTCTTAGAAATGTCATTCAATAATGGCACGGGACTTTAGATGAAGTTGGCGAGGAGGTGTAAATATTCTTTTCAAAACATGTCAAAAACTATGGCTTCTGATTATTTCAATTTGTAACCGGACTTCAAAAATGGCTGCGATTACTTACATTTGTAACCGTGCTTAAACTATGGTTTGCTATTATTTCAGATAGCAACCCGCTCTTCATGAAAGGAAAGTGTTGCGCTAAACCAATTTTCAAATATTTCGTGCACTTATCCTAAAACATATTGAGGAAAGTATGTGAAGGGCTGCTTTCCTACACAAATGTTTTTCGTCTAAAATTCTTCAGAAAAATATTTGTTGTTTTCAAAATGGTGGTAAATGAGTTGCTTGTAAATCAATCAGAATCAAGTTTTCATAAAATTTCAAAAACTCATCAATGACTTCAAGCGCTTTTAAACTTTTAGAAAATGAGTCATTGATTGAGGGAGAGAATGTTTTCAAATTTACATCATCTAACGGACTTTCTTAATTATCCTACGTGCTTATCTGTAAAATATAATTGCCTATGTTGAAGGACTAGGTTTCTAGGATGTGATTGTTAGGATTAGATGATTATAGTTTGATGAACATATTATTCCCATACCTTATATGATCTGATTAATATGTTGAATTGACTGCTATTAGTCGATTGTTGTTTGGGTGATGTCGACCACCATATATATTTGTATGTGTGTTCACTAACATATGCAGGTATATTGGTATATAAGAATGTTCCCGATCTGGATCCCACAAATGAACATGATTGGATGCGCAAAGGAAAGGGTAACTATATCTTGGGTTGACAAATGAAAAGCGAACTTAATTGGACTTCAATGGAGAGTTGGCATGAAATGCAACGTAAGAGGTCTTCTTGCATCGGCAGATGGTTTTCTTCAGCAAGTGAAGAAGCGGGCTTAATAATTGGACCTCGGTTGGCATTCAAAATGCAGCGTAGAAGAAGTCTCACCGCATCGCGCGAGCGGTTTTCTTCCAACCCTACGCAACAACAACGGAAGCTTCTCAACCACTAATACATCTTTGTGCAGGATACCATTTTTAAACAATTTTGAATAAATTTGAGTAAATTGTTTTGAAAAATGGAAAAATATTGTTTTGAAAATATATTGGACTAAATTTTGAAAATCATCGGACTTCATTTTATCAAAACTTGAGTCACTCAATTATCGACTACGGTCATGGATTGAGGGGAGAGTGATTTAAAATAAAATATTTTCAAACGATATTTCTTCACAAAAGTTCCGCTTTGTGCGTTAATAAGTGGTGATCTAAAGATTTAATGTTATGTCATGGTATGATTTTTCTTTTGAATCAAGGTCTTTCAAAATGAAATTTTTTCTATTCTTGTTTGATTGTGAAATTGTTTTATTTTACTTAAAGATCTCATAAAACAAATCATACCTGATACTAACAATCTTTAATGTCTTAAATCTGTCCTATCGTCATCTTTTCAAAATTAAATCTTGCCACGTCTTTCCCTAAAAATTTTCTAAATAATTTAAATCTTTTGGGATTACAAATCTCAAATGGTTTGAAATTTTTGATCGCGGGAGAGATCGTGATTTAAATCTCAAATCTGTTTTAATGGAATTGGTTTTAGTCCTTCAAAGGCACTCCTGCCTCCATGTGCCAAACGATTTCAAATACACAATGCACATGTTGAGGAGGAGGATTTATCCAAAAACAGATGAGTATTTAAACAAGGCCACATTTTCTCCCATGTTTTCTAAACCTAATTAAATCACTTGGGATCCAAAATCTCAAAGGGTTTGATATTTTTGATCGAGGGAGAATTTGTGATTTAATAATGAAATTTGATAAAAGGTGATCATATTTGATTTAATTGTGCAGTTGCTCTATATGTGCTAAGCGCTTTCGAATCTCGAAGCACATATTGAGGGAACAAAAATTATCGAGGTACAAAAGTTTTTTAAAGAGACTTATAAAGTACCTTGATTGAGTTTTCAAATGGTTTCTTAATGGCTTTTGTGATTGTGGATGTGCTTCAAAAGAACTCTTGCCTCTATGTGATAAAATGATTTTAAATATCCTATGCACATATTGAGGGGGAAAATTTTACCAAAGAAATTCAAATGGCTTTTCTTACGAAAATTGTGATCAAGAAATTATTTCAAAGAACTCTTGCCTCCATGTGCCAAACAATTTTAAATCATATGCACATGTTGAGGGGAGCATTTCTAAAATGATCAAAACTATTAAGGTACAAAATGCTTTGATCTCGTATCACAAGTACCTTGATTGTTTTCCAAATGATTTTTCAATTGGTTTCAGGAAGAATGAAGCGTACCAAAAGACCGACCATTTTACTTTATGTATGGAGTTATAAGGATGGTGAGGTTAGGTATTGTTCCCCGATCCGCCGAGCGGGAGGGATCTACCCGAGGACAATCCACTAGATAGTGTAGAGTCCTTAGGTATATTGAAAAAAGGAGAAAAATGAAATATGGGAAGAGTGCGGTGAGATTGAGCTAGAGCTAGGAATAAACCCAACAAGGTTCTAGTTATGAAGTCTCGGTAAAGGCCAGAAGGTTGAAGAATGAAAAATTGGAATGTGAAAAAGGGTGAAAAGAAATAGCCCTCCAATAATTCAACCTTAGAGGCGAGAAGCAGGGTTCAATACATATGCTCTTTGGTGTTTACTAAGGTAACAGCGGTATTGAAGACAAGACATCATGGACCCGGTGTGCATTGCACTAAACTTCCCAAACTACTCAAGTTCCTCTTAAAAGGGCTTGTTTCATTCTCGGGGAACCGACATAATCTATCGACTTTCTCTTAGAGATTGTTGATATTGAAGAAGGAGACCCTCTCCTAGTCTCCGGCATAGGAACCAAATGTGCGCGATTGAGTCTAGAGCCAAGAGATCATCCACAATATCTCATTAGGACACAAAATTAATGAAGACTTTTTGTTTCACACAATGTGGAAAGTAAGAATATATTAAGAGTCCTACGCATTATCCTTGTGGTATTGCCAGAACATCTGAGTGATATGTAAATATTCACGATGAAGATGGAAAGCCTTCTGGAGCCAACATCAAACAAGCTCCTGGTGGGTGGCATGTGAGATCTACCTAATAGATCAACCATGTGACAAGCCGGATAGAAAGCGATGGGGCGATTCACTTTCGTGAATCAACCTTGGTCGAATGGAATTGACGAATACTTTTGGAAAAACGTTGGATGTGCAAATCTTCTTTTCTCTAGCACATACGAATGTGTACTTATGTTTTCAAACACAAAAAGTATCTCTGATTGAAAAAATACTTTTGGAAAAACCGTTCGATGTGCAAGTTTCTTCTTTTCTCTAGCTTGCGTCGAATGTGTACTCATTTCAAATACAAAAAGTATTTTTGATTGAAAATTGATCTTTCTCATAAAATCTTCGTTGTATTGCAAAACTCTTTCTTCAAGCAATACGCGATTGTTTTCAAATCATTTTTAATCAATCGGTGAATCTCAATTTATTTGGTTCACTCACTCCGTGTTGTCTTCTTTGAGGCGTTCGGTTTGAGAACGGCTAGAACAGTGCGAAACCCTTGTCAAGGAGATTCTTAGGAATCCTACGATCCGAGAGCGGTACAAAGATTATCTTGATCAGCGGGAACCGTGGGCGTGTACCTCAATTCAGCGAAAGTGATCAAAGACACTTCGTCGTGTTTTATGCTAAGCTGTTGTTATGCGAGGTACACCCCGCGATTGCGGTGATCGAATTGAGAGTCAATCCAAAGCCACATGTTCCACAGCCACCACACTTAATTGAAGAAATCATGGTGGTGCATATCTACATAACACAGTTACGATATTTTTATACTATGTTTACCTTTCTGGCTAGCAAATATCATGAACGATAAGGCTTCGCTACTCGATGGAAAGATGTCATGATTCAAAAGTGTGAGCATGTCGGTTCAAAAGTCACAACTTCACATGATGGCAACACAATAAAGGGTGATCGAGAGATTTCTTGTGGTGATGATCTCAATAAAGCTCAAAGATCATCAAAGATGTGGATCGATTAAAGGCCTCCACTAAAAGTACAAATCAGTCGCGGACTTTGAAGAATCACTACAAAAGCACAAAGATTGTTGAAATGAAGAATTGAAGTCTACGAGCTCAAGAACAAAGACAAGAATAGAATGCTAGGATTCGAAATGTAAAACATGGGGGGACCTCCCTTAGGGGAATTGTTAGGAATTAGAAAATTCCATAGTGAAGAGTCGGTCACCCCAAATAATATCTAGCATAAGTTAGCTCGTAGACTTGTCATTAGTTACGTTGTTTAGCAGTTTATTAGTTAGTTTGTAGCGTAGTTTAGTTTAGAGCAACACCGTGGAGGAAGGAGGGTCTTTACCCACTTGTATCACGATCCAGGGCCGATAGGGAGGTGTATTTGTAACTATAAATACCCCTTCCATCCATGGAAGGGGTGGTGCTTTCAATCTAATATTCTACATTTTGTGAAGTAACTCTCTACCAAGAAAACACCCAACTCTCTACTTTCTCTCTCTAATGGCAAACATGTATTTTGATCTCCCAAGACCACCCGAATCATCTACACAATAAAAATACTTGATCCTAACATAGTATGCTCATTTTGAAGAACTAGCTATTCTATTCCCCCTAGTGGCACCAAAACTGATAACGCTACAAGCGTGGTTTCCAGTCAGGAACTTCCTTTAGTCGAAAGCAATTTTTCATCACCTAGGCAAAGTGAACCTAATCGTTGTAGTGTAGTATTAGGTAAGCCAAGTATTGGATATTGTTCTCTAGGGGAATAGAACGCTAGTGGAAGTTACTACGCTAAGGTTGGGGTTGAGGAAGATTATTTTTTTTTATCTTTTTATATTTTTTGGAAATGAAAGGTACTAATCTCTGGTTGGATTTGGGTTGGTACTTCTACCTATTACCTACTTATCTAATTATCTAATCTAGTGGTGTGGATGCTCTATGTCTAATTATTGTGTGCTCGATGAAAGATGTGTTTACTTAGGTTTTATTACTCTTTAATTATCTCCTATTGATGGTTGAATTGTCACGCCCTATTCTTAATCACGTTATGTGTCTAAGGTCGTAGGGGTTTGTCCTAACTCTTTGAAACTACCAAAGGTTATCTACAAAATCTCTAGGATTTATAAACTTACACTAAGGTACTCTTAGGATGGTTTAGCTTCACAATGACTATAGGTACTATAAGCTAAGGTTCACAAAGATTAATCAAGCATTAACTACACAGCGGATGACCTATCGCAATACTAGATCATTAACAATAAGATGTTAGAGACAACCAATCAATATTCAATATTAAGTTTCATATTCACTAAGCAAACACACACAAGTAAATGCGGGACATGGGAAACATGCAAGCATACACACACGATTGAAGACATAATTGAATCAATGAAGTAAACACTTATCTTGATGTAAGATAGGTATGGAACCCCGAAATGTATACACGTACTCTTTGTTTTGACATTAGGTTTTTACTTAAAAGTCTACACAACTAAAATTGAAAGTACCGGATTCTATATATAAGATTACAAATGCATCACGGCCACCTGATAAGGCGTGACAACTGGGTCGAATCATTGGTTTCGCCTTGCACGTTACTTCAAGGCGGCTGGGTTACCTTATGCTTGGATGTCGCCCCTTCGCGTCTCACGTCGTTCGATCAAATCTAGGCCGCCCCGAGTCGCTAATTTTCCCTACTCTTTTAAAAGCGGTCGTCACTTGTAAATAGCATATTCATTACCGAGCCATCACAAAGTTGTCCCGACGTGGCAATCGTGATAATCACGCCGTCCTTCAGCCCAAAGAAAAGTACCGTTTGGTTAAGGTGAATGTTGACGAATTGAAATCGTTTAGGAATTGGAATGTAGGAATTAATGTTAGAATCGAAATCCTTATGATTTAAAATCGCTAATTGAAATCAAGTAATCACTATCGATGATTGGTTGGAAGAATGAAATGAGAAAAACAATATATATTAAAATATTTAAAATTTAATTTTAGTTTAAGATTAATAAACTAAATATTATTTAATAAATAAATTACTTATCAAATTATAATAATAATTTTTAAATAATATTATATAAACTAATATATTAAATAAATAATTTTTCATATAAAATACAATTGTATTTTTTAAAGTATAAATTAAAAAGTAAGCTATAAATAATTATATTTAATTTAAAAAATTAATATAATAATAATAATTTTTTTAAAAATAAATAATAATTTATATTCAATTTTAAATAAATAATAATTTTAAATCTTAATAACATGGTTGTTTATATAAAAAATAATAATAACAATAATAATTAAATGATCGTTTATAATAATAATAATAATAATAATAAAATAAATAAATAAAATAAATAAAAATAATAAAAAATAAAATAATAATACAATTAAAAAAAAAAATAAAAATAAAATAAATAAATAAAATAAATAAAAAATAATAATACTAATAATAATAATAATAATAATAATAATAATAATAATAATACTAATAATAATAATAATAATAATAATAATAATAATAATAATAATAATAATAATTGTAAACAATCCTTCTCATATTTCCATGGAATGTTGAATTCCATATATATGGGATTTTGGGGAATTTCATTCCATTCAGGTTACCAACCAAACACTGAAGCGAATCTTAATTCGTATTCCAAATTCTTTAAATTTTTCAACCAAACCGCATGGTAAATGGAATGAATTTTAATTCCACCGTAATCCTGGATTCCCACGAACAAACCGCCCCCGAGTGTCTCGATTCTTGACTTTGTACCATTTTCTTCGGTGATATTCACGCTTTTCGTCCGAATAAGTGTCATTCCAGATTTTGCCTTCAAGATACCTAAAAAGTAAAAGGAACGATATAAGTATTTACGGATACAAAGTTATCAAATAAGGGCTTAAACGACCCCCAAAAAGGTACATTTAAACCTTATCACACACACACACACACACACACACACACACATATATATATATATATATATATATATATATATATATATATATATATATATATATATATATATATATATATATATATATATATATATATATATATATATAAATATATATATATATAACGATAAAAGTGATCAAATAAGTTTAAACGAATCTCATAAAGGTACCTTTTAAAACCTTATCACACACACAGATATATATATATATATATATATATATATATATATATATATATATATATATATATATATATTGGATCATTTAAAAATTGATCTCAAGCTAGAGTGAGGAAGTTATCTTAACCGGTTGGATCACCTCTTCCCTCCACTTTTTCTTTCTTCCAAACCAGGGGACCACTTTGTAACTTTCAAATTTTTCAAAGGTTGTTTTGTAACTTTTAATTATCATATAAAACGTATTTCTTTTCATTTTTTCTCTTCTTTTCCTTTTCTCCTGAACACACGATCCTCTCTATTTTTTTCATTTTCTTTCTTCATCTCATCGATTATATTCATTCAAATCAACACAATATGTATGGTTTATTATTAGATTCAACTTAATCATCTCGGTCATAATTTCAAATCGAATATTAAAGTAAGTTATTTAACCGATTTGATTACATTAATATTATTTTTGCTTTTTAAATGCAAATATAAACGTTACATACGTGTTTGTTAGTGTTTAATTGCACGAATTATTGTTCATTGTGAGTTATGGTTTTGTTTTGTGATGATATTAACGTATAGGTTAGTTATTTGAAGTAAATTTGAGAAAAATACTTCGAAACATGCTAGCAAAAGTCGCACCAAGTGTTTGATAAAATGCCTAAATGAAATTTTATAACTGTGATGCACTGATTTTTTACACCGTGACTTGTTGAATGATTCAATAGAACATTTTACTGATTTTTTTTAAGATTATGTTGATATTGATATGCATCGATTATATATACCGTTATGCACTAGTTGTTAACAAACGGATGCCCTAAATTATACATTATGATTCACTAATATTTGTTGACTTAAATGTATGTTACTATTATGCATAAGACTTTTGAAAATATGTTATGGTACTAATATACGATACACTTGTTATTGAGAAAAATTATCCTGTGGATGGAAGTTGTTGAATCTAGAGGAAAGTATCTCTGTCGATAGAGTTTCACGGAATTAGTATAGGTGATAAACGAGTTGAAGTTGATAATACAACGTAAGATTATTTTCGCATTGGTTGCTATTTTCTTATTATTTGGGTATTGCAACACTCAATGAGATAATTTCCCCAATATGCAATGATAGACACTCTTCCAGTTCTTACGTTTTTTAGCAAAATTTTTGTAATGCGTTAGGGATAAAAATATCTTGAATAGCCCCATTCATAAGTAAATGGATTTCTTATTTCTTCATGAAATTGAATCCATGATTCTTATTTTATTTATTGATGTATTCTGCAACATTTTTACAGAATCCATAACTCAAAGCAATGTGGGTTCAAGGGCCGGTTCCAAAGTTTGCATAACACATATTATAGTTTTCGGGTCAAAAATCACAGCCAAGTGGGTACACAAGATTAGCGACCTTCACAGAGCTAATACTTGGGAGATGCTTTGAACTATCTAAATTACTACCATCTTTGACGGGATCTCACATAATCATCAACCGCAATAGAACTCCTAGGGATGGTGGGTATCAAGGCTAGCCAAAATGGCATCGCGACGGCCAATAGCTACGGTAAAACAACTACTAATCGGTGGTCCATATACCAATTCTGGTTTCGGGTCTTATAATGAGTTTGAAAGTGGGATGAAATTTAAGCTTGAAATAATCAATGCTAAAGAACAATTGTTTTAGTCTGGCCACATGTACCTGAGAGAGGTTGTATTATACCACTAGTGTTCTATTATTATGTTGGTCTGTTAGTTTATGTAACAACATGCTGCTTGTTAATTTTTGTTAGTTTTGACTTTTTTGTTTTTTAATGTGCGCATTTTTACTTCATTTTTCCTTTTGTCGTTGTTCCTCTTTCATCCTCAAGTAATTTATAGTTTTCGATAAGTGTCGAATATGACTTTTATATTGTTATAGCTTATAACTTTTTATTGAAGAAATGACAACAAGTCTTGAATTTATTGATAATTCTCCGCTTTTTACATAGCATTTTGAATGTTATGTGTGGTTAAAAAATGAGTCGAAGCATACGCTACCATACTTGTGTAGGTCAATAAACCATCCGAGAAATGACACTTGGTAGTGTGTGATAATATATTACGAGCTTTTGTATTTAGCTTTGATGTTTTAATTTTAATGCTTAAAGTGGTGATATATGTATGTTTATCGAAATATTAACTGCCGGAAAAATGGTGTAGAATCATGGTATAATGAGTCAAAACCGATAAGTGCATAAGGTATTCATATAGCTACGGAATATTTAACCAAAACATACCGTGGGTTGAAGTCATCCCGAGTATGTACAAATGGATAAAACATCGTTAATTACTTTATTAAGTTACTTAAATTGTTATCAACATGCTTTTGCTATCAATCGTTAAGCATCAGAAAGCAATATTATTATTTTAAGTAATAAAGGTGTGATATGTACATTGAATTGTTCCATGTCATATTCAGATTTATATGCTTCTCTACTAATTTTCCTATTGAATGCTTTCATCAATTTTTCACTTCTTAACCCAATTATATTGTCAATTTTCTCATCTTTAGAGTAAGTTATTGCTGCCATATGGAAAATCTCATCAAGTCGTCTTGTAAACCCGTTGTGATTGATAAAGTTTTTTATATATCCATCTTCTTCCTGCATCATTTTTAATAAACAACAGATCAATTATACAAAATGATCCCTTTGTTTTTTTGAAATTGATCAAAGACTAATCATTCTAAATAGATGCACCAATAAAACAAAAACAGATGCATCAATTAAACAAAACAGATGCACCAATTGCATGAAAGTATGCTCTTATATTCTATAATATCATGCTTCAATCAATGTACCTATTCTAATCGATTCATTACGCACTAATCATACATAGCATATACACCAATGATACAAACTATTACCTTAAACAACTAAGACTTTTCTAATTATATTTCATTGATTTATCAATCATACAAACAATTGCTCTAAAATATAGCATGATGCACCAACTATACAATAGATGCAATCGACTATAAAACACAAATGCACTTAGATTACACAAAATCATACAAATCATATAAATCGATGATACAATTGACACATATGCCCTTAGATTATACAATATCAACACATATGCCATTATTTTACCATTCATACAAATCGATATATCGTCATATAAATCGACGATATGCACTTAGATTATACAAAATTATCACATATGCCCTTAGACTTTTCAATCATACAAATCGCCACCCTTACTTTATAACAAAACATGTGCACCAACTATTCAAAACAAATGCCCTTAATTTATAGTTTTACTAATTTATGTACATACTTTATTGATTCACTGTTTTTGTTTCATTGTATATACACCAATAAGAGAATACAGATGCCCTTAATTTATACAAAAAGATCATATAAGTTATCAATTTACCGCATTCCTTTTGGGAACAATCAACGCTTGGTATTGCCGAGAGCCACTTCAATGAAGCAAATCCACAATGAAAAAAATGAATCTACGGAATGGAACTAGATTCACTACTAACTTCTGAGGAAATAATTGAGTTGACCTGGGAATGAAAGACAACAAGTTATAGTGTACATCATATTGATATCAAAATGGTTCAGAGTGATATCAAATGGTTCGATTTCCAAGTTGTTTCAAAAACATCCAAACAAAACCATTTCTAAGAACGATTGTACACTTATTAACAACTAGTATAATATCAAAACTATAAAGAATCAACGACTTTAGAAAAAGCTTTGAAGCACCAAGCAGTTGAGGTCCCATTGTGCAAATGATTTTAGAAGTGGATGCACTAAATACACACGTTGATGCACTAAACATACATATTGATGCACTAAAATATTCATGTGTATCATCACTGTCACTATGACACTCACTAAACCGACCTGCCCATTACACCGAAAACACCACGAATTCGTTTACCATCGAATGAGGTTAGTTTTATCAATAGGAACCCCAAAAATGGCATATATGAAAACTTGGACCGACCAAGTATGCTCTGAAGAACACCAAGATTCTAACCCTTGAAGTGCTAAATGGGATCGTTTTGCTGAAAACATCGCAAGAAATCTTCTCCCACTAAAACCAAAACCACATCCATTGCGTCATTGGACCAAACAAGAATACAACCGACACACTTTTTTTGGAAATTAAGCTATCCCATAAATTAAGCTAGCCCAAACACCCCTTTAATAAATTGATTTATATAGTAAAAGCTAACCTAAACACCCCTTTAAGATGTTTCAAGTATGAATAATATTTAAGGAAGATCACAACAAAAGATTCAAGAATCGCTAATGATGTACCTAGAGGGTACAACATAAATGTATAACGATGCACTAATCTTACCGTTTGATGCCCCATAACGATGCTAAAGTTAAGAAACCAATGGATTTTACCAAGCCAATATTGTACTCATCGCTCTACCCATTTACACCTAATTTGGTAGTCCTTTGTCCTTTCTTCTTCCCGTACTGAAAGACCACCAAACAATCCTCACATCCATCGAAATTTCCGGCTCTTACCACAAACATATAGTTGACGAATATTTAGAAAATTACTCTATTAAACTAGTTTTATTTCTCGTAGTCATACCATAAATCGGTGACTCGAAAGTAAAACTTACGTCTAGATATATTGAGATCAATTAGTCCATGGCTCAAAAAATCACCCAAAATCGATTTGATCTTGAGAACATAGTTTGCTCCCAAAGAAGATAAGGGATGATTATGCTCGATTTTGAAGTCCTGATTTTATTTAACTTACTTATTGAAGTCTAGGTTGATTTCGCCACACTATAACAGAAAGGCGAAAATACCAAGAGAAGTAAAAATTGTAATGTCACATATGAAGGAGGTGGACACGTGAGATTTTACCCGACAATTGATTAATTTTGCTGATACATATCGATTTGTTGATGGGTATTTTAAAATCCATTGTCACCATCATGGCCCGATTACATTTTCACATCAATGTGAATATTAGTCTTGGTTTATTTCCATTTTCCAAGATCGCATATATACAACAATAGTATCGCGACAAGATACCTTTCCACTAAACTTCTTCTCGAGCTCCCTATAAAGCTTGGTATGTATCTTGTGGAACGTTTCTTCAATCGGGTAATTTTAACATGGACCATAACCTTTCGGTTCCGGAGATATCAATATGACTGTGACAGAGAATGACAAATGCGGGATCGCGATAATGAAGTACAAAAATAGTAGTTGGGACCCTACAATTGTGTAATCAAGATTTTGCAGAGTTGATGTACACGTCCATATTACATGAAAAGTTTCAACCTACAGATGTAAAATTAGAGCATTAAATTGATGATATGAACAAAACAAAGGCTATATTTTCCCGAAGAAATAGTTTTGTAGCCTCTTATATAGAACACGTGATGGTGAGTGTTTCATTGCAATCAGAAATATAAGCACACATATGATTTGTGACAAACTCGTACATGCATTACTTCTTCAGTCTCAAAATTTCTTATCGCTTCTTTAAAAAACCTAACTAAATTAGTAGCAAGCTAACATGTATAAGTCCCACCCCAAGAAAGATCGATATCCAAGCCCGAACCACAATAACTTTTCTTTGTTCCATTCAACTCAATAACCACTAAGGCCACCCCGATTCATTATTTCATCTCTTATCCAAACAAACTTTCAAATGGATGACAAAATACACGTTGATGCCTTTAATATGTCTAATGATGCACTACCATATTGTCATGAACAAGCACATTAATAAGATGATCCAATTAGAAAGTAAATGCGAAGAACTTGGAAAAATTGAGAAATTTACTTCATACCACCCATCTTGGTACTTTTCTAGAAAGAATGAGAGCCGAGTGTGTGAAAAATGTTGTACTTGAAATGAATAAGGGATTTAAATTATTAGATGGAACCACAAATATCAACAGTTTTATTTAAATCCTTTAATGATCTAGAATCACGGACCGAAAAATCAATAGAATTACCATAAGTTGCCCTTACTACTTTTAGTAACAACGAGCTCATACTTGGTACAAGAACATGCCTCTTATCCAGAGCAATAATCACCGGATGATTTAAAAGTTCTTTGGTTAGTAATCGACTTTAGCTATCTAATTCAACAACATGGCGAGATAAAACCCCACTGACCTGATTAGTTATACTACTAGATGACTAAACGCAATTTCAACTATTCTATACTAGCAAGACATACGGGCATACACTATTTGATACGTAAAAGATTAGAATAGATGGTTCTCAAAATGCGTATATAGTTCTTTATCAAAACACATCGAACAACTTCTAGAACTAGAAGCATACAAAATGATACACTAAACAACACACACGTGATGCCTTAATATGTCTAACAATGCACTAATCATAATCACTGATGCCTTAACCATACTCACCGATGCTCTAGTATGTCTAACGATGCATTACACACTCATTGATGCCCTAATGTGTTCATCGATGCACTAAACATACAAAAAAATGCCCAAGTAGTTCCAAATGATGCACTAAACATACAAAATGGATGCCCAATATGACCAATGATGCACTAACATACACACCGATTCCTTAATATGCCGACGATGTAACTGTCTAGTATACATGCCCTAATGTGTTCATCGATGCACTAAACATACAAACATATGGCCAAATATTTCCAACGATGCATAAACATACAAATGGATGCTCTACTATGCCTAACGATGCACTAAACATATAAACAAATACACTAAACATACTAATGATTCCTTAATATGTTTGATGATGCACTAATCATACTTTAGTGATGCCCTAACCAATACTCACCTGACATGCTCTAATATGTTCAACGATGCAACAAACATACAACATTTAACATGATGCAAAGAACCATAAACATAGATGCAGCCACACAACTGATGCTCTAATGTGTAATCTCATCTGCAAATATACACATAGATACCCTATTTCATATCATTCATAAAGCAAACACACATGTTTTGAATTAGTTCATCGCATTTCATAAAATCTTGTTGAGACATTCTATCAAACACATTGTGAGCAATTTTAATAAAAGCATCGTTGATGCATTTTTGTCATTCTAAAAAATCATTACATAATTGATTTTAATCTTCACGTTGAATCCATACAAATGCTCTAATTTTACAATATTATTTGAGATAACGAAATATCATACTCATATTGATAAAAAAAGTAAGATAAGAAAGAAATGTTTTAAAATGTTTAATGTAATATATAACACTGATAAGAAGATTCGTTTGAGTGATTTGAATAACGACGAATACCAATTTTTTTTGATCAAAATAATTTGTTGGATTCCAAGATGCCCTAATCAATGGTTAAGTGTTAGATCGGTTGTACGTTTGATGTGAAAGTGGTTCCGTTTGACCGAAAGTGGTGGTTACCTGAGGAGCAGAGGTGGTGGTGGCGTGTGGTGAGCTAATGTTTGATCGGATTATGTGTGCGATATGAATCTCGGAAACAAATGTCAAAATGATGACCAATTTTGATACCCCTCTTTGTTTTACCTTTTTTATTTTTTACCAACTTTTGATCATATCAAAATCTACCCCTCAGAACTTTTTTCACTTTTCTCTAATTACACTTTCTTGAGAATCCCGGGACTATATATATATATATATATATATATATATATATATATATATACATACATACATATATATATATATTGGAGTGTTATTATGGAAGTTTTCTGTAATAAAATGAATGAGAAGGGATAAATATAGCATATTGGCCACCTTTCGCCAATCACCACACACCCCACCCTTACGCCCCTCCCAAATTAAAAATAAATTTTTCCTTGCTAAAAATTTTTTGAAGAAAATTTTTTTTCCTCACAAAAATTCCATGCATTACTAATGCTTTCCATACTTTTTCATTCTTTTCATTATGCAACTATTTTAACTATATATATATATATATATATATATATATATATATATACTGGTAGCTTAATGTGGTATCAAACTTAAAAGCCAGAAAATAGCATCTAGTCTAAAACCACTAAAACATTTATAAATAACAATTTTTAGAAATATACACAAAAATAACATTTAATACAAATTAACATTTTAGCAACTAATAACCAAATGATACATGAGTTTGAATTTATTGAGACATCGAGAACATTACACTCAATAAATATTCCAAAACCTCTATACACATATTGAACAACCCCGATACACATACACTTCTAATCAATGTGTATCACCTAGGTTCGTAATGGGCTTAAAAAGAAATCTATCAAAATCCTTTAACAATTTTAGTTATAGTTAATAAAAATTATTTTTGTCTTAAGAGTGTCATTTGTCAAATTTTTTTCATATTATTTTAACAACTTTAAAAGTTTGAGACTATAATATATATATATATATATATATACATATATATATATATATATACATATATATATATATATATATATATATACATATATATATATATATATATATATATATATATATTTATATATATATATATCGTGACGCATTGGTACGCTTTTATTTCGGTAAGATCAATAAAAGCTTTTAAAAGCCATAGATTTTAACTTTGGATCTTCATAGTTTTCAGAAAACTCATTTTGAATTAAAATTCAAAAATGTGTAAAAATTTGACCATCAAGTAAAATCTCCATTTTGTAATAATATATGTAGAGTAATTGAATCATGTCAGACAAATTTAATGTAATTATCATCATAACTCTATTTTAACAATGATTTGTGAATCAAATTTAGATTCATGTATTCGATTCAACATAAAATGATGCTATCATGAATCAAATAAAACATTTAATCAATTTGCTCAAACGAAGATTTCCAATCTTCTCAAAATAAAACCTTCAATTGAATCGAGCTACATATATATATATATATATATATATATATATATATATATATATATATTTATATATATATATATTCGTATGTTTTGCATTGTAAATAGTAGAAACTTTGTGTGAGATTGGAGGTCCGAATTTTAAAGCTTTTGTAAGGGTTTTTAGCTTTCATAACTTCATGTTTTATTGAAGATAAGTTATTCAATCCATAATCATTACAATATGTCTATATGTTGTGTTATTGTTTGTTTGTCTTTTCTTCGATTTAACATGCTTGGCTAAATTAATTAGTGTTTGCTTATGATTGTATGAAACCTAGATACAGTTTTTAATATTATTGCTTCTTGTTAATGGTGTATGCTAGCATTGGGGATTTTTTTCAAATGACAACGCCTCTTTAAATCCGCGGGGCCTTGCATTGCAAAACAACTAGTCGTATCCCCGGTACCACATTTAATCAGTTAAGCGATTAGAATTAAGTGATTCTCTCGCAACCATAAGTTAACGCGCAAAAGAGATTCTTCTAAGTATTTAGTGTGATTAATTATCAAGAGTGTGTCTCATAGTGTAACACTTACCTAGGTTGCTTCATAGATAGCGACTTGACTAACCGCTGGCTTAATTGCGGAATACTACAAATTACACTAACGAGGGTGACATGGTAATAAGTTAGATAATTCAACTAGGGAGTAATGCATGATTAAGTGAACACGTTTGTTTAATATACGAAGTTTATCAATTTATTTCTTTTCGCATATTTAGTTGGCTTTTAATTTAGTTTACTAACAAGAGTTATAAAACCAAACTCTTCAAACCCTGAGATTTTACCTTACTTTGTATAAAATATAAAAATACAAAAATAATCTTCCTTAAACCCTTATACTTATTTATGTGACACATCTCTCGTACCTCAATTTCACTATTCCCAGAAGCGATCAATCCCCCGTGTCTTGTCCATACAACACTACAACGGTTAGGTACTCTCCGTAAGAGGATTGTAAAACTTAATATGTTATACATAATCCGCAT
>OU343221.1:220209607-220255321 GCA_910596185.1 Chrysanthemum makinoi | reverse complement strand
AAGGACTATTCGACATTTCTTCAAACTTTGATCAAATCTTCACAAATCATCCTCGGAGATTAGAAATCTTCATAAATGCATAATTCGACCATCCTTGGTACCGACTTAAGCTCTTTTAATCTCTGGTTGCTCGGTTCACGTCTGATTTGGTTCCTTTTTAGATGTTTTTACATATCAGGTACTGCACAAGCACAAACTCGAGAAAACCACAAATATTAGCAATAAACGGCTCTTTCTTGGTTATTTTGGGTCTATTTTGATAACAAAAAGGTATGTGTTTTAGCACATACCAACTAGACACATAGAAAGGTAAAGGAAGTTTGCCTATTAACGATCAGTATGTCTAAGACATGGAAGCGATTGGGTGAGTGATTGGCTCGAGCCGTCAAGTTTTATCACACAAGCTAACCAATTGTGAATGGTCAACCGTAATAAACTTCAAATAGCTTAGAAACAATACAATTTAGATCTGGAGAGTTTAGTGTTTCCCCGGGTCGTTAAGTCCCAACGAGGTGTGAACACTGTAGTAAGACGAATCTGTGATCGGGTGATATTGAATGGAAAAAGGTTTGATTTGGAATATTTATACCGAAAAAAAAGTTTGTAAATTCGAGGGGCTTAAATGCAAATTAAAGAAAATTAAAAAGATAAATTATATTAAATAAGCGCTATCACTATTTTTAAAATGATGTTTTTCTTGATTTATAAAACAAAATAACTTAGATAAACTATTTTAACTAAAACGTAAACTTAAATTATCTAAAAGCGTGACCTAAAAAAATGGCGTCGTTATATGTAAAAATTAGCGAGTCATAAGATAAAAGCGTAAAATTTGTAAAATAAAAGTCCTACGAGTGTAAAAACAATTTTCTTACTTACTATATGACAAAAGAAAATTTTAGAAAAAAGATTTATATTTTTTTGACTTTTATATTTTTATTATGAATTAAATATTATTTTAAACTAATTAAATGATTAAAAATACTAAAACTATTAAGAAAATTGAAACTTTTTATAAAATACTTAATAACAATACAAGGCTATGAAAAATGCAAAAGCGGAAGCGATCTGGATAAGCTGGTAATAAGCCAACTGCCTAAATAAGCTAATAAGGCAAAAATGGTTTAAGTAAATAGATAATGCAATCCATGACAAGAAAGACCCAAGGGACGGTATCCGGTACAACACTATCACTTTAAGTAAAGGTGGGAGGTCTCGAGGTTCGAGCACGCCTCCCAACCTTTTGTTTTATTTTCTTTTTGGATTTTTCTTTTACAAACTAATTAAGCATATTAAAATAAGCAAATTTTAAAACTAAAACTTTTTATGAAAAACACTAATAAGCTCAGTTTGAGCTTATTATTTCTTAACAACGGTAAAAATTGGAATGAGCACTAGGATTTAGCCAAGTGGCTATTTAAGCTAATAAATAAGCAAATGAACTGAAAATAAGCTAAGTAAATGATGATAAGCTAAAGTGACAATTGAAAAAGCAAATTAACTTATAAATAAGCACTAAACAAACCAAAATAAGCATAAGCAAGCATTAAGCGGGACCTTTGTTTGGGTTTCTAAACACTTTCTAGCTTAATTTTAAGCACTTAAATGAGCTAAGAAATGAAAAGGATCACTGGAACTATTAAGTATACGTAAGCTTTTCAAAAGCTAAATTACACAAGCTATACTTGTCTAATGAGCTCTGAATGAGCTTGTGAAATAGGGTAGCAAATCATTACCGCAGGCACTTTTCGAGGAAAAGGGGTTCAAAGAAGCTAAATAATAAGCACTTTATAAGCTGATGAGAAGTGAACTAATATTTTTCTAATTAATTTAAGCAGCTAAACTTTAATATTCCAAAAGCTTAAATCCTAAATCCTAATGGTAAGTGCACAAGAAAATCACCAAGTTTATTCAAAAACTGCAATTATGAAAATTTGACTTTTTGAATTATACTAAGAGTTTGACTTTTATGAGATTTGAATGATCCTAGATGATCTAATTTGATGTATTAAGCTACTATAAGACTGATTTAGGCTATATAAACAACTTTCAAACCAGTTTGCATGATTATGCAATCTAGAAATCAAATAGATAATAGACAAGGTATGATCAAAAGCTATTTTGACTTTCAATGAAGTAAGCATTGGTTTTAATGTTGTCTTGAGCTACTATGAACTTAAGTGATGTATGTAAACTAAGGTTAGCAACAATGACACCTTATATCACAGTGTTCATAACTAAAACAAACACTCCTTATGCACAGATTATACTAGCTTTTCAAAGGAATTTACTTACTGAAATCTTAACACTAATGCCAAACTTAATTTTATGATTATAACAGATAATAGAAGCATAGGAGACCAATAATAACAGTAAGAAATATAGAAAGGACAAATATACTATTTGAACTTGTAAATTTAAGATTTTAAGCAACAACAATTTCTAATGAAAGAGCAAACTATTTTAAACACTAATTTCACTTAAGCATGCCAAGAAACATAAAAACAAGGATAAGAGCATAAGCTAATGTCTACGATTAAATACAAATATTGAGTAAAAGCTTACAAACTTGCTATTGGCTGAAAATCAAGCGAGAACAAAGACCACTCCTAGGCTTACCACTAAGCCTCTAAACCAAGGGCATACCATATATCACCTGCTTCAACCTCGGCATCTTCTCCAATGATTTATTATTTTCTAACTAATTTTTTTAGTATTTTTCTTGTATTTTTGAATTTCAACTCTAAACTGGATTTTAAGATTTCTAAAAGCTTTGTCAAGAGCTTATATGAGCTTAAGAATTCTTAACTACAACTGATAACAACATTCAAATACTTTGAGAATTTTGACATAAAATTGCATAAAGCAGAATTAGTGAATAAAAGCTGAAATTGGCTGGAAATAGGTTTATATTACCTTGAAATATGATTACAAAGTCTTTGAAAGCTTAAACTTGCGGAATTTAAAATTAACTATTTCGACACTACCTAAACTAAAATTACACTACTTTTTTCTTCATACTGCATCTTTCTCTTATTTATTGACTTCTTAGAGTTCCTTGTCGACCTCTGAGACTTTCCCACCTCACTTGAGCCATTGGATCTTCATATTTCATCATATTCGTCCATTTGGAGTTTTGGCCAAGTCATGAGCATTTTTTGCATTTAATGATTTTTGGTGGATGTGAAGGTGGAGGGGAGTTGTTAACCAGTTGGGGGGATAAGGTGGAAAGGTGGTAAGTGGTGGTGAGGTGGTGAGACCCTGGTTTTGGGATAGAGGTGTGGGAGAGATAGATGAACGATCTTTGGGTTTTCATTTTTAAACTTTTGGGTTTGGGCTTATATTGGGCTTGGGTTAGCGGTTTTGGATTTGGGTTAATATAGGGTCCGGTTTGGTATAGATTAAACACAAGGACCTTTTATGTAATATGGCCAAACTTGAGGACTGAACACATAACATTTCAAAGCTCATACAAGGGTTAAACTTGCCAAGTTTCATTTACCAAAGGACCATAAATTCTAATTTCCAATTTTTATCGTCCAGGGTAATTTATGTCATTTTGAAACTTGAGGGACCAAACATGTAATTTCTCCAAAGTTCACCATAAGGACCAATTATGCCACATTTTAATAGTACAAGGGTGTAGTTTAAATGATTTCCATTTTTAAACACCCAGGGGTGATTTTGACACTTTTGTAAAGTTGGGGGACCAAAGATGTAAATTGTGATTTTTAAACTTCAAAGGACAAATTCTTACAACTTGTGAATCCTAAGGACCTTTTATGACTTTATATAAGTTTTGGAATGACCAGGGACTAGTTTTGACAACTTTTGAAACTTGGGGACTAAAGCGCCAATTATGCAAACTTGATACGTTTTCATCGATTTTGGTATTTTTGCATTTAAAACACATAAAACACTTGTTTGTGATATTTTCATCATTTTAATACATTTTTGAGTGTTTTGGATGTTTTTGCGATCTAGATGGTACAAAAATGATGAGTATTTAGCAAATTCCCGATCCTCTACTAAGATATTGCTAGTGCCTAGCAATGTTTGAGAAAAATTAATGGATTTCATCTCTTTACCAAAAGCCATTACTTCTGGGGTAGCCAATTGTTTTAGTTCAAGTAAGAACCTTGGTACAATGATAACCAAATGATGTTGAGCAAATCATAAAACATGTAGTTTGATTTGTCTTTACCGGAAGCGTTTATACGGACTAATAACTCTTAGATAAGTTATCAATATTATCTTTGGTGGTGATTACCAATTATGGTTTTTCAACGCCTTTACCACAAGCCATAAACTTGCGGGCTAGCCAACTTTTCACTAATTAAAGATATGGTGAGTTGAACACCATACAATTTTAGGCAAATTGCAAGCCATAAACGGATTGGAGATATCTTTACCAAGAGCGTTTGCTCTGGATTAGCCAATCCTTATGTGGGTTAGACATGGTGGGCTGATTACCATTTGTTGTGTTTAGTACATAGTACTTCCAAAAAAAAAAATTTAAAATTTGGCCATTTTGGGAAAAAAGGGACTAAAGGGGTACATTCTGATCAAATTAGCGGAATTTCCCCACACTTAGAAATGAATATTGTCCTCAATATTCAAAGTCTGCTTATTATGCGAAACTTAGAGCGTAAAAAGATAACATTACTAGCTAAGTGTAGAAACACAACAATTATTCTTTTTTTTTTTTTTATTTTTTTTTTTATTTTTTTATACAACGGTAGGGGGGCAACTCCCACACTAAGGTGGTATACACGGTGAAAACCCATGTTTAACTCACATTTTTGATTACCGAGTCGCTAGCTTGACTCGACCCGAATAATTTGTTCATGGGAAGTAAGTGGAAGAGACAATCTCCATCGGACTTTCATTCAAGATGTTTGTATAAGCGTTGAAGTGCGTGAAAGTTCCACACCGATGAGGTATACATAGAACCGGCTCAAAAATGATAAATCAAAATGCCGGGATCAAAAATAGTGTCCTCATTCGAAGGAGTGAAGAGCAGGAGAAACCGGGATAGGTGAAAAGAAGAAAATCATGATAAAAATCTTGACTAACTCATCATCAGAAGGAGAATTCATAATAGCATGAATTTCATCATTTAAGCTCAATTGGTCTAGACATATCCCGGGTGTGTCTAGATCAAAGTAAAAATATCATACTCGCGGAGATATGATATGAGTGAGTTCACATGAGGACTCCTCAAAGGCGAATGATTCATATTCGGGATTGATTTGAGTGAGTTCTCTGGGGAACTCCTCAAAAGTGAATGATTCATAATCGGGAGAGAATTATGAGAATGAGAAGTGGTAATACCACTAAACTTCTCTCCCATATGATCAAAATGGAACGTTTGCAATTCGGGAATAGAATCATTGAACAAAGTTCACTATCCTCAAAGGGGATAGGATATGAAGTAGGCTTTTCATTAAAAGCATCGATTCTAGAAATGAGAAGATTAACATTCAATAATGTAAGGCGAAGAGCCGTCTTGGATTATTCTTCATCATTCTCTTCTCCTAAGGCGGCAGCTTCGGAAGGTAATTCCCCATAACTTATGTCTCCACAAGATAAAGAATAGTTCTCATCGAATCGGAGAACATCTCAATATGATCATTTTGGAAGACAAGAGGAGGAGGGATATCACACACATGATCAAGAATTCCCTGTGATTCTCTTGGGATTTGGACAAGGTTCTCAACACTAGACTTTATGAATTCGTCTGATTCCTTTTTAGGAGCAGTGTCAAGCTCATCCCCATGTTCGGAGAGTGAATGGGAATATCGGTGTGATAACAACAGGTGAGGAGTTGAGAAGGATTAGCATACATATGTTTTATACTTTCCATTTGTTCTTCTGCTAGTAATTCCATCATAGTCTTTTCTCACTGATTTTCATGGGCGGAATCTCAATGATGAACTTGATGAATCTTTATAAAATTGTAGAATATCAAGGATATCTTCATCATCATCGGGAATGAAAGCGGAATCGAGAGCTAGATTTGGTTGCTTTTTCTTTTGCAATTGATTCCTTAATAGATTTTTCAAAGGCAATTTGGGAATTTAATTTAGCGACCCGCTCTTCACTAACAAAACTTCCATGGATTTTTGATTTGGATTATCTTGGGGATGTTTACATTCCTTCAAATCTTTCACTAAATCCAAAGATCAAGGAGAGATTTTGAGGAAGTGGGTGGTGAGGTGGTGCTGATTCATTTGGTGCTTGTAGAGGTTGGTCATGATACAAAGAGTCATAATTGTTACAAGGAAATGGATTCCTTGTTTGACAATCAGAGCTAAAATGAGAACCTCCACAATACTCTGCTTGAAACTGATGTGGCTGTGAGTCATATGTGTTGTAGTCATAATTGTTATCAGGGACACGCTCATAGACAAGCGTGTTTCCGATTGACAATCAGAGCGTAGTGTGAACCACCAGTACCATGAGTAAAAAGCTGGCGAGAGTCTCACAGTGTGGTAGCTGATGGAATAAATCGGTTGTGTTATGGTAGGAATAGGGATCCTGGTTATAGAAACGGACCCGTTTCTGACTCCACCATGCTATAGGTCTTGAATGTGCTACCATCATTATCATAGAACCTTTCATAACCACACCAATAGATATGACCCCCAATATTTGCTTGACTTGATTTTTTGATTGATTGTGAGGAAGCAAGCATTGATGATCTAACACCCTACATTGTTGTGAGGATAAGGTGAAAATTAAGGCAGATTGCATGGATGTTGAGGATTGAAGGGGTATGAAATTTTAAGGAATGTTGGATCAAGATTGTCGAGATGAATCCCAAAAGCCAAAAAACGTTTTTCATGCTCCTGTGATTGGTTCACATACGGGACAAATGTCTGGCGATCGTTGGATGGATGGGTGATTCTTAGGAAAGAGACCAATAATAAGAAGTGTAGTAATGGTGGGTAACTCAAACGTGTTAGGTTTGAGCAAGATCGTTCAGCGAGGTTGAATGGAATTTCAACTCACGTCGCGATTATCGGGATTTCAATGTGTTAAAAAGGATTTTTGGGATTTCTACACTACGGGGCAAGCAATAATAATAAAAGGCATATAAATCTACTAATCCCAAGGTGCAAACAAGTAATCTCAACTAAGTACGTAAATAGAACTAAAGACGCAAATTAGTTTATGCCAAAAAAGGTATTCTAAAATGCAAATTAATCTATTTTAACCCCTAAAAGTGATATAATATTTTTCTACAACTAAAAATGTGATCTAAAAATTATCTAAAATTTAAAACTATTTTTTTTTGGTTTTGGAGTTTTGATAAAACGGAATATATTTTTTTTTGACTTTTTAATTTTTTTTAATTAAAGTTTAAACTAAAGTTTAAATGGCAAACTACAACTAGTGACGATTAATATTAAGCTACAATATGACAATAAAAGACTTAACAAACATAAGACGAATAATTAAACATAACGTTAAACTAAGATTCTAAGCTAAAAATGATAAAAAGTTAAGAGAATAAAACCCGGTGATTAAACGAGAGGAATAAAACCACCCGATCTTATAAGCACAAATTAATACAAAAGTTTACAACTTTATTAATCTTATCCACTAATTAGTAAGTAAAGTTTAAAACTTTATTCACCAACAAGCTTAAAATTACTAAAGCTTCAAACTTTATGTATTAAAAATGCTTAAAGACCCGTAAGCTCCACGCCTTATGAGGTAGGATCGGATTACACAAACAAAATCAAAACTTTAAGGGTTAGCACAATTATATAAATATAAACTTTTTATAATAAAAAGCTAAAATAAAAGATAAACTAATCTTAATAAATCAAATCTTAACCACCAAACTCTCTCAAGGAGATATGTTTTCACAAAAACTAATTTGGTTATTAAGGTTAAGATTTAAAATATAAGATTTTTTTTTTAATAAAGGAAAGGAAATAAATCAAGGAAAAATATTAAATGAACTCCGAAAATTACAAATATTTTTTAGAAACGTAAGAAAAGTGATAGAAGCTCACAGAAAATTTTTTAGAATTTTCGGAATTAAATAAGTATTTTATTTTTTGATTTTTATGTTTAAAATAGCAAATAAATCAAAATAAATAGTAAACTAGTTTAAAAAAATATGAAAAATTCACACTATCTTAAGAAAACTATAAGAAGCTACCAGAAATTTAAAAATTATTTTTTTGACATTTTTACTATTTTTAAAAATAAATTTGAAGCAGTTTTTGAGAAAAGGACAGACTTGATTTTTGATTTTTTAAAATACTAAAAGCATTCGAAAATTACGAAAATTTTATGACGAAAATAAAATATATTTTAGATTTTTGTAAAAAACAAGATTTTTAGAGACTTTTTACTATTTTTAAGCTAAATAAAACAATAAAACGTGAGCTTTAATAAAAATAAACAATAAAAAAACTAAACTTTTATAAAAATATAAATATGATATGTTGGCGTGTGCACGCGGAGCGTATAAAATACACTCACACAATCTTACTATAACTCAACTTTTCATGGCATATTTTTATAAAAAGTTTTATAAAAATAAAATGAAAATAAAAAGGATTAAGAGATGAGAAGAATATATAGATGCAAGAAATAAATAAAACTTTTATAAAACTAAAGAGCATAAAATTAAAATACAAGAGTTTGGGTACAAAATACAAATAAATATGATTAAAATGAGGTGAGGGTGGGGTTTTATAGACCACAAATTACACTTTGGCCCCTAATAATTTTCATAAAGACCATAAACTATTAGAACTTGGTACAAAAATCCCCTAATAAAACTTGGTCCCCAAGTTTAATTTAACAAAAGCTAGTAGCAGATTTTTGGTTGCAATTCGTGACCTTGGGCTCGTGGTTATGCAGCTGGGCTTGGATCATCGATTTGGACTTCAGTTGGGCTTGGTTGGGCCTCGTGGCTTTGGAGATCAAATTTGGGTTTAGTTGGACATGGAGAGCAATGTAAAAAAATAATTCCTTCAATTTTGCCAAGAGTGGGAATTGAACCCAAGACCTCTTGTTTGATATACATGTCCCACCCACTAGACCAAGAGTCTTTTTGTGTTAATTATTGCATTTAGTTTCCTTTTAAGCTCATTTTCTTCTTTGATTTTTTTCTTTTCTTTCTTCTATTTTCTTTTCTTCTTAATTAATTAATTCTTCGTTGGGTCTTTAAAATTTTCTTCTTTTGCCTCGATGCTTCAAATAAAATTATCATTAGACCCGTAACTTCGTGCTCCTTCCATTCTCGTGCTCGCTTTTCTTGATTTTGTCTTTTCTTTGTCATTTTGCAATATCCGTTACTGCACGCATAAACACAAAAACACAAATATTTATGGCTTTAGGGGTTAGTTTTGGTCTTTTGGTCGGTTTTGATCAAGAAAAGGTATATGTTTTCACATATACCAATGGGTTCCAAACAAACGCCATGGTATGACGGACAATTGGTCAATACGTAAAACCCCATACTCCATGGGACCAACCAAGTGGTTCAGTCGAGAAAAACTTATGTTTGAAGATAGAGGGTTCAAGTAAAAATTTTGATCTACCACACCCACGTAACCTTTAAACCTTTGCTTGTAAAAGGTAGGAAAGCTGGTGGAGTCATGCGAACACCATAACGAGCGATGAAATGCATGTTGTCTATGCAAGACTTCCAAGCCTTGCACACACTTCGGCATTGAGCTACACACTTGACAGAAAGCCTATTAACTATATCCATTTGAACTTCAATTGGAATGTTGTCAGACATTTTGAAATTTTTTTGGCTGTTGAAAATAAAAGTTATAGAAGGTTTAGAAACTCTAAGTGTTTGTTTAAAGTAGTATGGACAGGAAGAGTATAAATAATTTGAGCATTGATATCCAGGAACCAACCCATAAGATATGAATTTAAGACAACTAGTACTTGTATTAAATGCTCTAATAGTTAACTTGGAGCTTAAAGAGTTGACTTGTGCTTAATATGACCAAAAAATTAATGAACAAGTACAAAGGCGGTTCATATACACTTGAAATTGTATGTTTCATAATTTATTTTATTTGGGCAACTTAGAAACTGTTTTAATGTTATTTAGGCAATAACTAGTTTGTTTCTAACTACTAGTCATAAAAAATTTGTTCTATTTTAAATGTTAATTGATATATGGATCCCACAACAGTATATTGCCAAACATTTATCAATTAAGAACTTAAAAGAAATGGTACCTTTAAACATGCCGCATCTCCAAATACCAAGGGCGCCACTCGGGATCATGCTTATCGCCCTGTCATAAAAGTACATTACGACCCTATCCTAATATGAAATCGAGCTAGAAACCAAAGTTTTTCCTTTTCATTGATAGGCATATAAACCTGCTTGAAAATATATAGGTCGGGTTAACAAAATACATATCAATATATGTATAAAGGAATGAACACAAGTATTACATGTTCAACATCAGCCCATGGGATTTTGTACTTTTCCTCGTTAACATACCAAATGGGGATGGAGTCTTGTAAGAAGCGGTGAACAAAGTATGCATTAACCATAGACTAATCAAGCGTCATCGGTGCGAAATGCAACATGTATTCCACCTACAACTCTATGTCGTAAATACCAAAGCAAAACAAATTTCATTAGGGTATAAAAGCAAGCGAGGAAACAATAAAAATGTGAAACAAGCGGAGTGAAAGATATGCATGATTGTTACCTCGTCCATAAGCCAACCTTTCTTAGGAGGGTCTAAACATGCCCGCATCTCCAAACTTAAAATGTTCACGACCCACGTCCTAATATGAAATCGAGCGAGACCAATGTTTTTCCTTTTCATTGATAGGCATATAAACCTACAACGAAAAAATATAGGTCGGGTTAACAAAACACATATCAATATATGTATAAAGGAATGAACACAAGTATTACACATTCAACATCAGCCCATGGGATTTTAAACTTTTCCCCATTAACATACCAAATGGGGATGGAGTCTTGTAGCAGGTGAACAAAGTATCATTAACCATAGCCCAATCAACGTCATTGGGTGCGAAATGCAACATGTATTCCACCACAACTCTATGTTCGTAAATACCAAAGCAAAACAAATTTCATTAGGGTAAAAAGCAGCGAAAAGGCAACAATAAAAATTCAAAAAAGCGGAGTGAAAGATATGCATGACTGTTACCTCGTCCATAAGCCAACCTTTCTTAGGAGGGTCTAAACATACTAAGGATTCCCAAAACCTCTGATCAACACAAACTTCTTTGTACCAAGGAAACATACATCGAAGGGGCCCCTGCTTTCCAAGAAATAATTCGTAATCATCAATAAGAACTACTATGTCAATAGCCTTGTTCCTTCGAGAAAGAACCTACACACACAGTGTTACTATCTTAGCAATTCATATTCTAACACGTATTTTCAAAACAGTTACAACAAAGAATGTAAAAGTTGTTTTTCATACCTCAACCCAAGGTTTAACATCTTTTAACTCTGCAGTCATATCTGGATCCCGATAGCCATAGGGAGGTGTTCAATTTTTTTGAGATTCCACAAATTTTTTGACCATGTCTGATGACTCGGCACCATCTTTTTACTCCTCTTGTCGGGTGTTATGTGCGCCTTGGCTCTTTTCCATGATCGGATTATGGAAAGCTATAGACCTTTTTTTCTTATCCTTCTCAATCTTCAATAACGTTGCCTTTTCAACTGCGATTCTTCTCATCTATCAACGAATTTAGAAAATCCTTTTCCATCATCTTTTGTTCTTCCATCCTCCACCTTTCTTCCTCTTCTTTCCTCAACCTTAATTCCTCTTCCAAAAGATACTCCTGAGTAAGAGGTGGTGTTTTTAAATACATTGTATACTATATTATGGCAAAAGTGTTGTTTGGAAAGCACATTACCAGAACTACATTATCCTCATCATCGACATCTACCGGGTCTGAAAGACTGCTAGAAATAAGAGAGTCAACCAATTCGTAGAATTCACGATTTAGTTGTTCTCGAAATTCATATCTCATATAGTCATATGGGAAAAGGATGTAGTAAAGTCCAATTTTTCCTGTGAAGGAAATAAAGTTTATTGTAAAACCAACTGTTGGTATATGAAATAAAACTTGTATGAGATGTATTACCGAAATCCATAAGTTCTTTCACATGCAAGGACCTCTGAATTAGTAAAAGATATTATCCTTAACAATAATTTTAATATAAATATAGTTTTAGTTATTATTTTACTTTGACTCGTAAATAACACGAATAATAGCCTCGAGTTTGAAAACCCGTGAATTCAACTCTTGAATGACACAATCCTTGAGGCTGATTTATGTTAGAAGACTCTTGATGCGAACCCTACGCGCTGTCGGTAAATACTTTTTACGGCCTACGGCGTTTTAGATGCGGCAGACCAACTTCTGTAGATACACATAAATGTCATGCAGTACTTTTGTTGGAGGAGACCTTGGTATGTAGTGCATGTAAAATTCCCTAAAATTCATATACCGATGCGTGCTTTCGGCTAATGTTGGTTTCGGATCATAAATTATCTTCGAGTCCTAAATAACATCATCAACAACAAGGAAATCAAAAAGAACATTAATACAATATCAAATTAAATAATTAATAAGCATGCATTCAAACTTTTTAATACGTTTTACCTTGCCAAATAGCAATCCATAATCCGATCTTGTAAAAATTACTTTCCTTGACCACGCGCTTTGGTATGACATCTGGGACTTTATTCCACCAATGATTGCTTCTTTCAAACGACTCAAGAATCCATATCTATAATAATAAAGATGCGTTAATCTCATACCGAAGGTTCAATAATAATAACTTAGGAAAAATATAATATAATAAGGAATAACCTTGAAAGCCCAAACAAATCCGGCAAGCTGTGTATGTTGGAACATACTTCGATCTCTTTCCGGACCTTTTAGGTGTTCCCACTTGTGGTTTGATACAACATCGAGTATCCGGTCGTACAATTGCCTCCAAATGTGCTCCCCCCATGGAAAGGAGTTCCATGTGTCAAGGTCTTCAACCAAGCGAGGAGTGTATCATCCACCTCTTCAACCAATAACCAACCCATAAAAATAACCTCTAACGATAACACTAGACACACACGGACTGCGTCTTCATCAGTTAATTTACCGAACAACTCTTCATCCTCAATAACACCAACAAGATCTAAGTTGGAAAGTTTTACCACTAGTTTTTTTGGAAATACCCTCAACTTAAATGTTAAATCCCCTGAACTATATAAATCAAAACTACAGTCCCAAAATGAAAGCACTTATAAGAAAAAACTAGGGTTAGACCAAAATGTAGACTACAACCATCGAGATTATATATAAGGGGCATGTCATAGTGACGATTATCCACAAAACCTTGTTTTTGTAATACATAATCTAACATATGTGCTTCATGGTCAAAAAAGAAAATATCCGACCATCCTCCAAAACAGGTAGTCCTAAACAATTTCCTTCGATTTTGATTAAGCTTTTCTTTAATTAATGAAAAGTATTTCAATTTGCTCCTAACGATGATATTGGCTTCGTATTCCTTAGAAGAAAAAAAATCAAATTAATAACAATTAATTAGTATCTTACGACAACTACAATCAATAAAACATACATAGTGTAAGTAACTGTATGTTAGAAGAGATACAACCTATAACAACACCTTTCACAACATATCACTAATTTCCTAGTACGCCAATCATATTTATCAAATGAAGCATTTTATCATACTCACAACAAATAAACAATTACCTAATTTTTGATAACTTTTTAAACATAGTAATGAGGCTCAGATCTGTATAAATCAATAGTTTACAAAACATCAGGATATAACCACCATGGCTGTAATAGTATAAACTATAGAATTGCCACGCCAAGACACGGAATATCGCATCATTTGCATGAATTAATAAGATACTTGTCATCACAGCCTCATACACACTCCACCTTATATCAGGATGCTCACGATAATTGACGATTTCATCAAAAGGAAACATAGTTAATGCTTCGAGGTCCCACTGATTCCTTTTGCGTAACAACCCCCTTTGAGCAAAGGCACGCACGGCGAATTTCTAGATTGTTGAATATACAAAAGGCTGTATGGGACCTCGAAGCGTCAATTATATTTTTGATCGAACACAAAATTTTCCTCAAAAAGGAAACATAGTTAACGAGGGTCCCAATACAGTTTCTTTTATCGTTTCAACTCCCTTTGAGCAAAGGCCGCACCAGGGCAATTGTTAGATTGTTGAAGAAACAAAAGGAACTGTATGGGAACTCGAAGCATCAATATATGTTTTTAAGATCATAAAAATAGTTTTTCCACAAAAACATAGTTAACCCTTCTTTTCCCCTACAGTACCTTTTGTCCTTTCAACTCCTTTGTCCAAGGCCGCACCCGGTGCTAGATTGTTGAAAAACAAAAGGCACTGCATGGGAACTCAGAAGGGTTAATTATGTTTTTTAACATCATAATTATACTTTTGCTAGTTTCTTAAAAAATGTTAAGGAACAATATGATATAGTAGCGGATTCAAAGGGAAGTTGAACATACCAATGTGGCCACGTTACGTTGTAGATGAGTATGGAATTTCAAATTAGTGAACCCTTGAATTCCCCACAGTACCTTTTGTCGTTTCAACTCCCTTTGAGCAAAGGCCTGCACCGGGCGGATTGCTAGATTGTTGAAAAAACAAAAGGCATTTTGGGAATTTAGAATGGTAACTATGCTGAAATTCCCTACTCATCTACAAAATAACGTGGCCTATACGTTCAACTTCCTTTAATCCTATATCATATTGATCCTTAACTTTTTTTTAACAATCTAGCAAAAGTCTATAACAAGTATATCAGACTCATATAAACTTCCAAAGCGGGTGTGCGGTGTGATATGCATTAGCAAGGCTCAGTCGTAAAAAAGTTGGATAAACACGGGAACATCAGGATATAACCGCCATGGCTGCAAAATAATGTAATAAAATTGCCATGCCAACATACGGTAAATCACATCATTTTCTTGATCATATAAGATAATCGTCATCACAGCCTCTTGCATATCACAAATACACACATGTGCCCTAAAATAAACCAACTTCACAAATAAACCATGGGCGTAACTTTCTATATATTAACTCAAATGGACAAACAATAACATTAATGTAACAGACAAACAATTACCTATGTAAAGGAGTTGGTTAACAAAGTTACTTGTCAATATGTTATAAGCAAGTGGACAGACTTTGGTACTTTGAGCCTCCACTCGAAATCCCATTGCCATGTCGACCAAGCTGGTACGCAGGTTTGCACCAAACCCATTGCTATGAGCAGTTACATAGGAATGGGTTTTAGAGCTCAAAATACCAAGGTCTTTTCTAGAATTTGTGGATTCTAGAAAAGCATTTGACTAGGATAATCAAGGAGTGTGGCGTGTCATGAACAATACACACTATATCATTATCACAATCAATTCTGAATGATCAAGGCACATCTATCATGATCATTGAGATATTCAAAGACAAAATTTGAATATAGGAAGTTGTGTATTGCCACATTGTTACTTTCAACTTCTCTTTGAATCCACAACTATATCATATTGATCCTTCTTTCTTAAGTAACTCCTTAACATATATAAACTAAATTTTTTAACAATCCGACAATAGTCTATAACAATTATATCACACTCATATAAAGTAATAAACAATCAAAATATGATAACTGAGTGTGTATTGTTATATGCATTAGCAAGGCTCATATTTGTAAAAAGTTTGATAAATACAAATAGCACGACACGGGGAAAAAATCAACTTCCCTAAATGCCCCATGGGCAGGATGTGCTTTGAAGAATTGGGAAACTCCTCCATATACTTGTTTGTTCACTGATCCAGGTTTGCTGATTGAATAGCATGTCAGATCTAGGTTGATTTATAAATCACACAAATGATCCCAGGTTTGACATGCCATTCAATCAACAAAGCTGAATTGTAAGTAAACAAACGATCATTTGGTTAAGCGGTCGCATCTAAGATATAACGGCATGGTACGCAAACAATAATGAAGAATCAAAAATGGATGAACAACACCATATTAAGTTTATGTTGCTACTCAAAGGTGGTGCCGTTCATCCATCTTTGATCATTCATACATCTTTGATACTCAAGTGTACAATTAGCCTTTTATGTTGATATTACATAAAAGAGACCATTTTATCAAAGTGACAGCAAACAATTACCTAACAATATTTGGTGCATCTAGGTTGAATACAATTAGCTCTTTCTTAACATAATACTAAGGCTCAGATCTGTATAAATTAATAGTTTACACAACATCAAGATATAACGCCATGGCGCAATAGTATAGAATTGCCACGCCAAGAACGCGAATATCGCATCATTTGCATGATTTAATAAGATACTTGTCATCACAGCCTCTTATAAACTCAACATCTTATATATGTAAAGGAGTTGTTTGAAAAAGTTACATGTCTAGTTTAACACACTTCTTATCCATGGAAAGTATATACTCACAGAGATGCTACAAATCTTCGAGCCAATCATGGTTCATTGGGACGGGCGTCTGCTAGGACAAATGATTATATATTCTCATAGAAAATATATATTCATGTGTTGCCAACGGATGCCAACCACAATGAAACATGATTAACCTGAAGATGTTAATCATCTATGTGAGTATACCAATTAGGGGTGTATTGTTATATGCATTAGCAAGGCTCAGATCTGTAAAAAAGTTTGATAAATACAAAAACATCAGGATATAACCGCCGTGGCTGCAAAATAATGTAATATCACATCATTTGCTTGATCAAATAAGATAATCGTCATCACATCCTCTTGCATGTACCAAATACACAAATACACATAACACAAAATACAAATCTGCTACTAAAACACACATGAAACACTCAAACGTTCCCACTCAAAATCAAATCAAACGTTCTGCCCCATGGATACACAATAATGTATACTCTTGAGTGTGTATTGTGACATGCATTATCAAGGCTCAGATCTATAATAAATAGATAACTACGAAAACATCAAGATATAACGCCATGGTGCATAATAATGTAATAAAATTGCTATGCCAAGATATGGTAAATCACATCATTTGCTTGATCAAGTAAGATAATTGTCATCACTGACCTCATATATATTACAAATGCACGAAACACTCTAATTAAGGTTAAAATAAGCGGTGTACGAAGTAAAATTGGATAGAATTAGTTGGCGGTGGTTTTAAATGCGAACTAGCAGTGGGGCCACTTATGAACTAACAGTGGTTTCTTACGAACTAGCGGTGGATGCAACAACATTGCGGTGGTTGTTGCCTAAACCTTAATCAATCTCAACTTCCAAGACTGCGAATCCTTAACTTGGATTAAGCCGAGTGAACTAGAGTTGGCGGAGCGGTATTCATACCACTCTAGGTGGCGGATCAAGGAGTTAACGAACCGTTTGCACCCACTCAACTCAATACCAGTTATCTTAAGAGAAGAAAAAGACTTGCAGTATTTTATTAGAGAACTAAGTGCTTAATTACAAAGTAGGCAAAAGTTGCTCAAGAAATCACCTATGTAAGTACAAGGTGGGCCCATGTTAAGGGTAATAAATTTCCACCTGCACCACATTTATTGACATATTAAGGGTAATAAATTTTAAAACTTACCCACCTTATATGTGTGTATTTTAATTGAAGTGGTGTTGCTAAATAGTTTACAAAATTCTCTCAAAAATGTCTAAAATAGACTTCAGCCAACAATTTTCGAAACAAAAGACTTGACCAACAATTTTGAACAAAAGACTTCGACCAAAAATTGATGAAGAACTTTTTAAGACAAATGGAGGAGGCTCTATTAAGGAGAAGCGAGAAAGGGGATAGAGAAGGGCTGGCGGCAGGAGGAAGCGAAGGGGCGACTTATGCTTCAAGATGAAGAAGTGTCGTTAGAGATGGCGCTTTCGTATGGAGCAAGCTGAAAGGGAGGAACAAGAATGTCGGGAAGAGAATTGATGCTTTGTATGCAGTGGGATGAGAGCATATTTGAAGGTTGGTTTGAGTATCTTTACGATAATGGTTACGACTCTAACAACTCTCAAACTTGGGATCACCCGGATTATATTTAGTTGTGTCGCAATTTACTTTTCATTCTATTTTGTTTCGTTAACCGAACCCGTTTGCACCATCATTACAGTGCTTTATTCACTTAGTGCCAGTTATCTTACAGTGCTTTATTCACTTAGTCTAGAACAACATCCATCATTTGTTTCTTAAACTTAATAAGTAGCAACAAATCACTAAAACCACAAGAACAATTAATCACCCAATATGTTACCAACTTAAAAAATTAACCCTAAAATATCGAAACCCAAAATCAAACAAGAACAATTAATCCCGAATACGATACCAACTTAAAAATTAACCCTAAATTAGCGAAACCCTATATGAAAGCCGTAAATCAAACAAGAACAATTAATCCCCCAATACGATACCAACTTAAAAAGTTAACCCTAAATTAGGGAGACCCTAAATTAGCGAAACCCTAAATCAATACGATACCAACTTAAAAAATTAACCCTAAATCAAATCGAAATAATTAAACCACTTGTCGATACCAACTAAAAAATTAACCCAAAAATAGCGAAACCCTAAATCAAACTCAAAATTACTTACCCTAGCCCAAATCGTTTTTTTATAGACATTAGATCGGAATAAGATATAGTTTGTTAGGGTTTGTATCTTGATGGTGGTGGCGATGGTTTGGATTGTTTATATCAGTGGATATGAGTGTGTTGAGTGTGTTATGTGTGGATAAGAAGTGTGTTATGGTTATGTGTAGATAAAGTGTGTTAAAAAGTGTGTAAAAGATTTGTATTTGTAAATATGTAAAGTGTATAAATGTATAAAAGTTATAAAATTATTTATACATTTTTAAAAATTTTTTATACCTTAAATACATAGATACTTTCTACCTAATGAGTTGCCCAAAAGTACATAAGTGTGGGACCAACCCAGATATATGTACTTTTTATAATAAAAATACTTTACTTTTGTACTAAAAGACAAAAATGTTAGTTCTTAGAATAAAGTGGGTCAAAGTTGCCCAAGTAATGACCTATGACACTTGTACTATGAAAGTAAAAGGTGGGCCCAAAGAAAGGGACACATGTCACCTATATGGGAGAGTTGCCCAAATATTAAAATGGGAGAGTTGCCCATGGGGTATTTAGAGAAGTAGAAAAATTTTGGGTCATTTGGAGTAAATTAGTTGGGCAACTGGGGGTATTTAGAAATTTGCCCAATCAAAATTATGTCCTTGGCGGAGAGAGACTCTATTCGTTACGAGCTAGTGGAACCGATTATCTTTTGATGGGAAAGATTTTGAATCTTCCACCCTTAATTTGAGGAGTTGTTTGTTCTCAAATCCCAAAATGCTAATCTTTCCGGATAGGTATGTATTAGTGCCTTTTTTGACCAGTTGTTCCGCTTATTTATCTTTTCCGTTGTTTTTTGACTCTTGTTTTATTTTTTTTATTATTTTTTTTGTAGATACGTACTTTGGAGTCCTTATGCTCTGAGCTTCGTAGCCAAATTCCTTCTTTTGATGTTTTGAGGGAAGAGTTTTCCAAGACTCAAGATGTGGCAATTTGCGATTATGAAGAAGGTTGACTCAGCGGTTGCCGATTTATCTGCGTTGGCTCTTCACCTTGATGAGGAGTTTTACCCTCGCTTTCTTACTTTGTTGTCCAGCCGGCGTTGGTTGTTGACTAATGGCATGAGCCTTGATGTGTTCAAATGTTTAAATTCTCGAGAGTATTCTACAGACAATGGCGGAAGTTATCAGCCGTGCCATTGATAAAGGCATGCAAGTTGGACTAGCGGCATGTATCATTCATGGTAAAGAGAAAAAAGAGCTTGTAGATCTTGATGCATATGACCCGTTCTTGAAGCTCGCTATCTTTACACCATGAAGGCCTTGCGGTTGTAGTTTTCCTTGCTCTCCACCCTTAAGTCTAACAAGGATGTTGGCATTTCAGAGATTATGGATCTTCTTGGGTTGAGGGCCGCATGCGAATGCTCCTATGATTGTTGGGTTACAGCCTGATCTTGAATAGCTAGTGGTTCCTATCTATGACAAGCGTACTAAGCTATTATGGCAGCTCTCATTGTCTCGTTCTCTGGCGTGGATTCGAGAAGGGTTGATCAATTTAGGAAGCGTCTCGCTGCTCATTATACTTGTTGGCGATGTTTATAATTCATTAGTTGATCCTTTGTCGCGTAATGTTATGGGTGCCAAAGCACCTTCACTGTGAGTTGGCTTTGACTTCTACTACTTCGTTGCCACTTGCACTTGCTTACGCTAGTGTCTCTGTATTCTTGTTAGGCCCTTTCTACCGATGATTATGATGTTGGAGGGTCTAGTGTTATTATTGATATTGCGGAAGATCCGCACCACGAGTGAGTGAAGTTCCCTACGCCTATCGAGCCCAAGGCGGCGTGGTATCTTGGAGCAAAGCTAGTTTACTTTGCCTTCTTGGATGTTTGTAATCCAATATTTAGCTTTCCATCTCTTGTAATGTTAACAATGGTTGTGTGTACCTTGTTATTTACGTGTGTTGTTTATGATTCTTGCTACGCTACTATCTTTTTGTGTCGGATATCTATGTTTTAATATCCGCGCACACATTGTTTTGTCTTGGTGCTATTATTTTAAAGTTATCTGGATATGAAGCTTTTAATAGTCTTTTGTGCACACCATTTTCTGGATTTGTGCAGTGCTATTGTTTTAACGTTATACGGATATGCACGTTTGTAATAGTCTTCGGATAGTTTTGGGTTATCCTCCCAGTATTGGGCTTGCAATACCTCTTATGTACTCTGGTGATTATGTTGTTCACCTTTTTGTTATTCGTGATAACTCTTTGTTATTCGGAAATAACATTCTTTGGGTCATGCCCAATCTTGTGCTTGCGCGTCTTATGCACTAAATCAAAATGAATTTATTGAAAAAATAAAACAATGAAGGTAGATAATCTTCACTTTTTTTTATTGATTTGATATATTTCAAAGTACATTACAAAAATTGGTAAATTCAAGTACATTTTACATTTTTTCTATTGTCAGTTGCTCTTACCCTTTTTATTCTGAGTCTTATGGCTGCTGAAGCCGTGTCCTTTCCAGGACTTTGTTGATGGCGGACATCATTTTTCTTTGAAGCTATGCTTCTAGAGATTCTTGGTATTGCTTCGTTCTTGCGGAAGTTTGCTTTAGTGGTTACCCGTGATGGGTTGTCTTGTTCATAATAGTTGTAATTTTCTTTCTTGAAGGATTGTTTTGGTTGGATGTGCTTTTGTTGGCGTTGTCATTTCCATGGCTTTCGGTCTTGGTAATTTGCCTTTCTCTTCTGAGTTTGGAATCTTTCTTCTTATCTGCTATTCTCTTCTTGAAGGAGTTCCGGTGGCTCGCTTCCTCGTAGGGCCGCTGTGTTCTCCCCATGGGATTCCCTAAGGAGTTGCGGGGTTTGTAATTTTCCTTGAATGGTGGGCGCTCCTCTTGCATGTTGTTCTTTTCGGTGAGCTTATAATCTTTGTAGGGCATACAACAAGTTCGATAGGCCTTTCAAGGGGTTTCTCGTCTGAATCCGCCCCTCTGCGCGGTAGTGGATGGGCTTTTAGTGAGGTGGCTTTTCCACCCGCGCAGCTTTTGTTTTATCCCGGCACCCCCAAGCTGGTCATTTTTACCTTAAAACCAGTCTATCCAACCCAATGCACTGGATTGGTAGGCGTCACGCTCTTAGGGGCGGGCGCATCATGAAGAATGAAGGCATAATTTTCATCCTCTGTTGTTTGTCTTTTCTAGGGAAGCTTCTTGTTAATTAGGGGCCATTTCGCATTGCGTTGCCTAACTTCCTTTGTCACCCTTCCCTAGGGACCCTTTCTTTGCACATTCTATCACTCCCTTCGACCCAATTCCCATGATATAGTTCTTTCTTCCTTTCGAGATCGCGAGGTCAAGAAGGAACTGCCTCCACGTTCAAGATTCCAAAGGACTGATGAGAGTCTAATCAGTTTAAACTCCCACCTTTGGTACGCCATATGGTCTAGGTAGGCTCCCGAACTTCAATGGACCACGAGTTATGAGTGAAGGAATGTTGTGAATGGTGCGGAGGTGGGTTATTAGTCGTCATTTTAGAACGACTAATTGTTATTAGTAGTCATTTTAGAACATGTTTTAGTTGTCGGCATCGCTTTCGCTTGTGTTTTCTTTTGGGGAATAAAGGTTTAGGCTATATATGGGCTTTTTGGAAACAACCGTGTATGGGCAACGTGTTGTTGTTGATGGCCGGTTGTATTCTTTCTGTATTGTATGCCATCGTGTTCTTCTTCTAAATAACATTTTCAACTTCTCTTTGGTGTTTAGGAATTTTTCTATTGTGCGATGTATATGTCAAGCTCTTTTTGTTGGTGAAGGAATAGTTCATTTTTTTCTTTTTCTGCCCTTTCCCCTTTCTTTACCTCGCGTATTTATAGTGAGGATTTTACTATTCTTGCACCGCGTTAGCATTAATTTTCATTTTGTTGTTTTGTAGTAGGCACGTGCCTAGGCTTAGCCTGGGCATCTGTTTTTTATGCTAGATTTGACATAAAATTTCTTGGGAAGGAACGTGAATATGTACTTGCAGATTTTCTCTTCTTTTTGGTATTTGGATAAGGATTATCCTCTGCTTTCGCCCTTGCTTGGTTGTTGTCTAGGAATTTTCTTCCCAAGGACATATCCTTCCCTTTATTTCCCACATTGTGGCATTTGTGTTGTGTCTTCCGCGACTTTTTGCATGTTTCTTTGGTCCCTTTCCGTAGTTGATTTTTGTTGAGCTATTAATTTTTGTGCTTTTTAATTTCTGGGAATAATCTCCTTAAGGTCTTTTCACGCATCTTATTAGTCCTACGTACACCCGTGGTGTGTTTCAGTATTCTTCGTCTTTCATGTTGGCTTCTTTTCATATGACTTTCCGCAATCTAATTGATTTTTTTTGTTTGTTTAAAAAAAAATAATGAGGCGCTTCTTCAACATTTGTACTTGTTTCCAGAGCCTTCTCGGTGGTCGACTCCTCTTATTGTATTTAATTGCTTGCCTCCTTACTTTGTGTTTTGGCTTGAGCCCTTTGGGTCTTTTCTTGGTACAGTTTATTGGATCGAGGCTTTTGTTCTTTCCGATGTGGATGTCCACTTTCGAATTTATTTTATAAGTGTCTCTACTATGTTTCTTCATTTGGAGTTTTGATTTTATCGTTCTCTCAGGTGCGTACTGTGATTTTCTTTGCCTCTGCATTGAGTGTCACGCCTTTTTATGAGTAATTTTGAGTGATTATGAGGATTTTTTTGTGAGGTTCAGCATTTGGCCTTTTCCCCTTGTTCTTCTTCCTCTATCATCGGTCCTTTCTTCCTTTCTTCTCTTTGCTTTTTTAAATGCGGACATTCTTACGTGGTATGTCTTGCTTTTCCATGAAATTCAATTTGCCGTCAGCCTTTTCTTGATTGCGATAAATGGTGGCGGATTTGGAGACCTGCTCTTCTTTGTGCCTATATTTCCTTGAAATGTTTTTGCGGGTTCTGCGGAAACCTGTTTCCTTTCTCTTGTTCTTGGTTTGTTTCTAAATTCTCTTTTAAAGCTTTGCCGGTACTTGACTGCAACATACCCTCTTGGTGCTTGTATCCATGGTTTTCTTTTCTCGCGACTTTCTGCAGCCGTTTCCCGTCTTAGGAAGGAGGTGGTTATATTCATTACTTCATTCATTGACTTTGGGATTCTGTCATGTAACCGCTTAATCAGTTCTGGATCAGTAATCGCGTGCATGAATCCTGAGATTCTCATAACTAGGAGCTCCTTTTATGTCCACTGGTTTGTCTTTAAACCTTCTCACAAAGTCTTCCGTTAACTCTCCTTCCCTTTGCTTGATGTGATGAATTTCCGCGGGATCTTTGATACACTTCTTTTGTTGGAGGAAGTTAGCCAAGAAAACCTCCTTCAGCTTATCATAGTTGTCTCTGATTACGGCGAGATCGTCAGCGAAGGACTGAATCTGTTAGTGTGGAGTTGAACATGTGGCACCCGGTTGGCATGGCCCATCTTTCTACCTTCGGTTGCACTGAAGATTTTGAGATGATCTTACGGGTCTCCACTCCCATCATATGTTTTTACGTTAGTTGGCATTCATGTTTTCATTGGCATCTCAAAGTAGCGGATACGTGGAGTGAACGGGTCAGTCTCCTTGCAAACCCAGGGCTTGGCCAGGTCGTCATCGCCGCTATTACTTGGTTTCTGTTTTTTGGCTTCGGACCTTCGACATCTACTTCCGTTTGGTCCATCTTTTGAGCAGTTGTCCGCTTTCCGCGACCGAGCCTTTCGGTTCCATGCCTTCTGATTTTTTACCTTGCCAGTGGCGATTGCGAGTCTCGGTAGCTGTTCTCTTCTTTTCTTTCAGCAATATGGCGGTTGGTCTTCCTGGTTTTGGAATACGAATACTTTCTTCTTTGTCTCCCAGCCGGTGGAACACGCTTTTGAGCAGCCTTTTGAATACCATTTCCCGTTCATCTTCTTTCCTGTTAGGTGACCTAGACGGGGTACGTCTTCGACCACTACTACCCTGCGCATTCCGGTGCTTCAATGACTCGAGGCGTTTCCTCAAGTCTCTCCTTCCGATTGATATTTCCGACTCATGGCGATCACGAGGCTTTATGGGAATCCACCCGGGTTGTCAGTGCTTTCACTGCTTTGGCTCTTTCTTCCCGTGTCTGAACTTTCTCTGTCACAATAGGTAATATCTGATCGAAGTACTTGTCACAATAATTCCGGAGGGCTGTGTTGGACGCAGGCCCTTAAGGAACCGTCGAAGTTGTATGATTTTCTCCTTCCAATGTGTTCCGTAACGTGGAAACAAGAGCGGGAGTTGGCTCGGACCGAGTGCCCATGGTGAGTATTTTCCAGAACGTAGTTGTGTACTGGGTACCATGGATGGCGCCAACTTGTTAGTACAAAAAGTGTGACGGGTTGTAATGGGTGTTAGTGTTGCTTGTTGGATTGGGCTAACAAGCTACCGGTGGGCTCATCTTGTACTAATCCAAGTAATTTGATTGAATTACCTGCACAAGAAGAGTAAACCGTTAGCCTTACCGTGGGGACGGACCCCGCGATTAGACTCAGTGAGAGTAAGTACACATTCTTGTCAAATAAAGTAAGGGTATGTGTGTGTAATTATGAGAGAGAATGTTGTACCTGTATGGGGATGAGTTAGGCCCTTATATAGGCGAGGCTTACCGTTAGGGTTTCCTAGTTACTCGCACATAGTAGTTAATTGCGAGAGCCGGACCCTTGTCGGACAAGGTTCCATGTTAATCGCGGATGCGGACACAGGATACCTTCAGCGAGGAGGTTCGATCGCTAAGTATCTGCATCGTCTTTTAGCTGGACTATAGCCAATTTCGTTATGGGCTTCTTGTTGGTCGGTGTTCGTACTTATTTTCGTTGTTGTGCCTAGGCCCAATATGTGTATAGCAGTTAGGCCAGTGGGCTGTTATATGTGCTATCACGTCATGTCGGGGTTTTAATTATTGTCAATTAATTTCTTCGATTTCGTTGGCTCACTACATTTCTTGTTATTTATTTTGTTTCCATGGCAAATACATACATATTTTCCTATTGACTTAGCCAACACCTTGTTTTTTTCATAATATTAATGTAGTATTATCTGCTATATGTAAAGCCGATTAAAACCTAGACCATTCATGCCATGATTTGTTGACATTTGTAGTTAAAATTGTATGTTTCGGAGTTTGTAATAATTTTGGCTTTCTAGTATGCTTTTAATATGGTTTTTGCCATTGTTTGGGCACCTTATAGTAGATAGATAGTAGATTAGTATTACTATACTTTCTATATATTGTAACTTGGTCGGATGGAATGACAAATGCGCTAAATACATAAAAGCGAAAACAAGAATTGTTGGACCTTGCTGTAGTAATTTTGGATTTCCCGGATTTTGGTTTAGCGTTAGGAGCTGAACTTTGAGTGGCAGGTTCACAAGTCAATGGGCTACAACTTTGTACTTTGGTGCTTGGACTAAGGAAGACTCCTTCTATGTGTTTTGGGCTGCAAAGGTCAACTAAAGTTTGCTAGCAGAACGAGATCATATGCATTTTCACTTGCTCTTGATAGTTCTTAGAGCAAGTGGGAGCCCTCCTTATGGTTGTCTTGGATTGTCCTTTATTGACTACTTGGTTCTCGTGATGGCTCATGGGACCAAGCATAAGTTTATTCATCAGTTGAGGCTTTTCATATTATGGTTTTGTGTTTATTTATTTGCTTCTTATATATGCCTTGATTATATTTAATTGCTGATAACATCAAATAATTTGAATATTTTAGTATCAAATTCCCATATTTATTGCCTTACTTTATATTTTTTTTGTATGAATCTGATACTTAATTTGTTCATATTTATAGATTCAGGTTAATCAAGGCATTGGAATGAAAAGATGCAAGAAATGACCAAAATGGACATACATGAAATATGCATTCAAGAGATAAAAACGTGAGCGGGGCGTGGACCACTTAAACACATTGAGATGGCCAATTTATTATCAAAGTCTCAAGAAGATTGTGGCATATTGAAGCCATCAAAGTTACGCCGTAGCTATGAATGAATTAATTAACTAGGCGATTACGGGTAACTTGTCCATTTAGTTATGCGTAACATATAGCCAGAGAATATAAGCTTATGAAGATTTACGGCGTAAGTAGCTCGATGGGCTTACGCCATAATAAGTACCTTGGACGCCAAGTATTGATAACTCCAGGGACCTAAAGCATGAAGTTTGATATTTATTACGAGGGCTGAAGGTTTTACGATGATAACGATGGATGACTAAAGTTGGGCAATTATTATTATATTTAACGGAAGTTATAAGCCATAAGGATTGGAAGTAATTACGTCAAGGATGATGGGGGCTGAACACGTACAATTTATATAAAGTTTTACACTTGTAATGTACAAGGACTTTGAGTGAAAACCAGGCGCTACTTCAGGGGCTAAACACGGACAAGTCATTAAAAGTTTTAAAAGTTCATGAAAATGTTAACGAGAGACTTATGAAATAAGTCGATACTTATGGTTACGCCGTAACTTGATCGAGCCTATAAATACAAGCCTTAATTCAGTTGATTTATATATCTCTTTGCATGCCTCTCTAGGGGACGATTGGGGGACCAAATCAATACATTTTCCAGCAATCATCCACCACTTTTCAAGGAAAAATTCACTTACAATCATCATCGTTATTAGTTCTACATCAAGTCATTTGTGTCTAACATTATTATTAGTTCGATCAATGTTTTATTCATTATTGTTTGTGTCTTTACAACATGAGAGACTAAACACTTTATGTGTTAGCCTAGTTATGAAATTGTTAATGCTTTGATTTTAGTTCCTTTGTAGATTTATTATTATATGTGGATATTTTTTGAGCCTATCGATTGATCCCTGTGTTTTGGTAGTATTAAAGCTAGTGTAGAATTTATTAGATAGCTATTAGATGACCATTTGAATACTAGTCTAACAGGCTACTAGAGGTGTGACCATCAACGAGTGTAGGAGTTGACCAGATTACCGTCTATACTAGATTAGGTACTTAAAACGCGTGTAAACCTTACATGGACCAAACGAGGTGTAAAATGCCAGGAAGTGGGATCATCAACATTAGATAGGTATTTTAAGATAGTTGGGGGTTTAATGACTATGAACTAGATACCCGACTTATGTGACCAACGGGGTTGAGATCATAGGGATTATAGGTTAGGTTATGATGACGGTCGTAAATGATATTAGAACTACCATGTAAAATAAGATTTAGACATTGCACTTAGGAACGGGATCATTGCGTTAATAATGTAGTAACTAGGTTGACACATCTTTCTCCCTTGATAGTTTTTACATTTAAATTTTATTATTCATTCATTAGCAATTAGTTAACTAAATAAAAACCATTTCATGAAAATTTAAACTTTAATTAGAGACCGACCATTAGGTCTTGGGACAGCCTCGGCTTTACTGAATACTACACTACACACAGTCGGGTTCGCTGCCCGTTAGTGCATAAGTAGATCATAGGTAGATGAGCAATTATAAATTTAAAACATGATCTAAAATAAGCATCAAGTTTTTGGCACCATTTTCAGGGAGCTAAATAGGTTTTAAATTTTAGTTTTTGTAAATAATTTTCTTTTATAATTTTAGGCATTTTTGTTTTTATTTTATTTTTAGGATTTTTACTTTTTATCTTTAGTTTTCTTTCTCCTGTCTTTTCTGCTTTCTTTGTTTTTTGTATTTCAGGAAATCATGGATATGGAGCCGGATATTAAAAAAATGACGTTAAATGAATATTTAGAGTACGCGAGAAGAAAAAATAGATTAAGGAGGAATGTTCGATTTAGGAGGGCTCGCACAAGATTACCTCCTCTAGAGCCTTGTGATAACATCAAATAGTCCTAAATATTAAGTGTCAATTTCCCCCGATAATGCTCGTATTTTATATCATTTATATGGATTTACGCTTGTTTTCCTCTATATTTCACTTTCAGGTAAAATACGAGCATTGGAGCTAAAGAGACGCGGATTTGGAGAGTTTATTGAAGATATATGATAGTATGTTAGGAATTAGAAAATTCCATAGTGAAGGGTCGGTCACCCCAAATATTATCTAGCATAAGTTAGCTCGTAGATTTGTCGTTAGTTACGTTGTTTAGCAGTTTATTAGTTAGTTTGTAGCGTAGTTTAGTTTAGAGCAACACCGTGGAGGAAGGACGGGTCTTTACCCACTGTATCCCTGATCCACAGGCCGATAGGAGGTCGTGTATTTGTAACTATAAATACCCCTTCCATCCATGGAAGGGGTGGTGCTTTCAATCTAATATTCTACATTTTGTGAAGTAACTCTCTACCAAGAAAACACCCAACTCTCTAACTTTCTCTCTCTAATGGCAAACATGTATTTTGATCTCCCAAGACCACCCGAATCATCTACACAATAAAAATAACGATCCTACAATTGGTACCAGAGCCAAGGTTTTTGTGTTTTGTTTGATTTGTGTGGTTCGTACGTGGTTAATGTGTGGTTTTCACTATTTTGTTATCTTTTGGTTAACTGATTCAATACTGTTTTGTGATGTATTCACTTTGGTCAAAATATGTCTTGTCATTTCATAGTTTAAAGTTGATATATGGTTTGTGTCTTTTGGTCCAAACAATGATATCATGTTTTAAAGCATGATATATGTATTTTGGTCTATATTTGTTGTCAAACCGGTATTTTTCTTACGGGTATAATATTTACATGGTCAGTTTAAGGTCAATGGGCACTCAAGAACGATCATAGCTGTTATTTTATGGGTATTCATGAATATGGTCGGAAAACATGGTCGGAAATAACGCCGGAATAAGTCATATATCATGTTAGCGAGTTGTACACAAAACTGTCTAAATTCAATGAATCTACCTAGCGACTTGGTCGTGTATTACCTAGCGACTTGTTCTTTAACAAGTCGTAGCGAGTTAACTAGCGACTTGTAGCGACTTGCTTAGCGAGTTGGCTTAGCGAGTTGGCTTAGCGAGTTGACTCAAGACCATTGTCACTAACGACTTGACTTGACCTAGCGACTACAGAAAGGTTGAAGGAGAAACAACCACAAGACCAAGACCACATTGACCACAACGACACAAAGACCATATACCACAAAATTATTCGACCTCGGTCATTACTTCATCAGTCCAACAACAACACAACAAGTAAACATCATCTGTCCAACTACATCGACTAATATAATAAATGGAAAAATAGCGATTTCAACAAGATCTCAGTTATTGTCTCACTTTGTGTACGGTTCTCAAAAACACACGACCATTCAAGATCTTTACACAAATGAAAATATTCATCATTGATCTTCTAAAATTCATGTCTTGCCCATTTCTATACGAATCTATTAAAGCGAAAAGCTAATATGTAGATTAGTTTCGTTTATTGTATTCGATCATGACTCTATTTCAAAAACAACTACTTTCGATCTCGTACCCTCCTTTATTTATTCGTGGGATACACATTGTTATCAAGACTTTTGAGTCATATTCACGAATTAAGGAATGCATCATTGATCTTTATGTTGAAGCATCTGCTTATTTATTTCATGTGAAGCGATTTTAACAATCAATGTTAATTCGTTTTCATTTGTTCGTTTCATTAAATCAAAACAATAAGATGTACTCGTTAGAAAAAGTAACCTACCCGTATTGTTCCAAAGATCTTGTAGCCGTATCATATTCTTTTACTCTAACCATCCCTGTGGTGAGTGATTATTCGTTCCATCCCTGTGGCGAGGTCATTGAAGATATGATATGTGATGAAAATGTTTTGGTATGCTGGTTTGATGGAAGCGGGAGCTGGAGTTTGATTATGTGGTGGGCGTTTTTCTTATGTTGCAAGTGGTGGCTGCGTTCTCTTTTTGGTGAGATTAGGGTTTGATTAAGGTGCGAGAAATATTTGGGTATGATAAGAAAAGAGGCGGATGTTATGAAGAGTGTTTTTAGGGTGAAAATCTTGTGTTATAAGTGGCCTTTTATAACACCCCGAAAATTAGGGTTAACCTTACCTTGGATCGTGAATGTACATCTCATGGGCTGCAGATCATGTTGAAAGTGTATGGGCGAAAATCGATTAGTTTCATTTGTGGGCCGTCTAACTCTTTATGATTTGTAAGGGGAATGGTATATTGGTGTTGGGCGAGCGGATCATTATATACCGTGCTTATTTGGTCAAATTGGTATTCTAAGATTATTTTAGGTAATGAACTTGTGCCGAATTGATTGAGCTTACACAAAGGCTATTGTTGATTTTTGCTTGACGAGATTTTGTTGCAAATCGTCATTATTTGGACATTTAGTATCTGAGGCATATACAAATTTAGTGTTAAGTGAGAATCGGGCTTAAGGTTATTGATAAGTCACGGTACAAGCTAATGCGACATGATTATTCGGATTGGACCAAGGACATGGACTAAATTTTTGTGGTGGCTTCGTGTTCCAATGAAATGGTGAAGTTGTCCGAATGTTTTATTTTCACAAGTAAAATATTGGACACATGACTCTCGATGCTTTGTGATAGTGAGTTTTGTTTGGTCATAAACGTTCAACAGATGATACATTTATTCTGACGGTTGGTATGAGCTTCTCATAATTGAATTATATGCGGTTGATGTGATTTGATGATCATGAGACCTAATGATGAGATTTGAGATGTGCATATTGAAAGTTGATGAAGAGTTTTGATGATGATGAGATTATGTGTGTTATCGATGTAATTTGATGATGAGACTCATTGTGCTTTGGTGTATACATCTTCAAAGAATATTATTTCATGGCTTGAAGTGTTTATTGGAAAAATGTTGACTACTGGGTTGTTTGAACGGTATTTCTTATCTGATTTTGAAGTAAGGTTTTTCCGGGCGCGTTCACTTATTTCGTCTTCTTTCTTTCTACCCTTCTGCGAAGATGACTTGTTTGGGCGTTTATAGAGGGTGATAAAGACTTGGCTATTTAGTTACGCTTGTGATTCTTTCTCGTTTAACTACAACGTAGCTATCACTTCGGTGTCTCACTCAGTTGAGAATGTCAAGAGGTTTTGTACATTGGGTACACCATTTCTTTTCACAAGGATTAGTACAAGTTTAAGTAACAAATCTGGGGAAATTTACTTCATGATCAAGTTTGGCATATCGGGTTTACTTCACCATGTTGTCACTGCAATGCCCGACAGAATGAGTGAATGATGTGTTTACCAAAGTTTTTATTGGATGGTTGATGATATTGTTGATGTTGAATTATGAACCACTGATGAACCACTGCATGTTCCCTTAAAACAAATATTCACCGAAACCAAAAAGTTGCCATAACACATTCAAGCTGACATTGTTTACGGTTTTGTCTTGATTTTGTAAAATCCCGCGAAAGAACCTATTTCTCGGTTTAAATCATAGACTCGTAAAATCCCGTGACAATGGAAACATCACGTATTAGTAAAGTGCATTTCGGATCTATCTTACGGTTTATTCTTGGTTTTGTAAAATCCATGAAGAAACTATTTCTCGGTTTAAACCATAGAGTTGTAAAATCCGTAATGATGGAACCATCTTGGAGAAGAGAAAGTGTAATTACGGATCTTACTTGATCTTTGGTGCTACGGTTTACTTCAAGAAGGGATAAAAGGGTGTACTTCATGAATTGGGTGTGTGTTTGGGATGTCTTCATGGCAGTTTGGTTATTACATGGTTTTACGGGGTTATGTGCTTTTAACCATGGTCGGGATGAAACCATTAACAAAGTTCACTTTTAAGATCAAAGGAGGCTAGATTTGAGCTTTTAACAAGATGTGACAACGGAGTTAATTCCATATTATTTATTTGAGGTTGAAGTGAATTATCACGGGCAAGTGTACTTAGTATCACGAAGGTATCGGGATGGATGGATGAAGATTCTTCATGATCCTTGTTCGATCTTACTATCAAAAACGAAGACTTGGAAATCTAGTTATTGTTGGATTAACTATCACTTAAAGGAGTTACGTTGTAGTGCTCAGTGTCACATTCAATTGTGGATTTTCAAGAGGTAATGTACGTCTTATACTTGATGGTTGGTTGGTTGAAGAGTATAGAGTACTTAGAGATTAAAATGGGCATGAAGTCGGCGCTCTTTGTTACATATGTGCAAGTATAAGTCACGAGTTCGGGTTAGTTTACTTGAGGGTCAAATTCATCATATTGGGTTTTTCTCCATGGTTGTCACGGCAAAGGGCCTCTTGAATGATAATGGGGTGATTACATGTTTTGCTAAGAGCGAGAAAAGAGATTATGACGTATGAACACATCAGTTCATGCCTCGTACTCTAAAGAAAAGAAATATGCGTTTGATGCATTATCTTGAAAGAAGAGAAATCTTCTTATGCGTTTGAATACTTCAGTTCAAGCCTCGTACTCTGAAAAGAAAAGTGTATGCGCTTGATTGTGCTTTATCTTCAAAGAAGAAATCTTCTCATTTATGACCATTCTCATCAACATGCTTCATACTTTTTCCATGCGCTTCAGTCATAAAGTGAACCGGGCTACCACTGATTGTTTCTCATTCCACTTGCTCGATTATAATGAAGATGGCGACATCATGTGCGATTTTTGGGAGAGAAGTGTGAATAGAACATTCGGATGATTTTCACTTACTTAATCAAGAATGGCAACTCCGTATGCAATTCTTGAGGGGAGAAGAAGTGTGAATTTTTTGCATTGTTGATTGATATTTGAGAATATAAATGGTCATCTGACTCTAAACTCATGTAAGAACCGAGCTTCTTCTTATCGGGTCATCTTCACATGGAGTTTTCTCTTAGAGCTGTTGGTTGACATCTTCACAAGGCGATATGAGTTTATTGACAAAGTGCTTCGGTTAATGCTTCCGTGCACATTAACATGATGATTCGAACAACCTTACGTTCTTGTTTGATGTGATGTGTTTGCTTGGTGTTACCATTTGTGTGTTATTTAGTGATTGCTGATTTCCTTGATGAACATCTTTACTTGTTTGATTGAGGATCTTAATTAGGGGATTTGCAAGATGTAAGTTAATGGGATGCTTTTGGTGATGTTCTTGTGTTTTGGTGAAATGAAGATGTTAACTATCTATTCCCAAGCTGGACAATCTTGAAGAAGGTCGAGAGTCTCTGATCGGTTCTACATTTTACGCTACATGTTAGAAGACTAAAGGCGAGTTGCATTTAACGATCTAAAGACTTCTTCTTTATGCATTTATCAAGCAGTTGTCGGTTTAGGGAGCACTAATTGGGAGAAAGTTATAAGTCAGATTCAATTCCCAATTAGACTTGCTCATATATTTTTAGCATGACTCCTCGAGGCGTTGATATTGACTATTGTTGGACATTTGACACAAGGTGATTACTTGAGTTAATCATTTATCACTTATTTGAGATTGAAGTTGACTTTCACAAAGGTGTGTTCTTATTTGATAACTTGCTCGGGCTTAAGAATTTGAGGTGAAGACTTGGTTTATCTAGTTACCAGTAGTCGAGGTGGATGGTTGAAGACATGGTTAACTATCACTATAGGAGTTACTTTGTTTTACTCAATGTCGCATATGGCGGTGTGGATAATCGCAAGAGGTGTTTATGTCTCATACTTTGTTTGGGTAGTGAGTACTTAGAGATTTGCTTGAAGCATAAATTCTCTACAACGTTCTTCCATCATTAGGTGCAAGCTTAAGATACAAATGTGGGGAAGTTGACTTGAGTTTCAAGTATGGTATAGCGGGTTTTCTTCTTGATGGTCACTACAAATGTCTACATAAGGGTTGATAAAATAGTCAGAGAGAGTCTTGACAAGTTGATTCCACAAGAGTTCAAGTGTTCTTCTCAACAAATTTCTAGTATACGGGCTTATAATGTTTTTGACTCTGTAGTGTCAAAACCAGCAAGGGGAAGGAGACACACATCTATCATGCGAGTAATCTTGACGAGCTTAATAATTCTAAGTGATTGAAGATATCCTGGGAAGACTATTGTCATTACCGCAGAGAAACTCAAGATTTGACTCATAGGCGTTAGTGTTTTTTTATTCCAACTATGTGGGGAAGAGATGGAAGAGTTAGTTTCGATGATAAGAGGTACACAAGTGTGTGATGATGCTATCGCATTCATCGGAGGAAGATTGTGTACATTGGGGATGCTCAGCTATCTCACTTGAGGGCTTAATCGTGATTGAGATATAATCACTTATTCGGAGTGGACATCCATGATGATTGTCATCCGAGAGATATCGATGATTGGCTGGCTGCTTCAATGTTATCGGTTGTTCTCTCTTTGGGCATTGGTGCCGGGTTCTTGAGCTTCATTTTCTTGGGGAGAAAAAGTATACATCGGGGTTATTCTTTGGCTATTGGACTTAATCTGCTACTCCGATGGTATAAGTTTCTTTGCCTTCGGGTATGTGTATTCGTTGGTGAGCTCTAGTCAAAGATTTTGCATCAATTCAACTACGTGAAGTGGTCTCTTGACACCTTTTGGAATGGATTGCTTGGACTTCAGTGAAAAGAAATTTGAGAAGATTATTTTATGTGTGGGATGATCGTTCTTTGTTCTTCTTGTTGATGATATAACCTCGAACTAAGAATCACGGTGATTATTCTTGAAAAGGCAGGATTTATGATAATGGTGTGCTTCCTTGTGCACTGGCTAAAGAAGCTTGAAATAGAGCTTGAATGCTTTCAGCTAAAGGATTTTCGGTTTGGGGGGAAGCTGCCAAAGTCTCACTTTCAGATGGTTCAATTTCTTTCTTGATTCAAGAGCCTCGAAGCTTTGGTGGTGAATGTTTAAGATTGATGACTTCTATCTTCTGACGTCTTGCTTTCGATATCTTTATCTCGGTACTTGTATCATCATCTTCTTTTACTATATCATCTACTCTATTTTTGTATATATTTATCAGAAAACAAAATACAAAAATATAAAACCAACAAAAACAAAATAGAAAAATATAAAACCTTCAAAAACCCATAAAAATCAGAAAAATTTCAAAAATACCAAAAATATGTTTTCCAAGACATGTCTTCTGGTATCGATAACATCTACGGTCTTAGAAATGTCATTCAATAATGGCACGGGACTTTAGATGAAGTTCGAGCAGGAGGTGTAAATATTCTTTTCAAAACATGTCAAAAACTATGGCTTCTGATTATTCGGTTGTAACCGGACTTCAAAAATGGCTTGCATTACTTATTTGTAACCGTGCTTAAACTATGGTTTGCTATTATTTGGATAGCAACCCGCTCTTCATGAAAGGAAAGTCTTTGCTAAACCAGTTTTCAAATATTTCACTTATCCTAAAACAATTTGAGAAAGTATGTGAGAAGGATGCTGTTCCTACACAAATATTTTTCCGTCTAAAATTCTTCAGAAAAATATTTGTTGTTTTCAAAAATGGTGGTAAATGAGTTGCTTGTAAATCAATCAGAATCAAGTTTTCATAAAATTTCAAAAACTCATCAATGACTTCAACGCTTTTAAACTTTTTAGAAAATGAGTCATTGATTGAGGGGAAGAATGTTTTCAAATTTATATCATCTAACGGACTTTCTTAATCATCCTCGTGCTTATATTAAAATATATATTGCCTATGTTGAAGGACTAGGTTTCTAGGATGTGATTGTTAGGATTAGATGATTATAGTTTGATGAACACATTATTCCCATACCTTATGATCGATTGATATGTTGAATTGACTTTATTAGTCGATTGTTGTTTGGGTGATGTCGACCACCATATATTTGTATGTGTGTTCACTAACATATGCTGGTATATTGGTATATAAGAATGTTCGATCGGATCCCAAATGAACATGATTGGATGCCGAAAGGAAAGGGTAACTATATCTTGGGTTGACAAATGAAGAAACGGAGCTTAATTGGACTTCAATGGAGAGTTGGCATAATGCAACGTAAGAGGTCTTCTTGCATGTGAGATGGTTTTCTTCAGCAAGTGAAGAAGCGGGCTTAATGGACCTCGGTTGGCATTCAAAATGCAACGTAGAAGAAGTCTCACGCATTTCGCAGACGGTTTTCTTCCAACCCTACAACAACAACAACGGAAGCTTCTCAACCACTTAACGAATCTTTGTGCAGGATACCATTTTTAAACAATTTTTGAGTAAATTGAATTAAATTGTTTTGAAAAATGGAAAAATATTGTTTTGAAAATATATTGGACTAAATTTTGAAAATCACTGGACTTCATTTTATCAAAACTTGAGTCACTCAATTATCGACTACGGTCATGGATTGAGGGGAGAGTGATTTAAAATAAAATATTTTCAAACGATATTTCTTCACAAAGTTCGCTTTGTACGTTAATAAGTGGTGATCTAAAGATTTAATGTTATGTCATGGTATGATTTTTCTTTTGAATCAAGGTCTTTCAAAATGAAATTTTTTCTATTCTTGTTTGATTGTGAAATTGTTTTATTTTACTTAAAGATCTCATAAAACAAATCATACCTGACACTAACAATCTTTAATGTCTAAATCTGTTCCTATCTGTCATCTTTCAAATTAAATCTTGCCACGTCTTTCCCTAAAATTTTCTAAATAATTTAAATCTTTTGGGATTACAAATCTCAAATGGTTTGAAATTTTTGATCGGGGAGAGATCGTGATTTAAATCTCAAATCTGTTTTAATGGAATTGGTTTTAGTCCTTCAAAGGCACTCCTGCCTCCATGTGCCAAGCGATTTCAAATACACAATGCACATGTTGAGGAGGAGGATTTATCCAAAAACAGATGAGTATTTAAACAAGGCCCCATTTTCTCCCATGTTTTCTAAACCTAATTAAATCACTTGGGATCCAAAATCTCAAAGGGTTTGATATTTTTGATCGGAGGAGAATTTGTGATTTAATAATGAAATTTGATAAAAGGTGATCGTTTTGATTTAATTGTGCAGGCTGCTCTCTCATATGTGCTAAACGCTTTCGAATCTTTAAGCACATATTGAGAGCAAAATTATCGAGGTACAAAAGTTTTTTAAAGAGACTTATAAAGTACCTTGATTGAGTTTTCAAATGGTTTCTTAATGGCTTTTGTGATCGTGGATGTGCTTCAAAAGAACTCTTGCCTCTATGTGATAAAATGATTTTAAATATCCTATGCACATATTGAGGAGGAGAATTTTACCAAAGAAATTCAAATGGCTTTTTCTAAGGAAATTGTGATCAAGAAATTATTTCAAAGAACTCTTGCCTCCATGTGCCAAACAATTTTAAATCATATGCACATGTTGAGAGGGAGCATTTCTAAATGATCAAAACTATTAAGGTACAAAATGCTTTGATCTCGTATCACAAGTACCTTGATTGTTTTCCAAATGATTTTTCAATTGGTTTCAAGGAAGAATGAACTGTACCAAAAGACCGACCATTTTACTTTATGTATGGAGTTATAAGGATGGTGAGGTTAGGTTATAGTTCCCACGATCCGGCGAACGAGGAGGGATCTACCGGGGACAATCCACTAGATAGTGTAGAGTCCTTAGGTATATTGAAAAAAGGAGAAAAGTAAGGAATGGGAAGAGTGCTTGAGTTGAGCTAGAAGCTGGAATAAACCCAACAAGGTTCTAGTTATGAAGTCTCGGTAAGCACTGAAGGGTTGAAGAATGAAAAAGAATTGAATGTGAAAAAGGGTGAAAAGAAATAGCCCTTTAATAATTCAACCTTAGGCAGAACCGGGTTCAATACATATGCTCTTGGTGTTTACTAAGGTAACACTGGTATTGAAGACAAGACATCATGGACCCATGATGCCTTGCACTAAACTTCCCAAGCTACTCAAGTTCCTCTTAAAAGGGCTTGTTTCATTCTCCGCGAGGGAACATAATCTATCGACTTTCTCTTAGAGATTGTTGATATTGAAGAAGGAGACCCTCTCTCTAGTCTCCGACATAGGAACCAAATGTGCACGATTGAGTCTAGAGCCAAGAGATCATCCACAATATCTCATTAGGACACAAAATTAATGAAGACTTGCCATTTCACACAATGTGGAAAGTAAGAATATATTAAGAGTCCTACGCATTATCCTTGTGGTATTGCCAGAACATCCGAGTGATATGTAAATATTCACGATGAAGATGGAAAGCCTTCTGGAGCCAACATCAAACAAGCTCCTGGTAGGTGGCATGTGAGATCTATTCTATAGATCAACCATGTGACAACTGGATAGAAACGATGGGCGATTCACTCGTGAATCAACCTTGGTCCAGGAATGGAATTGACGAATACTTTTGGAAAAACGTTCGATGTGCAAATCTTCTTTTCTCTAGCACATCGAATGTGTACTTATGTTTTCAAACACAAAAGTATCTCTGATTGAAAAAATACTTTTGGAAAAACGGTTCGATGTGCAAATCTCTTCTTTTCTCTAGCATATCGAATGTGTACTCTTTCAAATACAAAAAGTATTTTTGATTGAAAATTGATCTTTCTCATAAAATCTTCGTTGTATTGCAAAACTCTTTCTTCAAGCAATACGCGATTGTTTTTCAAATCATTTTTTCATTCGTGAATCTCAATTCTTTGGTTCACTCACTCCGTGTTGTCTTCTTTGAGGCGTTCGGTTTGAGAACGGCTAGAACAGTGCGAAACCACTGTCAAGGAGATTCTTAGGAATCCTACGATCACGCAGGCGGTACTTATGCTTGATCAGCGAGAGGAGTGGTGGGCGTGTACCTCAATTCAGCGAAAGTGATCAAAGACACTTTAGTGTGCTTTATTATAGCGTAGGTATGCGAGGTACACCCGGCGATTGCGGTGATCAGAATTGAGGAGTCAATCAAAGCCACATGTTCCAGCATCCACACTTAATTGAAGAAATCATGGTGGTGCATATCTACATAACACGGTTCGATATTTTTATACTATGTTTACGCTTCTTGCGCAAATATCATGAACGATAAGGCTTCGCTACTCGATGGAAAGATGTCATGATTCAAAAGTGTGAGCATGTCGGTTCTAAAGTCACAACTTCACATGATGGCAACACAATAAAGGGTGATCAGAGATTTCTTGTGGCGATGATCTCAATGAAAGCTCAAAGATCATCAAAGATGTGGATCAATTAAAGGCCTCCACTAAAAGTACAAATCAGTGCGGACTTTGAAGAATCACTACTAAAGCACAAAGATTGTTGAAATGAAGAATTGAAGTCTACGAGCTCAAGAACAAAGACAAGAATAGAATGCTAGGATTCGAAATGTAAAACATGGGGTGACCTCCCTTAGGGGGAAATTGTTAGGAATTAGAAAATTCCATAGTGAAGAGTCGGTCACCCCAAATATTATCTAGCATAAGTTAGCTCGTAGATTTGTCGTTAGTTACGTTGTTTAGCAGTTTATTAGTTAGTTTGTAGCGTAGTTTAGTTTAGAGCAACACCGTGGAGGAAGAGGTCTTTACCACATCCACGATCCACAGGCCGATAGGAGGTCGTGTATTTGTAACTATAAATACCCCTTCCATCCATGGAAGGGGTGGTGCTTCTCAATCTAATATTCTACATTTTGTGAAGTAACTCTCTACCAAGAAAACCCAACTCTAACTTTCTCTCTCTAATGGCAAACATGTATTTTGATCTCCCAAGACCACCCGAATCATCTACACAATAAAAATAACGATCCTACATAGTATGCTCATTTTGAAGATGTTACGGCATAACTCCCTCTCACATTCACGCCCGTATGACGTGGCTCAAAACCCAACTCAAGCTGAAGATGCGGCATAACTCTCTCCAAAGATTACGACGTAACTAACTAGGTAAAATGAGGTTATGCTTGTGCAAGCTTCATACGTAACTATTGTCTAAACTACTTGGCGTAACCGGGATTGCTCGAAGAATCGGACGTAACTCCTTCTAGATGTTTTACTTGCCGTAACAAGGATTTTTTCGGTGTAAATTACGAAGATAATGGTGTTCGGTAACTCTCAACAAGTTCAGTCGCAACCAGATCTGCCTATAAATACCACTTGATGTCGGCATTTCTAATCATCCCATTTCACACAAAACATCGATTGAGCATGAGTAAAAAAGGTTGATGATCTTGGAGCATAGGGCCATCTCAAGGAGAAATCACTCCCCTACGATAAGCATTAGCATTTATCCTTTTTCTATTTCAATTCATGTATTTCATAATGTTAAACATTGAATCGATTATTTTAGTTAATATGAGCGACTAAGAACCTCTGGTGCTAGCCTAGTTATGATTCCTTAATTGTTTTGTTTATGTTTACATTGCTTCCGTATAATTATTTCTAGTGTATGCATGCATAGTTTGTTGGTAGCTACCCTTGTTTCGGTAGTTTTGAATGGCGGTAGTGGCTAGTTACTTAGGAGATATGACCAGCTGACCCTAAGTAGGTAGGCGAGTGGGTAGAGTAAGATATGACCAAGCGTGACCCCCTTCAAGCTTGTGCGATTTGACCAACTGATCACCTACCGTTTGGATGAACTTAAGAAGTAAGGGATGAGTGTTTAAGATGCTAGGGCCCGGACACTCATTATTATGTATCTTGCATGTAGCGGTACTTAATGACTTAGCTTAGGGGACTAAGAACAACTGGACTTTTGACGGGTCACCTGACATCTCCAGTGGAACCCTTTGCTGATTGGTTAGACGAAGCTGACCAAATATCTTGTCCTAGCGACTTTTACCCCCACTTGAAGTAATTGGAAGTAATTAAACATGAACTTAGCTTGATAGGATGAATAACTAGGTTAGCACACTTCTCCCCTATTGATCACAACCCTTGCCTTTACTTGCTTTTCCTATTTTAGTAGTTAATTAATCATTCCAACCTTAAAATATATTAAAATCAGTGACACTTAGACTTAGTTTAAATCCGCACACATAGCTCTTGGGATAACCTCGGTTTTACCGAATACTACACTACACACGACCAGGTACACTGCCAGTTAGTGCATTAGGGTAAATCATTTTTGTTTTAGAATTTTCTCAATTTCTCACGATCTCTTTTCAAGTTTCTGGTACCATGGAAGCTGTTAACATTAATGACCTCACTCTTGATAAATATTTGGCGTTGACAAGAGAAGAACAAGGGCCAGGGATCGTTAGGCCGGCGATCGCCGAAGATGCTCAATTCGAGATCAAACCACAATTTATAGGAGTTGCGTAGAACCCTTTCTACGGAAGCATTACCATGATGCTCACGAACATTTTGGACAGCGTGGAATACATTGTCGGCCTATTCAAAATTCAAGAGTCTCAAAAATGTTGTCATGTTACGTGTATTCCCTATTTCTCTCCTTTGTTTTGCTAAAAGATGGGTTGTCGATTACGCCGGACCGGTTAACACATGGCCACTCTTAAAAAATATTTCATTCAGTGTACCCTCCATCTAGGACTGCAATGCAATTAGAAGAAATCCATAACTTCAACCAGGAGGGTGATGAAACGTTTTACCAAGCATGGGAAAGGTACAACGAATTATTATACAAGTGCCCCACTCACGACCTCAACAGCCAGCAAAAGGTGAACATCTTTTACAAGGGTCTAAACATCTCCTCAAGGCAAATGATCGATTCTCAAGGACCAATACCTGGAATGACTCCAACAATGGCTCTTGAAACTATTCAGAAGATGGTTGACCACTCTCACAAGTGGCACAATGGAGGGCAATCCAGTAAGAGTGGAAATATGGAAGGCCTTGCAGCAATAAACAACAAATTATAGAGTCTTGGAAGGGACATGAAAAAGCTCAAGGAAAATGTGCATTCCATACAAGTTGGACGAAACGAACACAATGGCACTCTCCCTACCAAGGAGTGCTTTCGTCTAACAAAAGTTAAAAGGATTGAAGAAGTAAAATATGGAAGTGGAAGTCCCTTCGCGGATACAATGGTAACGGGGCAGTGCAGAGAAAATCCCAGGGTTCTATACTAGAATCAACAATAATCCTCCTAGACCAAGCCTCAAAGAAATAATGCATAAACATATCAAAGAATCTACAAAGAAAATTGATAGACTCAAGGAATGGATGGTCAAGGTAAAAGAAGATACCAACATGAACTTGCGGAACCAAGATGCCGCAATTAAAAACCTCGAAACTCAACTTGGGCAATTAGCTAAAAATTTAGAAACCAGTAATGACAAAGTCATTGCATGCAAAGCCATATTTGCACAAGATAAGCTGAAGGAAGAACGATTGCACCTCTTACGTCACTAATGATCTTTCTTGGGATTAACAACTTAAAGGAAGATGACAAATCTGAAAACGACGAGGACCTGCCAAGCCAACTTCCTGAAAAGGAACTCTATCAAGAAAGTTTTGTTCTACCATGCACGATCGGTAATCTTAAAATTCCCGCTTTAACTGATTTGGGGGCTGGGGTAAACCTTATTTCTACCTCATTGTTTGATAAAATAAAACTTACCAATTTAAAAGAAACAATAATGATGATTGAAATGGCTGACTCCTCTAAAGATGTACCGAGGGGAGTAGTTAACAATGTTCTCCTTAAAATTGGAAAATTCCTTTTTCCTACTGATTTTGTGGTTATTGACATGGGGAAACGGGAGACTTACAACTTAATTGTTGGAAGGCCTTTCCTGGCCACTTGTCGAGCACATATAAAGGTCTTTGAAAAACAAATTTCTTTGGGGCTGAAGGGGAACGAATCACTTCGGCATGAAGGAACAATTGAATCCAAGATTAGAAATTTCAAATAAAGTTGATGTTGTCAATGTTCCGTCACTCGACCCGCCTTTATGCTGTAACTTAAGAACTAACAATTGTAGGCAAGATTTTGATAGTTGTGAACAGGAACAGAAAAAATTATCCCAATTGGGGGCATTAAGGAAACCCCGAACCCTAACAAGCATTCTTTGCATCCCACAGTAATGGCCGAGCATGTGGATCAATGAAGGCTTGGCCCTCGTGTAATCCTTTTCGTGAATTTTGTGATGAAAATATAAAGGTGGAAGAATGGACGTGCCCTCACAAGACTGAAAGACACGACATGAAATTCGGAAATTTATCTTTTGAAGATTGGTACAAGGTAAGATTTGGAGACTCAAACATCAATACGAGAATAATGAAACAGTTAAAGCACGATTACAATGAATATCACCTCATTGATAAAATGACTAATGATGGAAGATCAAACAGTAGTGCTACAATTGATCCTATAATTGAAGACAACGACAACGGAAAGTCGTGTTTATCATTCAATGAGTGGCTCTCGCAAAAATTTGGTACATGTAGCATCGGCAACACAAGCAGAAAAAGAGTTTTTATCGAATGGATGAATGATTGCCACCAAATAACGAAGGAAGTTGGCCAAGTCCGAAGGCCACCATAAAGCCCCGAGGCTCTGAGTCTAACTTAAAGACTCGTAAATAAAGAAAAGTGCTCTTTCGGGAGACAACCCGAATTATCCCTTTCATTTGTTATATTTCCATTTCGTTGGGTTTTGTGTTTTAACCATATTTCGAGGATTTGAGGGAAAAGTTCTTGCAACATCTTTGAGCGGGGACGATCTGTCCATAGTCCGGTAACTCATTCTTATGGTTATGCGTAACATACTTTTTGCATCGATGCTTGAGCATTACCAATTACGGTAATCCCATTCAATGGTTACAGCGTAGCTACTACTCTGTAGCGTGCGGGGTTTTACTAATTACGGCATAACTCCTTATAAAGGTTCACGACGTAACTATCCTCTGTAACACTTCTTTCTTTTAAACACAATAACCTTGTATTAGTTTTCAAATGAACTTTGTGGGTATGTTCCTTGTAAGCCCTCACGAGACTATACTCGTCCACTTGGGACACCAAGTGGTATAAAAGCTTGTTGCATACGCTAAATGCAACCGTGATTCCTCGAAAGTAAGATAGGTTTCTTTTCATTTTTCTTTTTTTTTTTCTTTTTTTCATTTTTTTAGAAATATGCTTGTCGGTAGTGTGATTTCAGGGATTGAAGTTTGCTCGTGGATGCTTATGCGAAGGCGCGACTCTTTTCGTGGGCCTTCTTTCTTTTTGGAGAAAATTTCAGGGAAGTTCTCGCTCAAATTCTACTTTTCTCTTCACATTTATTTAACGCTTATTACAAAAGGGACTTTGTACATCTCAAGTGGGGGGACGGGAGTAGAATTGTCTCTTGAACTTTATTTTGCCCTTGTTTTTCTAGTTTATTTTGAAAAATTATGCCATTTTTAAAATTTTGACATGTTTTTGTTAACCTAACTAGATTAGACCTTAGCCGAGCACATTATAGCCCTTGATATTATATGGTGAGATTAGCCTTATCCGTTTCCAAATTTTTACCCCAAATCCACCAAATTATGAGTGTGCCGGTAGCTTGTAAATTTTAAAACTTGGCCTTTACATCATTTTGAGACCATAGACGAGGTATGTTGAGTTAGCTCGGCGTATTTGGACTTCGGTTTAAGAAGGTATTATAGGATTATCACCTAAATAGCCCATCATTGTGTGTCTATCGATTAGTCACCTCGAATTTTCGACCCCCATGTTAAACCCTTTGTTGCACTCACCTTTAGTGAAAGGTACCCCTAGATACACCCTTCTGAGCCATTCCTTTCATTTTGTTCACCCAACATATTGTTTCATTACACCATTACACCTTAGCCTACCCTGTAGTCTTTATTTGTAATTGGAAAGTCATTATTTTCCTAGGTTTAAGTGGAAAGGTTCGGGAATCATGCTTTCGTCGATGACATATCCTTAAAGATCATTGAAGACCCCCCAAATTCCCATATTGTTCATCTCAAGTGGGGGGATGTTATGTTTAGTTATTATGTTTTGTTGAAAAAAAAATGATGTGATTCGGAAACAAAAAAAAATATTGTTATTTAGTTGATTGTAAAGTGCGATGTTATAAGCACTATTGTTATGAGCTTACTATAGATTTAGTATCGATGAGGCCATCTCGGTCACATTTGAAGAATGAAGTTGGAAGTGTGCCCATCATGACGTCCTTTAATGGCACATCTACATGGTAATATCATGATC
>OU343221.1:220045517-220209507 GCA_910596185.1 Chrysanthemum makinoi | reverse complement strand
CGGTTTCTTAACTTCGAAACTTGAACTTTAGACGAACGGTAAGTGGTGATGACTTGGTTATAGATTTAGACTATATGCTTGATTTTATTTTACACCAATTTTATCCCATGTCTTATCTTACCCTTAGTCATGAAGCGTGTCTAGGTGATGCAGCGAGCAATCTTTGGTGTCTTGGCCATGGATTTGGTCATGTATCATTGATTTTGTCCACTTGGCCGTGACATGTTAGTAATGACAAATCACCCTTAACCTTTGTCATGTCTACCCATATTGCCTTCGAGAATTGTTTAGTCCTTAACTCTAGTGGTGGAGATTTGTGTAACCGCAAAGCTTATGATAGAATACATGCTATGGTGTGCAATGAGTGATCACCCGAAATTGACACTTAGAATAGTTGAGAGATTTGAGTGTTTTGTTCCCATTTCGTGAGGTGTTCGGCTTTGTTTTATTCTAGCATAAGGGATTTGTAAACTTATATTTTTGGGAGATATCTTTTTAGGAATCTATCTAATAAGGTCAACTTGAGGGCAAGTAGAGTTCAAGTAGGGGGATATTTGATAACATCAAATAGTCTTGAATATTAAGTGTCAATTCCCCCCCCCCCGATAATGCTCGTATTTTATATCATGTATATGGATTTACGCTTGTTTTCCTCTATATTTCACTTTCAGGTAAATTACGAGCATTGGAGCTAAAGAGGCAGCGGATTTGGAGAGTTTATTGAAGATATATGATAGTATGCTCATTTTGAAGATGTTGCGGTGTAACTCCCTCTACATTCGCCGTAATTGAGCGTGGCTTTCGAGAAAACCAACTCAGCTGAAGATTATGGCGTAACTCTCTCCAAAGATTACGACGTAACTAACTTGGTCAAATGAGGTTCCGTGCCGCTGCAAGCCTACGCTAACTATTGTCAAAACTACGGCGTAACCAGGATTTATCGAAGATACGGCATAACTCCTTCCAGATGTTACGCCATAACAAGCATTTTCAGTGCAAATTACAAAGATAATGGTGTTTACGGCTTAATTCAACTTAAGTATCTGTAGTAACGGATCTGCCTATAAATACCACTTTCGATTTCCGGCACTTCTAATCATCCCATTTCATACACAACATCGGTGAGCGTGAGTAGAAGGTTGAAGGTAGATCTTAGGGAGCATACGGAGCCATCTCCACGGGAGAAATCACTCCCCTACGATAAGCATTAGCATTTTTTCTTTTCTTTACTTTCAATTCATGTATTTCGTAATGTTAAACATTGAATATATTGTTTTAGTTAATATGGCTAAGCACCTCACGGTGCTAGCCTAGTTATATTCCTAATTGTTTTGTTTATGTTTACATTGCTTCCGTATAATTATTTCTAGTGTATGCATGCATAGTTTGTTGGTAGCTAACCTTGTTTCGGTAGTTTTGAATGGTGGTAGTGGCTAGTTACTTAGGAGATATGACCAACTGACCCTAAGTAGGTAGACTGAGTGGGAAGGGTAAGATATTACCAACTGACGACCCTTCTTTGCTTATGCGATTTGACCAACTAATCACTTGCCGTTTGGATGAACTTAAGAAGTAAGGGGTGAGTGTTTAAGATGCTAGCGCCCGGGCACTCATTATTATGAATCTTGCATGTAGCGGTACTTAATGACTTGGCTTAGGGGACTAAGAACAACTGGACTTTCGACGGGGTCACCTGACATCTCCAGTGGAACTCTTTGCTGATAGGTTAGGACGAACTGACCAAATGTTGTCCTAGCGACTTTTTCCCCCACTTGAAGTAATTGGAAGTAATTAAACATGAACTTAGCTTGATAGGATGAATAACTAGATTAGCACATGATGAGTGTCTAAATACTCATCATTTTTATACTGTTTAGAATGCCAAAAACATCTGAAAACACTCAGAAATGCATCAAAATGATAGAAATATCACAAACAAGTGTTTTATGTGTTTTAAATGCAAAAATGCCAAAATCTGGTGAAAAACGTATCAAGTTTGCATAATTGGCAGTTTTAGTCCCTCAAGTTTCAAAAATTGTCAAAACTAGTCCTTGGTAATTCAAAAACTTGTAAAATGTCATTTAAGGTCCATGGGATTCAAAAGTTGTCAAAATAAACCTTTTAAAGTTTAAATTTACAAAATGACAACTTTAGTCCCTAAAGTTTGAAAATTGTCAAATATAGTCCTTGGTTAATTTAAAAAAAAATGAAAATTATCAAAAATTAATCTTGTACTATTCATAAATGACAAAATTGGTCCTTATGGTAAACTTTTGGAAAATTACATATTTGGTCCCTCAAGTTTCAAACTTGACATTTTTGGTCCTTAACATTTAAAATAGAAAATAATTACATGTATGATCCTTGGTTTATCATATTTGGCATAATAGGCCCTTGTATTAACTTTATAAATGTTACAGGTTCAGTCCCTATATTTTTAGAAAGTTACATAAATGGTCCTTGTGACTTATTAATACCAAACGGATCCTTTGTTAAATATTAACCCAAATCCAATAAACTAGCTGGCCCAATACCACACAACCCGCCCATCTTTAATTGAAATAACCCACGCCACTGTTCATCGTCTTTCCCCCAACACCTGTATCCACTCACCTCCCTCCACCTGCTCACTACCACCTTTCCAGCTGTAAAACTACCTATCACCCTCACCCTTTCCACCTTGCAAGCCAACTCACCACCTCAATAAATGCACAAACCTGCGCTAAGACTTTTCCCGCCAAATACAAAGTGCAATTTTGATGAATTCAAGGGCTGAGATGAAGTGGGATATGTTCAGAGTGTCGACAAAGGTTGAAAAGATCAATATAAAAAGAAAAAGGTGCAATGGAGAAGAGTAAGTAGTGTAATTTAGGTTTAGGTATGTCGAACTAATTAGTTTTTAATTTCCAGTGTTTAAATAAGCTTCCAAGTACTTTTTTATGTAATCTCAGTGTAATATAAAACTTTTTAAGTAATCAATTTCAATTTCCAAGTTCAAATTTATGTTATGCAATTTACAAGTTTATATATATTTGATTATAAGTTGATAAGGGATAATAAGCTTGTATAAGTTCTTATATAAGCTTTAATAAGCTCACTTTAGCTTATTACTTACTCAGAAACTCATTACTCAGTTCATATACTCAATTCCTCAAAACAGTCAACAAAAGTCAAAGCTGCAAGTTCTTAGTTATATTGTTCTGATTTGCTGATATGATGTTGGATTTGGGATTGATTCATTATGATATGGGTTGGTATAAGTTTGTTTAGTGGTTCTTTGATCATTGTGCAAGCCTCAGTGGCTAAGGACTCAAGTAAGTATTGATAATCTTTAGCTTCAAATCTGTCTTGATGATATGATAATGGTTACTTGATTCTGATACTTGATTTACTGTTATTATAACCTTAAAATATGTGTTACTTAGTTGTTTTAATCTATGTTATAGCAGGATAGAATAAGTCAGTTTAAACTGCTTATTGAAGTATCTTAAGGTGTGTTTGGATTTAGGCTCATATCTGTGCTAACCAATGGTACAGAGTTTGAGCTCTGTCAATTCAGTATCACTTAGGTTTATTATACTCATTTAGGACCTAAGTTTGTACTTGCAATTGCTCAAAGTCAAATTCCATTCAAATCTGTCTTAATTCACACATCAGTTAGCTGTAGGATTGCTATAACTTGCATTTAGGTGTAGAATCAGTTAAGCTAGCTTGTTTAGGACTCATTACATCTAAATTCATCAGTTGCATTCCATTTCAGTAGATCATAAGTTCAAATAAGTCAAAAGTTCATAACTGTAAAAAAAAAAGTCAAATTTCCTAAAACAGTTTTTGAATTAAATAGAATAATTTATATAGGATTAAATATTGAGTTTCATAATTTGAGCCTTTGGGATATAAAAATTCAATTGCTCACTTTTAACACTGTATTTTTTATATTCTCCAAATAGCTTAGTTACTAGCTTATTTCCTAGCTTATTTTGAGTACCTTTTCAAAATTGTGCCCTGTGCACAGATTTGGTACCATTTTCATAAGCTTCTAAAAAGCTCATAAGATAACCATAGCTTGTAAATTTTAGTTTCTTGGGAAGCTAACCAAGCCATTTCAATGTCCCAAGCTTAATTTTTCAGTTTGTAGCTTTTTAGATAAGGCTGCAAGTGCTTATTAGTTGGTCCCATTTTATTCAGCAAACACTGAGTCATACTCAGTGTTTTTCTAGCTTTTTCAACAGCTTCTCACAATCTCATTTTAGCTTATTTGGGTTTCATCTTTGGTTTATAGGTAGCCAACCAGGTCTAGTATAGAATACAACTTTTGGTTTTGAAGCTCAGCTTATTGAGTAGCTTATTCTTGGGCTTAAACTTAATAGCTGGAAACTGATTTTCTACTTTAGCTTATATCATCAAATCTGTTCAATAAGCATTATAGAGGTTTAGAGCAGTTGTATCTTGTTCCATTTGAGTAGTTTTAGCATATTGTATCTTCTGTATTAATTTGGTGCTTGATTGTGGACTTTGGCTTATTTTGAAGTGCTTATTAATAAGCAGTTTCACTGCAGTTGCATTTTCCTCCACATAAGCATATGTTTTTATATTTTTCATAGATTAAGAATAATATTTTAGTATTTTCCTAAATTTTTCATATTTTTCTGCCACTGTTTGCTATTTTTCTTTATTTTAAATAGTTTTTAAGTCTTTTTAAATAATTTTTAATACAAATAAATTAGAAAAAGCTTAAAAAAATATGTTTTCAATTTTCATAGATTAAGATAAATATATAAGTCATAAAAAGTATTTTTCCATAATTTTCTTGGTTTAATTAGTATTTTTTATCATTTTAATTAGTTTTAAATAGTATTAAATTAATAATAAATACATAAAAAGTCTAAAAATATATTTTCAGTTTTAAAATAAGTTTTATCATATTTTAGATTTTTCTAAGTTATAATTTCATTTTTCTAGGTTAATTTGTATTTTCTTATATTTTAGTGCATTTTAAATACTTAATAAATAGTTTTAATTAATAATAAATAAATAAATAGTTGTAAAAATAATTTTCTTGTTCTAATAATTTTATTTTATTATTAGGATTGTAAAAATGTCATTTTCATATTTGTAGGCATTTTATTTCTTAAAACTCACGTTTTATTTTGTACGTTTACGTAATTTTATTTAATCGTACGTTTTAGGTTTTAAACGTTCATCATTTTAAAAATAGTGATAGCGTTTATTTAATATATTTTAACTTTTTAATTTTCTTAATTTGTATTTAAGTCGCTGTAATTTATTAATCTTTTCTTTAGGTAATTATCCATCCAAAACCTTCTGATCACTATCCTTAGTGATCATTCTATCATCTGATCAAGTGTTTATACACCAATTCATCCTCCGTGGGACTTAACGACCCAGGAATCCCCTATATTCCTCTGATATAAATTGCATTTGGTGTTTGAGCTGTTTTGAGTTTCTTACGGTTGGTCATTCACAAGTGGCTAGCTTGCGTGAGATAACTTGACGGTTCAGCACGGATCAAATTTGGGCGCCGCTGCCGGAGGCTGTAGCGTGTTTTAAGCATTTCCAGATCCATTCTTGCACATATACCACCCTTTTTGTAAACAGTTTTTTTTGTAAAGTTAATCAAAATCAAAAAGTTCATTAACACTTTTCCTAAAGTGTTAATAACACCAAAAATATTTTCATTCTTTGTTTTTTTCAAAATATTTATCCAACAATCCAAAAATATTCATCTTTACCCTCTTACCCTTTTTGATTCTTTATTCCTTTACCCTCTATCCATTTGATTCTAACTTCTTCTATTCTTATGGAATCTCTCGACTACGACGAATTCTGGAACGAAGTTGAAAAACTTCCTACTTTATCACAAATGTCAAGAATTCGTGTTGTTCATGATGATCCATTAATTCTGCGTAGGGAAATGGAACGAGAAACCGGGGTGACAAAGGACCAGGTACTTCCCTCTGATAATGGAGGTGCTAAATACGTCCAACCTACGGTTATCCAAAGATCTAACCCCTCGATTGCTCTTAAGCCGTCTAAAATTGATCCTACACTTTCACGATTTACGGTTAAAAGCAAACATGCAGAATTTAGACCGGTGACTAGCAAGAATGACTTGCCTAATCTTCACGTTTCTCAAGAACCAGAACCGGAGACCATAACGGAAGTGATGGAAATTGCTAGCTCTCAGAGCACACCATTTGTCCCACCTCCGGATTTTTCAAAATGTTCTTCGAGTCTTTATAGTCATTCAGATCACCATGTTGGTTTTGTTGATTCTTTGAATGAACTGATTCCTTCTCATAACTCTCAAATAGAATCGTTTATTCCTTGTGTCGGTTGTGGTGAGCCTCTTTTTGGTTCACCATGTCGCTGGTGTACGTGTGTACAGTGTGGTAATGATATTCGTAGCGGGAGTTGTTTGTTTTGTGGTTCGAGGAATTCATTTGCTTATGATCCTAATTCGAACTCATTTAACGACCCCTCAAATTTTTCCAATTACCCACCACAGCCGGACCTATCTTCATATAATCAACAATACTGCTGTGAATTTTGTGGAGATCCTCACCAAGGATTTGAATGTCAATCCTAACACGATTGTCTATGAACAGTTTTCCGGTGATGCTCAAACTTTGGTTTGACCATATCCATATGATTCACCAATCCAGCTCCACAGTTTTACTGTTGTGAGAACTGTGGAGGTCCCCATTTCAGCTCTGATTGTCAAACAGGGAATCCATTTCCTTGTAACAATTATGAATATCCATATCACGACCAACCTCCACAGTGCCAAATGACTCAAACTCCTCAGCAAACTCAACAAGACACTTATCTAGAGCTTCTAGAGTCAGTGAAAAGAACTGAGGAGTTGAGTAAAACAGCATTTCATAATGTTCCCAGTTTTTCTTGTGTATATTGTGGGGGTCCTCATGATGATTATCAATGTCAACCTTCCGTTTTTGACAAATCTCCACTCCCACAATGTCCCGTCATTCAAAATTCACATGAGAAATCCATGGAAGAATTGCTAGCTGAAGAGCAGGCTGCTAAGATAAATTTCCAAATTGCTTTTGAAAAGTCTATTAGGGAATCAATTGCAAAAGAAAAAGTAGCCAGATCTAGCTCTCAATTTCGTTTTATTCCTGATGACAGTGATGATGAGGATGCACTTGGTATCCTACAATTTTATAAAGATTCATCAAGATCATCAGTTGATATCCCAGCAGTTGAGATTCATTCTCAAGCAACTGCCATCACACCCGAAGCTCCCACTCACTCTCTGAACATGGGGGACGAGCATCTTGACACTATTCCTGAAAAGGAATCGGACGAATTCATAAAGTCTAGTGTTGAGGACCTTGTCCCAATCCCGAGAGAGTCACAGGGAACTTTTGACCATATGTGTGATACCCCTTCCCCTTTTGAGTGTTCAAAAGATCATTTTGAGACTTTCTCTGATTTCATTCCACTTTCATCGGAAAGTGATGCTGATCTCTTTGATTTCAAAGCCAACCTAGGAGAAATTGAAAGTCTCCTTTATAATGATCGTTCACTCACTTCTCACCCTAACAGTCCAATAGAGAATGTTAAACACCTTGTTCCCGAAGCATTCAAAGCTACTTTCACCAATCCTCTATTTGAATTCGAATCTGAATTCACTTGGATTTTTAACAATCCAATCTTTGACGAGGATAGTGATGAGCCCATAATGGAACAAGGGTTCACAGACTTACATCATGTGAATGATTCTCTTTACGAGGAGTTCTCCTTTGAACTCACTCATATCATATCTCTACCAGAGTATGATAACTTCCACTTTGATCTAGACATAAATGATCTTTGTGTTCCGGAGGGAAATGTTCTCAGCCATGAGAACTTGCTTGATATCAAAATCCCATCCCTCCCACCCAGAATATGTCTTGATCAAATGAGCTTAAATGATGAGATTCATGATCCAGAAATCATGAATTCCCCTTCTAATAATTATGAGTTAATCATGATTTTTTCAGATTTTTTTTCTTCCTTTTATTCACATATGGTGTGACTTCTCGTTCCCTTTTCTCCTTCGGGAGTGAAGATACCATCTTTGACCCCGGCATTTCCATGTACCATTTGTGAGCCGGGTCTGTCTCTGTATATCTCATCGGTGTGGAACTTTCGCGTGCTTCAAATGTTTATACAAACATTTTGAATGAAAGTCCGATGGAGATTGTCTCTTCCACTTACTTCCCCATGAAAAAAATTAATTCGGGGTCGAGTCAAGCTAGCGACTCGGAAATAAAAAACAATAGTTAAACATGGGTTTTCACCCGTGTGTACCACCCTAGTGTGGGGGAGATGCCCCACATGTTGTATATAGATCTAAAAAAAAAAAAAAAAATGAATGAAAATTGTAAATATTAAAAACAGAGAATAAATGTTGTGTTTCCACACTTTGAATATTGAGGAAAATATTCATTTCTAAGTGTGGGGGGGAAATTCTGGCGAATTTGATCATAAATGTCCCCTTTTAGTCCCTTTTTCCCCCAAAATGGCCAAATTTTAATTTTTTTTTAGTGGAAGTACTATGTACTAAACACAACAAATAGTAATCAGTCCACCATGTCTAACCCACATAAGGATTGGCTAATCCAGGAGCAAACGGCTCTTGGTAAAGATATCTCAAATCCGTTTATGGCTTGCAATTTGCCCAAAATTGTATGGTGTTCAGCTCACTATATCTTTAATTAGTGAAAAGTTGGCTAGCCCGCAAGTTTATGGCTTGTGGTAAAGGCAGTTGGAAATCCATAATTGGTAATCAGCTCACCAAAGAAAATATTGATAATTTATCTAAGAGTTGGCTAGTCCAGAAGCAAACGGCTTCTGGTAAAGACAAATCAAAACCGTTGAAAGCTTATGATTTGCTCAAAATCATTTGGTTATCATTGTACCAAGGTTCTTACTTGAACTGAAACAATTGGCTACTCCAGAAGTAATGGCTTTTGGTAAAGAGATAAAATCCATTAACTTTTCATAAATCATTGCTAGGGACTAGCAATAGCTTAGTGTGGGGGATTGATGAGTGTCTAAATACTCATCATTTTTATACTGTTTAGAATGCCAAAAACATCTGAAAACACTCAGAAATGCATCAAAATGATAGAAATATCACAAACAAGTGTTTTATGTGTTTTAAATGCAAAAATGCCAAAATCTGGTGAAAAACGTATCAAGTTTGCATAATTGGCAGTTTTAGTCCCTCAAGTTTCAAAAATTGTCAAAACTAGTCCTTGGTAATTCAAAAACTTGTAAAATGTCATTTAAGGTCCATGGGATTCAAAAGTTGTCAAAATAAACCCTTTAAAGTTTAAAATTTACAAAATGACAACTTTAGTCCCTAAAGTTTGAAAATTGTCAAATATAGTCCTTGGTTAATTTAAAAAAAAAATGAAAATTATCAAAAACTAACCTTGTACTATTCATAAATGACAAAATTGGTCCTTATGGTAAAATTTTGGAAAATTACATATTTGGTCCCTCAAGTTTCAAACTTGACAGTTTTGGTCCTTAGACATTTAAAAATAGAAAATAATTACATGTATGATCCTTGGTTTATCATATTTGGCATAATAGGCCCTTGTATTAACTTTATAAATGTTACAGGTTCAGTCCCTATATTTTCAGAAAGTCACATAAATGGTCCTTGTGCCTTATTAATACCGAACGGATCCTTTGTTAAATATTAACCCAAATCCAATAAACTAGCTGGCCCAATACCACACAACCCGGCCCAATCTTTAAATTGAAATAACCCGCGCCACTGTTCATCGTCTTTCCCCCAACACCTGTATCCACTCACCTCCCTCCACCTGCCCACTACCACCTTTCCAGCTGTAAAACTACCTATCACCCTCACCCTTTCCACCTTGCAAGCCAACTCACCACCTCAATAAATGCACAAAACCTGCTCTAAGACTTTTCCCGCCAAAAAATGACAAGTGCAATTTTGATGAATTCAAGGGCTGAGATGAAGTGGGATATGTTCAGAGTGTCGACAAAGGTTGAAAAGATCAATATAAAAAGAAAAAGGTGCAATGGAGAAGAGGTAGTAGTGTAATTTAGGTTTAGGTATGTCGAACTAATTAGTTTTTAATTTCCAGTGTTTAAATAAGCTTCCAAGTACTTTTTTATGTAATCTCAGTGTAATATAAAACTTTTTAAGTAATCAATTTCAATTTCCAAGTTCAAATTTATGTTATGCAATTTACAAGTTTATATATATTTGATTATAAGTTGATAAGGGATAATAAGCTTGTATAAGTTCTTATATAAGCTTTAATAAGCTCACTTTAGCTTATTACTTACCAAAACTCATTACTCAGTTCATATACTCAATTCCTCAAAACAGTCAACAAAAGTCAAAGCTGCAAGTTCTTAGTTATATTGTTCTGATTTGCTGATATGATGTTGGATTTGGGATTGATTCATTATGATATGGGTTGGTATAAGTTTGTTTAGTGGTTCTTTGATCATTGTGCAAGCCTCAGTGGCTAAGGACTCAAGTAAGTATTGATAATCTTTATCTTCAAATCTGTCTTGATGATATGATAATGGTTACTTGATTCTGATACTTGATTTACTGTTATTATAACCTTAAAATATGTGTTACTTAGTTGTTTTAATCTATGTTATAGCAGGATAGAATAAGTCAGTTTAAACTGCTTATTGAAGTATCTTAAGGTGTGTTTGGATTTAGGCTCATATCTGTGCTAACCAATGGTACAGAGTTTGAGCTCTGTCAATTCAGTATCACTTAGGTTTATTATACTCATTTAGGACCTAAGTTTGTACTTGCAATTGCTCAAAGTCAAATTCCATTCAAATCTGTCTTAATTCACACATCAGTTAGCTGTAGGATTGCTATAACTTGCATTTAGGTGTAGAATCAGTTAAGCTAGCTTGTTTAGGACTCATTACATCTAAATTCATCAGTTGCATTCCATTTCAGTAGATCATAAGTTCAAATAAGTCAAAAGTTCATAACTGTCAAAAAAGTCAAAATTTCCTAAAAACAGTTTTTGAATTAAATAGAATAATTTATATAGGATTAAATATTGAGTTTCATAATTTGAGCCTTTGGGATATAAAAATTCAATTGCTCACTTTTACCACTGTATTTTTTATATTCTCCAAATAGCTTAGTTACTAGCTTATTTCCTAGCTTATTTTGAGTACCTTTTCAAAATTGTGCCCTGTGCACAGATTTGGTACCATTTTCATAAGCTTCTAAAAAGCTCATAAGATAACCATAGCTTGTAAATTTTAGTTCTTTGGGAAGCTAACCAAGCCATTTCAATGTCCCAAGCTTAAGTTTTCAGTTTGTAGCTTTTTAGATAAGGCTGCAAGTGCTTATTAGTTGGTCCCATTTTATTCAGCAAACACTGAGTCATACTCAGTGTTTTTCTAGCTTTTTCAACAGCTTCTCACAATCTCATTTTAGCTTATTTGGGTTTCATCTTTGGTTTATAGGTAGCCAACCAGGTCTAGTATAGAATACAACTTTTGGTTTTGAAGCTCAGCTTATTGAGTAGCTTATTCTTGGGCTTAAACTTAATAGCTGGAAACTGATTTTCTACTTTAGCTTATATCATCAAATCTGTTCAATAAGCATTATAGAGGTTTAGAGCAGTTGTATCTTGTTCCATTTGAGTAGTTTTAGCATATTGTATCTTCTGTATTAATTTGGTGCTTGATTGTGGACTTTGGCTTATTTTGAAGTGCTTATTAATAAGCAGTTTCACTGCAGTTGCATTTTCCTCCACATAAGCATATGTTTTTATATTTTTCATATATTAAGAATAATATTTTAGTATTTTCCTGAATTTTTCATATTTTTCTGCCACTGTTTGCTATTTTTCTTTATTTTAAATAGTTTTTAAGTCTTTTTAAATAATTTTTAATACAAATAAATCAGAAAAAGCTTAAAAAAATATGTTTTCAATTTTCATAGATTAAGATAAATATATAAGTCATAAAAAGTATTTTTCCATAATTTTCTTGGTTTAATTAGTATTTTTTATCATTTTAATTAGTTTTAAATAGTATTAAATTAATAATAAATACATAAAAAGTATAAAAAATATATTTTCAGTTTTAAAATAAGTTTTATCATATTTTAGATTTTTCTAAGTTATAATTTTATTTTTCTAGGTTAATTTTGTATTTTCTTATATTTTAGTGCATTTTAAATACTTAATAAATAGTTTTAATTAATAATAAATAAATAAATAGTTGTAAAAATAATTTTCTTGTTCTAATAATTTTCTTTTATTATTAGGATTGTAAAAATGTCATTTTCATATTTGTAGGCATTTTATTTCTTAAAACTCACGTTTTATTTTGTACGTTTACGTAATTTTATTTAATCGTACGTTTTAGGTTTTAAACGTTCATCATTTTAAAAATAGTGATAGCGTTTATTTAATATATTTTAACTTTTTAATTTTCTTAATTTGCATTTAAGTCGCTGTAATTTATTAATCTTTTCTTTAGGTAATTATCCATCCAAAACCTTACTGATCACTATCCTTAGTGATCATTCTATCATCTGATCAAGTGTTTATACACCAATTCATCCTCCGTGGGACTTAACGACCCAGGAATCCCCTATATTCCTCTGATCTAAATTGCATTTGGTGTTTGAGCTGTTTTGAGTTTCTTACGGTTGGTCATTCACAAGTGGCTAGCTTGCGTGAGATAACTTGACGGTTCAGCACCGATCAGCACACTTCTCCCTTATTGATCACAACCCTTGCCTTTACTTGCTTTTCTTATTTTAGTAGTTAATTAATCATTCCAACCTGAAAATCTATTGAAATTTGTGACACTTAGACTTAGTTTAAATCCACACACATAGCTCTTGGGATGACCTCGGCTTTACCGAATACTACACTACACACGACCGGGTACACTGCCCGTTAGTGCATTAGGGTAGACCATAGGTATAACGAGACTTTATAAATATTAAAACCTGGTAAGTAAAACCTGCATCACCTTGCTTTCAAACTCCACAACAGTATACCAAAGCTGGTTTTGTACCTCCTAATGAGAATGATGAATTGGACATTGGTAGCATGACTACAAAAGAATATGAATTATACATGGATATACAATATCCAATGATGTAGGGACCGAGAGATCACACTTATGGTTTTACATCCCAATTTTGCGATCAATCAACATGCACACCGAAACCTCCATGTGAAAGATTGGATTTAGGCTTTAAGGACATGTTGGATGATTTATTCATATTTGAAGCTGAAAACCTTGGGTGTTACACCTGTATCCCGACAAGGTATTATTATATATACACACACACACACACACACACACACACACACACATATATATATATATATATATATATATATATATAGGGGAGGGTTAATGTGAGATCAAGCTTAAAATTCTAAAAGTAAGACCCAATATGGACCATTAGATCTATTAATAGGTGCTAGATGAGATTAACATTAAATTAATGGCATTATATTAATTAAATAGAGTTTCAAGGGTATTTTGGTACATTTATTTTCACCATCATTGTTTGTGTGCTTTATTTTCACCAGCCATTTTTAAATTTTTTAATATGATACACATCAGTAACAACTTTTTTATTTTATAAATTTTTTAATTGTTGGGTTACTTTTCATGATACATTTGTTTTTTAATATTGAGATCAGTATCCACTTTTTTATTTTATAACATTTTTAGTTTTTGGGTTACTTTTCATGACACATTCGTTTTTTAATATATATATTTTTAATATCGAGATACTTCATCTTGAGCATCAAAAAATATGAACTGGTATACGTGTATATGTGGTGGCGATGTATCCGGTGTACCGGCGATGTATTCGGTTTACTCGAAAAACTTGGCACATAATGAAAAATTCGGGGGATGTATCCGGTGTACCGGCGGTGTATCCGGTTTACTCGAAAAACTTGGCACAAAATGAAAAACTCAGGCGATGTACCCGGTGTACCGGCGATGTATCCGGTGTACCGTAACTTCTTAATAATTGCTTTGTTGGAGACCAAAAAAAAAATTAATACACATCTTACAAAAAAAAACTAAACACCCAAATAAACCAAAAGATCTTGGCTGTTTTTTTCTTGGTTCTAAACACACCATTAAACCAAAAGATCTTGTTTCTTGTTTCGTTGGAGACCCAAATAAACCAAAAGATATTGGTTGTTTTTTTCTTGGTTCTAAACACATGCACCATTAACGCATACAAAAGAGCTAAACACATAAAAACATGAACCCATCTCTTCGTTTCTTTTCGTCATTTTTGTCCATACTCATCAAACCTCAAAGAACTAAACTTACAAACCCTACCTTAAAACAAAGTTTCTTAATTTACCCAAAGCTTGAAGATTCGATATCCCTTAGTTGTCACGAGATGGAGATGATCGCTAAAATCAGATGCTGGATCTGGAAGCCAACGCTGGAAACGCAGGGTGGTGTACCAGATCTGGCATGACAACAACGCAGTTTGAAATGGGGGTGTACAGATCGTACCGTCGAAAAAGATCTGGCCAACCAGTAGGGTGGTGTACCAGATCCAAATATGCCAACGCAGTTGAAAAGAGAAGCTACATTGTACCTTGTGTTCCCACAAGGACAAACAAAATGGAAATGACAATATAGCATAAGAGCTTATTCTAGCTACAAAAACACAGAACGTATTTCTTTTTGAAAAATAGGGCTTGGCGACTTTAATGGACTTTTATTGATTGATCGAAGTTACTTCTTTGGTAGTGGTGGTGGGGAGGATGAGATAAATTTTAGTTAGAGGGAATCTGAGAATGAGAAAGAATGAAAGATGGAGGCCGGTATATTAGTTTCTAGGGTTGTAGGTTACATAGGATTTTTATTAAATACCTATAATACCCTTTTGGACATTTACTTAATTTTCAGTTTTTTTCAATCAATTCCATTGTGGATCTATGGACTATTTTACGTTGTTGAGTTGAAATTTAAAACTTATTTTAAGCTTGATGGTTAAGCTTAGATCAACAATGATCTCAAATTGATACAAATTTTCAGTTTTTTTAATAATTAAATTCCATTTAGTCAGACGATAAGCAAAGGGAAAAAACACAAGCATCGGTCATTTTATATGATAACGACTTACAAGATCAAGGTCCTCCTTTTCGACTATTTCAATATCCGCAATTTGCCCTTCGAATTTTCTTCTTAAATATGCATCAACATCCGATTCCATCTTATCCTACAAAGTTTAACAGCTATTATAAATGAGGATTTAACTTATAAACACAAAATAACCATTATATCAATATGAGTGTAACTTACCTTTGTAGCATCATAGAAATAAGGCCTGAACTTGTACTTCACTTTAAACGTCGGACCATCCTTTAGTAAAAATCAAGTATCAGTTAGTGTATATAATTACACGAAGAATATTCACACCTTTATCATTGTACGTTATGAACTTTTATTTTCACAATTCTATGCAACAAGCTTTCGATTTTTACCATTGATGTAATTACTGATCACTTGTTATTGCAAGCTACATGTATGTATTTTTAACCATATAAAATTAACAAACTTTCATTTTCTTTATCATTTGATGGCCTGCTTTGAAACCATCCAGGTGGCGAGAAATAGCTTCATTAATAGTGTGATTAGTCATGTTATTGCAAATGTATTTAAGCTCATTTTGAACTTTTGATCTGGATATATTGATGGTCAAAGACACATCGATGTCCCAAACAGAAGAAGACTGATCAGAATTGATGGTATTAGACAAAGCACGATAAACCCTCATGATCATGCTGTACGCGCGGATGAGAATGCTGAGATCCTTTCCCGAGGCCTGTTCCTTTCTAGCATTTCTCGAAGTAGGCACTGATCTCATCATCATCATGCTGCAATAATTTATAATGTGTTAGTCAGTTGAGTCGAAATTGTAATTGACATAAATGTTGCGTTACATGTTTCTTCAAAGAATTATATAGGTTTTATGTTAACAAACTACTTTTATCAACTCAAACCATGGCTAGCTCCACACCCGGCCTGGAGTTAATGTTTGTGAGAATATACTATACTAACAATTGATATGATAAACAGTTAAGCTTGGGGGTGTCCCTTTGCAGAGAAACTTGAACTATGTTTTTTTGATCAGTTATCTTCTTAAACAAACACAATGATATAGGAGGTTTATGATTTAACTTTACACCTGGGGTCCCTTGCAGAGCAACTTGAACTATTTGATCAGTTATCTTCTAAAACCATGTTTTGTTTTTTATTCTCCATCAGTCATGTTTTCGTGTCTCCCAATTAAAGCTTGAAAAAGTTACAAATATTGCATCGTACTTATTTTTTATTTGTCCAATCCTGAGCGGTAAGGTGAAAATTTAAATCCTTTTACTTATAAATGGGTCAATTTGGAGACTATATCATCTATAACGGGTCAAACTCTTACAATGTGGAATTATTCTAAAGGAAATGGGTCAAATAGGTCGCAAGTCACACAAACTGTATTTCTAATGCGCAACCCCCCCCCCCCTAAATAATTTATTTGGAAAAACCAAATTATAATTTGAAATATATATATATATATATATATATATATATATATATATATATATATAATATATTATATTATATATATAATATATATATATATATATTATATATATATTTAATGACAGGTGAGACATTTATTATTCAAAAAATATAAATACGCTAAACAATATCTTTCAGGTCATCCTAATTTTGACATGTTTGACTCGTATCCAAAAATGACCCATTTTGACCCGTTATCCAACCCTGACCAACTTGCCATTCAGTAACAGGCTAAAAAAAAGAAAAACATAGAACCTATCATCGTATTGGTTCATTTTTATGCATATTACATTTTATTAGAGTGAAATATGATAACTACTGCTATGTGTAAAGGAAAATTATTAACCCATAGTTACCTAAAGTAAGACTTCTCTTCCGTGGTAATCACTGACATATAAAAGTTATTGTAATTTAGATAAGGCTGTTAATATTCTAAGTAAGAAACATATGTTAATATACAGCCAAGGATCATACCAATTTGTGTTTTTTGGACGCCATCGTCATGGTCCTATGATGGAAAATCAAAAGGGACATGAGATAATGAAATAAGCAAATGACAAATAATCAAACAAAACTTTGATGGTGAAGTACAATGCTTACATTTCCCAGAAAACCCATACTATATGGCTTGCGAGTGCTGTAATAACATGATAGCCATTAGAAATAAACAAATGCAATTAAGTTATTAGGTGGTTATACATACAGTAAAAGAGTAGCACCAAACTTGAGAAAGCCTATGGCAGCTGTGTATTTGGTGAAAGAAGCAGAGGCGGCATCGAATCCATCTTCGCGACCAAGAGCTACATCCTTCTGGTCTACTTCTGCCTTTAAATGTAAACACGGGGATGGCGATAGTGGAAAAATAAAAACAGCTTATGTTAGTATTTTTTGTATGACCAAGCTGGTCCAGTTGACTAACCAATTCATCATGTGGTTGAAAATTTCAGCATGAGTAGATGATTCCAAATTATAACCAAATTCAAATTTACATGTTCAACGATTGATTCAAATACTATATTACTAAAATATCTAGAAAAATCATATGCTGACATTAGATATATGATGTTCCAAAGTTACTTTCAGTGTTAAAACCAAATGCTGCAAGCAGTGAAGGAGGATATTTAAGTGAATGTTGTTGGAAAAAGTTTAATCATTCAAGCCCCCAATATAAAACCAATTGCTCATTGTTTTCAGAAAGTTAATACCAAAACACAATAACATTAGACTTTTGCTACACGGTTGATACAAGTTGTAGCGGCTACGTTCTTCACTTCCAATGTCATGGTAACAATACCAATTATTATTTATTTTTGCTTGTGAGTTTTATAAACAGCATAATATTTATGGAATTTTCCCTGAAATGGACCAAAAATGATTCAAGATTTTACACCATCCTTGAAAACATAACTCACATTTGTTGCGCAGGAGTCAGGACTTCGCAAGCCAGTTGCAATCAAGTATTGTTTCTGGCCATTAAGAGTAGCTTAAATATGATATTTGAATATGCTTATCGGCCTTAAATATGATATTTGAATACTACTTCTGTAGAAAGGCTACAATCAGTAGTTTCATGCATTCCTTTTACTTCTGAATTCTGATTAATAAACAAACATCCTTAATGTGCAATCATGCATGTTGAGAGTCTTCGGATTTCATGCATTTTCATTCTGTTGGAAAGCTGCACTGGCGACAATGAATTTTGAGCTCCAGGAGTTGTTATAGTCTTGAATGACAAAAAGATGTGACTAATGTCATGCTTGCATGACACTGGAGTCTGTGAAGGAAGGTGAGATCTTTTTTGCACCATTTACTAGTCTAGTAATATACTCCCACCCCACCACTAAAGTAATTCTATGTCTGGGGAAAAACCTGTAAAGTTTTATTGTCAATGTGCCAATATGTTTAAGTTACAAGAGCGAGCATGCATTCCATGTTATTTAAAATTACAGTTCCTCGATGCTTATGAACTCGCCAATCATTGAAATCAATCAATCTCGGGCTCTTTAAGCAACAAGCAGAATTATGCAAGTATAACAAAAACAAATCTCAGGTGCAACCATCTCTTTACAGCTCATCTCTGCTAGCTTCGTCTTTTTTAGTGTCTCCAAAAGAAGCAAAAGCTTTGATTATTGACACATACACATCAATACCTTTCAAGTACTCTTCCTTGTTCAAGAACTACAACAAAAACACAACTCCGTAAGTTAAAATTCGTAAACCCCTAAAATTTTTATTAAGCATATTTATAGCCAATACAAAAAAAGATATTCACAACAGTAGTCAACCAGATCAATAGGGTCCAATCGAGGTGACACTTTTGACCCAATTACTAAAGTATGGGTTGATACAATGTGTCATGTGGGTAGAATAGAAAAGTTCAACAACAACAACAACAAAAGGATACGGGTCAATCGAGTCAAAATTCACCTATGGTATACAACCAAATCTCTCTATTTTGAAGATCAATCTATTTGAAATAGTATATAGCAATTTTATCCAAGACAAATAAAGCCTAAGAAAAAAAGGATCAGTACCAATATTACCCACTTTGACCCTCTAATCTGAACCACCGTTTGGTCACTTCTAGTGTAAAACCTGAAAATTTAAAATCCGAATAAAGACTAAAATACCCTTGGAACTAAAAATTATAAAATACGTAAAATATATTTCTAACACTTAAAGAAATTAAAAGATTAACTTGCGAATACTTAAAAACCCTAACTAAAATATATTACGTAATTGATTTGGTACGACGAAGAGTTAAAGTTTCGTAAATATTTTGGGGTCGTGTTCTTTTGTGTTCGTGAGCCAAGGCCGAAACCCATGGTGGCGAGGTGAAGGTGTTCGGTTGGACCCAAACCCAAACCCAATTACTTTCCTAGTTTAACTCAAATACTACAACTATATATACCATACATAATCATAAGTTTGGAACCCTAGTTATTTTGCTCTTTCTTTTTCTTTTTCTCCCTATTCGGCCGAACCATAACAAACAACCCTTGGTGTCGATTTTGCTCAATCAAGTGAAGGTATATCGTTTATTTGTCTTCCTTTAACGTACCTGGCATGAATATGTCAAGTTATATTTTGTTTCGTCGCGTTTTTCTTGTTTTCTTTTTGTGGCCAGAGTTGTGAACCGAAACAACAAGAAACCCTAATTAATTTAACTAGTAACTAATAAGAGACATGTAACGTGATAAGTGATATTGAATCGGGTCGTGTATATGTTGAGTTAACCTAGACCGAAACATGCATGAATTTGGACCGAGGCATGCATGACTTTCGAATAGGGTGTAAAACATTATAACTTGATTATGTAACATGTTTAGATGAGCTAATACTAGTGTAAAACCCTAATAACCGAAACCCTAATTTGATTCGAGTTACATATGAGTTTTTGAAGATGCATTAATTAAGTAAAGGTTATGTGTACATAAACCCTAGTTTAATATGTAAAGCGTATAAAGTATACTAAATCCTAATAACTTATATGTCACATAAAATCATAAACGTGTACGGTGAAACATAAAAAGGAAAGATTATTTTGTGACGTGTTAGGTTAAGTAACTAGTCATTAAAAGACGTAACATGTAAGTTAATATACATTAATGAGACATTAAGAATGAGAAAACCCTAACTTTAATAAAAGACGTATGAAACCCTAATTTACGATATTAATATTAAAACATTTAAATCTCATTTAATATGGAAACCCTAAAATATTAAAGGATCATTGTGGCGATTTCGGAATCATTAATAATATATACGACATTAATGTATATAGGTTCTGTGAAGAAGGAGTAATTCTTTGCTTCCCTGTTTCGACTTTTGATCTTTTGCTTTCGAATAAGGTACGGATATTCTGACCTTTTCAGTAAAGGTTTCGTATAAGTTTTCTTTTTGTTTTCATATTAGGATTTCCTAAACCTTTGCTATGAACCCTAATGTGTATATTTGAGCTGTTGCTTATCTGAACTTTGATTTTTGAATCATAAAACATTTGATTTTGAAACTATATGATATGAAGACTTTGATTTTGAAAACATGATTAAACATTTGATAAAAATGATCTATGTCAGTTATGACATTCTTATTTGATTTCTGATAGTTTGACACCCGAGCCAATTATAACTAGCCATGGGGGTTCCATGTCCGTGTCAGCAAATGCACTTCTGACATGACTCTAGGGCAGTAGAGTGATGTTCTGCCACGTCCCTTATCTGTTATCTGTATGAGCTCAATTTGAATTATATTATGAATATTTGTCTGTGGGGCGTATGGATGCATCCTAGATCTGTTATATGCCATATATTATCTGTTATATGCTATATGTTATCTGATGATTGATGCTGCGTGCATGCACGTCCTTCATAACTCTGGTAGGTCTCCCCTACAAATATGTTGCCTTATGTGATTATGATATGTTTCTGATATGGCATATGTGTCTGGGCTTCGAGGTAGTTAACTATAAAACTTATTCGTATATTCTGAATTATCTTTTGAAATGAATATGACTTCACTGTTTTCTTTCACTTTATTTCGTATTCGTTCTCGTTTCGTATTCGTTTTGCTTGTATATCTGTTCACTGGGCTTTTGAAGCTCAGCCGCACTTTTCTTTTCTTCCGCGGCAGGTATCTAAGCATTGGAGCTGGGTATTGCTTTGGGATGAGTGCTGAGTGGACTTACCTTAGAGATTTTAGCTTTGATATTATGATGCCATTTAGACTTTATACTTTAGACATTTCATTTGGAGTTTATTTTTCCGCTGGGACCTATATATTGAAGTCTTTTGACTTGGATTATTTCAATATTTATGTTGAGATTTCTTTTGGTTTATATGGTTGCTTTGATATGACACCATTACTTGTGATTCCTTTACCCTTGTGGGGTCGGGGCGTTACAATTTATGGCATCAGAGCCCAGGTTTACGACTTGTAGTCAGGACCTGTGACATATGGAGCCTAGGTTTTGAGACTTTAGGGTTTAGGGTTTGACCTGTGAGGATTTGGGTAGACTTTAGGATTCCTTCGTACTTCCATTTCGTATCTCACCTTTGTTCATTTTGCTAATCGTTTGGATATCGTTCAGATGGTTCAAACTCGTCGTAACGGCAACTCGGGAGGGGACGATGATGCTACTGACATGGATGCTGCGATTGCGAATGCTCTCAACTCTCTTTTCCCTGGTTTGACTACACCTGAGATGATGGAGCAGGTGATCAACAACATTCGTAATCAAAATGGTGCTTCGGGTAGCGGTGGAGGAAATCAACTCGTCGGCATTCACACTATGCTCGAGCGTTTCGGTAAGCTTAAGCCTCTTTCGTTTAGCACTGCTGCTACTCCCCCTGAGGCCGAGGACTGGATCACTCATATTGAGAAGCTGTTTGAAGTACTGGGTTGTGGAGACGAGTTTAAGACTCGTTTGGCTTCATTCAAATTGGAAGGTGATGCTTTGAGTTGGTGGAAAGCATTGAAACAAGCAAGAGGAGGTGACGCTTTTGCTGTGACTTGTACTTGGACTGAATTTCGGACTATCTTCTATAACCGTTACTTCCCTGATGCTGAGCAGCAAAGGTATGAGAGGGATTATCAGGCGATCTACCAGTTTGATCATGAGACCTCTAATGAGTACATGAGTAGGTTTATGAGGTTGGTGAGTTTTGTTGGGAGTGATTGCCGGAGATGGTAGGCGTCAAGCTAAGCACTTCAAGTGGGGACTGAAGAAGTGGGTGTTGGACCGATTGCTTAATATTGAGTATGAGAATGTGTCGGCCTGCAATGACGCAGCTCGTAACATTGAGATCTTTCATGAGGTTTCGGGTTCTAACAAGCGTAATCGCGATGGTGATCGGATTCAAGGTAGGACTCAAGGCAATGACTATAAAGGAAACTCTGGTAGGAGTTATGATTCGAGAGGTCATGTGGATAGGAGTTATGATCAGCGGGTCAGTCGGGAAGGAATGTTGACACTGGACGTTCTGAGTCGAGGGGTCAAGATAATAGAAATGCTGGTAGGAATGGAAGTGATCGTCAAAACCAAGGTAACAATAACCAGCGTTACAACAGGGATCAGCCAGCTAGAGGAACAAATCAGGGTCGTACTTCAGGATCTTCTAGTCAGCAGAGGACAGCTAAGGTTTTGCCACCCCCCATTTTGTACTACTTTGGAAAGGCTCATCCAGGGCAGTGTTTCAAGGCTACTGGTGGATGTTTTGGTTGTGGTTCCACTACTCACAAGATTAAGGATTGCCCTAAGAAGAATCCGGAAGTTCCTGGAAACTACATCAAGCCGCCAACTACTACTGGACGTGTTTGCTACTACTCTAACCAGGCGGAGCGAACTTCAGGTACCATTACGGGCACTCTTTTCATTGATGATTTTGCTGTCTTCGTTTTATTTGATACTGGCGCCACACACTCCATTATATCTATCACATCTGCTAAGAAACTTAATATGAAGCCCAAACCGTTAACAAATCACTTATCGATTTCTACGCCTATGAAAAATCATGTGATCATTGATCATAAATATGTTAAGTGTCCTCTTCGTTTTGATGATCGTATTCGCTTTGCAAATCTGTATCCTCTCAATATGGTCGACTTTGATATCATTCTAGGCATGGATTGGTTGGCTTACCATAGAGCTTCAATCGACTGCCATGCTAGAACGGTGATCTTTGGAGACGTAAAACATCCTGAATTCGTTTATCATGGTTCTCAACCCCTTAAATCTGTTAAGCTCATTTCCGCTATGAAGGCACGGATCATGATTGCTCATGGGTGCCAAGGTTTTCTAGCATCTGTTAAGGACACATCTTTGGAGAGTCCTAACATTGAAAGTCTTTCGGTTGTTTGCGAATTTGCTGACGTTTTTCCGGATGAACTCCCTGGACTTCCCCCAGCTCGAGAAGTTGAGTTTAGCATTGAATTAATTCCTGGTGCTGAACCGATTTCGAAGGCTCCGTATCGTATGGCACCTGTAGAACTGAAGGAGTTGAAGGAACAGCTGCAAGAGATGATAGAAAGTGGATTTATTCGCCCTAGTGTTTCTCCATGGGGTGCACCTGTCTTGTTTGTGAGGAAGAAGGATGGAAGCATGCGACTATGTATCGACTATCGTGAACTCAATCGTATTACTATTCGTAACCGTTATCCTTTGCCGCGTATAGATGACTTGTTTGATCAACTGCAAGGAGCTAAGTTCTTTTCGAAGATTGACCTGAGGTCTGGCTACCATCAGTTACGTGTGAAGGAGCAAGATGTTCCTAAGACCGCGTTTCGTACCAGATATGGTCATTACGCATTCCTCGTTATGCCTTTGGTTTGACAATGCGCCTGCTGTGTTTATGGACCTGATGAATCGTGTTTTCCATGAGTTTCTCGACAAGTTCGTTATTGTTTTCATCGATGACATCTTGGTTTACTCTAAGTCTGAAGAAGAGCATGAAGAACATCTCCGTATAGTTTTGGAGATTTTGAGGAAAAAGAAGTTGTACGCCAAATTTTCGAAGTGCGAATTTTGGTTGAGACAAGTTGCTTTCCTTGGTCATATCGTATCAGCTGATGGTATTACCATGGATCCGTCTAAAGTTGAGGCTATCACTAAATGGCCAAGACCTACGACAGTGACTGAGGTCAGGAGTTTTCTTGGACTTGCTGGTTACTATAGACGTTTTGTTGAAGGTTTCTCTCGTCTAGCTTTGCCTTTAACCCAATTGATGAGGAAAGGTGAAAAGTTTGTATGGACGGATGAACGAGAGAAGAGTTTCGAAGAATTGAAGCGGAGATTGGTGTCGGCTCCCATTTTGACTCTTCCAACTGGTTCAGGAGGATTTCAAATCTACAGCGATGCATCTAAGAAAGGATTAGGCTGTGTTTTGATGCAACATGGGAAGGTAATAGCTTATGCTTCGAGGCAGCTAAAACCTTATGAGGAGAATTACCCAACCCACGATCTTGAGTTAGCTGCGGTGGTTTTTGCGTTGAAGATTTGGAGACATTACTTGTATGGAGAGACGTGTGATATATTCACTGATCATAAGAGTCTCAAGTATATTTTCACTCAGAAGGAACTTAACATGAGACAAAGAAGATGGTTAGAACTTCTTAAGGATTATGACACCAACATTCAGTACCATCCAGGTAAGGCTAATGTAGTTGCTGACGCACTTAGCCGGAAATCAGGCATTCTTGCGAGTATCAAGATTGAGCCTAGGATTTTGCGTGACTTAAAGAGTTTGGATGTTGAGTTGTGTGTACGAGGTTTTGGTGGATACTGGGCTAGTATGAAGGTGGATTCGAACCTTATACTGCAAATTAAGGAAGCTCAGAAAGATGACGGCGAGCTGTGGGCCGTGGTGCAAAATGTTGAAGAAGGTAAGCAGACGGAGTTTAAGGTTGATAATGATGGTATTTTATGGTATGGAGATAGGCTTTGTGTTCCCAATGATCAGGTACTTCGTGAGAAAGTTATGACTGAAGCTCATAGTTCTCCTTTCACTATTCATCCTGGTTCTACCAAGATGTATAGGGATTTGAAGCAGTACTTTTGGTGAAACGGCATGAAGCAAGATGTGGCGACGTTTGTGTCGAAGTGTATGATTTGTCAGCAGGTTAAGATTGAACATCAGAGGGCTAGTGGATTGTTACAGCCATTGGAGATTCCAACATGGAAGTGGGATAAGATATCTATGGATTTTGTGACTGGATTACCTCTTACTAGGAAGAAGCATGATGCGATTTGGGTGGTTGTTGATCGACTAACCAAATCTGCTCATTTCTTGCCAATTAGGAAGGATTATGGTATTGGTAAATTGGCGGAGATTTTTCAGCAAGAGATCGTTAGACTTCATGGTACTCCGACGTCTATTGTGTCCGATAGAGATCCGCGTTTTACTTCTCGTTTCTGGAAAGGTTTGCAGAAAGCTTGGGGTACTCGACTTAACTTTAGTACGGCATTTCATCCTCAAACAGATGGTCAGTCAGAGAGGACTATACAGACCTTAGAGGATATGCTAAGGGCTTGTGCTTTAGAATGGACTGGTAGTTGGGATGAATATTTATGTTTAGTAGAGTTTGCTTATAACAACAGTTGGCATGCTAGCATTAAGGCGGCACCGTTTGAACTTCTTTATGGAAGGAAATGTAGAGCACCTATTTGTTGGGATGAAGTAGGTGAACGTCTAATCGAAGGTCCGGAAATGATTGAGATCACTAATGAGAAAGTAGCTGTTGCTAGAGAAAAGTTGAAGGAGGCTAGGTCTCGTCAGAAAAGTTATGCCGACAAACATCGTCGTGATTTAGAGTTTCGAGTTGGTGATCCTGTGTTTTTGAGCCGTTTAGAGGTGTGAAACGTTTTGGAATCAAGGGCAAGCTTAGTCCTCGATTTATTGGACCGTTTGAGATTCTTGAACGTATAGGAGAGGTTTCGTATCGTTTAGCACTTCCGCCTCAGTTATCGCATGTTCATGACGTTTTTCATGTATCACTCCTAAGGGGATACAACTATCATCCGTTACACGTTGCTTCTTATCCGTTTGATCAAATTCAATCCGATATGTCTTTATCTGAAGAACCAGAAGCGATTCTGGAAAGACAAGAAAGAGTTATGAGGAATAAAGTTATTCCATTCGTTAAGATTCTTTGGAAAAATCATCCTGAACGTAAGGCTACTTGGGAAACCAGAGAGTCGATGCGTGCTAGTTACCCTCATTTCTTTAAATAGTTTGGTATGTTCTCATTTCGTTTTCATTTTCGTTTTCATTTCGTTTCATTCAATTTTCGAGGACGAAAATTTTTCTTTAGAGGGGAAGAATTGTAAAACCTGAAAATTTAAAATCCGAATAAAGACTAAGATACCCTTGGAACTAAAAATTATAAAATACGTAAATATTTTCTAACACTTAAAGAAATTAAAAGATTAACTTGCGAATACTTAAAAACCCTAACTAAAATATATTACGTAATTGATTTGGTACGACAAAGAGTTAAAGTTTCGTAATATTTTTGGGGTCGTGTTCTTTTGTGTCGTGAGCCAAGGCCGAAGCCCATGGTGGCGAGGTGAAGGTGTTCGGTTGGACCCAAACCAAACCCAATTACTTTCCTAGTTTAACTCAAATACTACAACTATATATACCATACATAATCATAAGTTTGGAACCCTAGTTATTTTGCTCTTTCTTTTTCTTTTTCTCCCTATTCGGCCGAACCATAACAAACAACCCTTGGTGTCGATTTTGCTCAATCAAGTGAAGGTATATCGGTTATTTGTCTTCCTTTAACGTACCTTGCATGAATATGTCAAGTTATATTCTGTTTCGTCGCGTTTTTTCTTGTTTCTTTTGTGGCCGAGAGTTGTGAACCGAAACAACAAGAAACCCTAATTAATTAACTAGTAATAATAAGAGACATGTAACGTGATAAGTGATATTGAATCGGGTCGTGTATATGTTGAGTTAACCTAGACCGAAACATGCATGAGTTTGGACCGAGGCATGCATGACATTCGAATAGGGTGTAAACATTATACTTGATTATGTAACATGTTTAGATGAGCTAATACTAGTGTAAAACCCTAATAACCGAAACCCTAATTTGATTCGAGTTACATATGAGGTTTTGAAGATGCATTAATATAAAGGTTATGTGAACAAACCCTAGTTAATATGTAAAGCGTATAAAGTATACTAAATCCTAATAACTTATATGTCACATAAAATCATAAACGTGTACGGTGAAACATAAAAAGGAAAGATTATTTTGTGACGTGTTAAGTTAAGTAACTAGTCATTAAAAGACGTAACATGTAAGTTAATATACATTAATGAGACATTTAAGAATGAGAAACCCCGACTTTAATAAAAGACGTAATGAAACCCTAATTTACGATATAATATTAAACATTTAATTCTCATTTAATATGGAAACCCTAAAATATTAAAGGATCATTGTGGCGGTTCGGAATCATTACTAATAATATACGACATAATGTATATGGTTCTGTGAAAGAGGATAATTCTTTGCTTCCTGTTTCGAACTTTTTGATCTTTTGCTTTCGAATAAGGGACGGATATTTCTGACCTTTTCAGTAAAGGTTTCGTATCAGTTTTCCTTTTCGTTTTCATATGCGGATTTCCTAAACCTGTGCTATGAACCCTAATGTGTATATTTGAGCTGTTGCTTATCTGAACCTTTGATTTTGGAATCATAAAATTACTGATTTTGATAACTATATGATATGAAGACTTTGATTTTGAAACATGATTAAACATTTGATAAAATATGATCTATGTCAGTTATGACATTCTTATTTGATTTCTGATAGTTTGACACCCGAGCCAATTATAACTAGTCATGGGGTTCCATGTCCGTGTCAAGAATGCACTTGACATGACTCTAGGCGTGAGAGTGATGTTCGCCACGCCCCTTATCTTATCTGTATGAGCTCAATTTGAATTATATTATGAATGTTTGTCCTGGGGGCGTATGGATGCATCCTAGATCTATTATATGCCATATATTATCTGTTATATGCTATATGTTATCTGATGATTGATGCTGCGTATGCACGCCCTCATAACTCTGGTAGGTCTCCCTACAAATATGTTGCCTTATGTGATTATGATATGTTTCGATATGGCATATGTTCCGGGCTTCGAGGTAGTTAACTATAAAACTTATTCGATATTCCATTATCTTTTGAAATGAATATGACTTCAATTTCTTTCACTTTATTTCGTGATTCGCTCGTTGTATTCGCTTTGCTTGTATATCTGTCACCTGGCTTTTGAAGCTCACCGCACTTTTCTTTCTCCGCAAGCAGTATCTAAACATTGAGCTGGGTATTGCTTTGGGATGAGTGCTGAGTGGACTTACCTTAGAGATTTTAGCTTTGATATTATGATGCCATTTAGACTTTATACTTTAGACATTTCATTTGGAGTTTATTTTTCCACTGGGACCTATGTATTGAAGTCTTTTGACTTGGATTATTTCAATATTTATGTTGAGATTTCTTTTGGTTTATATGTTTGCTTTGATATGACACCATTACTTGTGATTCCTTTACCCTTGTGGGGTCGGGGCGTTACATCTAGGGTGCGGCTCAAGTCCTTTACCAAACGATGAGACACAAGATTAGAGCATAGTAAAAGATGGTCAAGTACCTCATTATGGTCGTAGAAGGATAGGAGTGTTTTCCATTGGAGAGAAGCCACCTGCGTGCACACCCTTCAACCTGAAGTTACGAGCATCAGTTCAAGCAGGAAAGATCTCTGGTTTTCCAAATTTCGCATTAGCCTTATATATAGCTCCCTCAATGAGAGACCACCAATGATTTGAACCGTCATGGGCCGTCAAAATTGGATTTCCATTCTCGTCATATACAAAAAGCTTCTGCTTATACCGTGCATGCAAATAAACAGTTAAAACAATGTCTGTTGACAAACTCGGACACATCAGATCAAAGCAGGTCAAGTCCCAACATCAGAGCAAAGCAAGTCAAGTCCCAAAGACTGCATACAATATAAAGCAATATACATGAGAATAAACTGCATAAAAGATAGATAGTTAACCCCCACCACATTGCTTAAGAATGACATAATATAAGCATCTCAATCATTTAGTTGTTTAAGGTTACAATGAGTCTCAAAATCAACCAAAATCACCCCAATCATAAATACTACCTGATTAGATGTCTTTAGACTCATTTGTTGACAGAATATCTGACTGCTTGCTATCTAATTTTCAGGAAAAACTTATGATGTGTTATATAATGGAGCTTTAAAGAAACATTATAAGATCCATCAAACCATCAATTAAGCATGTCATCAAAAGAGTCCAGAAACCATAGTTGTCAGGATCCCGATCCTGATCTTAGGATCTTACGATTTTACGATTCTACAAAGAAAAAATGATCCAGATCCTACGTAGGATCTTAAAATGCTTAAGATCTTATAGGATCCCGATCTTGACAGTAGAATCTTAAGATCTAATCCGATCCGATCTTACGTTTCTCGAACCGTAAACTAAAAAACCACGAAATTATGGGTTATCTTTTAATAGAATTAAGAAAGCAACATGTGATTCTTCCTAAACATTCAATATTGATACTTTAGGATAATGTTTACATAAAACATTCATATAATTTTTTTATTTATGATATATACTAATTTCTAGATTTGAATAATATTACAAAGACTATAAAAAATGACGTTGTAGTAAGATCTTAGGATCTCGATCCGATCTTACGATCACGATCTTGCAAAGACAAAAACGATCCTAAGTAGGATCCCGATCTTAACAACCTTGTGTAAAACTATGTTTAAACTCACCAACTGATCTCTTATGAACCTTCTTTGTTAATATACCTGACCCACTCAACGGTCGTGTAGCCACTTTTCTCTCATACCTACAAACGCGCAGAACATGTTTCTGATAAAAATTAAAGATGTGAAACATGTTTAAGATAGATACTTGTTTGCCTTCTACAAATAATGAGGATGTTATCAGGATACACTCTAAATGAACGAAAATAATACATAAGTTAGACTCGATTTTGGTCGAACAATCCAACCCTCATGCACCATATATTCACATCTTTGGATATATTTTTCTAAAAGGTTTAGCAGATATAAAAAAACCGCAAGAGATACTTTTCATTCAGAAGTACTATTTCACCACTCGCAAATGCAGTCATTCACAAATTTCAGAACTTTGGAGCTTAAAATGGTATTGGCTTCAAAACTTTGTAACTCCATCCAATAGTCTTTGTATAATTTTAGTATATTGCACAAAAAAATGAAAGTATAATATTAGATGGATGAAATAATTTTATCTAAAACATGCATCAGTGCTTTATTTAAAACTATTAGTATAAACTATTCATACTTCAAGTAATAAACTCACTGTAATATTGTATTTAAGCTCCTCTGATGCCTTGCTTGCACCTTCTTCAAGCTGTAAATGTTGAATCCTAGCCCTCTTTTTTGTGTGCAAGTTATGCATAACTGAAGTGGCAATAACGGTCATAAGCGAATTCCACATAAAACAACTCTGCAATAAAGGTAAACTTAGATAAGTTGCAAACAAATGTTTTTAAAAGTTATGAAATCCAATATATATATATACATACTGATGTCAACCTAAGCAAATCAGACATAATCGTTTCTGCAAAAAAGAGAGCACAAAAAAATATTGAATGGTAAAAAAAACCAATAAACAAAATATAAACAACATCTGTTACAAAAAAACTAAAAAACACCATGCATGCACTATACTTTATCATATATTGAAAGAATAGGATTTTAGGAATTGAAACGTAATAGGGTTTTTTAGAGAGACTGAAAGAGGGCGATGTTCTATTTGGTGTATAATGTGAATGAGTTTCCTATATTGCATAACTATATTTAAGGAAAAGATATGTATGATAAATTTTTGTTGATCATTATATTTATGGGTTTGTAGGATATAACACAAAAATAAGTTGATCTAGTGGTAAAAGTAGTTATTAATGAACCAAGAGGTCCTAGGTTCGAAGCTTGCCACATTAAATTTTTAAACCAAATTAATCCGGATTTATTTAATTAAATACAAATTTTAATTAATCAAAATTATGCTTACCTATGCTTAGGTGGAATTATTTAGCAGATATATATATCCAAAAAATTTATTTAAAAAAAAATTACATGTATTGAATGATGACTGGGCATGTGTTGCTTAGGTGGCTTTATGACGTGGCATTATGGGATGCCACATGAAATAATATGTGGCATGCCTCCTCTTATATAATGTATAGATATATGTGAACGCTAGTACTTTATCTTTATAACGAAGTTACAAAGATTAACTAAAAAGTTATAGTTATATGTGTATGTGTTAGCCCTAATAGTTTTTATTAGAAGTGATGGTCATTCACAATTAGGAACTTTATATCGTGTGTTAGATATCGTGATAGAATAGTCAACGGGCTCGTGGATTGGACTAAGCTAAATGGGTACTAGTTATGTTAAGCTTGCCTTTTATCCAATCCAACCCATGTCCAACCCACGAAGCCCATAGAAAGCCTTTTAGAGCATCATGTTACTTGTACTAATAAATACCCCTCAAATGGTCATTGAGGGTGTGTTGAGTGTGTTTGTGTGTGTTTTCCTTTCAAGTAATAAAGTTTTCTTTCATCATATATCATACGCATAAACATAGATCTTCAAGTCACCATCTTTCTCATCTTTATTTCTTTCTTCTAAGCTTAACGTTTGTGTTTGTGTTGAACGTGTTCTACGCGTAGCGTGGTTTCACGTGATGATACTTGTGTTCGTTTAGTGGGTTTGTGATAAGGTTGATATTTGTAAGGTCCCATAATTGGTATCAATCGCCTAACAATGGTTTAAGAGTGTTTGGTTGAAGTTTGTTTGTGTTGTTACGCGTAAGCTCTCGGTATCAAAAGTGGTCACGCTTAAAACTTTATTTTTTGCACTAAAATCTTCAAGATTCTTATGGTTTGAGGTTCATATAGTGTTAAAGAGTCTAGTTTTTAGAAAAAGTTTGAAGCTTTACTGCTTTCATCAGTTTTAAACTGCTGGTTTTAGTCCATTTCACGCATAAGCATAAAAGGCATTTTGGGTGTTTTTGGTCAAAACCTTCTTGTTATTTGCGTGTTTTGAAGTCGTTGTGCATCAAATCGTTTGAATCATGGAAATTTCTTACGCGTAAGTCAAAACCATATTTTTACGCGTAAGAAAGTCAAAACCCTAGTTCTCTACGCATAACTTTTTGGTGAAGAATCTTCATGCAAAAACGGTGACTCGTGCTTCCCTCACTTGATAAGTGTGTGGAACACCGACTTTCGGATATCTTTACGCGACAAAGTTGTAAAGGATTTTGGTTTTAAACCAACTCTTACGATAAGGTAAAGCTTACGATAAGCACTCTACGCGATAAGTTAACTCTTACGCTGAAGGTACTTTACTTCTACGCTTAAAGTTTACGCATAAGACTTACGTTTAACCTTAGGTTTACGCATAAGAATCCTACGCCAAAGATCTTTACGCATAAGGACTCCTACGCATAAGCAATCCTACGCATAAGCATTCATCTCTACGCATAAGAACTGGTTTACGAGTAAGATTTTGAGCAAAACTTCAAACGGCCATAACTTTTGAACCGAACTCCGTTTCAGCGTTCTACCCATCAAAACGACCGTGAGACAGAGGAGATTGGCACGCCGAATGAACTAGGTCAACCTTCAAGTCCTAAAAACGCTCCGAATAGAAGTTATTTAGGTTTTTAAGTCTTTAGAGCAAATTTTCACTACAACAACCGAGCTTAATCTTCATCAACCACAACTCCTTTATCGTTGAATCGATCCTACATCAACTTTATCATATCATACCTTCATCAAATGGCAACTCAACAAGACATTCATGCAGCCGGCGCCAAAACCGCCCTCCTATGTTGGAAAAAGGTGGTTATCTTCAATGGACAAGTCGTATGCTTCGCTACATCAAGACCAAACCTAATGGAAAATTGATGATTCAATCCATTCAGGATGGACCCTTCATACCTCGACAAGTCCATGTCCCCGGAGATCCGGATGCAACACCTCCCGCCCCACCATCTGCTCGCTTCAAAAAGAATCGATACATCAAGAGGATCGTAAACAAGTCGACGCAGATTACATGGCAATTCATATTGTCCAACTGGGTTTACCAAGAGACATCTTTGCTGCCAGAGACAGCTAGAAACCGCTTTCGACATGTGGGAACGCTGTTAGACGACTTTGTCATGCAATAAATTGGTCAACAAGACACGGAGAACAAGTTTTAACGATGGGAGAAGTTTACATCCACCTGTGAGAATCCATTGAATCCTACTATGGAAGGTTCGCACTTTAATGAATGAGCTGATCGTAAACAAGTTGACACCCTTAACTATCGTGAGTAACATCAAGTTCTTGAACAATCTACCGTAAGAATGGGGACGATATGTTACTATTGTCAACCAAACAAAAGACTTACATCAGTGAACTTTGATCAACTCAACGATTTTCTGAAACAAAACCAAGCTGAAGTGAATGAAGTCAGGAAAGAAATATTGGCAAAGAATCATGATCCATTGGCACTAATTATAAAGACTCAAAACTCAGGTAATACACAACAACAAGCTTCATCATCTTCCACTAACAACAACGTGCAACAATACGTTCCACAACAACAAGGTGTTATTCCTCAACAACAATTCTATCCACCGTATAACAAGTCAATCAACAACAACAAGATCAACAATACCATGAACAAGGAATCACTGATCTTCAAATTGAACAAGAAGAGGCTTTGTCAAATGCATTTGCATTTTTGGGTAAAGCATTCAGAAGTCGCTATTCCACACCAACTAACAATAACCAAAGGATTTCATCAAACACTGCCAACAAGCAAATTGCACAACCGGGTTTGAATATGGGTAATCAAGGACAAATGGTTGGAGTTATTGGGAATCAGCAGGGATATGCTAATGGATTTCGTATGGGTAATCGGTGGTTCCGTATCATGGTAATCAGTCGTAATGTTGGCAATCAATGGGCGAATGTTGGGAATAGAGCAAAGGTAATCGAATGGGAATGTTGCGCCCAATCGTTGGAATTATGGAAATGTGAATCAAGGTAATCAGGTTAAGTGTTATAACTGTCAAGGATTGGGTCACATGGCAAGGAATTGTCCAACTAAGCCGAAAAGAAGGATCTGCATACCTTCAGAAAGCTATCATGTTGGTACAAAAGGAACAAGCCGGACTTCAATTGAGTGCTGAGGAACATGACTTCATGGCCATTATGGATGATTTGGAAGACCTCGAGGACATCAATGCAAACTGCATCTTCATGGCAAATCTTTAGGAGACTAAGTACGACATGACCGATTCGACGCACCTCCTGCCTATGACGCCAATGCAGATCTCGAGGTACCAATCATTGATCCATGCTATAACAATGTCATATTTGATGTGTTTACTCATGACGAATAGCATTCTGTGACGCCAGCACCTACTATTATACATACCGACAATCCGAAGTTGTAGCAATACTAACTCAAACTCCAGATGTAGATCCTAGTGGAGCTGTGTGGCACAAAATACTGAGACTGATGAGGAAACACGTGCTTATTTTGAATCATTAATCAACAAATGTGGCATTGAAATTGAGAAAGTTAAAAAGGTCAATCGCGATGTTAAGGCCGCGAATGCTAAATTGACCGCCGAGCTTGAGAGTTACAAGGAGAACGCAAAAGCCTTTGAATTTCATAAAACAAAGAATCAGAACTAGAAATTGGTTATCGAAATTTCGTTTTAAGAGAAAAGAATTACAACTCAAGTATGACACACTTGATGTAAATTTGCACTTGAAAATTAAATCTTTAAACAAGGAAATTTCTGATCTAAATGACCAACTTTCAAAACAAAAAGCAATGTTTTCTAATCTTGAAAAAGAGAAGAAAAGTTGATAATCGATTTTTCAAAACGAAGATTCTCTTTTGATGAAATTCTTGATAAAAATGAAAAAATCAAATCTTTGGACAATTTGCTTCTTACAACGGGTCATTCAGATAAAACAAACAAGATGCTTTCTAACCAAGTAAATCCGCGTTTTCATACTAATCATAAAATGGCACTTGGTAACGACCCTTCTTCGTTCCTCAAGAAAGCTCAGAAACCACAGAATGTGTTAAACAATGGCAATGCATTACATGAACCCATTATTGTTCGTGATTCTCTTGAAACGTTAGAACTATCTAAGGAGAGTAGAGAAAGAATGAAACAAAAAGGTCCGGAAATCAAACCTATTGATTATAATAAATGGAACAAACTTTCTGGAATTACTTTTGTTAATCAAAAAGAAAAGTCAAAGTTCTCCATCACACCAAGTGTTTCAAACAAAGAGTCAACACCAGTTTCAAAACTAGTTTCAAAACCAGTCGTTGTCTCAAAATCCCTTCAACATTGAACAAATGTCTTCAAACAATCCTTTTAACACAAGTGATGCGAGAAGTATTTTAGAAATTGTGAAAACTCGAATTGCTTGATCTTCAAGACATCAGTTAAAACTAAAACCACTATTACACCTAATAACTGGTTCTCTAGTTTTGATATTGAACAGAGAAAGTTTTGTGAAACTCAAATTGCCCTCATGAATAACATCAACTCTAGGGTAATTCATTTTGAACAAGCCTTTTGAAAGAAACAAGCGACTTTGTCAAGGACCATAAATCCCTGGTAAAGCAAGCTAATGACTGTGTTGATCAAATCAATGTTTTGGAAACTTTAAATGACTCTCTCTTCGAAGATGTTCTGACTAATGATATTATGTCCATTATTTTGCAAACATATTCTGTTGAAGATCATGAAAGACTCCAGTCTGAGACCTCCACAATTGTTTCAAAATATGAAAAAGCCCTTGAAAAACTTGAAAAAGAAAATGTCTCATATTTTAAACAACTTGATCAAAAAACTGAGGAATGCAAATATGACAAATTGTCGTATGAGCGTGCCTACAATGACATGAAAGCTAAAAATGATCTTTTGAGGGCTCAGCTGGAAAGTCAAAAAGGAAAGGTAGTGGATACTAAGATTACCAAACCATTGACTGAGGAGAAAGCAAATGTTCCCAAACCGGTTTTCAAACCAAAAATGTCTGTTTCTATGCCTCCTCCAAAAGTCAATGAGAAAAATGATTTATCAAAACCAGTCACTCCACCTGCCTTGCCTAAACAAAATGTTAATAAAGGAAAAGCGGTTATAGAGAAACCAAAAGTTTTAGCACCTGGCCTTTTTAAGATGAGTACCACTAATGCGTCTGCCTCCACATCTAAACCATATGGAACAAACGACATAAGTTTAGAAAAGCACTCTAAAGAGACTAGGACAGCTGAAACCACTTCTCTAGATAAAAATGTGAATCCGAATTAGTGTGCCTTACCTTCTACAGGACTAGGAAGCACCTCTAGGAGCAGCAGACTAAAGCCTAAGAGCAATACAAGGAACAATAGAGTCTCGCATGCCTCTAAGAGTAGTCGCTTGAATAATGAGAAGAAAGTAGAAGAACACCCTAGGAATTTACTGCTTTGTAATAAGAAAGACATTTCATCTGAATGTAATGAACCTTTGAACTATGCTAAGTTTAATGAATCTGTTGAATCTGTTTGTTTAACTTGCAAGAAATCTTTAACTAATGTTCATGATGATTGTGTTTCTAAGAATGAGATTGTTAACCCTATTCAGAAGAACATTCCTAGAAGAACTTATGCTAAACCCATAAGAAGACTAGTTGCAAGACTTAGGTTTTACACTACTGATAAGAAGCATAGTCTTTACTATAGGGATGACATTTGGAAACCTACGAGTAGAACTTTCACACTCCAGAATGGTAGAATGAGTAATGAGCCTACTTTCCCAAGAGAGAACTTCTTTGGAGTGTGATCGGATTTTACATCTAACCCAAAGGAACCAAAATCAAAACATTTTCCAAAATCTTCTTCTTCGTTATTGGCGGTTATCGAAATATGTCTTTGGATCGCCGACTCGGGTTGCTCCAAGCACATAACCGAATCAAGTCAGCGATCAACTTCGTCTGAAATTCATGGGAACCGCTCGTTTCGGAAATGATCATGTAGCACCTATCATGGGTTATGGAGATCTACCTTTTGGAAATTATTTGATCACTCGAGTTTACTATGTCGAAGGGTTAGGACACAATTTGTTTTCAAATGGAAATTCTGTGATGCAGATTTAGAGGTTGCTTTTAGGAAAAATGCTTGCTTCGCTAGAAACTTGGATGGCACTGATCTCTTAACTGGGAATCGTGATACAAACTTGTATGCTATCGATATAAACCAAATGGCCTCTTTATCACCAATATGTCTTATGACACGAGCATCCGAACAAAGTCCTGTTGTGGCACGACGGTTATCCCATCTCAATTTTGATACCCTCAACAAACTTGCCAAAGATAACATCGTCAACGGACTTCCAAAGTTCAAATACACCAAGGATCACTTTATGTCCATCATGCGAACAAGGAAAAAGCAAAAGAGCATCATATAAACCCAAATCCGTACCTAGTTCCGAAGCAAAGTTGCATATGTTGCACATGGACTTATGTGGCCCAATGAGAGTTGAAAGCATTAATGGAAAAAATGTATATTCTTGTTATCGTCGATGATTATTCAAGATATACATGGGTTAGAATTTCTCGAGATCAAAAGACGAAGCACCAGGCATCATCATCACCTTTCTGAAGCGAATTCAAGTACTTCTTCAAACTCCAGTAAGGGTTGTAAGAACGAACAACGCACTGAATTCACTAATCAGGAGTTACGATCTTATTTTGAAGATGTTGGAATCACACATCAGACATCAGTTGTTAGAACTCCATAGCAGAATGGGGTAGTTGAAAGAAGAAATCATACTCTTGTGGAAGCGCCGCACAATGCTAATTTATTCTAGTGCATCGTTATTTCTATGGGTCGCTGTTGCCACCTTGTTTCACTCTAACCGATCCCTAATCCATCCTAGATTCAATAAAACCCCGTATGAGCTTGTGAACAACAGAAAACCCGATATCTCTTACTTTCACGTGTTTGGCGCTTTGTGCTATCCTACCGAATGACGAGAGAAGATCTGGAAACTGAAAGCAAAAGGTGATATTGGAATCTTCATTGGATATTCAGTTAACTCGAGGGCATTCAGTGGTGTATAACAGAGAACTAGGAGGATCATGGAGACGATGAATGTGAAATTTGATGAACTTTCACAAATGGCTTCTGAGAGACTCGCTCTAGAACCCGCACTAAACCAGCAGACTTCCGGACACATCAGTTCAGGACTCGTACCTCAAAGAGCTCAATCAACTTCGTCTGACAATCCTAAAGAACAAGAATGGGAGAATTTCTTCGAGTTAATGTTCGATGAATACTATGGTGGAACTTCGACAAAGGCATCAAACCATCATTCCAGCGCACCCGCTCAAAATCATCCTCCACCACCAACAGAAGATGCATCTACAACGGTCGAAACCAATGCACCAACTCCATCTACATCATCTACATCTACTACAGTTAGTGCACCCGTTCTACCACAAGAGTTGATGAGCAAAACCAAAACCATAATGATGCAACATTAGATGAAGACTTATTTGAAAACCCGTTTGCTACGGAATCAGCTGAATCATCTTCAAGCTTACGAGAACCATCTAACTCGCATACATTTAACCAACGGTATCCTTCTACTCTGAAGTGGACAAAAGACCACCCAATTGAACAAGTTATTGGTGAACCTTCAAGGCCAATTCAGACGAGACGCCAATTTGCCACCGATTGTGACTTGTGCATTTACCTTTGCTCAATTAGCAATATTGAACCGAAAAACATTCGGGAGGTAATGGCAGATCCCGCATGGATAGAAGCAATGCAGGAGGAACTTCTCCAATACCGTCTACATGAATCTTGGGAAATGGTTCCAAGACCCATTGACGTTCGCGTCATTGATCTTAAATGGTTATGGAAGAACAAACGGGATGAAGAGATTACTGTAATTCGCAACAAAGCTTGTCTTGTGGCCAAAGGATACAGACAAGAGGAAGGGATAGACTTTGAAGAGTCATTCGCGCCGGTAGCTAGACTTGAAGCAGTCAGGATATTCTTAGCCTATGCAGCTCACAAAAAAATCATGGTTTATCAGATGGACATTAAGACCGCGTTCTTGAATGGAACTCTGAAAGAAGAAGTGTACGTGAGTCAGCCAGAAGGCTTCATCGACTTGGAACATCCAGACTACGTCTACAAACTCAAAAAGGCAATCAATGGATTGAAACAAGCTCCGAGAGCGTGGTATGATGAACTGTCCTCTTTCCTTATCCAAGACAATTTCACCAAAGGAACAGTTGATCCTACCTTGTTTACACAAAAATGCAAAAACGACATTTTGATTGTTCAGATTTATGTGGACGACATCATCTTTGGGTCCACTAATCCGAATCTTTCAAAACATTTTGAAAATCTCATGAAAAGCAAATTTGAAATGTCCATGATGGGGGAACTAAAATTATTTCTTGGTTTAAAAATTCATCAATCCCCACGTGGAATTTTTATAAATCAAGCTAAATATACGACTGAGATTTTGAAAAATCATGGTATGGATAATTGTGATTCGGTCGGAACACCAATGGTAACTTCACCAAAAATTGGAGCCGATTTGTTTGGGAAACCTATTGATCCGAAGAAATATCGGAGCATGATTGGTTCTCTCATGTACCTCACTGCTAGTCGACCAGATATTCATTTTGCTGTTTGCTTATTAGCACGGTTTCAGGCAAAGCCTACCGAACTGCACCTCAAAGAGGTTAAAAGGATCTTTCGGTACCTAAAGACATCCATTCACATGGGACTTTGGTATCCGAAGGAATTCGGATTTGATCTAATTGCCTTTTCAGATGCGGACCACGCAGGTGATCAAGTTACAGCAAAAAGTACATCCGGAGGAGCACAATTTTTGGGTGAAATGTTAGTAAGCTGGTCTTCAAAGAAACAAGATTGCACTACACTTTCAACCGCTGAAGAAGAGTATGTGTCTCTATCTGCGTGTTGTGCTCAAGTTCTATGGATGAGAACACATGCTCAACTCACAGATTATGGCTTTACTTTCGATAAAATACCTATGTATTGTGACTCGAAAAGTGCCATAGCCATATCATGCAATCTGTTCATCACTCAAAGACTAAGAACATCCGTGTCCGCTATCACTTCATCAAAGAGTACGTCGAAAATGGTATACATTGAATTATTCTTCGTGAAGACTGATTACCAACTCGCCGATCTATTTACTAAAGCACTTCCAAAAGAAAGGTTTGACGATTTAGTTCGACGAATTGGAATGCGAAGCCTAACCCCTGAGGAGTTAGAACCTCTTCTCGAATCTTCTTGAAAATGATTTTCCAAAAGCTTCGCTGTAAATATTTTTGAAAAACAAAATACAAAATTTGAAAAACCAACAAAAGCAAAATATAAAACTTTCAAAAAATTCAAAAACAATATAAAATCAAAAATCCAAAAATATTCTTCTCACGACATGTCTCTCGTATAATCGATATTCTGTACGTTTCTAGAAATGTCATTCAACAATGATACGGGTATGTACAGATGCTTGAGCGAGAGTTCTTTATTGTTTTTCAAAACATGTCGTTTCTCAAAATTTCTTCATAAAATGGCTTTCGTATACTTCAGTACGAAACCCGGACCAAAATTATGACTTTTGATTATTTTCAAATCAAAACTCGTGCTTTTTAATGAAAATCACAAGTGTACGCTTCAGTGCACTACATTTAAAATGGTGAGAAATCATCATCATCTTGAGCACCTTTTCAAGATTGTGCAAAAAGATTTTCAAAATCTTTCAAAATATTTTGTGCTCAAGATAACTCCCTCTAAAACCCTTTAATTGATTATGCTTTATCAAAGGGGGAGTATAAAACTAAAATGTTCCAAATTCATGCTTAAATCAAATTCGTTTGTCTCCCCAAAAGATTCTAAAAATAATGTTTAATCCATTGATATCAAAAATATCACGAATATGCTATTTTTGAGGGGGAGGAGACGTGATTAAAATGTGATCAAAAAGTTTAATGATCGGTGTTTGAATCTCAAAATGAGCTCGACTCAGTCGGAACCAATGAATTGACAGGAATCAATGTTAGTACATGTACCATCTCGAGAAACTTGTGATAGATATGCACCTTCATGGGTCTAACCTCCTTTTCAAGGAGTGTTTACAACTTCAAGTTAGTTATTAGAGCTATTTGTCACCTAAAAACTGACAATGGAACTCTTTAACTAGGCAACGTAACCGTGTCTCGTGGGGAATTGTCTATCATGAGCCGATCAATTCAAAAAGTGCGAACTCTACCCTATATGTGCAGATTTCTGTCAAAACTTATAAGCACATGTGAAGGGGGAGTGTTTCTGAAAATATAAAACTCTTCGAGTGTCTCAAACATGTTTTCAATCATAAACACTCTAGGAGATTTTCAAGAAAAGGTTTTATAGCAACATGGGACAATCATGGAGTTATAAGGTGTCTAAGGATAGGAAATTCGTCCTATGATCCGCCAGAGCCGGAGGGATCTACCCAAGGACATCACAAATAGTTAGTATTAGAAGTCCTTAGGAATTATTGAAAAAAGGAGTAATGTGAGAAAGGAGAAAGAAGGGGTTGAATAATTAAAAAGAAATGTAATGAAAAAGGGTGAAAAGAAATAGCCCTCCATATTCAACCTTAGGGAAGAAACCGGATTCAATTCATCTACTACTGGTTGTCACTAAGTTGACACTGGTATTGAAGACAAAGACGTCATGGACCCAGTGACGCACTGCACTAAACCTTCTAGCCACTCAATTCCTCTTAAAAGGATTTGTTTCATTCTCACTGGGAACCCTACATAATCTATTGACCTTTTCTAAGAGTTGGTTGATATTGAAGAAGGAGACCCTCTCCCTAGTCTCCGCTTAGGAAAACCAAAATGCACTATTGAGTCTAGAGCCATGAGATTCATCAAAAGATCTCATAGGAACACTTGACATGACATCGCTTGTTGTTCATCTATAAGGACATAAGTGATATATTCTAGAGTCCTACGCAGATCTTAGCAATCTGCCAGAACATTTATGAGAGGTTTCACAATTGTGATCCTTAGTGATTGAATGGAAACTCCTGCCAGGGTCAACATCAAGCAGCCCTGACAGCAGGTCACTTCGGTAACTCCCCATGGATTACGCTTAGTGTGACGGTCTACAGTCGTGGGGTGATGCTTCGGTGTACCTCAGCGACTCATCTGAACTGTAGGTGTACCTCGGTACATCGTGTTATCTCACTTGTGGGACTCCAGTTCAGGAACGGCCTTTGTAAGAATTAGAGATGTGTTTTCACACTATGCTGTTAACACCCTCGAAATTCAAACTTGTAAGTGCCGGAATCCGCTTATTACTAACCTGTTTTTATGTTTTCTTCTTATGGAAGCTCCGGAGCGGATGGATTGTGCAGATTATCCACATGCTCATACCAACCACATCACAAATGAAGTTCTCATCAAAATCAAATGCTACACAAAGTTAAAGATAATTCTTCATCAATTTCAAAGAATCTACAAAGTTTACAGACTAGAGAACTTCACAACAATGAAACATCAAAGTCAAATAGAAGTGTGAGCATGGTGAAGAAAGACGTGGAGACACCTAACCAACGAAGTTGAAAACGGCAGACAACCACATTATCTGATCACAAAGCATGAAGGAACAAAGAATCAAGACTATTCTATATCTACACACAAAGTTCAAGCTCGATAAAAGTAAAGACCTAATCAAGTGGAGCATCATTTGAATGACCACCCCTTAGGGGGAGATTGTTAGCCTTAATAGTTTTTATTAGAAGTGATGGTCATTCACAATTAGGAACTTTATATCGTGTGTTAGATATCGTGATAGAATAGTCAACGGGCTCGTGGATTGGACTAAGCTAAATGGGTACTAGTTATGTTAAGCTTGCCTTTTATCCAATCCAACCCATGTCCAACCCACGAAGCCCATAGAAAGCCTTTTAGGGCATCATGTAACTTGTACTATAAATACCCCTCAAATGGTCATTTGAGGTTGTGCTTGAGTGTGTTTTGTGTGTGTGTTTTCCTTTCAAGTAATAAAGTTTTCTTTCATCATATATCATACGCATAAACATAGATCTTCAAGTCACCATCTTTCTCATCTTTATTTCTTTCTTCTAAGCTTAACGTTTGTGTTTGTGTTGAACGTGTTCTACGCGTAGCGTGGTTTCACGTGGTGATACTTGTGTTCGTTAAGTGGGTTTGTGATAAGGTTGATATTTGTAAGGTCCTACAGTATGTCTATTAATAGAAACATATGTGGCCCAAATAAGAAACTAGAAACTTGAGGGGCTAGAATTTCCAATAGGGCAAAGTTAAAAACTAATAAAAATGATAAGTTAAACTTGGAAGAGAATTCTAGAGAAATTTAGAAAGGGTGAGTGTGAGTGACGTGAAAAGAAGGGAGAGGAAGAGGGAATCAACAATATTTCAATTAAGTTAATTTGATCTTCAAGAGGTGATCAAGAAGGCCTATAAGCTCTTAATTTCAATTCCTCTTAATCAAGTAAGTATGTCCCTTAATTTATGGTGAGGGTTTTGATTATTGGGATTAAAGTTAGTAGTAGAAAGTTATTAATTCATAGAATTTCTAAGTTATTAGTCACTAATTAAGACTAATCTTGTATAGGAAGCTTAAGGGAGCTTGTGTCTTAATCTTAATAGAAAACCCATTGTGGGATTGAGGTAAGTATAGTGGGTTTTGTGGCATTTCTGCTTAATAATGAATTGATTGATTGTATGTTATAGTTTTGTTGGAGCTTGTTATAGTAGCTTTTGAATCCATAGCTTTTAATTGTTAAAGTAGCCTAATTATGTAATTAAGGTATGTTTTATGTTATAGATGCTCCTAATTGTTGTTTTTAGTTAAAGTTACATTAAGCATATGACCCACTTACTTACCAAGCATTCCGATTACGTTATAGTTGATGATGTTTTGTAGGTTCCGGCAAAGAAGACAAGGGTAAGAATAAGGTGTAAGATGGATTACACCTAGTTGTATAGTTTTGGAATCTTAACCGAAGTCTTTTGGACCAAAGGTGCTAAAAGTTAGAAGCCCCGAAGAGTCACTTCTTGTTTGGTATATTTTCGGGTCATATGGTCTTTTGTTACTTTCGGTCTCAATGGTTATGTATTTTATTATGTAGCTTTTATGGTTCTCAACATTAACCTTAAACTCATTGTCGGTAAAGAGTCAATTAGTGGTTAAAGTAGTGTTTGGCGCAAGGTCCTTTTGATCCGTTTTGAGTAGATGTGGGTCAAAAGTTGAATGTTAAGACTTTGAATGTTATGGTGAATCCTTTGGAACTTTTAGCCATGTGTGTGATAAGTTATGCAAGTTTTGAAAAGGAAATTTTTGGTGTTGTGCAGAATTTCTGCACTGATTAGTGTAGGTCTGGTCTCCGACGGCATCACAAATATTGTGACCCCGTCTTGTTAAAAATATCTCTGAGGCGTCGGGTGAAATCTGAGTTCTGACGGCGTCACAAATTAAAGGTGACAGCGTCTGGGGAAGTTCTGCCCCCTCGGGTTATAAAACTTCTGAACCGTCTGGTGTCAAATTTCATTCTTAGGCTGAAACCCTTCTAACAGGCGATGGCGTCACGTAATGTGAGCAACGGCGTCCGCCCATCAGTATGAATGTTTTAAGCATTTTTTTGACTAAAAACAGAAAACTTCTCTGTGTTCTTTCGTTTGTTGACTTGAGTCACATGTAAACTAGATAATGGGTGTGATTTACAGTCTTGGGAGTTAAATTTTTATTTGATAACAAAAAATGTCAATATATAAGAACGAGTCTAAACCGAGTCTTTTTCAAAAGTTTCTTTTGTATCGTTTTAGGGGCGTAACATTCGGAATGTTGACCAAGATCAGAAATGGACGAATATGAGGCTGAGGAGGAACTTAAGGTTGAAGAACGTGATGAAGGAAATGTGGAAGAAATATGGGATATAACGGTCGATGATGTAGAAAGGATTTATCAGTTACTTACACCTATCGTGTATGCTTTAAGTAAACCAAAACCGATAGTGCACCCATACGTGCCACAAATTCCGTTCCCTAATAAATTTAAAGTTGTAAGGAAATAGGAACAAAGAAAAAAGGCTTTAAATGAGATGGAAATTAGTAGCTTACGGAGTGAAGAAACAATTACACGTGCTAATGTGGAATCAACTACAAAGCAAAATGGTAGCATTTCTTGCCACTTTCATTCCTAGTACTAATGATATTGCTAGTGTTTTTATATAGGTTTACAAAGTAATAGATGATGCAATACAAACTTTGACCTCAAATGCCATACACTTCACACCACCTAACGATGAAGCACCAGCTACTGATAACATCAAATAGTTCTGAATTTTAAGTGTCAATTTCCCCCGATAATACTCGTATTTTATATCATTTATATGGATTTACGCTTGTATTCCTTTATATTTCACTTTCAGGTAAATTACTTTTGAAGTGTATTTCCTAGAACAGGGTTAAGATAATCAAGGCAGCAACAATACCACTATGTGGTTACCGGATATCACTTGGAATCGTGTGATCACTTTCCAAAGTAAACTATTCGACCCTAATGCCTGGGTTACATGAATATCTACTTGGGATAAGACCAAATGTAGTTATAGAATTAGGCACAATTCAATAACCCTTTTGCTTAGAAGTGTTAATCGTTTTTATGTGTATCTATCATGCATAATCAGATCTCCTATTTATAAGAAATTACTCTTAGCTAGTTAAATGGAATTATGAGCATTAATCGGCCCATTAATCGCCTCATAATTATCCCCATTATAGCCGTTAGTGGTTACATGACCAATTAAACCTGGTCATTAAGCAGTTGAAACTGCCATTTAGCAGTACTTTCATAATACTAGCAGTACTTTCCGCTAGCAGTACTTTCTAATACTAGCAGTACTTTCCACTGAAAGAGTCAGGGTGTTCAGGGACCTTATGGGTGTACACTCCGTACCTCCTGACCCATTACCAGGAGTGAACTAATCCCACAAGTGCACTAAATTTTCCAACAATTCTCCCCAAATTTAGTTCACTTCCTTTGCATGAAAAACAAACATCAAACAAAACAAGTGCATAAACGAAAATATCCCGAGGATTGAATTTTCATCTTAGTACATTACACATTCAAATATTCGAGAATCAGGGTGTTCTAAGAATTGAACCCTTCAACCCATTTGAATACCTGAAGATAAAATACACACAAGTTTTCAAACACTTAAAAGCTCCTGACACTTTACAAGCCATGTGTCCATATCCAAATTCATAAATGTTGTAAAAGCTAAAGTCCAAAAGCTTCCTAAAGCCGCAAAACTTCAACATTTACATAGGTGGTTCCTCTTTATTCATGCTCCTGCCAAGCACTTTTTCAAAGAAAATTAACCATTAAGAAGTAAAGACTTCATCCTCCTTTCAGCAGGTTCTGAGCATAACCTTGGGATGTAATATAAAACATGTGCTCCATCCAATTGAATGTTCACTTTCCACATTGAACTCAGCTCTCAAGTTTCCTCGGGAGGGAGTTGGGTGTCCTAGCATTCAGTGACTAAGTTGGACTTAAACCCATCCCTTTAGCAGACTTTACAACTAAGTCTCTAGCCAAACCCTTCGTCAAGTGATCGCACTAAATTCTGTTGAGATCTAACAAACTCTATAGATACCACCCCATTCATGATAAGCTCACGAATCATGCTATGTCTGACACCTAAGTGTCTAGACTTACCATTGTACATCTGTCTATAAGCCTTAGCCAATGTAGCCGCACTATCACAACGGATAGAAATAGGTGCTATAGGTTTAGGCCACAATGGAATCTCAAGAAGCAAGTTTTTCAACCATTCAGCTTCTTTACCAGCTGCTAAAGCCACAAATTCAGATTCCATTATTGAACTGGTGATGAAAGTTTGCTTCTTGGATGCCCAAGAAATTACACCTCCACCAAGTAGGAATACCCACCATCGGTAGATGAATTGTCTTCAGATGTTTCGATCCAACTTGCATCGGTGTATCCTTCCAACACCGATGGATAACCATATATGAGAGACTATAATCCATAGTTCTCTTCAAATACTTTAGTACCCTATGAAGCGCTTGCCGATGATGAGCACTAGGATTACTAGTATACCGCTCAATTTTCCCATGCAAAACCAATAGCAGGCCTTGTACAAGTCATGCCATACATCAGGCAGCCAATTACCCTAGAATACTCAAGTTGAGATACAACCTTGCCATTATTAGGAATCAGCTTCTCACAAGTACCCATAGGTGTACTCACATGAGTACAATCAAAGTAATTGAATTTCCTCAACACCTTCTCAATATAATGAGACTGAGAGATAGAAATTCTTTTACTTTCATATTTAATCCTTATACCAAGGATAGCATCAGCCTCCCCCATGTCCTTCATGGAGAACTTTGATGACAAAAATTCCTTTGTCAGGTCAACCTGATTTTGGTCAGTGCCAAAGATCAACATGTCATCAACATATAGAGAAATGATGACTCCTTTGCACCGATTCATCAAATTTGCTATATACACATTTGTCAGGCTGGTTAAGAACATAACCACTAGACAAAACCACTTCATCAAATTTTTGATGCCATCGCTTAGGTGCCTGCTTTAGTCCATAAAGAGACTTAATCAGTTTACACACCTTGGTTTCATTTCCTGGCATGATGAAGCCCTGAGGTTGGTTCATGTAAACCTCCTCATCCAATTCACCATTCAAGAAAGCTGTCTTCACATCCATCTGATGAATAATCAGATTGTAAATTGATGCCAATGCAATCAGCAATCTAATGGTACTGATATGAGCCACAGGGGAATAAGTATCAAAATAGTCAATTCTTGACTTTTGTTTAAAGCCCTGAATAACTAGTCTAGCCTTGAACTTTTCAATAGTTCCATCTACCTTCATTTTCCTTTTAAAAATCCATTTGCAACCCAGAGGTTTGCAACCTGGTGGTAGATCAACCAACACCCAAGTGTTGTTGCCCATGATGGAATCCATCTCATCATTGATTGCTTCTTTCCAGAAAGCAATATCCTGGGACTTCATTGCTTCTTCAAATGTCTTGGGATCATCCTCAACAATGAAGCAATAAGAGTATTGGTCAGAGACCTCATCCCTTTTTCCTTCAACTAAGTATAGTTGAAACTCAAGTCCAAATGACTTTGGAGTCCTGACACTTTTGCTCTTCCCGAGCACATGTTCAGTTGTTGAACCACAACCTCATCGGGGACCACGATGGTTCATCATCGGGACCTCTCGATACACCAGTTTCATGAGTTCCATTAGGAATCCTCGACTTGGTCTAGGGGTGATGAGAATCTATTCTCATCAAAGTTTGCATCCCTTGATTCAATTATTGAGTTAACCGAAACATATTCATTAGGTTCAATAACATGGAACCTAAAAGCCTTGGAATGCTCAGCATATCCAACAAAGATGCGATCAATGCCTCTTTCACCCAAAGTTTTCATCTTTGGATCAGGGAGTCTTACAACAGCCCTATAACCCCAAACCCTGAGATAGTTCAGGTTGTGTTTCCTTTTAGTCCAGAGTTCATAAGGGGTAACCTTGTTCCTTTTTTTGGGAACTCTATTTAGTAAATAGCAAGCTGTCAACATAGCTTCACCCCAGAACCCTTGAATCAGTCCTGAATAGGAAAACATGGAATTAACCATCTCCTTCAGCACCTTGTTTTCCTTTCGAAATACCATTTCTTGAGGAGTATAAGGGCGGTCGTTTCATGGATTATACCAACAGATGGAAAAGCAGAGTATCCATGTACTCACCCCTATCATCCTTAATCTTTTGATCAGGGACCCAAGTTGTAATTCAACTTCAGTTTTAAACACTTTGAATTTATCTAATGCTTCATCCTTAGTATGTAATAGATAGACATAACAAAACCTAGAAGCATCATCAATAAATGTCACAAAGTACTTCTTATTCCCCAAAGAGGGAGTGGCATGCAAATCACACATGTCACTGTGTATAAGTTCCAAGAGCTTAGTCTCACGACTAACACCCTGAAAAGGTTTCTTGGTTATCTTGGTCAACATGCAAGTTTTACACTTTTCAGTGTCCATGTCAAATGATGGGATTAAACCATCCTTAGACATATCTTGCATCCTTTTATAATGAACATGGCCAAGTCTAGCATGCCAAAGGGTAGAGTCAGTCTGGTCAGTGGTGGTCACAAAGGCTGAATTTACACTATCAGTGGCAATATTAAGCCTGAACATTTGATTACATAAATAACCAAAACCAATAAAAACACCATGCTTAGAAAGCACAAATTTATCAGACTCAATAACTTGTTTATAACCATGATTATTCAAAGTACTGCTTGAAACCAAGTTCTTCCTGATATCAGGAACATGAATAACATCAAACAAAGTTACAATCTTTCCAGAACTGAATCTAAGATCTACACAACCACGACCATGCACCAAGGCTGTTGACTCGTTTCCCATGTGAAGAATAGAACCATCATTCAGTGACTCCTAAGTCTTGAACCAACTTCTATCTTTGCACACATGAACTGTTGCACCAGAGTCAACCCACCACGCAACATCATATAAGATTCAGATACATATGTAACATAATAAATTTGAAAAGACTTATTAAACATATTCGACCTTCGGTGAGTTAGTTGAACCACCACTCCTGAACCATTAGTGCACGATCCATTGGCTTTACCACCAATTTTAACACCTTTGCAATCCCTTTTAATGTGACCAGTTTTGCCATATTTCCAACAAGTAGGTGTTGCCTTCTTGTTAGGATCTGCCCATGTGTTGTCATGATATTTGCGTTTGCCTTTGTTGTCATTGTACCTGGTGGAGTTGTTATGCTCCACCATATTTACAACAGATGCACCAAAGGCATTGCTACTCTTTGGCTTGTCATTATCCTGCACCTTGAGAGATTCCTCAATGCGCAAATGACGCCCAACTCAACCGAGTTAATTCCTCCTTCTTATGTTTCAAGGTATGCTTGAAATCTTTCCAAGAAGGAGTTAGTTTGTCAATGACACAAGAGACTGAAATAGCCTCATCCATGTGCATTTTGTGTTGTGTAAACCTTCCAAGTATTCCAAGAAGTTCATTGTATTGTTCCATAACTGGTCTTGAATCAGTCATTTTGTAATTTGTGAAATTACTAACAAGGAACTTCTTACTTGATGCATCCTCAGCCATATATTTGGCATCCAAGGAATCCCACAGTTCTTTGGAAGATTCAAAGTTCTGATAAATATAAAACAGAGAATCAGACATACCATTGAGAATAAGACCTCTGCATATGTAGTAATCATTCTCCCATTTTCTCCTCCTCCTGATCTGCTCAACCGTAGCATCATCCCCATCATCAAGAATAGGAGTGGTTAGCACATACACCACACTCATGCTTGATAGCAGGAAGTGCATCTTCTTCTGCCATCTCCTAAAGTCCACCCATTCAAACTTATCCAGCTTAGCAAAGTTTGAAGCCATGTGTTTCATTGCAGCAGTTGCCATTGATTATCACAAAAATAGTTTACTTTGATTGTTGGAGTGTATTTCCCAGAACAGGGTTAAGATAATCAAGGCAGCAACAATACCACTATGTGGTTACCGGATATCACTTGGAATCGTATGATCACTTTCCAAAGTAAACTATTCGACCCTAATGCCTGGGTTACACGAATATCTATTTGGGATAAGACCAAATGTAGTTATAGAATTAGGCACAATTCAATAACCCTTTTGCTTAGAAGTGTTAATCGTTTTTATATGTATCTATCATGCATAATCAGATCTCCTATTTATAGGAGATTACTCTTAGCTAGTCAAATGGAATTATGAGCATTAATCGGCCCATTAATCGCCTCATAATTATCCCCATTATAGCCGTTAGTGTTACATGACCAATTAAACGTGGTCATTAAGAAGTTGAAACTGCCATTTAGCAGTACTTTCATGATACTAGCAGTACTTTCCACTAGCAATACTTTCTAATACTAGCAGTACTTTCCACTGAAAGAGTCAGGGTGTTCAGGGACCTTATGGGTGTACACACCGTACCTCCTGACCCATTACCAGGTGTGAACTAATCCCACAAGTGCACTAAATTTTCTAACAATTACAAGCATTAGAGCTTATGAAACGCGGATTTGGAGATTTTCTAAACGATTTATGATAGTATGCCAACTGTGAAGGAGCTACGGCGTAAATCACTCTCTCACATTACGCCGTAGCTAGTGCGTTGACTTAAAAGACCAACTTAACAGCAATTACGACGTAACTCCCAACTAAGGTTACACCGTAATCATCTAGGTCAAGAAATGTTTTGCGCCTCCATCAACAACGCCGTAACTCCTCACAAGGATTACGCCGTAGTCCTTGCAAAAGTAACCTGTATTGAAGGTATGGCGTAACCTTTCCCAAGTGTTACGCTATAACCTGCTTAACGAGAGCATTATTTGAGGAATTATTGAAGTTACGGCGTAACTATCAACTCAAGTTACGCCGTAACTAGGATCATGCCTATAAATACCAGCCCTAACTTCTGCATTTCACATCATTCACTCACAGCTCAAAGGCAGAGAACGTGAAGAGGGGTCCAAAGGCAGATCATTCGGAGCATACAGAGCCATCTCCAAGGGAGAAATCACTCCATATCGATAAGCATTAGCGATTATTTTATCTTTTGCTTTCGATTCATGTCTTTCATTATGTTAAACATCGAATCCTTTGTTTCTTTTAGTATGATCGGCTAAGCACCTTTGGTGCTAGCCTAGTTATTATTCCTTGAATGTTTTGTTTATGTTTTCATGCTTCCGTATAATTGTTTCTAGTATATGCATGCATAGTTCATTGGTAGTTACCCTAGTTTCGGTAGTTTTGAAATGCGGTCGTATCTAGTTGCTTAGGAGATATGACCAACTGACCCTAAGTAGTTACGTAGAGTTGGGGAGGGTAAGAATTTACCAACTGATGACCCTTCCTCGCTTATGCGAACTGACCAAATGATCACCGGTCATCCGGATGAACTTAAGAAGTTAGGGATGAGTGTCTAAGATGCTAGCGCCCGGGAACTCATTATTTCGAATCTTGCATGTAGGGTACTTAATGACTTGGCTTAGGCGACTAAGAACCACTCGACTATCAAGGGTAGAATCTTGACCTCGGGTAGGAGCCTTTGTTGATAGGTTAGGACGAACTGACCAAATGATGTCCTAGCGACTTAAACCCCCACTTGAATCAATTGGAAGTAATAAAACATGAACATTACACGATAGGATGGGTAATTAGGTTAGCACACTTTCCCTATATTAATCACAACCACCGTTTATTTTACGCGTTTATTTGTTGTTTATTAGTTTAATAATCATTTCTACTACAAACGAGTTAAAACCAGTGACACCTAGACTTAATTAGAATCCGCTCACATAGCTCTTGGGACGACCTCGGTTTTACCGATTACTACACTACGCACGACCGGGTACACTTCCCGTGAGTGCATAAGGTGGACCATAGGTAAATGAGACATTATAAATATTAAAACCTGGTCAAAAAACCTGCATCAGCTGCTAACCCAATTTTGGTTGAGCTTGCAAAGGAATGCGGGGATGAAATGTTGGACGCTACCATGATTGATAAAGAGGCAAATTTGGCGTGGAAGCCAATTATTCAACCACAACATGGAATGTTTAAATCATTAGATACATTGATAATATCAAATAGTCCTGATATTCTTAGCATCAATTTCCCCATAATGATAATTTATTGTGCGATTTTACATTAGAATATGCTCCTATTTCTTATTATTTCATTTCAGGGTGCAAAAGAGCAGTTGAATGAAATAGACGTATACATAGGCACAAGATGGACTAAGTTTTACACAATGTTGAATTACATAAGACTCAAGGTTACGACATAACCAAATCGTTGAGGTTACGCCGTAGATATTTGAAGACTTAGCCACATCCATTCATTTTTGAAGACTACGTCGTAACTAGTTATAGGGTTAGGGAGTAAAATTGAAGAAGTATTTATGAGAGTTTTACTGGCGTAACTGATTCGTTGTAAAGTGAGTGGTGAAAAACACAATATCAATATATATCAAATTAACCGTAAAATTCAACACAATTAACCCTTTAGGAAAAAGGTCAACGTATCAAATCTCACGGGTGTGATAAAAGTGATACCGGGAAAGTGATTTCCCCGGGTCGTGTCCCAACGAGGTGTGAATGGAAGGATTCGTTGAGTTTCGTGATTTGAACTTGAATTGGTTTTTAATGATTTGTTTGATTTGAATTACGATTTCTACAATTTAATGAACGGGAAGGTAATTAAGGCAAGGGAACCCTAATAAACTACAAACTAACTACTACTAAGCCTAAGAAATGATAAAACGAAGCTACACTAAGTCCTAGGGTGCAAAAACGCAAAAACGTAAAAAACGGGAAACAACCCGAGCCATAAACGTAAAAATTTTGCAATTTAAGGGCTACGGGTGTGAAATCAATTTTCCTACGTTCTATTTGACTAAAAATAATTTTAGGAAAAAGCGGAATATTTTTTTGACTTTTGAAATAATTACTACGAATTAAAAACTATTTAACACTAATTAAATGATTAAAAATATTAAACTAATGTTGAAAAATCTGAAAAATTCACAAAAAATACTTTGAACAGTGCTCGGTCAGAGAAAAATAAGAAAACACATGGTTGATTCGGAAAATAAGCTGGAATTAAGCTAAAAAGGGCTTATGACTAAAACTGCCAAGGTGTCCTTAAGGGATTTATTTTGCAAACTATAACTGATAAAAGTCCCAAGGGCAGTTGGTTGGTGTGTGGTGTGTTGAGTGCTTGAGCTGAGAGACCAGGGTTCGAATCCCTTGGCTCTCTTTTTGAAAACTTGATTTTTTTTCTTCAACTTTTTCTTTTGGAACTTAAAGACTCAACCAAGTTGAACCTTTTTTGTGAAAACTTTTCTTTTAAAACTTTGAAATAAGCAGTGAAACTGCTTATATGCTACTGTCACCAAAAAAACAACCAAACACCCCTTTAACGTTTTTAAGCAACTGAAACACAAGTCCTAAGCTACTGACAGAATGTTTATGGCACACTTGTAATCTAAAGCTCAAAATAAGCCACATTCAACACCAATCTCAGTTGTAAAGGGGGAATAAGCAGTTGGTATTAAGACTTAAGCTAGGGGATCCTAAGCTAAAACATGAACATAAACTTCTAAATTAGGCAAATAAGCACTAAATAAACCAAAAAAGCTTCTAATCTATTCTAAACGCACCTATGAAGTACTAACACTCCTAACTAAGGCACAAATTTCTACTAATAAGCAATTGCAACAAGACTGACCCGTGTTGCTGATTACAGCGGGCTTAAGAATAGCTTGTGGTGCCTTTTTTGGAGCTTAATTTTTTGCTGAAAGGAAAGCTTCCAGGACCAAGAAATGCTACAGAGACCAAGTTAGACTAGCATAGATACATAAAAAAAACATTTATGAACCAATGGTAAGCTTTTAACAGCTTAGATATAAGCTGATATCAGCCTGCCTTGGCAACTGATTTGCTGATACAGAATATGAAAGAACCCAAATCAGAACTTTTCTACTTGAATTTTAACTACGCTAAAAGATGAATCTTAAGCACAAAACTAAAACTAAAGTTAAAGTGACATGCAAGGATTGAATAAGAACCAATTTAACTTAGATTAGCTCTCAGATTAACCGAGAAATTTCACAAGAACAGCACACTTGCTGCTGTCCTGTGCAGACCTCAAAAACAGAAGTACAACCCCCTTTTTTTTGGTACCCAAACTTTTGCAAAACTTACCCCATTAACTCCTACTTCTAACAAATGATTTAAAACTTGAAAAGGGACTTTGACTTCAGAAGTCAAACGGGTACACGGAGGTTTTGACCAGTTTAATAGTAATATCCAAACAGCCTTCAATGTTGTTACTGAACTATGATTGCTTTTCAAAACACTTAGTTGACCCCTAACTTTGAGATTTCCTTTGTCACTTAAACTAAAAGCAATTAAAACCTTCAAATAAACTTTAACACTACTTTAACCATAGAGCATAAAACTGAAAATTATTTTCATTGATAAAAAAAAGCGAATTACATCGAACTAAGAAAACAAGAAAACTAAAAATTTTTTTAAAGATAAAACTAGGGGTGCCATTATACACTGGCTACATCATCCTTTTATACTACTCTACTGGTCTTGATTCCTCTCTTCTTGTGCTTCCTTGAGCTTAATCTTGACCCTTGAATAGTTAGGTACCAAATGATCTTAATCTTAACCATCCACTGTGTCTTTTTAACAAGGATCGCTGACTTGGACATTGGGAGGAGGGTTGAAAGAGATAAGTGGGTTTGGGAGTTGGGATTACCTGGGTAAAGGGTTGAAGGTGGGTTGAGTGTTTTGGGGTTGGGTGATGTTGGGTAAAAGAGATGGAGTGTTTTGAGAAGAGAGAAAGGGGATTAGGGAATCTAGGGTTCTGGGTTTGTGGTTTGTTTGGGCGGGAAAGAATGGGGAAGACAGGGGACAGAGTTTAGGTTAATAACTTGACGGGTTGGATGGACCGGGTAGGAAATTTTGGGCTTGGGCTTAATGAGTTAATGGTTAATCTTGGACTTAACATGGATCCAATTAATACCTTAGGGACCAAAACTGCCAAACTGAAAATTCAGGGACCAAGACTAAAAATTATGAAGTTGTAGTCCAAGGGTCAAACTTGCATATCTCAAATAAGTTAATGACCATTTTTGCAAATTGTGAAATCCCAAGGACTAATCAAGACAATTTTGAAAATCCAAGGATCAAAACTGTAATTTCTCAAAACTATTGGAACTTTTCACCAAAGGACTAATTATAACAATTTATGATTCCAAAAGGACCTTTTGTGACTTTTCTTTTAAAAATCGTGCTCGGGACTATTTCGTCAATTTTTGAAAATCTGGGATGAAACTGCCAATTATGCAAACTTTGTTCGTTTTCATTTGTTTTGATAATTTTGCATATGAAACATATAAAACACAATTTTGAGATATTTTCAGTATTTTGATGCATTTCTGAGTGTTTTTAGATGTTTTGCAGTTCAGATTTGACCTAAAATGATGAGTGAATAAGCACTCATCAAATCCCCCACACTGAACCATTGCTAGTCCCTAGCAATCTTTTGAGAACAATTAATGGATTTGAATCTCTTTACCAAAAGCCATTACTTCTGGAGTAGCCAAATGTTTTAGTGCAAGTAAGAACTATGATAACCATATGGGTGATAACCATATGATTTTGAGCAAATCACCGCTTTCAGCGGTTTTGATTTGTCTTTACCGAAGCCGTTTGCTTCGGACTAGCCAACTCTTAAATAAAATATCTTTGGTGAGTTGATTACCAATTATGGTTTTCCAACTGCCTTTACCACAAGCCATAAACTTGCGGGATAGCCAACTCTTCACTAATTAAAGATATGGTGAGGTGAACACCATACAATTTTGGGCAAATTGCAAGCCGTCAACGGATTTGAGATATCTTTACCAAGAGCCGTTTGCTCCGGATTAGCCAATCCTTTTGTTTATTAGACATGGCGGATGATAATAACTGAGTAAGTGCAAAACACTTACTCCAAAAAAAATTTTGGCCAAAAATGAGGGAATAAGATGGTAAAACATATGATAAAATTCGCGAGAATTCCCCACACTAGAAATGAATATTGCCCTCAATATTCAAAGTACCGGCGGTTATGCCGAAACTAAGAACATAAAGGGAAATACTACGGCCATTATTTGGATTTTTTTTTTTTTTTTTTTTTTGAAATCTTTTATACAATAGCGGGGGGCAACTCCCCCACACTAGGGTGGTAGAAAGTAGAAAGAAGTCAGAAATACGGGTGAAAACCCATATAGAGTGCTACTGTTTTTGTTAACCGAGTCGCTAGCTTGACTCGATCCCCGCATTCATTGGTTCATGGGGAAGGTTTGGAGATCCGGGACAACCAAGGATGGTATGTCCCCTCCAAAATAATGCTTCAATCTATGTCCATTCACCTTGAAGTTTGGCCCGTCGGTTTGAGATAACTCGACGGTGCCATATGGAAAAACTTTGGCAATGGTGAATGGACCGGTCCAACGGGTCTTAAGTTTTCCCGAGAAGATTTTCAATCTAGAATTGAAAAGAAGGACTCGGTCACCAACGTTGAAAACGCGGTTCTTAATCTTTGAGTCATGGATCTTCTTTGTCTTTTCCTTGTAAATCAACGAGTTCTCGTAGGCTTGATCACGGAGTTCATTTAATTCATTGAGTTGAACTTTCCGGTGATCACCCGCAGACTTAAGGTCAAAATTTACATGCTTCAAGGCCCAATAGGCTTTGTGCTCGAGCTCGATCGGGAGATGACACGCCTTTCCATACACAAGCTTGTAAGGAGTACACCCGATGGGTGTTTTGTAAGCGGCACGGAAGGCCCAAAGTGCATCTTCAAGTTTGTCCGACCAAGAGGCACGGTTTTCACCTACGGTCCTCTCCAAGATTCTTTTCAAACAACGATTCGAAACTTCCACTTGCCCACTAGTTTGGGGGTGATACGCGGTAGAAAGACGGTGAGTGACACCGTACTTAAGCATGACTTTTGCGAATTGGTCGTTGCAAAAGTGCGTACGCGATCACTAATGATGGCACGGGAGTTCGAAGCGGGTAAAGAGAGACTTCAAGAATTTCACAACTACTCGGGCGTCGTTGGTAGGGAGCGCTTTCGCTTCCACCCATTTAGACAAGTAATCGACCGCCACGAGTATATACGTGTTCCCTCGAGAAGGCGGGAAGCGGACCCATAAAGTCGATGCCCCATACGTCAAAGATCTCGCACACTTGAATGGCATTTTGAGGCATTTCATCTCTTTTAGAGATGTTGCTATGACGTTGGCAAGAGTCGCAAGATTTGACGAGGTCATGGGCATCTTTGTAAATCGTGGGCCAATAGAAACCGGAGTCAAACACCTTCTTGGCGGTGTAGTTAGGGCCATGACGTCCCCCCGTGGGTCCATTATGACAAGCCTTGAGGATTTCATCGGCTTCTTGGGCGTGAACACACCGTCGGATGACTTGATCCGCACAAACCTTAAACAAGTAGGGGTCGTCCCCGAAATAATGCTTAACATCTTTGAAAAATTTGTTCTTTTGTTGGGACGACATCCCTTTCACAACAAAGTTAACCGCATGATAGTTTGCAAAGTCGGCAAACCATGGGGTACTCGAATTTTCATGATGAGATACCACATTAAGAGTCTCGAGAGGAAAAGTTTCATTTATTTCCTTTTTCTCGAGCACACCTTGATGTGGATTTTCAAGACGAGAGAGATGATCAGCCGCTAGGTTCTCCGCTCCCTTTTTATCACGGATAATGATATCAAATTCTTGTAGGAGGAGAACCCATCGGAGCAATCTCGGCTTTGCATCTTGCTTAGCAAAGAGATATTTGAGGGCGAGTGATCCGTATACACTATGCTTTTGGACAAAATCAAGTATGGCCGAAACTTCTCGAAAGCATACACCACGGCTAGTAATTCTTTCTCCGTCGTAGTGTAATGTGCTTGAGCTTCGGTCAAAGTTTTGCTAGCATAATGTATAGGCTGGAAATGTTTTGATTTTCGTTGCCCCAAAACGGCACCTATGGCGAAATCACTTGCGTCGCACATAAGCTCAAATGGTAATTCCCAATCGGGGGCAACTAGAATTGGTGCTTCCGTGAGCTTCTTCTTAAGAATTTGAAAAGCTTCAATGCACTCACTAGAGAAGATGAAGGGAGTATCCTTTTCAAGAAGTCGGGTCATAGGCCGGGATATTTTTGAAAAGTCTTGAATGAAACGACGATAGAATCCGGCATGACCAAGGAAACTTCTAACTCCTTTGACGGTTGTGGGGGGAGGTAATTTTGAAATGACATCGACTTTAGCTTTGTCAACCTCAATCCCGCTCTTAGAAATCTTATGGCCAAGGACAATGCCCTCTTTAACCATAAAGTGACATTTCTCCCAATTTAGACAAAGATTCGTGTTTTCACAACGTTCAAGCATCTTGTCCAAATGGGAGAGACATGTTTGAAAAGAATCCCCAAAGACCGAAAAATCGTCCATAAAGACTTCCATAGTCTTTTCGATCATGTCATGGAAAATGGTCATCATACACCTTTGGAAGCGTACGGGAGCATTACACAAGCCAAAGGGCATGCGTCGGTAAGCAAATGTTCCATAAGGACATGTGAATGTGGTCTTTTCTTGATCTTGTGGGTCAATGGGTATTTGGAAGTAACCCGAGAAACCATCGAGAAAACAATAGTATTCGTTTCCGCTAATCTCTCAAGCATTTGGTCCATGAAAGGTAATGGAAAGTGGTCTTTACGGGTGGCTTCATTTAACTTTCGATAGTCAATGCAAACACGCCATCCCGTAACCAATCGAGTAGGAATCAACTCGTTTTCATCATTTTCAACAACGGTAATGCCACCTGTTTTGGGCACACAATGAAGCGGGGCTAACCCAAGGACTATCCGAGATAGGGTAAATCAATCCGGCATCGAGAAGTTTTATGACTTCCGCCTTGATAACCTCATGAATTTTAGGATTCACCCTTCTTTGGTGTTGAACCGCCGGTTTGAAGTCATCTTCCATGAGAATCTTGTGAGTACAAAATCTCGGGTCAATACCCTTGATGTCGGAAAGGTTCCAAGCGATGGCTCGCTTGTGTGACTTCAAAACCTTTATGAGAGCGGATTTTTCATCCTCACTCAAGTCTTTAGCAATGATGACGGGTGATTTATTGTCACCCTCCAAAAATGCATACTCGAGATGAGGTGGTAAGTCCTTAAGTTCGACCTCGGGAGGATCATTAGATTTTTCAATCGTTTTGATTTCCTCTTTATGAAGTTCTTGAGGAGGGAGTGATGAAGGATCTTCATTGAGCATCTTCTCGATGAGAAGTATATCTCCCTCAATGTCGATGGGAGCGTGATCAATTTGCCATGGAACAGAATCACTAGCCAAGTATGCTTCAATCTCTTCCAAAATAAAGTCACTTCCCGCAAACGGAGTGAGGGAAGGGAAGAGAAGCAACGATGGGATCAACCGAAGTGGGATTGCCACTCGAGAATCCAAGAATTTCTTGAGAATACTCCTCCGACACAATGTCAAGGACATCAATTTTGTTGACGGAATTGTCTCCATAATTGGGGGAGTATTTCGTAACTTGATTGAGATTGAAAGTAACGGCTTCCTTGTTTACCCGTAAAGTGATTTCCCCTTCATCAACATCGATCAATGCTCGACCCGTTTTTAAGAAACACCTCCCAAGGATGAGGGGTACTCGGGGATCGGCATCAAATTCGACAACAACAAAGTCGGCGGGGAAATGAAACTTGCCTACTTTCACAAATACATCCTCGGCTATACCTAGCGGACGAGAACTTGTACGGTCCGCAAGCTCGAGGATCATACATGTAGGTGTAAGCGGAGGTAATGAAAGCTTTTTCCACATGGAGTGTGGCATCAAGTTAATGCTAGCACCAAGATCGGCCAAAGCGGAGCATTGAACTATGCCTTGAAAATCACATGGGATGAGAAATTTTCCGGGGTCTCCTAACTTTTCGGGAAGCTTTTTAAGGATAACCGCCAAACAATTTTCGTTCAAAGAAGTTTTAGCCATTTCGAATCTTTTCTTTGTTATTCAACAAATTTTTGATTGTTGGACCGAACTTTGGCATTAGAAGAAGAGCGTCCGTGAAACTAATCTCGAAGTGCAAATCTTGAAAGATTTGGATAAGCTTCTCCATTTGTTGACTAGTTTTATCACGGAGCTTTTGGTCATTAAGCCTTGAAGGATAAGGAAGTGAAGGCTTAGGAGTGGTCATCGGAACAACGGGTTTCGGAATTTGAGGTAAGACCACCGAAGGTTGGACTTGTGCGGTACTTCGTGGGCTTGAGTTATGCACCTTGTCCTTTGATACCTCGGTTTCTCGTTCCACTTCCCTCACCGGAGAAGGATTAGGCATCGAGGGTCCTTCATAAGATTTACCACTTCGGGTGGCAATAGCATTCAATTCACCTTTTGGGTTGGCAATTGTATTACTCGGAAGAGCACCCGAAGTTGAAGCTTGATTCTTTTGACTCATGAGACTAGCAAACATGCTTTCAATCTTGCTTTGAGATTGATCAATTTTGTTGCTAGTAGCTCTAAGCTCGGAAGTGAAATCATTCTTCAAAGTGGTAATTTGACTTTGCATGGATGCCATTTTAGCTTCATTGCTTTTGATGTAATTAGCAATGTCAATGGAAGCTTGAGGAGGCGGGGCATGCATGTTTTGTTGAGGAGTTTGGAATCGGTTTTGATTGAAATTTCCTTGATTTTGAAAACCTTGATTTTGATTTTGAAAATTCGATTCGACTCGATTTTGATTGAACCGATTATTTCTATTTTGCACATTTTGATTGTTCTGATTTTGATTAAATCCGGGTGGTCCAAGAAAATTGTTAGAACGATAGCTGAGAAGGTTTCGGTCTCCTTGCGGTTGGTAGGAATTACCTCCCGTATTGTAGGAACCAGAAGCGGCATATATGCTCTCTTGAGTGAAGCCACCGGAGGCTGGACACTCAAAGTAAGGATGTGGACCACCACAAGTTTCACAACTCTTGTTTACGACATTCACTTGTTGATTGTTATTATTTTGACTCATTTTAAGTACGGCAGTGGATATTTCTTCAATCTTTTTGGTGAGAGTTGTGTATTCCGAAGATGGAAGGGTGGTAGATCTCCTTGACTCACTCCTCTCGGCTGAGGAATCCCAATAATTGTGGTGGGCAATCATGTTTTCAATGAGATCGTAGCACTCTTCGGGTCGCCTTTTCATAAAGGTACCACGGCAGAGCATTGATTGTGTCACGATGTCTCAATGTTAACCCGTTATAGAATGTATCTATTTGGGTGACAAGCAACATGTTGTGATTTGGACATCGATCAATCGAAAGCTTATAGCGTTCCCATGCCTCAAATAAGGACTCATCGGGATGCTTTGCCGAAAATTACGATTTCATTCCGTAGTTTCGTCACCATCGACGGTGGAAAGTATTTCGCCAAGAATTTGGAGATCATTTCATCGAAACTATGGATTGAGTTCTTGGGAAGACGATCAAACCATGCGGTGGCATGAAGCGTCAAGGAATATGGAAAGAGATATAAGCGAAGGGTGTCATCGGTGACCCCATTTTGCTTCATACTTTGGGTGACGGTGAGAAATTTGTCGAGATGCTTGTTGGCATCGTCACCCGGTGATCCGTGAAATTGGCAAAAACTCTGGACTTGTTGAATCATGTGATGCTTAAGTCCAAAATCCGTGGCCTCGATGTTGACCGGGGCAATTGGACCGACCCGTCCATCCATCGTGGGTTGGCAAAGCTCCTCCATCGTTCGGAGATCGGGAGCTGGATCTTGTGGACCAGGTACTGGGACTTGAGGTCCGTTCCTTTGGTTATGTGTCATTGTGATTTGTTTGACGGTATGTATCTCGGAACGTTTGCTTGGTTACGGTTACGTCTACTGAGCTTAGCGAGTGCGCATGCACTTCCAAAACAACACTTTCAATTAAAACAAGACCGAGGCAAAACACAGTGAACTTAAACCAATAATCCCCCGTGAAATGATCACTTCTATAAGTAAAACGCACAAAGGAGCGGAGAGACTTTGTAGGTCAGCTCGAAGCTTATTAAAAACCCGTCTCTTTTCAGCCGCAATTTAATGTCAGGCCGTCCTTATACCCCTCACACAGTTTGTTAAACCGATAAACGTAAACCAAAACACGGCGACACAAAGGCAAGTTTTAAATCTTTTGTTCGGGAACTTATAATGATAACACCTCCGTTGAGAATGTTATATTGATTGTGTCTTCTATTTATTTAAAACAACAAGGAAAATCTTTTTGTATTTTTAATCTTTTACATATATATACAAAGAAAAGAAAAATATTTTTGTATTTTGTATTTTTATAAAAACAATAACTTCACGAGGAAGGTTCTTCAAGTCACTAATCGCAAAAATCACGATATTGTCGCAACACACCTCCCCGGCAGCGGCGCCAAAATTTGATTCGTTGTAAAGTGAGTGGTGAAAAACACAATATCAATATATATCAAATTAACCGTAAAATTCAACACAATTAACCCTTTAGGAAAAAGGTCAACGTATCAAATCTCACGGGTGTGATAAAAGTGATACCGGGAAAGTGATTTCCCCGGGTCGTGTCCCAACGAGGTGTGAATGGAAGGATTCGTTGAGTTTCGTGATTTGAACTTGAATTGGTTTTTAATGATTTGTTTGATTTGAATTACGATTTCTACAATTTAATGAACGGGAAGGTAATTAAGGCAAGGGAACCCTAATAAACTACAAACTAACTACTACTAAGCCTAAGAAATGATAAAACGAAGCTACACTAAGTCCTAGGGTGCAAAAACGTAAAAACGTAAAAACCGGGAAACAACCCGAGCCATAAACGTAAAAATTTTGCAATTTAAGGGCTACGGGTGTGAAATCAATTTTCCTACGTTCTATTTGACTAAAAATAATTTTAGGAAAAAGCGGAATATTTTTTTGACTTTTGAAATAATTACTACGAATTAAAAACTATTTAACACTAATTAAATGATTAAAAATATTAAACTAATGTTGAAAAATCTGAAAAATTCACAAAAAATACTTTGAACAGTGCTCGGTCAGAGAAAAATAAGAAAACACATGGTTGATTCGGAAAATAAGCTGGAATTAAGCTAAAAAGGGCTTATGACTAAAACTGCCAAGGTGTCCTTAAGGGATTTATTTTGCAAACTATAACTGATAAAAGTCCCAAGGGCAGTTGGTTGGTGTGTGGTGTGTTGAGTGCTTGAGCTGAGAGACCAGGGTTCGAATCCCTTGGCTCTCTTTTTGAAAACTTGATTTTTTTTCTTCAACTTTTTCTTTTGGAACTTAAAGACTCAACCAAGTTGAACCTTTTTTGTGAAAACTTTTCTTTTAAAACTTTGAAATAAGCAGTGAAACTGCTTATATGCTACTGTCACCACAAAAACAACCAAACACCCCTTTAACGTTTTTAAGCAACTGAAACACAAGTCCTAAGCTACTGACAGAATGTTTATGGCACACTTGTAATCTAAAGCTCAAAATAAGCCACATTCAACACCAATCTCAGTTGTAAAGGGGGAATAAGCAGTTGGTATTAAGACTTAAGCTAGGGGATCCTAAGCTAAAACATGAACATAAACTTCTAAATTTGGCAAATAAGCACTAAATAAACCAAAAAAGCTTCTAATCTATTCTAAACGCACCTATGAAGTACTAACACTCCTAACTAAGGCACAAATTTCTACTAATAAGCAATTGCAACAAGATGACCCGTGTTCGATTCTGGGCTTAAGAATAGCTTGTGGTGCCTTCTTTGGAGCTTAATTTTTCTTTGAAAGGAAAGCTTCCAGGACCAAGAAATGCTACAGAGACCAAGTTAGACTAGCATAGATACATAAAAAAAACATTTATGAACCAATGGTAAGCTTTTAACAGCTTAGATATAAGCGATATCACCTGCCTTGGCAAGCTGATTCTTGTCTGAGAATATGAAAGAACCCAAATCAGAACTTTTCTACTTGAATTTTAACTACGCTAAAAGATGAATCTTAAGCACAAAACTAAAACTAAAGTTAAAGTGACATGCAAGGATTGAATAAGAACCAATTTAACTTAGATTAGCTCTCAGATTAACCGAGAAATTTCACAAGAACAACAAAGACACTTGTTGTCTGTCTGTGCAGACCCCAAAAACAGAAGTACAACCCCCTTTTTTTTTGGTACCCAAACTTTTGCAAAACTTACCCCATTAACTCCTACTTCTAGCAAATGATTTAAAACTTGAAAAGGGACTTTGACTTCAGAAGTCAAACGGGTACACGGAGGTTTTGACCAGTTTAATAGTAATATCCAAATAGCCTTCAATGTTGTTACTGAACTATGATTGCTTTTCAAAACACTTAGTTGACCCCTAACTTTGAGATTTCCTTTGTCACTTAAACTAAAAGCAATTAAAACCTTCAAATAAACTTTAACACTACTTTAACCATAGAGCATAAAACTAAAAATATTTTTCATTGATAAAAAAAAAAGCAGAATTACATCAGAACTAAGAAAACAAGAAAACTAAATTTTTTTTTAAAGATAAAACTAGGGGTGCCATTATACACTGGCTACATCATCCTTTTATACTACTCTACTGGTCTTGATTCCTCTCTTCTTGTGCTTCCTTGAGCTTAATCTTGACCCTTGAATAGTTAGGTACCAAATGATCTTAATCTTAACCATCCACTGTGTCTTTTTAACAAGGATCGCTGACTTGGACATTGGGAGGAGGGTTGAAAGAGATAAGTGGGTTTGGGAGTTGGGATTACCTGGGTAAAGGGTTGAAGGTGGGTTGAGTGTTTTGGGGTTGGGTGATGTTGGGTAAAAGAGATGGAGTGTTTTGAGAAGAGAGAAAGGGTGTTAGGGTATCTAGGGTTCTGGGGTTTGTGGTTTGCTTGGGCGGGAAAGAATGGGGAGACAGGGGACGAGTTTAGGTTAATAACTTGACGGGTTGGATGGACCGGGTAGGAAATTTTGGGCTTGGGCTTAATGAGTTAATGGTTAATCTTGGACTTAACATGGATCCAATTAATACCTTAGGGACCAAAACTGCCAAACTGAAAATTCAGGGACCAAGACTAAAAATTATGAAGTTGTAGTCCAAGGGTCAAACTTGCATATCTCAAATAAGTTAATGACCATTTTTGCAAATTGTGAAATCCCAAGGACTAATCAAGACAATTTTGAAAATCCAAGGATCAAAACTGTAATTTCTCAAAACTATTGGAACTTTTCACCAAAGGACTAATTATAACAATTTATGATTCCAAAAGGACCTTTGGTGACTTTTCTTTTAAAAATACGTGCTCAGGGACTATTTCTGTCAATTTTTGAAAATCGGGGGACTGAAACTGCCAATTATGCAAACTTTGTTCGTTTTTCATTTTTTTTTGATAATTTTGCATCTGAAACATATAAAACACAATTTTGAGATATTTTCAGTATTTTGATGCATTTCGAAGTGTTTTTAGATGTTTTGCAGTTCAGATTTGACCAAAAATGATGAGTGAATAAGCACTCATCAGTAACCCACTCTTGAGGTTATGCCATAGTCGATTAATGTGTTGACCAAGGGTGTTGACCTTGGAGATTACGCCGTAACTTGGACGATTTAGTTCCACCGTAAGTGTTGATAAAATCAGATAACTGATCAGTTCAATGAAGGGTTCCGACGTAACCAGTTACTTAAGGTTACACCATAACTGGGCCGTGCATTTAGTGCCAATAAATACTCCATGTATTCTGCATTATAAGATATCTCCCCTTTCCCAAACCTCAGCAAGGGTTTGGGGAGAGCAATTTTGGGAGACAAATGGAAGGAGTAGGAAGCTTGATGATAGGAGTTTCGCTTGTGATCTACTAACTAGAAGTCATTCTAGTTTATTTGAAGTTTGAATTTAATTATGCTTCACATTTTACTGAATCATTTGATGAATTCATTTTTCTAATTTAAGTTTTGGTTGTGTGCTTTTTCTTTATTTCTATATATAGACATCTTGTTTGCCTATTCGTGAACATCCTTGTTTTGGTAATATTAAAGCTTGGTAGTATCTATAAGGTTAGCTTGGATTGACCATAGGACCCTAGTCGAGTAGGTTGCGAGGAATGGTAAGAATTGACCTAAGGACTACCACCAACCTTGTGGAGGTATTTAAGAAGTTAGGGAACCTAAGAGTGGACCATGACAGGTTTAGTGTTTTATGCACTAAGAATAGTTTTATTAGATATGGTGCTTCATGATTAATGTTTGGGTTACCCAAGACCTCCATCGAGTAACTACGGTTGGGATAGGAATCTTAGACTTATAGACTAGAAAAATTGACCCTAGGAGTCTAGTGACACTTAACCACTATATGGAATTAAGGAGCTAGATTTAGTGTGCCTAAAGTCTCGATTATTCATATCACTTTCCTTTCTCTCCTTACGTTTTAATCCTGTTAGTTAGAATTATATTCACAATTAAATATCATTTTACTTAATCAATTTAAACACCTTATTTCACCAGACCAACAGATCTTGGGAGACACTCAGATTTACCTAGGTTATACTTCACATTACCGGGTACACTGCCCGTTAGTATATGTTAGCCCTAGTATGTCTTAGTTTATAAATGTAAAACATGATGAAAGAATAAACATTAAGTTTTTGGCGCCGCTTCTGGGGAGCAGTTTTATTTGGTTGATTTAAGGTGTTTCTTAGTTTCTAATATCTATATTGACTTTTGAAGCTTGATCTCAGGGAGCAGTTTTATTTGGTTGGATTAAGCCTCCTACTAAACAGTAAAAGTTGAAGCATATGAAACTGTACTTGAAGCATCAAGACTACAAGAAGGATGTTCAACTGAAGAGGAAATCTTATGCAAAAATAGAGGAGATGTATGTCAGAGCTTAGAAAAGAGTACAAGACTTTGTACCTATGGGAACTGAACCAGAAGGCAGCATTCTTAAAAGAAAAGCTACATCACTGGAATCAGAATCAGAAGGTTGAACAAGGTGATCCTGCTGCAGAGGTTGAAATAATAGAAGAAGTGACGGATGAAAATCTTCAAAAAATGATAGTGCTTATTCCAGAAGATGTGCATGTTGATCCACTACAATCCAAACCTCCCATAATTGATTGGGAGATTCACACAGACAGCTTTGGAAAGTCTTGGAGAATAATCAGATTGGGTAACATCATTGAAATATACATGACTTTTGCAGACATGGTCAAGGAATTTGACAGAGATGACCTTGTGAAACTATGGGATTTGGTCAAGGAAAAGTTCAACCAAGCAGAGTTTGAAGATGACAAGGAGAAGGAGCTATGGGTTGAGATGGATAGGCTATTTGATCCTGATCCTAATGACAATCTTTGGAAGTTCCAAGCTTATGATAGAGCTACCACATGGGAGCTGTATGACTCTGTAACACCCCCAAAATCGTCTCAGCAGAAGACTTTACTAACTTTGAGGTGCTACGAAATTGGTACACAACACAAGGATAGCGAACAAAATAAATAAAAATTTATAACTTGAAAACATAGTCATCAGGAATAATTAAGTTTTACATTTCTTGAAAAGTGCAGAAGTAAGCCCAAATAAAATAGTTTAAGAAAAAGGGTCCCCATTTAACATCAGAGTAAGAATGATCAAAAACCATGCCATCACTGCCAAACGTCTTCCCAAAGACTACCAAAGCTTTTACATCAAATACCCGAGAAAAAACATGCTAAAAGGTCAGCATAAAGCTGGTGAGTTCATAGGTTTAAGTTCAAATTCAGTAGTGGACCTGTAAGAGTTTATTTGCTATGCGAGACTAAGATAGATGCACAAAAACATGTAATCACATATCAAATCACAAGTGGGATCCCAAGCGACTCTAGCCAGCACGGTTATAGCATGGTCAACTACCCTGGACTAGATCGGAATAAATAACCATTCACAAGCTAGGTATCACGTTATAGCATGAATATGCTACCCTAGTATCATGCAACAACTACCACACATCTATCTAAACCAGTAAACGCATAAGCAAATCAAGAGAGTTTAAAAGGTCCAAAAGAGTAGCACGTTTTCTCACCCCAATTTAGTTAAAACAGAGATAAAAATGTGGCTATGAAACTCACCTTAACAAGGAAATGCACAAACAATCACTCTAGAGGAGACTAGTGCAACATCAACAAGTAACATCACAGCAGAGTGGACACAGCTCAACCTAAAATAACAAAAGACGCGACTCAGTATCGATCCTCACGAAGTTGCCAAAATAAAGTCGCATAAAACGTAAATATTCTTGTAGGTTGAAGCATAACTATATAATGGAACACTTGGCTTTGTCATTTGTGGAATGACGACTCAAATAACGCACATGATTAACAACGTTTCACGTAGTTCAACAAAATTCACAACCAACTCACGCAACTCACGCGACCAAAACAAACAAGAATATGTGCGTCATATATGTCACAAAAGGTCGGGTCTAATAGATTAAACCATGCGTTAATAAGGTACTCGAAGGATTCGTCAAGTCTTATTAGGCTCGTCAACTTAATAAGGTTGGTGTTCCCTTCGTCTCGTTTATTAATTCAAGGTAAATCTAGATGGGTTGCACGTAGAGACCTTAGGATGGGTTGCCATTAATAATCTCCTCTTCTCATATTTATCGGGCTCTTATGGGACTCGTCAATCCAATAAGTCCAAATAAATATGATAATAGACTTTTATTAATGTTAACCAATCCGCGATCAAATTCACATTAAATTTCTTAAATAGAAAACTTGGGCCTCGTGTCTCGAAATGTATTACATTATTATTTCTTTTTAGAAACATTGATTAACTTATACAATTAAACTATCGTTTAATTGCATTATTTAATGCTCATGATTTTTCAAAACGTAGTATGTTTAACTCATTCGACCTATCATTTTGAGTCAACCCTTCTCGAGTCAATACTAATTGACTCGAGCCCATCTATTCCCAAGTCAAGTATCTAATTCGGGTCATAGTCTAATAATAGTATAGTCCACAATGTCCATATACTTATAAAGTCCATATCGGCTACTCGTAGTCAATCCGAACCATAAGGTCTCGGATGATTCACGAAGTGCTCAAATCATCACGACTCAAATCGGCTTAGACATTTATTATTATTATTATTATTATTATTGTTGTTATTATTATTATTATTATTTTATTTATTTATTTTTTTTATAAATCATCACTTTATTAAAAACTCATAGGATTTACAAAAAATTAGTGGGAAGTCGAGAAACCAACTGGGCCCCCACACCTCTGACAATAGCAAAACCAATCCTATTAAAAATATGAACCGCAGCACGTGCCCCAATGTCTTGAGTCATAGAGAATCATCGAATACGCTTTAGTAAGGTTACTGCATCGTTCTCAAGTTCTCCAAAAGAAGAGAATGAAAAGGGGATAAACCCATATCCAATATCCGCACATTTAGCATCGTGCTTGACACGTTTACGTTGTGCGGCATCAATAACCGCACGCCCTGGCATAAAATCAGTCATCCCAAATTGCGTCAAGGGCGACGATCCCGTAAGATCAACACATACATCATGCCCACCATCCCAAGAGTAAAGTAATATGTCAGCCGGTCGTAAGGATCTGTCCCTATCTCTATAAAGCCCATTATTATTATTATTATTATTATTATTATTATTAGTTATCCATTTTTATTTTTCTCAAGTTTCGATATGTTTAGCATCAATAGTATCACAAGATTGACCAAGTCAACCCAAATCATTCGAATATCAAAACTGCCAAGATTGCCGTGACCACAAGGTCCCGGTCTCAAAGTCCTAATCGTGTGGTAACCGCCTCGGCAAGGTTACCCTTGGCTGCGGAAACCTTAACATGAGCCTTGCCATGACACAAAGTGTGTCTCGGTCTCAAAACCTCATCGATATACCCAATAATACCACCATAGCCACACCACCACAAGGATTTGGTGGTGGCGGTGATGGTCACATCCGAACAACACAACAGCCAACAACAAAACACCACAACAAATATTCCATCCCAAGAAGTCTTGGGAGACTCTCTACACCACGACAGGCCCACACCGAGGCACGGTAACCTCGGTTACACAACAACCAACACCAAAAACATCACCATCTAACCCGACACGACCCAAAATACTAACCAAGAGGGCCAAGACCCTCGTTCCACAAGGACCAAGCCAAGTCAACCATGAAAACACAGTTTACCCACAAAAATAACACAAACCAAGCACGGGTATACGTGTGAAACATCATGGTAACACATGCAAGACGAAAACCCAAAAAATCCAAAACTAAAAACGTAGATCTAGGGTGCGTCGGTGGGTTTCACCGCGCGTACCCTAGGTCAAAAGAATCACCTTTCGACGATCTATCTTTTGGTATAAGCGGTGCATTTTTCCGATGACGGGTGGCCGGAAGTTTGACCGGAGAAGACTGAGGCGGAGGTTTTTCGGTCACCGGAAAGTTAGAGAGAGGTGAGAGAGAGAAGTGTGTAATAAAAAGTGTGTTTGTGTGTGTGTGGTGGGGTTTTTATACCCCAGGAGGGACCGAAAGTGTCAAAGCCCAAAATAGGGGGCGCGTATGGTAAATATTCCAAGGGGCTAGTTGTGTCACTTCTCCATACTTTCACGATATTGCTTCTCGAGCTCGTTTCGACCCTCAAACGTTGTCGGAATTTCACCAAAATTACGCCGTTAGCTTTAAAATAATTTTTCCATTCAAAATGACTATAAACACGACTACTCTTGATAAAATCACGAGTATATATATAAATTACTAGTTAACTCGTTCCGGTCCGCTGTGTGCTTACATTTTTCACGTTCCAAGATGATTTCTCGTTTTTCGACCGATTCAAGTTTTAAAATGTTTCAAGTTTATCAAAATAATGTCACAAGTATGATGTGGTATGAAAATGTGTTCTCGAAAATTTACCAGTTGTCACAGACTCATCTGGTGTTCATCATGTATCCACAACCAATGGAGTAGATGTGTTCATGCTAGTAAAGAATGAGTATCCACTCAGAGCTGGGATATTGGTTGTCATGCTATCTACCAGTGTTAGGAATTAGAAAATTCAGTCGTTAAAGAGTCGGTCACCTCAAGTATATGTATTCGATAGAAAGCTCGTAGTCGTAGTCAAGTTATGTTAGTAAGTAGTTTGTTAAGTAACACCGTGGAGGACGGACGGGTCTTTACCCACTGTATGCCTGATCCACAGCCCGTAGGTGGCGTTTATTTGTAAGACACTATAAATACCCTCTACCTCCCAAGGTAGAGGGCTGGAGCTTCAATACCATTTTTCTTTGTTTCACATAGTTCCCAACTCTCTTCCCTTTCTCTCTCTAACACTTTCTCTCTCTAAACTACTTGTACGCCTCATATGATTATGGTTTAGTGTGTTTGTGAAATCCAATATCTTACAATTGGTATCAAGAGCCATGGTTTGATCACTCATCTTTCATGCTCTTTGTTTTGGTGGATTTCATAAGGTTTTTGGGGTTTTAAGTGTTTAGGAGAGTTTGAATCATTTGGACAAATTCTAGTGTTAAAGTTTGAATTTTGCTTGTACTTTTGTGTTTAGGATCATTATATGTGTTTATGTTTTGAATTGGAAGGCTTAAATCATTGTGGTTTGGTTGTTTTTGATTGATAAAGTGGTTATTTGTGAAAGTGGTACTAAGCGAGTTGAGTCTCGGACTTTTGTTTCTTCAAAGCGAGTTGCTTTGTTATTGGAAGCGAGTTGGTATATGCGACTTGGCTATTTAGCGAGTTGACTCTTTATGCGACTTGGGTTCTAAGCGAGTTGTTTATTTAAGCGACTTGAGTTCTAAAGCGACTTGGCTATTAAGCGAGTTGTACAGCTAGCGAGTTAGTTTAAGCGAGTTGTCTCTGTTTGCGACTTGGCTATTAAGCGAGTTGTCTCTATATGCGACTTGGCTATTAAGCGAGTTGGTTCTTTAAGCGACTTGTTTCTTTAAGCGAGTTGTCTGTTTAGCGAGTTGATACCAAAGCGAGTTGACTGTTTAGCTACTTGTCTATTGAGACTTGTTACTTCTTTGTGCTACATTTTTACGGTTGTTCTTTTGGTTTAGTAAAATCCCGTGAAAGAATCAATTTCTCGGTTTAATCAAGGAATATTAAAATCCCGTAGAACTTGTAATCATGTCAAACATCGTACCTACTATCGTTTCTTCAGAGCGAGGACGTTCAAGCGGTGGATCGATACTCATCCACCTATGCTTGATAGAACTGATTATGACTCATGGGCTCAACGAATCCGATTGTACTGTCTTGGAAAGGAAAATGGGGTCAACATTCTCAAATCTATAGTTGAAGGACCATATCAGATTGAGACTACAAGAGACATAATTGACACTGCAGTAGATGGAACAATGATCTTTGGAATGGACAGACCAAAGATGTATGATGAGCTCATTGATAAGGAGAAAAAGAGATTCGATCGATATCGGGGCTTCAAACATCATACTTCAGGGTCTTCCAAAAGACATCTACAAGCTAATCAATCACAACACTGAAGCCAAGGCTGTTTGGGATAATGTCAAGATGCTTCTCTTAGGTTCTGAATTAACTAAGGAAGACAGAGAATCACAGCTGTATGATGAATTTGAGCACTTCAAAATGAAACAAGATGAGAGTGTCTATGAGTACTACTTGAGATTCCATAAGCTTGTGAATGACATGAGGAACATCAAAATGACCATGCCTAAAATTCAGCTCAACTCAAAGTTTGTGAACAACATGAATCCCGAGTGGTACAAATTTGTCACCTCTGTGAAGCTAACCAAAGGATTGAAGAACACCAACTATGAGCAACTGTATGCCTTCCTTCTCTAGAATGAGAGACATGCTATGTTTGAGAAAAGGATTCTAGAACAGTTCAAAACCAACCAGGGAGACACAAGCTCACCAAATGACTCTACAGCTTTCTATACCAATGTGGGTATCACAACCAAAGCTTCTCAAGTCATACCCATGGGTAATGGTAATCACAAACTCATTCCCGATCCGAGGTTCAAGCAAGCAGATGCTGATGCAGTCATGGGACACTTCATCAATCAAATGGCTCTTATGGTTAAACAAAACTTGACCCTTAGCCCACATACCAACAGTGTTCACACTAACAATGAGATCGAACGCATCCAATCTTCATAATCATCTTTGTTGTCGAGAGATGGAAAAGTTATGATGCAACCAGTTCAAGGAAGACAATATGAACAGGGAAGAGGTGGAGCAGGTGGAGGTTATATTGCAAATCAGAATCAGGGAAGGAATGGAAATCAAGGTCTAGCTAAGCCAATTAAGTGCTACAACTGTGGTGGTGATGGACATATAGCTAGGAACTACACATCTCCAAAACGTCCACGAATGAGAATACTTCAGAGACAAGATGTTGCTCGTACAAGCTCGGGATAATGGTGCAGCTTTGGATGAAGAGGAGTTGTTGTTTCTTGCTGAGGGCAATGCCAAGACATATGATGTAGATGTGGATGAGCGGCCGATTCGGGAGATAGGTCATAATCATCAGAATGCCTTTCAAGTCGCCGACTGTGATGCATACGACTCTGACGTCGATGATGAACCTACTGCACAGACAATTTTCATGGCTAGCATTTCTCCAATGGTCTCCCCAAAGGTCTCCTCATCACAGCAAGCTATTCCATCCAAAAAATCAATCTTCTTAGAGGTATTAAAACTATATGATGAAGTTGATGAGCAAAAGATGCATAATAAAGTACAATCTCTTGAAACTTATGAATCAGATATTGATGATGAGGGTAATAACAATATTGTCCCATATGATCAATATGTGATGCAAAGTGAAAGTGAGGTTGTACCAAGCAATGCATCTTCTGCAGTCGATAATGAGTATGTTTTAGATGAATACACTGCATGTGCCCCTGATGATTCTGTTATCTCTGAACTGAATGCCTATAAAGAACAAGTTGCAATTTATGAACAACGTGCTAAGTTTGAGTTAACTACCCGTGAGCAGGAAATGGATGACCAAATGCGTACAATTATTAGAAAAAGTAATTTTAGAGAAGAAGTATTAAAACAAGAGTTAAACTCCTTACAAGAAAAGCTTTCTAAAACTGCTAAGCAAAAACAAGAACTTCAAGAAAATGTTAAAATGCTTAAGCAAGAATTCAATACTAAGGAATCAAAACTTTTGAATGATTTTTCCAATCTAAAAACTTTGAAAAACAAGCTTGAAAATAAGTTGTACGTACAAGGGAACACCATTCATACTGCTCACTTGATCACTAAGCATAGAGTTTTAAGCGATAAGCATAGCATTCCCCTTGTTGAGGAACCAAATCCAGATGTCATTAAAAAGGCTAGAACTGCTCATAAGGTAATTTATGATGGCAATGAAATCCTTAAGCCAAGGCAGAAACCTAGTTCTTGAGTGCGAGGAAGATAAGAAATCATATGAAGTCACTAGGGAGAAAATGGATAAGAAAATCAACAACCCTACATGTAAAGAGAAAAACATAACTATCAAACCTCATGATTACACTAAGGAAAATTGGATCTCCCTTAACATGTTTAAGCCTCAAACTCAATTAACCCCAGAACAAATTTTTTGGAAGAAAGATATGGATATGAAAAAAGATGAAAATTTTGTTGAAAAGAATCCCCCTTGTAGGAAATTGCGTCAAGCAACCGTGTATCCTCCTAATACACCAATGCATTTAGTTCCTAAATCAATTGCCACAAATAGCAAAACCTTAATCAACCTCTATGTTGTTTACCAGCTGTTTGTTGATTTTGAGAAAACGTGTAAGAAGAGAATCACACCTACAGGGATAACTGAGGGGGAAAGGGGTTTTGAGCAAACTAAAGAATGTTACTTAACTGAGGTCATGCCTTTATTTAAACAATTAAAAGGTCAATTTGAGAGCCTTCAAAAAGGAATAAATTCAGATATTAAAGAAATGGAAAAGGAATTTGATGCAATGATAGTTGAGGTCAATGATTATGAACATGAACTCAAATATAATGAAGTTGAAAGGAAGAACTTGCATATCTTAAATGAGAATTTGATTTCGAGTTGTGTTGCTCAAGATGTGTTTTATACTGTTACTAAGCACTCTATTACTGCTTCTCGATTTCATGAATTATCTATTGCATTGAAAGTCTCCCATGATCGTGTCATTGAGCTTGAAAACAAAAACTAATAACTTAATGAGAAAATTGATCGAGATGATCACGATAATTTGGTAAAACGTCTTTCTAAACTAGAAGTTGAACATTTTGATTTGCAACTAAAATATCAACATCTCAAAGAAAATGTTAAAACCTCAAATATCAAGACATCCTCAGATGTTCCAGAGTTTGATGCAGTTTTTCAGATAAATAAACGTGACAAACAGATTCAAGCTCATTGTTGCACGATCAGAAAGTTGAAAGCCCAACTCTCTCAATTAAAGGGTGAAAAGAACAATGTGACTGGCTCCCAAATGCCTCCTCCTTTAGATTCTCAGTATTCTCAAACTTTTCATCTTCAAAACTTGGTTAATGTTTTACAAAAGGAAAACGAGAGTTTTCTAGAAGAAAATGAAAAAGTTAAACGACACTTTAAAGAGTTATATGATTCAATGAAAGTCACTCGTGACAAAAACAACGAGAAAATAACTTCTTTACAAAAAGAAATTGAGAATCTGAGGAGACAGGAAAAAGGGAAACTGCCACTTGTCTTTAATAAGAATGTTGCATCAAAGTCATTCTTAGACTGCAAATATACCGTGACTGTTAAATACATTCATCCTCATCTTAGGAACAATGAACTTGTGTTTCATAACTATTGTGCTCACCTTAAGGATAGTCTAGAATGTCTCCGTGAGATTGTGGAAGAGGACTTCATAAATAAGCCTCTTGATAGAGAAATTAGGTTTGCTTGCATTCATGCCAAACGATCTCAGGAGCTGCTAGAATGTTTAATTGCAACATGTCCTAAATCCTTAGGTGCGAAAGGAAAAGCTGTGATGCCTTGTTCTATGCCTAGTGCCAAGCATTCAAATCATTATATGCCCAGTTTTAAGAAAGTGAACACTAATGTGCCTTTAAGTAGTTCAGATCCCTGCACATCTAGTTCAGGAATGCAAAAAGTAGATCAACCAATTAATGTTCCCATAATTCCCTCTACAGGAGTAATCAATGACATAAAAGCAAGCGGGTCAAAGCCTCCAGGCAATACCAAGCAAGCTAGGACCTCGCAAGCTAAGAATGTGCATTGGAAGAGAGTAGAAGATCACCCTAGGAATATTAAGTTTGTGTTGAATAAAACGAATCGTGTTGATTCTAGTGTTAGCTTTAAGCGTACTGTAATTAATGCGAATTCTGCTACTTTTGGCAAAACATGTAATGATGATTGCGTGGTTTCAGTTACTAATCTTGAATGTGGTGTGAATGATTTGTCTAATGCTGTTAAACCCCTACGATAAAACTTTTAATGTTAAAATTCAAGCTAAGAAGGCTAAAAGGCAAAGGCGAAAGAAAGTTAGAAAACAGTGGAAACCCATCGGAAGGAAATTTAGTAATATAGGTTATCAATGGATACCTACTGGCCGTAAGATTAATGATTTTTGCCCTAAAGTTGCTAAATCAATGCCCACTAGAAAATGGATGCCTCCTGGTAGAACTATTCCCTTAAGAAGCGAACATACTTTGAATAGGTCAAACACGGACACTAGCACTGCATCTATTTCTAATGAGTTCATTGTTTCTACCTCGATGTGGGTGTTCCAATCACTGTTACTAACCAAGTGAAACCCATTCTTGCATGGGGATCCCAATTATCCAATTATCCATTCTTGTGCGTGTTCAACGGAGATCGTTCAAATCGTTACGTGGTACCGGACTCGGTTGTTCCAAGGATATGATTTGGAGACCGGTCGCGCTCATGAACTTCGTGAGTAAATTCATCGGGGCTGTTAGATTCGGGAACGATCATTTCGGTGCAATTATGGGTTATGGAGATTAGGTTGTCGGTGATAGTGTTATCTCCAGGGTATATTACGTAGAAGGTCTTGGTCATAACTTATTCTCTGTCGGTCAATTCTGTGATTCGGATCTAGAAGTGGCCTTCAGAAAACATACTTGTTTCGCTAGAGAACTTGATGGTAAAGAACTTTTAAGAGGAACTCGTGGTTCAAATCTATACACCATCTCTATCGAAGATATGATGAAGTCTTCTCCAATTTTCTTGTTGTCAAAGGCTTCGAAAACAAAGTCATGGTTATGGCATCGTCGTCTCAATCACTTGAACTTCGGCACCATCAATGAACTCTCTAGAAAGGACTTAGTTATAGGTTTACCTAGACTAAAGTATGAAAAGGATCATCTTTGTTCAGCATGCCAATTGGGAAAAAGCAAGAAATATGCCCACAAACCCAAACCTACAAACTCAGTTTCTGAAGTTCTTCATACAATTCACATGGATTTATGTGGACCCATGAGAGTGCATAATATCTTTGGGAAGAAATATGTGTTAGTTGTGGTTGATGATTACTCTCGATTCAACTGGGTTAAGTTCCTAAGGACAAAGGATGAAACTCCAGATATCATCATCAAACTTATCAAACAGCTGCAGTTCGACTTAACAAAACTGTCAGAATCATCCGAACGGACAATGGAACTGAGTTTGTTAATAAACAACTTAGTGAGTTTTATGAAAGTTTTGGAATCAGTCATCAAAGAAGTGTTCCACGAACTCCTCAACGAAGCGGTGTAGTTGAAAGATGAAATCGAACTCTTGTGGAAGCCGCAAGAACAATGTTGATTTACTCAAAGGTTCCAATGTTTCTCTGGGCTGAAGCCATTGCCATTGCATGCTACACTCAAAATCGATCCCTAATTCACACTACTCATGGAAAAACTCCATATGAACTTGTCCACAATAGAAAACCTAATCTCTCATTCCTTCATGTGTTTGGTGCATTGTGTTATCCAACTAATGAGGGCCAAGACTTAGGCAAACTTAAAGCTAAAGCGGACATTGGAGTATTTGTAGGATATGCACCAAACAAAAAAGGATATCAAATCTACAACAAAAGAACCCGAAATATCATGGAAACAATTCACGTTACATTCGATGAGCTGACCGGTCCAATGGCTCCAGGACAACCCAGTTCTGGACCCGCATCTTCAAGTAGTCCCATCAGTTCTACTCTTGTATACAATTCTTCGCCAGCAACTCCTTATGTACCTCCTTCAGAAGATGATTTAATGAAATTGTTTGATCCAATGTTTGATGAACACTATGAACCAAATGCTGATGAAATGTCAACTCCATAAACAGAGGCTGCTACTATCCCTGTGAATGAAGTCAACCCTTCAGTTTCAATATTATTAAGTCAAGAAGCGCCTGCTGCTGATCACTCTGTCTCATCAAAAAATCATCAATCATCGAATGTACATCATGGAATTGTTTCTGGCACCCATGATGAAGTTAATCCCTTTGCTACTCCCGAAGATGCTCCATTCAAAAACATATTTGCTCCTGAATCATCATCAGAACCATCTTCATCAGGAGATATAAACTCTGCTACTTCAGTCCCTCAACAACAGCCACATGAACACCTCAGAAAATGGACACATGATCATCCATTGGACAACATCATTGGAAACCCCTCTCGTCCAGTATCCACACGGAAACAACTTGCAACCGATGCCTTATGGTGCTTCTTCAACTCCGTACTCTCTAAGGTTGAACCAAAAGATATTAAAACTGCCATGAATGAAGACAGCTGGTTCAATGCCATGCAAGAAGAAATTCATGAGTTTGATCGACTTGATGTGTGGGAATTAGTACCTGCTCCAGATTGTGTTATGATCATTGCTCTAAAGTGGATCTTCAAAGTGAAGCTTGATGAGCATGGCGATGTATTAAAGAACAAGGCTAGATTGGTTGCAAAAGGATACCGTCAGGAGGAAGGTATTGACTTTGAAGAATCATTTGCTCCTGTGGCACGCATCGAGGCGATCAGTTACTTCCTGGCTAATGCTGCAAGTAAGAATATGATTGTCTATAAGATGGATGTAAAGACGGCTTTTCTTAACGGAGATCTTAAAGAAGTCGTATACGTCAGCCAACCGGAAGGTTTTGTGAATCCAGAACATCCTACTCATGTCTATCGCTTGAAGAAGGCTCTTTACGGCTTGAAGCAAGCTCCAAGGGCATGGTATGATACGCTATCAAAGTTTCTTCTATCTACTGGATTCAGCAAAGGAGCAGTTGATCCGACATTGTTCACCAGAAAGTCAGGCAAACATTTAATTCACGTTAAAATATATGTTGAAGATATCATCTTTGCCTCGACTGACCCCAATGAATGTGATCGTTTTTCAAATGAAATGGGTTCCAAATTTCAAATGTCAATGATGGGACAAATGTCATTTTTCTTGGGATAACAAATTTCACAAAGTCCCGGAGGCATTTTAATAAATCAATCTAAATATGCTAATGAGATTTTAAAGAAATTTGGATTTGATTCATGTAACCCTGTTGACACTCACATGATAGAGCGTACTAAACTGGATGAGGACCACTCAGGGATCATGGTAGACCAAACGAAATATCGTAGTATGATTGGATCCCTGATGTACCTCACAGCCAGTAGATCTGATATTCTGTTCGCTGTAAGCATGTGTGCTAGATACCAGGCTAAGCCTACCAAAAAGCACCTTGAAGCGGTTAAGCGGGTCTTTCGGTACCTCCAAGGAACCATCAACATGGGACTTTGGTACCTGAAGGACACCGGGATGTCACTAACAGCATATGAAGATGCGAGATCATGCGGGTGTCAAGATACTCGTCGAATGCGTGCGGAGGTGCTCAGTTTTTGGGTGATAAGCTTGTGAGCTGGTCTTCAAAGAAGCAAATGAGTACTTCTATTTCTTCTACAGAGGCTGAATACATAGCCATGTCATCATGTTGTGCTCAAATCCTATGGATGAGATCCCAATTATCTGACTATGGCTTTGAATTCAACAAAATCCCTCTGTATTGTGATAATAAAAGTGCTATTGCTCTCTCATGCAACAATGTACAACACTCAAGAGCAAAGCACATCGACATTCGAAATCATTTCATCAGGGAGCAAGTAGAAAATGGTGTGGTGGAACTTTAATTTGTGAGGACTGAATACCAGTTAGCAGACATCTTCACCAAAGCTCTTCCTAGAGAACGTTTTGAGTTTATCCTTCCACGTCTTGGTCTAAAGAGTCTACAACCGGAAACACTCAAGCGTCTTCAAGAGGAAGACGAGGAGTAAAGGTCTTTCTTCATCCATATCTTTGTATATATTTATTCAAAAACCAAAATACAAAATTATAAAACAAACAAAAAGCAAATATATATATATATATATATATATATATATATATAAAACTTTCAAAAATCCATAAAAATTAGAAAATCTTGAAAAATTCCAAACATATTGTTATTTTGTCATGTTTTTTCTTATTCGATATCATCTACGAACTTTGTGTTGACATTCAAAGAATGTCACGGGTCTTTAGATGTTCTTCGAATGTACATAGTTTTTGTTTAAAAAAAAATGAGGCGGAGAAAAATGGTGGCTTATTGTCATTTCAGGCAGTAACACGTTTTTAAAGTAAAGAACAGAGCCATGCTTTATCTTATTTTTCAAATCTCATGCTCCGATTCTTAAAAATGTTTGTCATCAAAAAGACAAATGTTTCTCTTTCCAAATATTTTTTCGTCTAATGATTCTTCTGAAAAATATTGGCCATCTAATGAAAACTAAATTGCTTTGAAAATACCTTGTATTCTATTATTCGTGTAAATCATTTGTGCTTATCATCTGTCAAAATCTCTATCTCTCAATCAACAACTTGTGTCATTGATTGAGGGGGAGAATGATTTTATTCGAATTAAAAAGGTTATTTTGAAAGGTCATTTTTCAAACAATTGGCACGTAAATGAGCAAGGTTTATTGTTGAACAATCAAAAAGAATAATGTTTTATTCAGTTGATTCAAAACCTTTGCTAATGTTATGCTTTCAAAAGACAATCTTGCATGTTTAATCAATGGAGTTTAAAGTCTGAAAATCTGATCCTTATCAGTTAAAAAGTTTTTTTCAAAAGCAAGTCACTATTCTCCTCAAAAGATCTCAAAATTTAATTTAAATCAATAGAGATCACATCTCTCAAAGGATTTAGAAAGTGTGATCGGGGGAGAATTTGTGATTTAAATTGAATTTAAACTGATAACTTGATAATTGGTTTTATAAGTGTTTAGCAAGCTTTCCTCCCCACATGTGCCAAACGATTTCAAAACTTTCCATGCACATGTTGAAGGGGAGCATCTATTTTAAACCACAAAAATTTGAAACGTGATCAATTTATTTCAATGTGCAGTCTTTTCCTAATATGTGCAAAACATTTTTCAAATTTCTATGCACATATTGAGGGGGAGCAACTATTTTGAAAACCACATTCTTTATATAACTACTCTTAGATGCAAGCCAACCCCTCAAAGATGAAAATTATTTCTATTACAAAATGATGATTGATGCACATGTTGAGGGGAGCTCTTGTTCTAAAAATATCAAAAACAATTCAGGTACAAAATGCTTTGATAATATATCACAAGTATCTGGATTGATTTTAAAATGGTTTTCAATTGGTTCCAATGGCAGATGAACAATACCAAATAGACCGACCAACTTTACTTTATGTATGGTGATATAAGGATGATAAGGTTAGGTATTTGTTCCCATGATCCGCCAGAACCGGAGGGATCTACCCAGGGACAATCCACTAGTTAGTGTAGAAGTCCTTAGGTATGATGAAAAAAGGAGAAATGTGAGATATGGGAAGAGTGCGGATTGAGACAGAGCTAGTACTGGAATAAACCAAACAAGGTTCTAGTTATGAATTCTCGGTAAGCACTGAAGGGGTTGAAGAATGAAAAAGAATTGAATGTGAAAAGGGTGAAAATAAATAGCCCTCCGATAATTCAACCTTAGGGCAGATACCGGGTTCAATTCATATACTACTGGTGGTTACTAAGGTAACACTGGTATTGAAGACAAGACGTCATGGACCCAGTGACGCATTGCACTACAACTTACCAAACCACTCAAGTTCCTCTTAAAAGGACTTGTTTCATTCTCACGGGGAACCGACATTATCTATTGAATTTCTCTTAGAGATTGTTGATATTGAAGAGGGAGACCCTCTCCCTAGTCTCCGGCATAGGAACCAAATATGCACAATTGAGTCTAGAGCCACGAGATCGTCTATAAATCTCATTAGGACACTTTCAATGAAGACTCTCTATTTCACACAATGTGGAAAGAGAGATTATATCTTTTGAGTCCTACGCATTATCCTTGTGGTATTGCCAGAAAATCTGAGTGATATGCCAACATATTCACAATGAAGATGGAAAGCCTTCTGGAGCCAACATCAAACAAGCTCCTGTAGGTGGCATGTGAGATCTATCCAATAGATCAACCATGTGACAAGCTGAGAAACAATGGGTCGATTCAATCTTTTGAATCAATCTGGTTCAGTTATGGATTGACGGATACCTTTGAAAAACCGGTCGTTGTGCTTAAAACTCTTTTCTTTAGCACATCGACTGTGTACTCATATTTCAAAATAAAAGGTGTTTATGATTGATAATTGATTTTCATTAAAACCTTCGTTGTATCAAAAACAATTTCTATTCAGATGCACGATTGTTTTCAAATCTCTTTTCATCAATCGGTGAATCTCAATTATTTGGTTCACTCACTCGTGTTGTCTTCTTTGAGACGTTCGGTTTGAGAACGCTAGAGCACTGCGAAACCCTGTCAAGGAAATTCTTCGAATTTTACCGATCACAGCGTACTTGTCTTGATCAACGGGGAACCGTGGGCCGTGTACCTCAATTCAATGAAAGTGATCAAAGACACTTTCGTGCACTTTATTGCTAACTGTTGTATGAAGGTACGCCCGACGTTTGCAGTGATCGAGAATGAAGCGGTCAATCCATTGCCGCATGCTCACACTACACATTCATCTCAAAATATATCATGATAAGTGCTTCAACGACTCTGATACTTTCACTCCATGCTTCGCTATCGTTGCAAATATCATGAACCAGTAAAAGCTTCCGCTACTCTGATGAGAAAATATCGGATCCGAATGTGAGCATGTCGGTCCAAAAGTCACAACATCACATAATACCAACACCACAAAGGAAGAGTCAGAGATTGATGTTTGCTGATGATCTCAATGCTGGCTCAAAACTCATCATCACGTGGATCAGTTAAAGACCTCCACTTGAAATTATCCAAACATGCGGAACATGTAAAATCAAAGTCTACGAGCTACTGAGCAAAGAACTTAATCAAGAATTCTAGAACAATCTAATGTAATATCTATTTGTATTCATTATAAATTGAGGTGACCTCCCTTAGGGGGAGATTGTTAGGAATTAGAAAATTCAGTCGTTTAAGAGTCGGTCACCTCAAGTATATGTATTTGATAGAAAGCTCGTAGTCGTAGTCAAGTTATGTTAGTAAGTAGTTTGTAAAGTAACACCGTGGAGGACGGACGGGTCTTTACCCACTATATGCCTGATCCACAGCCCGTAGGTGGCATTTATTTGTAAGACACTATAAATACCCTCTACCTCCCAAGGTAGAGGGTTGGAGCTTCAATACCATTTTTCTTTGTTTCACATAGTTCCCAACTCTCTTCCCTTTCTCTCTCTAGAACTTTCTCTCTCTAAACTACTTGTACGCCTCATATGATTATGGTTTAGTGTGTTTGTGAAATCCAATATCTTACAACCAAACTTATAGTTGATGAAGATTCTAAGATGGCAAGAGAGTTGGTAAGGAAGATCATGGATTAGTGTGACCAAGCCATAAGGACTGCAAGGGGAAGATAGTATTTGGAAGAATCCACGAAAGACTAAATTCAAAAACTTGTCATTGAAGGTAAATAACAAGTTTAGGGGAGGATTTTTGGGAATTGGAAGTCCAAACACTTAGTAATGCCAGTGTATATTGGTATTGCTGGTTCCAGTACTAACAACTTAGTACTGCTAGTTATGGGCAGTTAGTATTGCTAGTTCAAGTTAGTACAATTGGTATTCTTGGAAAGGCGTGTAATGATTTTAACAGAATATATTCTATGTATTTAGAAGATACGTTTAGTTATGAGTTGTAAATGATTAGTTATCTTATAAAGGACTCCTTAGACTATAAAAAGAGATCATATGTTATACGTAGTGATATACCAATCTGTGTAAAGCTTCAAGGTTGTAAACCCTGATACTAGCAAGAGTATCTGTATTATTAATTAATAATATTGAAGCGTTTGGTTATAAATTTGTCCATTGCATTGTTACTGTTTCATTGGTTATTCTTCTAAGTGTTATCAAGTAGTTTCCACGTACTTGTTAGCACCAAGCATTGTTTCAATCATAGTTGTTTTGGAATCATCAAAGGTAACACATTCATACAAGCTAAGTAGATCCAAGGTTTGGGACTCACATCATTCTTTTCCCATGATAATAGTACACCTAATAAGTTAAATTTTGTTTTTTGCAAACTTGTGTTACAACGATGTATGTGTGCCTCTTTGTACACAATGTTTGATACTCTTTTTTGTCAAAAATTATATGATACCCTATTTTCAATTTAAGTCTATACCATCCAAATTTGAGAACACTTGCACTTGTTTTTTACTCTGCATGAGACGTAGGTGAATTGCAACCCAAGGTATTTATTCTATATGCATGAGACCTAGAGTTATTTACACTTGTTCTCTAATTAGACGACTTAATCGAGTCAAGCGGGTGAGATCCTTGAGCCCGAGGCATATGATGAGACAAACATGCATGACAATAGTAGCTTGTACTCTAGTGGCATACGTCTCATAAATTTAAGAGTTGCACGTGTAATGCAATTATCGCACGCCACCTACCTCTTGTACCCACAAGACTTAAGACTAGTGAGACTACCGTAATGAGTGGGAGTTCAAGTAGGATCTTAGTGTTTTAGTAAATTAATTGTTTTTCTTTAAAAACAATGGTAGTTAATTTCTAAAAGAATTAGTTATCGAAATTACTAAAATTTAGATTTTATTGTTAATTATTGCAACATATACTGTAAATGATGGTTTGTCCTTTTCTTAAAAAAGACAAACTGGGTCTCTTTTCCTTGTAAGAATGAGAGAGACATATTTTTATTTATTTTTCTTGTAGAAAAGTGAATAAAAGGAATGATTGAATTTACCCTAAATTCTAATCAAACTCATAAGTAAACATACTCATGAAATCATTTTACCTTGCAAAAGTCAAACAGTTAAGTATGGTTACTAAATCTTATACTTTCAAACACGTTCACTACCCCTGTTCAATTTTTATCTCTTTGAAACTTATAAGACCTTTTTTAAAAACTATACGTGTTTCTATAGCTATTAAATATTAATGTCTTGTTATTATCGAGACATCTTATGAGTTGCAATTAGAAAATTGAAATATAACCGCAAAATTGTAAAATCAATAACTAGCATGATTAACCTAGTTGTTTGCTTTAATCCGATAGAGGTACTACACCCTTGTGGCAAGGTTGGCCAAGTAAGGAGGAATTGCATGCCATTTCAAGTTAACATTAACATAAATGGCTAGTGCATCGTGTATGTCATAGAACTTGACACACTCCCTTGGATATCTAAGTACATGCTTACTTGTTCACATAAGCAATAATGTGTGGATATTAAAGATAAGAAAAGTCAATAAATCGCCATTTGCTTCTCACCAATAGGAAAACACTTGTAATGTTTTTCTAATTCAGTGGGAGTAATAGAAGTTTATTTTCTAAGTTGGCATTCTCGTAATGTTATCTGATTCAATGGGAGCTATGAGCTTGTATACTTTATAGATGTCCCATATTATTTCTGGCATGCCCAAAAGTAATCAATTACTTTCCAAGTGTGATACTTTTTTCATTTAGTACAAATCACTACATCTTGTCTTATATGATAACTTGTCGCTTTCTGTAACGTTATCTATAAAATCATCATGCAAGATTACTTATTATTTAAACCTGTTCTATATACAGTTTTCATGCTAATATGATTTGAGCTTTACTTCATTTATATTCTATATTTGACACAGTCATATTATCTATACAAACAAATGATTATCACATTGTTTTGTGTACTTGCATAATGTTGTACCCTGCACAAGTGGAAGAAATCTTAATTATGTGCAAGGAACAACATATAATAATATGACTAATGGTTTTCCTTACGGCAAGGTAAGGAGGATTATATTCTACATGACTTCTACACATAAAATGTATGTTGCTCTATTTATAATAAGTTTTATGATATGATGAAAAGCTACTTCTACATATTCACTAAATGATTTATTTAGTATGATTATGTTTCCTTTCAAAGTCATAATTATTCACTAGGTGCTTATAGGCAATATAGTTATGGTTTCTTGTAAAGTCATAATCATGAAGTAAAAATGAACTTGAAAATACTATTGAAGCCAATAGTAGGCGTTTATAATTACTTCGGTTAAATATGTATATGTCCTCTATTAAAGCCAATAGTAGGCGTTTAATACTATTGAAGCCAATAGTAGGCGTTTATAATTACTTTGGTTAAATATGTATATGTCCTCTTGTTATGACATTTACATAAAGTCCTTTATTTGTTGAAAGACTTGTAACGCAAAGTAAGACGTTAGCTTGTTATGTCTTCTTGTTAAGACATTAACATGAAGTCCTTAAGTTGATCAATGACTTATAACATAGAGTAAGTTATTAAATGTTTATGTCTTCTTGTAAGGACATACACATAAAGTAAGTGACTTGGTCAACGACTTATAAGATCTTGCATGCAATTGGTTTCGAAATACTATGTATGCAATTTGGTTTGACCTAATTGGCAAGTATATGACGAAAAGAGTATTAAGTTGTCCAAAGAATTGTGGTGTAGTCTCACAATCCCAATACTCATAGAATACCAATCTTTGTGGTATATATAATGTGTTATATCACTCTTTTGACATTGTTTAATTAATGATGACTTAAAATGCTTTAATCTCCAAAACTATTAGGGTTAGAAAATTGAGTATATCATGGATATACATGGTATGACTCCAACCTAGAAGGAAATTAAGACATCATCTATTGATGGAATGGAATGATTTCCATTATGTCTTAATTAGAGTTTCAAATTTGTTAATATCTCTTGGAGTATGTTATTAACAAACTAGAGTTAAGAACTATTGATGTATTTTAAATATCTCAAGTGAGAACAATTTATTGTTACTCATGATGCTATCTATCTATATAATAGTCTCTACTTACAAAGCAAGTAGGAGCATTTGTGAATCTTGAAGACATTCAAGAACAAAACACATAACCTTCTATATACACTTGCTAATGTCATATTAAGGCTAAACATGTAAATGTTGAACAAAAAAATGACGTAACTCACATTCATAAAATTCACAAGGATACCTCATGCACTTGAGTGATATTCTATATCAATGCTGAGGGATATGAGTTAGAGGATCATTGTGAACCTGCTAACTATAGAGATGCATTATCAGATCTTGAATTTGATGAATGTCTCAAAACTATAAATGATTAGATGCAGTATAAGAAAGATAATCACTTTAGAACTTGATTTAATCTTTCACCAAACAGCTAGACTGTGAGGTTTAAAATGAGTTTCTTTTGAAGTAAGACTCATAAGAACAAAATTGTACACACATAAATGCACGCTTTATGATAAAAGTTGCGCACTAATTATATAATGATGATTAATTGTCATACTTGTTTTTATATGAAATAAGACAATTGGATATCAAACTCCTTTCATATTTATTACCATTGCGAGGATGTTGTGTAATCAAAGGGTTATGAATCCATATAATCTTTATTAAGTATACAAGATATTAGATTCCAAGTGTGGATTAGATCATCCATCTAGGAGCTGAGATCTTAAGTTTAATTGTAAAATCATTAATTTGATTTGATTAAAATAAAATAACTCCTGAGTACACCTAAGAGCAAGTAGAAGTATTATGTTTGTTCCTTAAATCTAATATGTCGTGTAACATATAGAAAGCTATTTTCCACCCAAGCAAGATTTATCCCTTGACTTGGAATATAGTTTCACTTGAGATATTTAAAAATTAAAAAATACAATCTTAGAATAAATGTTTATTGTGATAAACATGTACGGTAATTAAGTCTAACCCAATGCAACATATCATTGAGCAAGTCTCAAAGGATATATTTCACTTGCGATAAATTAACACATGAATGGATATCTTGAGTATTACTAAGGTTGCATCATGTACATAAAATTGTGCATGAGGCTAGTTGTAACTTTTGCATGAGTGCAAAGTGAGTTGACAACAATAGTATCTAAGTAAGAGTCTTTAGATGACTGTTAAAACAAATGTCGTATTGGAAGTTGTTTGGGTTACATAGATTCATTACTATGATTGGAGTCGTCCCTAGTAATGAAAGACCTATGGATATTTATTGTGACAATTCTGACACAATCAACATAGCCAATGAACTTGGTAATAAAGGCACCAAACATTGCCAAAGAAATGTTCAATCATATAAAAGTATAGTGGTGTTGTGTACACTGATGCTAGTTTGATTGAGTGAATACTCAATTCTAGTCATTGTAAGACTTCGTCACAAATGATAATGTTGTTGACTAAACATGCTCAGCTGAGAGCATTGTTGTAATACACATTAAAGCATGAGAATACTTTACAGTTTAAGAAGCTCTTGAGATGACTGTCTCATATAGGTGTTGTGTTGGCTTCAAACATCCTATGGAATGTACCGTAGCAATACTATTGTAATAGAGTGTGCACGTACAAAATGATGCTCATCGTGTTATTCAAACTTTCACTATTTATGAGTTTTGAAATAAGTACTCTTAAAGTTTACTTAGATAACTACTTAGCTGTAATGTACCATACATGTTGAAAATGTTGAGGAACATTGGATTTTAACTTACTAATAGTCTCATGTGTATCTGTGATTAGTATTTGGATAATGGAACTGTAAGCAGTTGTACTATATAAAGAATTGATATACCTGGTATGATTAGTTTCATTAATAGTACTGTATTTTATATTTGCATGTTTAATCCATTAATAAATTTATTTGTTCTAAATTTCTCCATTGTCGCTTAACGATATGGGAGTATTGTTTAATTAAAACAAAGTGAGAGATTGGTTATATTCTTTGGATACTAAGGATGTGTCTGCCAAACTCACATGTTATCCGCGTGCTATGGATATTGGACTTCCCGGACCTACGAATCATCACCTTGTGGATCGGCGTCATTAAGTGATTTCTCGCAAATGTTATTTTGTTTGTCCTCTGACTTGAGATGTAAGCAGGTCTTGCATGTGTGAATATTTCTTCTTGACTATCGTCAAACGCTATCCTGAACAAGGGGGTTATAAAGGCTATTCTCAGAAGTTTGTTGAATCACATGAATGACACGTATAGTCAAAATAGAATTTGTTGCTCCACTTGTCTTCTGGAGTATGATAGTACAGGGCCCCTCGCTGAATTATCATATTTCTGCATGGTCATGCCCAAAATGAAAATCAAGATGATGCTTGTTTACGTTCGGTAATATTGATTAATTCCTAAAATGAGAAACATAATAGTTGAACAATATGGAATGACTTTGATCTATAACCTTAGTTCAACAAGTATATGAAACAAAAGGATAATTTAAAATTATAAACCATTTACTGAGCTATTTTGCGAAACCACTTTCAGGTATTTCTAGGAGCAATGGGGTCTTGCTAGACGCTTACCATTGTTAGTATTAGGTACTACGATTGTGACATTCGCAAGTGGAAGTTATTGGTTATGCTCAAGTCAAATCGGTAACTCTACGGTTGGAAATTACGTGAGCCTATCGGGGCACACATGTATATATTTAGAGAGTGTTTATTAATAATAATTAATATGTTTATTGTATACTATTAATTATAATTAATATAATTCACAAGACAAGATAACGGTCGTTAGTCCGTTAGTCTAACGGTTAACGATCATTAAGTCCTAAATTAATTGTAATTGTACAAGATAATTACCAAAAGACTAAAAAGGAAAATGGGGGTCTAGAAACTTCTTAAGCGGCCGACCTATATGGATTAGTCCTCATTATTCACTCATTCAAAATCAAAAACTCTCCTTTGTCTCCTTTGCTATTAAACGATCAAGCAAACACCCCTTGTAAGGGTATTGCCTTCGTTTCTTCTTAATCACAAGCATACATGCCTCGTTCGTGATTTGTGGATTAAGCACTAGCATCCTAACGCACTCGTTTGACGTGTAGTATGAGTTTTCGATAGGGACCAACTTACTATAGTTGATTGGTTCGTGTGTTCGTGATCAAGATCAAGATTTGGTATTTATTTATTTTTCAATAGATTCGAGGTTAGTATTTTATGTGTTTCATTTATGTGTTAATTCATAACATTAAATATAGATCCATCCGCGCGTACTCGTGGTATTGATGGTTTAATCAATATGAAATCCCAACAGTTTGATGAGTAGCCAAGAAAAATACATGGAGTGGAGCGTGAGCCAAGTTTATCGTTGGTGTCAATGTGAGCATAACACAAACAACCAAAGACACGCAAAAACGTGTAGGTGGGTTTTGTGTTATATACGTGAAGTAAGGTGTGTCGTTATTTATCGCGGTGGATGGTAAAATATTTAAGATGTATGTAGCCATGTGAAGGGCTTCAACCCAAAAAGGAGGTGAAAGATGGGCTTGGAAAAGTAATGTACGCATTAGGTTGTTTATTGTTCAAATCATATGTTCGGAATTATCGTTTTGTTGAGAGGTACGGGTGCACGAGAAACGTGTATGGATGTCGTGTTTGGTAAATAATCAGTGAAATATGGTGTTATCAAACTCACCACCATGGTAACATTGAAAAGCTTTAATTTCCTTATTAAATGGAGTTTTTACAAGAGATCGAAATTCGACAAACTTAGTAAAGCTGTCAGATTTGTTACGCAAAGGATATACCAACAAGTAATGAGAATAATGGTCTAAAAAAATAACATAGTGTGTAATATCATTTGACTTGGAAGTGGGGAAGTCCACAAATCCAAATGCACAATATCAAAAGCAAAATTAACCAGCGTATCATAAACAGAAAATGGATGCCTCACATGCATGCCAAGTTGACAAGCATGACAAAGGTGAGGAGACTTCACGTTATTACACATAATAACATTATTAGAAAGTAAAGAACGTAGCACTTCATTTACTGGATAACCAAGTCGTTGGTGTCACGTATGATACCGGTGTTATCACTTCGGAGGAGAATTTGTCGAGTCAAATAGTCTTTCATAGAAAAACCAAACTCGTCAAACTCAATAGATATTTTGTTGTCACGGGTAAATTGACGAACACAAATTAAATTTTTACAATATGAGGAGTAATTAAAATATTATGAAGATAAAGAGGACGATGAGGGTTAGGCAACAAGCTATGGGCCATGTTAGTGATGGGTATGGATTTACCGATTATTTGCATTGAAATTTAAATGAGAAGAGACACTTGTATCCATATTTCAGCTTGCATTACCAATATCATAGAGGAGTTAAAACATGAGTGGGTCTGCGTATATCTGCTGTTGGGCTTAGAAGGCCTATTGGGCTTGCTGTAAGAGTCCATATTGAGTAATTAGTCTTTGTTAGACCTGTGCAAGCTCCAAAAGTTGGTCACTCATAGGGGTGTTCATGGGTCGGGTAATAACTGAATAAACCGAAAACCGAACCAGAACCCGAACCGAACCGAAAAAAACCGAACCGAACTTGTAACCGAACCGAATTTGTCAAAACCAAACCGAACCGAACTAAAAATTCGGTTTTCGGTTTGGATATGGTTTTGGCTACCTAAACCGAAAACCGAATTTACAAAAATATATATATATATATATATATATATATATATATATATATATATATATTTATATATATATTTTATATATTTATATATAAAAACACTTTATATATTTAATATATATATATATTTTTATATACTTATATACACAAAAAGAATATTAAAATTTTATCTTAATATAAAAAAACACTTTTTATACTTGAAATAATTTTTTTCTTTACCAAAATCTATTTAATTAAATTAAAAAAATATATAAGTTCGGTTTTCGGTTTTGACCATAACCGAACCGAACTTCGTTTCGATTCTCGGTTCGGTTCGGTCACATATATTTTCGGTTCGGTTCGGTTTTCGGTTATGACCCAAATTTTTTTTAACCGAATAAACCGATTAACCCGAGAACCGAACCGACAAACACCCCTAGTCACTCATTCAGCAAAAATCATCTGAACATGCAGTTGATTTCGTTGACTTGGGTTTTTTTATGTAGCAATAAGCCGCAATAACAAGTAACGGGTACAACAAATAATAAAGTGGTGGGACCAATGGGAGATAATGAGCAAATGGTTTCTGTTTGCCTCGTTAGTAAAAGAATATGAGTAGTGATTGACATGTCTAAATGGCATGCCTAATTTCATGCCTAACAATTAGATTACAACACTTGTACTAATCAAAAGCTATCATTAGGAGAGAGAAATATCATACTCCACTTGTCATATGTTGAGTGGATTAGGCATAAAATTAGTCATGCCATTTAGGCATGACAATCATTTTCCAAAGAATATATATCGAAATAAAATAATAATATGTGATGGAGAATAAAGAATTCAAATAAATAAGAAGAAAAGTTCATATGCTTATTTTTATTTTGATCTTTAATAAAAGATAAATTTTTATCATCTATTTAATTTAATTTAATTGTGAGATTAATCTAAGATTTAATAGATAAACTTAAGTTTATGTTTTTTTTTTATCTTTTTATTTTTATTTTTTATTTATTTTTTTTTTCAATTTTAAATACACATTTTTTTAAATTCATTTATTTTTTTTTAATTTGCGTTATACATCTTTTTTTTAATTCACGTTTTTTCATCGTTTTCATACGTTTTCGTCTATTTTCATCTGTTTTAGTCCGTTTTCATACGTTTTCACCCATATTCATACGTTTTCGTCCATTATTCATACGTTTTCGTCTATTTTCCGTTCGTTTTCATACGTTTTCGTCCGTTTTCATACGTGTTTTGCGCTTTCATACGTTTTCATCCGTTTTCATACATATTCGTCTGTTTTTTGTCTGTTTTTAAATGTTTTTGGCCGTTTTCAGACTTTTTCATACATTTTTGAATATCACAAGTGTTATTCTGAATATCACAAGTGATATTCTCTGATATTCATAATATCACTTGTGATTTTCTGAATATCACAAGTAATTTTCAACTAATGTTTTGTAAGATGAAAATCACAAGTGATATTCATAATATCACAAGTGATATTCAGAATATCACAAAGTGATATTTAGAAAATCAAAAGTGGTATTCAGAAAATCACAAGTGATATTTTGAATATCATAAAATATCACTTGTGATAGTCAAAAATGTATGAAAACGGACGAAAACGTATGAAAGCGTAAAAACACGATGAAAATAGACAAAAACGTATGAAAATGGACGAAAATGAAAGAAAACTAATGGAAACGGACGAAAACGTATTAAAACGAACGAAAACGTATTAAAACGAACGAAAACGGACGAAAACATATGAAAAATGGCGAAAACGTATGAAAACGGACAAAAACGTATAAAAACTGACGAAAACGTATTAAAGCGAAAAAAAACGCGAATCATAAATTAAAAAAAAAATGTAAATAAAAAAGAAAGACAAAAAGACAAGTATGTTTACTTTTTAAATCTTACTTTATTCCTAATCAAACTAAATGGATGGTAAAAATTTATTTTTTTAATAAATATGCATTTGTGTGTAAGCAAAATAAAATGACTGAATAAATGAGATGAAAAAAAAATAAATTACCCCGTTTTGATATGTGATGCTATTGGACAGTGTTGCAAAACAAGGCCTACAAGGCCGATTAATCACCGATTAGGTGCTACTGGGCCACCAACCTTGCCGATTTATGTAACTTGGTCAAACAAATCGGTCAACAATGGTCAATGGCTGTCAACGAATGTTAACGGTGGTCAAACTTGCCGGAAACTTGCAAATCTTGTCAGAAATACCCAAAACTTGTCTTGAACAAGTTTAAGCAATTATATTTGATGTTTTTATTTGTTACAAGATGATTTTCAATTAAAGTCTTGTCTAGAATGCCCAAATCTCATAGGAAATACCATAAAATTTGCCGAAAATCCCCAAAACTTGCTGAAAATGCCAATTCGATTAATCACCGATTAATCCCGCCTTAATCGATTACAAGCTACAAAGGGGTCGACCGCCCGACTACCGATTCACGATTTTTGCAACCTTGCTATTGGATATGAATTAATAACGAGATAAAGGAATCTTGACTTTGTGTGTATATATGTGAATGAGGAAGAGAGCAGATGGTGGTTTAATATTTTAGAACCACAATTCAATCAAAGCAAGACAATTGATTGTCGGCAATTATCCGGTGATTTTTTTTTTTTTTTAATCGGCTCAAGATTAAAAGAAATTAGGGTTTTGTTGTGTAATTTCTTTTGACTAAATAATGAAATTGGTTAGAATATAAATAATGTTAAATTGATCAAACGGGTTTGTACCGATACAAACAATTCCAACACTATATAGTAGTCCACTAACATATGATTGTTGCAAGTACGCCTCTAGTCATGGTTAATTAGTAGTCAGTTTGTTGTTTAATTGTGATTTCGATGAGAAAACTTGTTGGTCGAGCATGCTATAAACCCTTATTAAAAGATCAGAAGCTCGACAATGGCATGTGAAGAAATGAGATTAGATAATAACTAAAGAACAGATTCTCCGTAATTCGTTATTTTAAGACCATAAGTTCTAGAATGACATACTTAAAGCAACAGGTGAATCGCTTCTATTCTATATACATGCTCTTTTGAATGGATTAAAGCTAAAGAATATAATTGATTTATATGTTTTTACTATTCAGGAATAATAATCGCAAATACGTAAGAAACACTTGCATGAAATATGTGTTTTTCCTTGTTGGGTTTATAGTTTGTTAAATATAGGAGCAAACTTAGGTGTTAATTGTATTAATTAGTATTTTATAGATTAGGAAAATGATTAGAATTGAAATAAGAATGTTTAGTGTACAAGACAAACAAAGATATAAAGGAATTTTAATTCTATAGGAAGTGTACCCCTAATCTCTATAAAAAGAGGTGAATTGAGATCCTAATTTATTAGATTATTCTTGTTACGATCAGTGGTGGTTTTAGCTGGAAATCCAAAGTGATTTCTTGATTTGGTCAAGTTGAAAAATACAATAGGTCAACCAACCAATTCGTCAATTTTTCAGGTTGGATCAACTCAAATTTAACAAAATGCGATAATAAAAAAAGCATTAAATATAGATTTATAACATAATAGTTAATGCGTTTACGATTTCAATTTCAATCGCGTCTTCCATGATTTCATAGCTTGAAAACGAGCAATGATTGTATCACAAGTGCCGATTAATAGAGTTATTTTGCCTTTTCTTTTACGTTAATCATTAATTATCAAATGGGCTAATCTTTTTAGGCTATTTATTTTATACCAAAAGGTAAAGTATTTTTCAAAAAAATTTCTAAGGTAGTTTCCAAATAATTTCTAAAGTAGTTCATAATAAGATTTATATATCGCTTCTAAAAGATTTTGTCATCCAAGGTGGTTCTCAGGCACCGCCTAACAATGCATAGATCCGCCTCTGGTTTTGATATAAGTCTTTATTTCTTATTACTAAAGGGGGTTCGAGCTATATATTGTGTGCATTGTTCTTTACTTTGACGATTATCTTGTAATCTTGAGTGTATTGAGTTTTTTTGTGAGTTTTTTGTTCAGTTACGTGCCAAATATTCAGGTTTCTCGAAAATTTTATCTAACAAAGTTAAACAATACTCAGAAAAATCTCTATTAGTAACTTTTTTTAATTAACGATCGCCCATAAGATAGTCATTACCAAGTTTTAGTCATCGCAAATATTGGATAAAACCTCCAACAAACCTAAAGTTTAGCGAAAAATTGATCAAATAGTTCAAAAGGAAAGTTGACACCTCACGATCAATAAATAACTATTAAAAGAAAGAAATAATATGTACATATATATGCTATCGAACCCCTTTTATTAATAACCAATAAATGCTTTCATTGTGTTACGACCGAGCCAGATGACTACTGTTACCCAAGAGGGTCGTGTCTAGTCCAGTATGGTGATAAGTGCCAAAGTAGGTGTCTGGATAAGTGCCAAAGTAGGTCAAGTGAGTCATTGTTTAGGATAAGTGTCATTGTTTAGGATAAGTATTAGTGTTATATGAGATTATCTCCTTAGAGTCTATTTAAGGTTTGTCAATTAATGAAATTAATCAAGCTTTGTCAAAGAAAATATATCTCGTATTCTTATTCTCTTCTTAAGGAGCTCGCATCACGCTTGAAGGGGTGCTACTATCTCGATACAACCTTAACGGGTCGTATCAATTGGTGCTTTCATTGAGAGTCCTCGTTGAGAGGGCTACCAAATTAGGGTTCCAATTAAAAAAAAAAAAAAAAAAAAAAAAAAAGTTACTGTTCACTGGCACTGTTCACGAGTACTATTCATCCCAGAGTACTGTTCACAAGTATGGACGAACAAGCCTTACGATTGCTTTTAAAAGAACATTATGATGCTCTCTTGACTCAAATCACAAACTCCTTCATTGATTTGTGGCTTATATACGCTGCGAAATTCAACGGTGTGTATGAGAAAAGGAAGGTTGCGGAGGAAACCAAGTCTGCTACTGGGAAAATTGTTGATGGAGTTACCGAGACAAAAGGGAATAGTTTAGCAGAAAATATAGAGGAGAGTAATGCGTTCGATGCTGCTTCCAGCGATGAGTTGGCGATGGGATTGGAAGCTAACGAGGTTGTTAATGATGGTGCTGGCGAGATAAATTTGCTTAATTTGGTGCAGCAGACAATTCATGTAGAAAGTACCTCTGATAATGAAGCACAAGATCAAGCTAGTGAGTTGGAAACCAAGGAGTTAACGGATGGTAAACAAGATGATTTGAAAGTGGTGGGTGTGGCCGATAAACAAAATGGTGACGAGCCAGATGTGTTGGAAGGTATTAGGGTTATACGTGTTGGGGTAAATGAAAATAATGAAGGGGTGCTACTATCTCGATACAACCTTAACGGGTCGTATCAATTGGCCGCTTCAAGAAAGGAATAAGAATATGTAGGGAAAATAATGAAGGGTTCCCTACATATTCTTATTCCTTTCTTGAAGCGTCTTAATGACGAGTGCCTAAAAGAGAAAAAGATAGAGGCTAAAATTCAAAGAAGAATATGGGATCCTGGAGTTACATGAGGCGAGATTTTGAAGCAGCACCTTGAGGACAAGGTGACTTTGAAGGAGCGGGGAATGTTACGACCGAGCCAGATGACTAATGTTACCCAAGAGGGTCGTGTCTAGTCCAGTATGGAGATAAGTGCCAAAGTAGGTGTCTGGATAAGTGCCAAAGTAGGTCAAGTGAGTCATTGTTTTGGATAAGTGTCATTGTTTAGGATAAGTATTAGTGTTATATGAGATTATCTCCTTAGAGTCTATTTAAGGTTTGTCAATTAATGAAATTAATCAAGCTTTGTCAAAGAAAATATATCTCGTATTCTTATTCTCTTCTTAAGGAGCTCGCATCACGCTTGAAGGGGTGCTACTATCTCGATACAACCTTAACGGGTCGTATCACATTGTGACAAGACAAATGAATAAACTAACATCCCTTCAACTTTGTTTATAAAAGATGAGAGGGTGCAATCCCTATGAAACTATAATTTCATATAAATACTTTGAAATTATTATTTCATAGGGATTGCACCCTCTCATCTTTATAAACAGAGATAAAGGAATGTTAGTTTATTCATTTGTCTTGTCTCAGTGAAAGCCTTTTATTGGTTACTAATAAAGAGGGTTTGATAGTATATATCATGTGCATATTATTTAGCAATCCTAGTTTAAGTATAACCCAAAATCTATTTAACTAAGTACAATAAAATCTCTGTACATAGACTAATTACTAGACGTGGCAATTTGAGACCAACTGGTTAAACATGAATCTACTAGGGTAAATATCTAGTAGGGGAGGGGTCTAGTTGGGCTCCCTAAATATTATAAATGAGTTTAATTGAGGATTTGATAAAAAGTGCAATTATATAATAATTATCCAACGGGTCTAGGCTCATTTTTTTATCTGTTACTTAAAAAAAAAATCTTGTTGACTTGACCAAAACCCATTATGTCCCGGACCCAACCCATTTAGACACAGACCCATTCATACTCATGATTATAAAAGACCCATCTAAACCCATACCATTCTAGACCCGTGACTCAAACCCGACCCGACCCACCTATTTTGCAACCTCTAGCAATTACACTTTAGCCCTCTAAGAATTGCTACTATATTATAACAATTTTCACCTTAGTAGTGATTCTTAGTCTATATCGATACTCAACATCTTCATCAAATGTTAGAACCTCGAATCAGGGACCACCTCTTTAACCAGGCATTGCACCTTAGTAGATATAAAATTTAGCTTCCTTTAACCTCCTTCACCTTCTTCCTTTCAACAACATTACCCTTTGCACTCTCTTGACCAGGTACTTCCGTTTCCTTAATTTCTCCCCCCCCCATGTAACCACCCGTAATTTTCCAGACATATTTTTACAAGGAATTATGCTTGTTTTCATTTACGAACGTTTTCGAGCTCATTTGACCAAAAAACTAGATGTTATCTCGAAAAATGTGAGAACTGCACATAACACGTACCGGTACAACCGTAAACTCAATAAACAATGTAGTTTAATTATTATATTAATTACGAGAAACTATTCGTGTGAATACTCGTTTTTATTAGAAAAATTATTTTGAACGCAACGGCGTAATTTTCATGAGTTTATTCGAACGTTTGCTAGCCTAAACTAATCCCGAACCTCGAAATCATGAAAGTTTGCAAATATTACAAAAGTTACAATTTAGGTCCATGTGGTGGTATTTACACTTACGCACCCTACACTTCTTAACCATTTACATTTTGATTTTCAAAGTTTGGTACTATAAATAGGATAAGATTAGGGTTTCCTAATCATAACCCTATCATCACTCTCTCTCTACCTCTCACCCTCTCTTTCTAAACTTCGGTCGTCACCCACCTGTCCGGCCATCTCTACCACCGACCACCCTACGCCGCTTAATCTCAGCCGCAAGCAACCATCACCATCGAGACAAGGGTTCGTGTAGATCGGGTCTAGAGTAACTACGGTCACGCCTAGGATTTAGTTCGTGATTATTGATCGTGTATCCGCCTCATCTGTCTCACCGCTTCATTTCACCCATGTTGGTATGTCTACACATAAGAATCATTCTCTTTATCCCTTTTTATATTTGTTCGAATGAAACACGACTTATACAAATGATTTCATGGATTATAAATGGACTAAAACATTTTGATTAATGTTAACATTGATTTCGTGTGGTGTTAAAACGATTATGAGTTGTGGTGTTTGTTTTGGTCACGGGTCAGGGATGGTAACCAGTATATTTTTCGGGTCAGCCCATTTGGGTCTCAGGTTGTTAACGGAATTGCTTAATTTCGTTTCCTTTGAGTATGGATTTATGTATTTTCTTAATGTTTTAGTCATGTTCTCAAAATTTTAAAAGGAAACCACTAAGGTGTACTAGTTTGAGTTTGTCTATCTAGGGTCGACTCACAACAACACCCAAAAAAAAGTGTTGCTTATGTTCAGTCTCAGGTCAGCAGGGACAACCCACGGGGAGTCATTGTGTTTGCGTTTGACAAAAACAACCCACGTAGGGGTGTTTGTTGTTGGTTAACGTACACAGAAACAAAACCAAGGGTGCGATTGATGGTTGTTTTCAGTCACCTAAGGTGCGTTTGGTATTATTTGGGCCAAGGCCCATTACACATAATGGTTCTACCTTTATTTAGTGTGTCACACAATACATAAATAAATATACAAGATTCATATGTATTATAAATATACTTTTGTTGTTTGTATTTCGTGTGTTGATACTTTTATTGGTTTTTGATTTCGTGGTGCGTTTAAATATAATTGTGTTATATTTGAAACTTGAATTTGTATCTTACCGATTAAACTAACACGATTTATCCATTTTGATACTTGGATCATTGGTACCTTTCGGATTTCACTTTGGGACTTAATACTTGGTTTCGGACTCGGATAATACTTAACAGACTATATTATACGGATTATAACGTGACATTGGACTTATACCGGATACTTAACAATTGAATAATTTGACTTGTCTTGGACATATTGGAATGTTGGACTTGAGACGGGTATAATATATTAGACTCATGATGAATTTAATATATTAGACTCGTAATGGACCAAAGTATTGAATTACTGTAATACATATTAAACTAATAACGAGTTATAAAACCCAACAAGAAACGAAACATATAGTTTTATTTAAATTGTAAAACCTTACTATTGTAAATATTAACTTGTGTTTTTATAAACTTAAATTGATTTTGGTAACTATTTGGGATTACTGGGTAAAAACCGAAACTTACCATTAACTACTTCTTTCTTATCCTTTTACTTATTCTTCTTCATACCTTTTTCCTTATCTATTCATTTATTTCTCTATAATATATAGGGATATATATTATACTTTGGCGTGAGTTGTATTTCGATTCTATACTTTCTTACCACCATACGAAACATTGATACTAAACATTTCTTACGAATAACGATACTGGACTTTTTGCAAACATTGATACGAGTATTCCACGACAACTAAAATACTTTATATTTTGTAAACACATATACTTTATACCATTTTCACTGGACATATTATGAGACAAAACTATATATTTATTAGGTTGGGCCGATCCCGTATCATTGTGCCTGTACTTCTTGATACCGTTGTGTTTACCACTTCTTGATGCCATTTGTGTTACTTGCATTACTACATGCATAGGTGAGTTCATAGCCCATACTTTCTTGTTTTTAAACTATTTTGGGGGAGAATACATGCTTGTTTTTACTTAAACTTATTACTTGTTCTTACTTGAAACATGATTTATTTACTCATTGCCAACTGGATTACTTTATTATGGACACAAGTGCTTGAAACATATATGTGAGTTTATAGCTCCACTTTCTACTTATACTTGCTTTACAAACCTTGGGGGTGAGGAAACATGAAAACTTTTTATGGACCAAAACCATTATTAAAAAAAAACTATTAAATGTGGAGAGCCTAAGCCCTGAATCCCATATATATGCCCACTTTCATGAACCGTCAGTTCCTACAAAAAGTGCGATTGTTATAAAGAGATCTATTGAGGGTGACTCCCCCCTTCGTTTGGCCACCCATGGGTCAATGTGAAATGTATATCATATCGGAATCGAGTGTAACGGGATAAGCACTCGCAATGGGCCTCCTATTAGTATGACTACATTTTGCATACATCACTTTCGTAGTTTCGGTTGCATGAACTTAATGCTAGCGTAATAGTCACTCATTTCTTTTTATATGGCATTATATTCGTTGTAATGTGCATATACATTGCTTAAGGTCCAACTTTATGCTTAATACTTTATAACCTACTTTACTTAATATTGTATGCATACAATAATCACTTTCGATAAACCTTGTGGTCTACATTACTAATTACTAAAAGGTAAATCTCGTTTGCATGACATTGTGAGTGACACAATGGTCACAAAACTTTCTATTGAACTCACATTACTTTAATTAACTTTATTATAAACCTATGAACTCACCAACCTCGTGTTGACACTTTTAGCATGTATTTCTCAAGTGTGATTTTCCCTGTTGCTTTTTGGCTTCTGAGACCCTTGGCAGGGCATGGTCATAGACTACCTTTAAAATTGGACTACTTAAATAATGGGCCTTGTATTTCTGCACTCGAATAATTTCTTAAACATATTAAATATTTTAATGTAAATTCTCTTTAAAACGGAAACGATAAATCCGTTTTCTATACTTTGTGTTGTGATTCCAATTTAGAAGCACCCTAGTGATATTATTTTCTACTGTGAATCATTTTTGAGAGTGTTACATATTGGTATCAGAGACTTGGTTATAGAGAACTAGGTATTTCAGAAACCTAAACTATAACTACTTTTACAAAAACAAAACCCTATGACCGCTACACGTCTGCCTGCCAAGCCTGTTGCCCTACTTATTATTCGACTCTGAGTTTAAACACTTGTATTAGTCTTCTAAAGCAACTTTTAAAAGCAAGGGACATATTACTAGTGTAACTGAGCTGAGTTTTTCAAAATTCATTGAACCTCGGGTGAATATAGACTGATCAACAATATTCAACCAGGGACCGTGGGACATAGCCTGATCACCTATGTCCGACTCAGAGATGAATTTTACGATACTTGGAGTGGTTATAATAGAATTGTGTCCGGTTCATTTTCTACTTGATTTTTTAGAACGGTAAAACTTATGTGTGTGTACATGAGCATTTAATATCATAAAAATTTACATCTACACACATTACACTGGCATCACAATATTTTTTCATCGCAATACTTTTTCTCTTGTATGGGATACTTTATATCGCAGCCTGGTCATGTTACAATCACCTCTACCCCATACCTTACACTCAATCGATGTTGTACCTTCCGCATTAAGTACTAAAGTACACTACTGAGTCAACCAACTGATTGCTAGTAGCAATCAATAACTTCCTTTAGGGTCATACTCTGAACTTGTTAAACTCCCCATTAGGCAGATATTATATGCTCAACAGAAGCCTTAAGATCTTACGGAGTAACCCGAACAACTATCTTTGGAACACCTAATCCTTCACTTATTCCTCAGGAATACCATTTGTCTACCTTGCTACCCTCTTATAAAATAATAAATTGTATCGCTATTAACATACGAACTATTTTCAACTATCAACCATTTTACGGTTATTCTACGAAATGCTTTACTACAATTAAAATTTTGACCTTACTGTTAATACAAATAAGCCGTAAAAACGTTTATTTATATTTTACGATCTTCTATTGTTTTGTCGATAACAAACGTAAAATCATATTAACGAAACAAATAAAATACGTAAATGGTTTGAACTAATAGTTTCTAACATATTCACATTTTCACATAAAACACTAAAACAAGTATAAGTGATTTTATGATTTAGTAATACATATGTACAACAACTAGTGTTTACATATTTGGATAAAATATACACATAACTAGTATGTAGTATATTGGCTAATATAAATAGGTAGAAACTTTAGTATCACAACCCATTTGGGCAAATACATTGAATGTAGTTGGGTACAACCCAAAGCCCATAACCCATGGATCTTGACCCATAACCCATTACATGACATCATGCTTATATCACATATGGATAATACCCATAACCCATGGATCAACCCATACCCAAGTGACTAAGTGCATTGCACTCAAAGATACATTGTATCTAGCCAAAGATCCATGGTTCAACCCATGACCCATGACCCATAACCAAAATACCCATGGGCAAAGAGGAGCGTTCCACGGATCCCTAGCTATGTGCTAGCCGGATCCCAAGTGGAAGGGATCCGTGGGATCCGAGGAACAGTAGGATTTTTCCTCTATAAATAGTGAGCCATTTTTTCATTATTAATCATCCCTCTCTAACACACTTTCCTCCCTGAGTTAAATCTCACTAACCTTAGATCCAAGAGATCTATGTTTGTAGTTTTATTTTTGTGTGATCTTTTAGGTTCCTCTTAAAGGCAAGATCACTACCTTTGAAGTCGAGCAAGCTCAAGTCCATGAGTTGCCATGCTTCCTCATCATCAAGGCTACTGAAGTCTTCTTGTTGATGATTCCTTTCTTTCTTCAAAGAAGTGAAGTGTTGAAGGAATTGGTGAAAAATGTCTCAAGTGTCAAGACGAAGATATTAGTAAAGGGTGTCTATCGTCTATAGGATAAGCATTAGTGAAAGGTGCTTAGAAGTCAAGACATAGAAGAATTAGTGAAAGGTGCTTAGAAGTGAAGACACAAGACATTAGTGAAAGGTGTCTTGTAGATCTAGTCAAAGGCATTAGTGAAAGGTGCCTTAGATGTACATTCGATATGGTGTGTTTCGAAGTACAAGATAGACTAGTATTAGATTCAAGGATATTGATATCCTTGATGATGTTGTAAAGGAGTAGATCTCCTTTGGGATTAGTCGTTGGTGTAGTGTGGTAGTAGTTCCTCCATTGCAATGGAACTAGGTGCTTAGCCTAGTACCTAATAAAGGGTAGGCGACGTTGTGTAGGTGTAGTTCACCTTGGAGTGAAAGAACTAGGTACTTAGCCTAGTACCTTATAAAGGGTAGGCGACGTTGTGTAGGTGTAGTTCACCTTGGAGTGAAAGAACTAGGTACTTAGCCTAGTACCTTATAAAGGGAAGGCGACGTTGTGTAGGTGTGGTTCACCTTGGAGTGAAAGAACCCGGTGGTTAGCCTAGCACCGGAAAAAGGGTAGGCAAAGTTGTGAAGGCTTCTCCGCCATAAGGAGATTGGTGTAGTGATTACGAACTCTCGAGTAGGTGACTCGGGGAGTGGAGTAGGGCAAGGAAGGTGTCCTTGTAGCCGAACCACTATAAATACTCGTGTTGTGGTTTTGTGCTTCTTACTCTTATCTTTTCATTACTTACCTTTATATGCTTGTTTATCAACATCTAACACACACATCCAAATAGATTGTCCTAAGTCAATCTAAATAGATTAAAAAGTAGTTTTAATTGGCAAAACTATTCAACCTCCCCTTCTAGTTTTCCACAATTGGCATCAGAGCTTCGTTACCAAGTTTCTTGAAGTATATTGTACTTTAAAAACTTGATACGATCCATGGTTAATTGAAAACTACAAAGAAGGTTTTTCATAAAAACAAACTCCATGTCTTTTAAAACTATATGTTTGGATGTTGATTTGATAACAACATTTTTTTTCCTTATTTACTTTTTCATTTAATTGCACTAATCTTCTTCGTCATGTTGATTTGTCAAAGCTCATACCTACCAAGCTTTAGGAGTCGCTTGGTAACAAGAATACCTTCCTTAAGAAGGTATCTTAATCGCAAAGGAGCGGGAATCGTCTAAGTGACATTTGTTGTGTCATTTGTAAAGACATTCCTAAGTGCGCTAGAGGTATGATTTTCTTTTTATTTTGCTTAATAATTAAGTATACCTATTTAGGTATTTATATGATTATCTTTTGTGCTCATACATGTTTTACATGAAGCTTCATTAGGAAGCCTTTTTCTCACATACGTGTTTTACTTCTCGTCTAAAGTCATGGTATATAAAACTTATGTTTTGTCTCTTTCAAATCCAATAATAAAACAAAACACGAATTTCAAAAATTCCTCCTTCCTTATAAATAACCTCACCGTCGACCACTCTACCAAACCCTCACTTTTTCAAATCCTCTAATTTCAAAATTTTCTCTTATTCAAAAACTTCATCTTCTTCCTCATTTCATCTCAACCGAAACCAAGAAGATCCGCCATCAACATGGTTTACATCGCACTCGTGCTCATCGCACTTGTGTTCCCTATGATGAAGTTCACATATGGAGACATTTACTTTGTGTTGTTAATCTACATTGGGATCATATACCCAATCCTTTGTATCATCCTTAGTATTGAAATGCAATATTATTAACAATCTAGTTTATCTAGGTTATTTTTATCATAATGTGTTTGTCACTTATTTTAATTTATATGTTTTATACTCTTTCGTGATACATTAGAAGTCATGTATGCATGCTAAAATAAAATGTAGGATAAAACATATTTCGTGGTATAAAAACTATAAAACCTATGTTTTTATCAAATCTATTTCTGTTACTACAGATCCACGGATCCCGGAAGATATACTAGCCGGATCCCTTTTGTAAAAGAACCGTGGGATCTGTCTTACTGGAAAACAGTCTTCATGCAAGATTAAAAACCAATATCTTTCTAAATGTAATAATCCACTAGAAAGTCAAAACCTTGAGTATGTTAAAGTGTTAAATACCATTGTTAATAAAAATCTAGTAAAAATATTAGATTATCATAGGTTGACCACAAACATCTCCTTTTATTAACTTATCATTTTTATAGGTTCAACTATGACGCATGAATATGAGTTTGATTTTTCACTCACTAGCGTCTACACTCCGAACATCTCTCTCAAACCCAACACACCTGGCAATCATGTCCGTGGGTTCAATAATCTCGAAAACTGTCACTTCCACGAAGGACGTATTGTAGACACCTCTCTACAATTCGAAGAAGGTAACAATACCTCCTTCCGAGCCATAGGACTAGAATGCCTTCTTGAAATCAACGAGAAGCTATGTCCAAGGTTCATAATGGAATTCTTCCATCAAGTCGAACTCGTTCGTAACGAGGATCGCTCTCTATCTCTTTGGTTTTATATCAAAAACCAAAAGTTCACTTTAACCCTTGGGCATTTTGCTCACATCCTCCGGATTCCAAATCATGGACAATGTGCCTTCACCGAAGATTGGTCTATTGATTCTCTCTTCAACTTTCGTGAAGAAAATAGTCCATATTGTTCACACATACCCTCTCCGGAAGATTTAAATCGCATAATATGCAAACCTCGACCATATTACTCCGATCCAAACATTATCTTTACAAGGGATATCCGAGAAGAGTACAAGCCTCTTGCACTCATCCTACGTGAAAATGTTTGGAGTCTTAGGGGAAATCGAGAAATTCTTCCCGCTTGTTGTGCTCACATGTTGTACTGTTTGCTAACACAACAACCATACAATCTCGCCTACTTCTTCGCAAGGCGAATTGCAAATCTTCAAGGCTCCAAGAATAAACTCATCCCTTATGGAATGTTCTTGACACGCCTCTATCATAATGTTATGCACTTCCATCCTCAATTCAAAAGTCCGTTATACGTACTTGTGAACAAGATGATGGAACCGCTAAACATATCTCTCATGAAGACTTTCTTCATTCTTGATTCCACCAACACTCATCAATCACATAATGATCCTCCTAGCGAAAACACTCAGGGAAACTAATAGTATTCCAAAATAGGATCAAATCTCTTGTACTCGTGCTTTATCAATGTAATCCAATTTCCTTCATAAAATAAAACATTTTACATTTGATATCTTAGTATTAGAACTCTTTTTAGACTATCCTTGAGATATAGTGCATTGTCAAGATCATTGCATACCTTTAGTAAAGGTCCTGCTGAGCAGATAGGCGGATCCCAAAGATTGTACTAGACGGATCCCTACTCTTAGGGAACCGTGGGATCCGGCAAACAGAAAATGCAATTGCAAGCATTATATTTCAAACATATCCTTAGAACACCTCACACACTAAGCTAAACATAGTGTCTTAAGGCAAAATTAAGTCCTTATCAAGATAGGTTGATCTTTCCTACTCATACATAACTCACCTAGATCACACTCTAAGACGATTGTAGATCTACCGTCTTGTCCTTAATCCATTACTCTTTCGCTCTTAAACTCACACTTCATTTTTTACTTGATATCTCCCATCTAGCCTTAGAGATCTTTCGATTATGGCAAAATTGATCATTAATCATCGTCGCCTCAAAATTGATCAAAGTTGATCAAAATCTAGTTTTCCCATCTCAAAGCTTCTAGGATATTTTCCTAAAATACAACCTGATCTCTAGGATCATTTAGCCTCAATTGACACTCTAAATCTTTAGTGTCATCTTTGCTCATCCATTGGTACTCTTGAAAGTTCCAAATCCTTCCATAAATAACAATCATTAGCTACATCATTCATTGCCTTCAAGTACTCAAGCACCCCTTCATTTAAAACACTTAGGAGGACTGAAACACTCAAGATGACATAGGTCTTAGATCTTAGAAACATCATTTCCACCCTTTCATAACTGCTGAAAGCCGGATCCCTAGGATTAGCCTAGACGGATCCCTCTAAGGAAGGAACCGTGGGATCCGGATGACAATTTATGTCAAATCTTGCTAAAACAATCATTTCAACTCATCTTCATAACTCAAACACTCCATCTCATCTTAAATGAGTTCCTAGATCAGTGCAACCTCTGAAGTTGACTCTTGTGCATGTCAATCATCACATTCCAATGAATCCTAGTGGCTTAAGGCTTAAATGCACTTGCCAAATCTCTTAGTTTATAAACCACCTTGTTAGGACCTCCATAGTCATCACTCTCATCCTAACTTTCAGCTCTTGCAACCTCTTGAAATCATCTCATCATGAGGAAAACCCCAAGTAGTAACTTATCCACCAAAGAACCACCCATGAAAAGGGCTCGTGTTATACACGAAATTTCTTCAACCGAATCATCTCCTGTCCAGCCAACAAATGATAGAATTCTTCATCATCCAATCAAACCAATTCCTAAAAGGATAGTACCCACAAAACTACCTATGCCAAACACCACCATACCTCCTAGGCCAAACAATATCATCTCCACTAAACCATCACTATTGGTTCCTAGAGCTATTTCATTTACATCCCCACTATCATCACCACACCTCTACAATTTAGAGGACTTGCCTCCTAGGCCATCTCATCCGCTTTCGCCGACAACATTCTCCTCATTAGGAGGAATAATGGTTCAAAATCAAGGTGTTGAGTCAACACTTGCTCCGGATTCCTTTTCGCCATTTCCATCATATAATCCCATTTGGATTATGAGAAATCATCAAAGTCAATCACCCGACCATATGGAAGTTGACACTTCTCTACCACCACCATCATTTTTGGTTGAGTCATTCTCAAATGCACCTCCACCAATCCCTCCATCGTTTGAAGCTCCACAAGCCGCTTCACTTGATCCTTCGCATCAAGCCATGAAGTACGAGAAGACCAACGTTTCATGTTCTATCATCTCCTCGAGCGTTTCAACGAGATCAAACCTAAACAAAACTTGAGCTAGAAGATTTTAGTGGTGTCCTAGCATCAAACGATAGTTGGTTTAGAAATTCCTAGTCATGTATTTTCTTATTTTCTTAGTTTTTAAAGTCATGTATATCATAACTCTAGTTTTATTAAATGGAATTACATGCTACTTGTTATTTTGTTGAGCATATAATTTTTGTGATAACATTACTTGTTATAACACCTTGGCTGTAATTGAACAGCTAATACGGATCCCTCAGAATTGCCTAGACGGATCCCTACATATGAAGACTTTGACATCCTAAAGCTAGGGGGAGCTTTATGTCAAAGCAATACATTGCAAATTACTTGCAATACTAAGTTTACTTTTCGTGACATCCCCTTGCAAAATTGCAATCATCAAGGGGGAGCACATTTGTCTCTTAGACGATATCTTTTGCAAACTTATTTGCAAATAAACTAGATTAGTATCACTTACTTGACGCTCTTACATAGGGATGGACTCGTCAAGGGGGAGTAAAGACGAGATCCTTTCCCGTTATTTGCTCTCTATCTCTTTTTACTTATATTTTCTTTCACATGTTTTTTCTTAAAAGTGATGTGTTGCCTTCCTTCAAACACTTTTTGTTTCGACAAAAAGGGGGAGAAGAAAGTAAAAACTACAAATTCAAACTTTTACGAATTTTAGCTTTTCCTTAAAATAATTTTATGTTTTGTCATCAACAAAAAGGGGGAGATTGTTAATACAAATAAGCCGTAAAACGTTTATTTATATTTTACGATCTTCTATTGTTTTGTCGATAACAAACGTAAAATCATATTAACGAAACAAATAAAATACGTAAATGGTTTGAACTAATAGTTTCTAACATATTCACATTTTCACATAAAACACTAAAACAAGTATAAGTGATTTTATGATTTAGTAATACATATGTACAACAACTAGTGTTTACATATTTGGATAAAATATACACATAACTAGTATGTAGTATATTGGCTAATATAAATAGGTAGAAACTTTAGTATCACAACCCATTTGGGCAAATACATTGAATGTAGTTGGGTACAACCCAAAGCCCATAACCCATGGATCTTGACCCATAACCCATTACATGAAATCATGCTTATATCACATATGGATAATACCCATAACCCATGGATCAACCCATACCCAAGTGACTAAGTGCATTGCACTCAAAGATACATTGTATCTAGCCAAAGATCCATGGTTCAACCCATGACGCATGACCCATAACCAAAATACCCATGGGCAAAGAGGAGCGTTCCACGGATCCCTACCTTTGTGCTAGCCGGATCCCAAGTGGAAGGGATCCGTGGGATCCGGGGAACAGTAGGATTTTTCCTCTATAAATAGTGAGCCATTTCTTCATTATTAATCATCCCTCTCTAACACACTTTCCTCCCTGAGTTAAATCTCACTAACCTTAGATCCAAGAGATCTATGTTTGTAGTTTTGTTTTTGTGTGATGTTTTAGGTTCTTCTTAAAGGCAAGATCACTACCTTTGAAGTTGAGCAAGCTCAAGTCCATGAGTTGCCATGCTTCCTCATCATCAAGGCTACTGAAGTCTTCTTGTTGATGATTCCTTTCTTTCTTCAAAGAAGTGAAGTGTTGAAGGAATTGGTGAAAAATGTCTCAAGTGTCAAGACGAAGATATTAGTGAAGGGTGTCTATCGTCTATAGGATAAGCATTAGTGAAAGGTGCTTAGAAGTCAAGACATATAAGCATTAGTGAAAGATGCTTAGAAGTGAAGACACAAGACATTAGTGAAAGGTGTCTTGTAGATCTAGTCAAAGGCATTAGTGAAAGGTGCCTTAGATGTACATTCGATATGGTGTGTTTCGAAGTACAAGATAGACTAGTATTAGATTCAAGGATATTGATATCCTTGATAATGTTGTAATGGAGTAGATCTCCTTTGGGATTAGTCGTTGGTGTAGTGTGGTAGTAGCTCCTCCATTGCAATGGAACTAGGTGCTTAGCCTAGTACCTAATAAAGGGTAGGCGACGTTGTGTAGGTGTAGTTCACCTTGGAGTGAAAGAACTAGGTACTTAGCCTAGTACCTTATAAAGGGTAGGCGACGTTGTGTAGGTGTAGTTCACCTTGGAGTGAAAGAACTAGGTACTTAGCCTAGTACCTTATAAAGGGTAGGCGACGTTGTGTAGGTGTGGTTCACCTTGGAGTGAAAGAACCCGGTGGTTAGCCTAGCACCGGAAAAAGGGTAGGCGACGTTGTGAAGGCTTCTCCGCCATAAGGAGATTGGTGTAGTGATTACGAACTCTCGAGTAGGTGACTCGGGGAGTGGAGTAGGGCAAGGAAGGTGTCCTTGTAACCGAACCACTATAAATACTCGTGTTGTGGTTTTGTGCTTCTTACTCTTATCTTTTCATTACTTACCTTTATATGCTTGTTTATCAACATCCAACACACACATCCAAATAGATTGTCCTAAGTCAATCTAAATAGATTAAAAGGAAGTTTTAATTGGCAAAACTATTCAACCCCCCCTTCTAGTTTTCCACACTTACTAGTATTTTATAAACAATGAATTGTTTTCCTACTGTCCTATAAACTGTTCTGCAAATCACTTTACAAACTACCTTATTATTATGCAATAAACCGATTCGCTACCCTACTACTATTTCACAAAACAATATACAGTTTTGCTAGCATTTTGTAAACTATGTTACAATTACCCTACCAATTTTACTACAACCTTATGAACTATTTTACCCCTTGTGATCTACTCTCACCACTTTCTGATTTAAAAAAATAAGACCGCGCCTACAAACTATTTCGCCATTATTTTACAAACTAGTTTACTGTCACCCTATGAACCGCTTTGATACTGAATCACAAACTACAACTTTGCTCCTATTTCAAAAAATAAATAAATAAATAAATAGATTTCCTATTACTGTATAAACTGTTTTACAAATCGTTTTATGAACTATTCTGCAATCACCCTATGAACTGTTTATTCCCTTGAAAAGTAATTCATGCTACTATCTCATAACCAGAATAAACAGTATTTTCCTTGTAAATAAACCAAACCCTAGAAGTAAATCACACGCCTCTACCTGAAACCATAGATAACAATCTACCAAGCCTTGACATTGTTTTACCACTATACAAGTTATCCCATTTGTTCAATACGATAAGATTTTCTTATTGATAGAAAATGCGTGAACTAGTTTATCTAATTACCAGTACTTTTATGACATTTTTGCCCTCTAGGAGTTCTAGCAGCACAGACCAAAAACCCGTCTTTCATATGACCCACTCCTACACCGGGATGCCAGGAGATCTTAACATACCAAGCAACTGTTGATACACAAGTTTAAATTGTAAACAAGAAAAACATTTCTCGACTTAGTATCCAGCTGATTTATTCTTTTCGGATCACTAGTGCAACAATTTCAGTCATGATACCTCTTACTACTGAGCTTCACCCGATATTAAATATCGAACCTTACTCAGCCTTGACAACAAGACTCTACTCGTGGACATGTAAACACATATATAGACGTACATACCCGACTACACCTTCTTCTTTGATATTCTTATTTTTAAGGTCCGTCCCTTCAAAATGTGTTTATATCAAACCATAAAACTCGTAGTAATAATTTTCTGAATTACTCAATTGTTCTGTTCAAACTTTACCGAGACTTTGGTAGAGTGACTAAACGTTAACCCTCATGAAATTGTTTTATCTACACCATGTTTAAAAAAACATTTTACAAAATTGTAAATTTTTTGAGGTTACATCACTTTACATAACTGGTAATTTCAAAACGAGGAGACTTTATTACTTGAAATGCCTATATTGGTCAAATTCATATAGACACTCACTCAAATAAAGATTTTGAACAAAAATCTTTCTCCTTCCTCTAAGAAGAAAAATGCACAATTCCAGAATAAATTTTAAAAACTAGTCATCATGCCATTTTAACCACCTTACACCAGAACAAGTTAGATATTTTGTGCCACCAGGGTATAGACTGTACATTTGATTAAGGCTAAGAAAGTTTATAAGTCCCCACAATAACAAGGTTGCAACTTGTGAAGTTAAAAACTGGAACCATAACCATATTAAACCTACTTCAAGATTCATCTTACCATCACCTCTTCTTAGACACCACACTATCTAATAACATAAACTGAATTGTGAGGCCGCGATTCCTCTTAAGGAAGGTATACTATAACTACCCGTAAATTTCTAGACATACTTTTATAAGGAATTAAGCTTGTTTTTCATTTACGAACTTTTCCGAGCTTTTCCGAGCTCATTTGACCTAAAAATGAGAGGTTATCTCGCAAAAATTGAAAACAACACACAACACGCACCGGCACAACCGTAAACTCAATAAATAATTTGGTTTAATTATTATATTGATTACGAGAAACTAGTCGTTTGAATACTCGTTTTTATTGGAAAAATTATTCTGAACGGAACGGGGTAATTTTCGTGAGTTACATCAAATGTTTGCTAGCCTAAACTAATCCCGAACCTAGAAATCACGAAAGTTTGAAAATATTATAAAAGTTAGAATTTAGGTCCCTGCGGTGGTGTTTACACTTACGCCCCTAGACTTCTTAACCATTTACATTTTGATTTTCAAAGTTTGGTACTGTAAATATGATAAGATTAGGGTTTTCGAATCATAACCCTATCATCACTCTCTCTCTACCTGTTACCCTCTCTCTCTCAAAACTTCGACCGTCACCCACCTGTCTGGCCATCTCCACCATCGGCCACCCTACGCCGCCTCATCTCCGCCGCAAGCCACCATCATCAGAGAGACAAGGGTTCGTGTAGATCGGGTCTAGAGTGACTAGGGTCATGCCTAGGATTTAGTTCATGATTATTGATCGTGTATCCGCCTCATCCATCTCACCACTTCATTTCCCCCTTGTTGGTATGTCTGCACACATAAGAATCATTCTCTTTATCCCTTCTTATATTTTTTCAAATAAAACACGACTTATACAAATGATTCCGTGGATTATAAATGGACTAAAACATTTTGATTAACGTAAAAATTGATTTCGTGTGGTGCTAAAACATTTATGAGTTGTGGTTTTTGCTTTGGTCATGGGTCGGGTATGGTAACCCGTATATTTTTCAGGTCGACCCATTTAGGTCTTGGGTTGTAAATGGAATTTCTTACTTTCGTTGCCTTTGAGTATGGATTTATGTATTTTATAAATGTGTTAGTCATGTTCTCAAAATTTTAAAAGGAAACCACTAGGGGCGTACTAGTTTGAGTTTGTTTGTCGCAGGTCGGCTCACAACAACACCCAAAAAAGAAGTGTTGTTTGTGTTCGGTTTCAGGTCAATAGGAATGACCCATGGGGAGTCATTTTGTTCGCGTTTGAAAAAAACAACCCACGTAGGGGTGTTTGTTGTTGGTTCAACGTACACAAAAACAAAACCAAGGGTTCGATTGATGGTTGTTTTCAGTCACCGAAGGTGTGTTTGGTATTATTTGGGCTAAGGCCCATTACACATAATGGTTCTACCTTTATTTAGTGTTTCACACGATACATAACTAAAAATACAACATTCATATGTATTATAAACATACTTTTGTTGTTTGTATTGCGTGTGTTGATACTTTTATTTGGTTACGAATATGCACTTATATTTGGTTTTGTTGATACTTTTATTGGTTTTTGATTTTATGGTGCGTTTAAATATAATTGTGTTATATTTGAAACTTAAAATTGTATCTTAGGGATTAAACAAACACGATTTATCCATTTTGATATTTGGATCATTGGTACATTTCGGATTTCACTTTGGGACTTAATACTTGGTTTCGTACTCGGATAATACTTAACGGACTATATTATACAGATTATAACGTGACATTGGAAAATACCGGATATACAATTTGACTTATCTTGGACATATTGGACTCAAGACGGATATAATATATTAGACTCATGATGAATTTTGATATATTAGACTCATAACGGACCAAAATATTGAATTAATACATATTAAACTAATAACGTGCTATAAAACCTTAAAAGAAACGAAAAATATAGTTTTATTTAAATTTTAAAAATTTACTATTGTAAATATTAACTTGTGTTTTTATAAACTTAAATTGATTTTTCTAAACTATTTGGGATTACTGGGTAAACAACGAAACTTACCATTGACTGCTTCTTTCTTATTCTTTTCTTATCCTTTTACTTATTCTTCTTCATACATTTTTCCTTGTCTATTCATTTATTTCTCTATAATATATAAGGATATATATTATACTTTGGCGTGAGTTGTATTCCGAGTCTATACTTTCTTACCACCGCACGAAACATTGATACTAAACATTTGCTAAGAATAACGATACTGGACTTTTTGCAAACAGTGATACGAGGATTACACGACAACTAAAATACTTTATCTTTTGTAAACTCATATACTTTATACCATTTTCACGTGACATATTATGAGACAAAACTATATATTTATTAGGTTGAGCCGATCGCGTACCGTTGTGCCTGTACTTTTTGATATCGTTGTGCTTACCACTTCTTGATACCATTTGTGTTACTTGAATTACTACAGGCTGAGGTGAATTCATGGCCCCTACTTTCTTGTTTTTACTATTTTAGGAGAGAATACATGCTTGTTTATACTTAAACTTATTACTTGTTCTTACTTGAAAATATGATTTATTTACTCATTACCTACTAGATTACTTTATTACGAACACAAGTGCTTGAAACATATATGTAAGTTTATAGCTCACTTTCTACTTATGCTTGCTTTACAAACCTTGAGGGTGAGGAAACTTGTAAAACTTTTATGGACTAAAACCATTCTAAAAAAATGTGGAAAACTAGAAGGGGGTTGAATAGTTTTACCAATTAAAACTTCATTTTAAACTATTCAGATCGACTTATGTCAATCTTATTTGGATGTGTATTGGATGTTGATAAACAAACATTTAGGAAGAGAAATAAGTAATGAAAAGGTAAAGAGTAAGAAGCACAAAACCAGAACGCGAGTATTTATAGTGGTTCGGCTACAAGGACACCTTCCTTGCCCTACTCCACTCCCCGAGTCACCTACTCGAGAGTTCGTAATCACTACACAATACCGACTCCTTATGGTGGATAAACCTTCACAACGTTGCCTACTCTTTATCCGGTACAAGGCTAGATACCGGGTCCTTTTCACCAAGGAGAAACAAACCTTATCACAACGTCACCTACCCTTTATCCGGTACTAGGCTAGATACCGAGCTCCATTACAATGGAGGAACTACTACCCAACACTACACCAACACCTAACCCAAAAGGAGATCTACTCCTTATAATAACATCAACAAGGATAACAATATCCTTTAACCCAATACTAATCTAGCTTGTATATCGAATCACACCATATCGAATGTACACTTTAGGCACCTTTCACTAATGCCTTTAACTTGATTTACAAGACACCCTTTGTTAGGATTTAGAAAATCCGTTGGTTAAAGTGTCGGTCACCTCAAGTATATGTATTCGTGAGAAAGCTCGTAGTCGTAGTCAAGTTATATTAACAAGTAGTTAGTTAAGTAACACCGTGGAGGACGGACGGGTCTTTACCCACTTTATTCCTGATCCATAGCCCGTAGGAGGCGTATCTTGTAAGAAACTATAAATACCCTCTATCTCCCAAGGTAGAGGGTTGGAGCTTCAATACCATTTTTCTTTGTTTCATCAAGATCCCACTTCTCTCTCTACTTTCTCTCTATAAACCATACGCCCACTTTGATATGATATGATGTGTTTGTGAAATCCAATATGTTACAAATGGTATCAAGAGCCATGGTTTGATCATTCATCTTACATGTTTTTGGATTTCTAGTGGTTTTTATATGGTTTTTGGGTTTGAAAGAGTTTAGAGTTATTTGTATCATTTGGATCATCTCTAGTGTTAAAGTTTGAATTTTGATTGTACTTTTGTGTTTAGAATCATTATAAGTGTTTAGGTTTTGATTTGGAAGGCTTGAATAACTGTGGTTGGATTGTTTTTGGATTGAAAAGTGGTGTTTTTGTTTGTTTTCAAGTGAGCGATTTGAGTCTCGGACACACATTTTGGCGAGCGATTTGTCCCTGGTTGGAAGCGATTTGTGTCTGACTAAGAATCGCTTATTGAAGCGATTTGTCCATTTAGTGGATGTACTTGTGCGAGTTGTGCGGTGAAGCGATTTATCAGTTCAAGCGACTTGTTTATTTAAGCGAGTTGTGCATTTAAGCATTTTGTCTTGGTTAAACGACTTGTCATTTAAGCGGTTTGTTGGTTCAAGCGATTTGTATGTTTAAGCAACTTGTTTATTGAAGCGAGTTGACTGTTTAAGCGATTTGTCTTACTAAGCGACTTGTCCTGTTAAGCGATTTGTTGGTTTGAGCGATTTGTCGGTTTTGAGCAATTTGCTGGCTGAAGCGATTTGTCATTCTGAGCGATTTGGTACATGTGAGCGATTTGTCTCTTAAGACTTTTTGTTTCTTATTGTTACGTTTTATGGTTTCTCTTTTGATTTAGTAAAATCCCGTGAAAGAATCTACTTCCCGGTTTAATCAAAGAGTTATAAAATCTCGTAGTATCTGTAATCATGTCTACAAACGTGCCTACAATCATCTCTTCTGTTGCTGAGGACGTTCAAGCTGCAGGATCAGATACTCGTCCACCTATGTTGGACATAACTGATTATGACTCATGGGCTCAACGAATCAGATTGTACTGCTTGGGTAAAGAAAATGGGGTTAACATTCTCAAATCAATTGATGAAGGACCGTACCAAGTTGAGACTACCAGAGACATACTTGAAACTACTGATGATGGCTCAGTGACATTAGGATTGGATAGACCAAAGACATATGATGAACTTACTGACAAGGAGAAAAAGAGATACGATGCTGATTTTAGGGCATCAAACATTGTACTTCAGGGTCTACCAAAGGACATCTACAAGTTAATCAATCACAACACCGAAGCCAAAGCAGTTTGGGACAATGTCAAGATGCTTCTCTCCGGTTCAGAATTAACTAAAGAAGACAGAGAGTCTCAACTGTATGATGATTTTGAGAACTTCAAGACGAACCCAGGGGAAAATGTCACTGAATACTATTTGAGGTTCCACAAGCTCATAAATGACATGCGGAATATCAAAATGACAATTCCAAATATCTAGCTAAATTCAAAGTTTGTGAACAACATGAATCCCGAATGTCACAAATTTGTCACTGCAGTCAAACTTAACAAAGGATTGAGGAACACCAATTATGAGAAACTGTATGCTTATTTACTTCAAAATGAGAAACATGTTGCGTTTGAGCGAATGATCATGGAAAAGTTCAAGACAAATGTTGGAGAATCAAGCTCTTCAAATGACTCAACTGCATTCTACACCAATGTATGGATTACTACCAAAGCATCACAAGCCATACCTACTGGAAATGGTAACCACAAGCTCATTCCTGATCCAGGGTATAAGCCTCCTGATTCTGATACAGTCATGGAACACTTTGTCAATCAACTGGCTCTTATGGTCAAGCAAAACTTGAATCTCACCCCAGACACCAACAATCATCTCAGAACTGCGTCAAATCTTCACAATCATGCTACTGTTAAAGAAGGAAAGATAGTGGTACAAAATGTGCAAGGAAGACAAAATGCATACCTTCCACATAATGAGCAAGGGAACTTTGGAGCTAGATATGGGAATGTTGGAGCTGGATATGGGAATGCTGGTGCTGGATATGGGAATGCTGGTGGTGGTGGATATATGGGTAATCAGAATCGTGGAAGGAACATGGCTCAGGGTCAAGTAAATCCCATTAAATGTTACAACTGTGGTGGAGAAGGACACATCGCAAGGAATTGCACTATTCCAAAATGTCCACAAAATTCAGAGTACTTCAGGGACAAGATGTTGCTGGTCCAAGCTCAAGACTGTGGAGCAATGTTGAATGAGGAAGAATTGCTATTTCTTGCTGAGGGAAATGCTAGAACTTATGATGCTGATGTGGATGAACAGCCAGTACAGGGTATGGCTAATATCTCACCAATGGTAACTCCAAAGGCTTCTTCACCTAAACAGGCCACTCCTTCCAGGGAATCTATCATCTCAGAGGTATTAAAACTATACGATGAGGTTGATGTGCAAAAGACACATGACAAAGTACAATCAACTGAAATTATTGAATCAAATATTGAAAATACATGTAATAGCAATGTTGTCCCATATGATCAATATGTGAAACAAAATTAAAGTGAGATTGTACCAAGTAATGTATCTTCTGCAGTCAATGATGACTATGTTTTTGATGAATTCACTGCATGTGCCCCTGATGATTCTCTTATTTCTGAACTAAACGCCTATAAGGAACAAGTTGCTATATATGAACAACGTGCTAAGTTTGAATTAACTACCCGTGAGAAGCAGATGGATGACCAAATGCGTACAATTATCAGAAAAAGCAATTTTAGGGAAGAAATGTTAAAACAAGAGTTAGATTCCTTACAAGAAAAGCTTAACAAAACTGTTAAACAGAAACAAGAACTTCAAGATAATGTGAAAGTACTTAAACAAGCATTCAATGCTAAGAAATCAAAACTTTTAAATTAATTTTCCAACCTAAAAACTTTGAAGAACAAACTTGAAAATAAATTGTACGTACAAGGGAACACTATTTAGACTGCTCACATGATCACTAAGCATAGAGTTCGAAGTGATAAGCATAGTGTTCCACTTTTAGATGATCCAAATCCTAAGGCGTGTAGTAAGGCTAAAGCAGCTCAAAAAGTAATCTACGATGGAAATGAGATTCTTAAGCCTAGATAGAAACCCACTTATGCTGATTGCTCTGAGGAAGACAGAAAATTAGAAGAAGTCTCTAGAAAAAAATTGGATGATAAATTTAATAGTCCCTTGTGCATAAGAGATAAAATCATCGTTAAAACACCAAATTATTCTAAGGATAACTGGATTGCCTTTAATAAATTTAGACCTCAGACCCAGCTGACCCCTGAACAAATTTTCTGGAAAAAGGATCTGGACAAACAAAAAACTGATGATTTTATTGAAAAGAATTCCCCTTGTAGGAAGCTGCCTCCTGCCACTGTGTATCCTCCAAATACACCAATGCATTTAGTGCCTAGAAATCTTCCCACTAATAGCAAGACCTTAATCAGCCTTTACGTAGTTTACCAACTATTTGTTGATTTTGAGAAAACGTGTAAGAAGAGAATTACACCCACTGGGATAACTGAAGGGGAAAGGGGTTTTGAACAAACTAAAGAATGCTATTTAACTGAGGTCATGCCTTCCTTTAAGCAACTTAAAGGACAATTTGAGAGTCTTCAAAAGGGAATGGAAATAGAGATTAAAGAAATGAAAAAAATGTTTAATGATATGGAACTTGAGGTCAGTATGTATGAACGTGAGCTTAAGAGTAATGAAATAGAAATAAAGAATCTGCACATCATTAATGATAATCTGATCTCTCAATGTGTTGCTCAAGATGTGTTCTACACTGTTACAAATTGTTCTATTACTGTGTCTCAATTTCATGAATTAACTGTTGCATTAAATGTTTCCCATGATCGTGTCATTGAGCTTGAAACCACAAATTCAAAATTGCATGATAAAGTAGAACAGGATGATCATGATAATTTGGTAAAACATTATTCGAAACTGGAAGTTGAACATTTTAATTTACAACTAAAATATCAACATCTTAAAGAAAATTTTAAAACCTCAAATATCAAGACATCCTCGGATGTTCCTGAGTTTGATGCAGTTTTTGAAATAAACAAACGTGACGAACATATTCGAGCTCACTATAACACGATCAGAAGGATGAAAACCCAAATTTCACAATTAAAGGGTGAAAATAACAATGTGAATGGCTCCCAAATGCCTCCTCCTTTAGATTCTCAGTATTCTCAAAACTTTCATCTTCAAAACATCATTAATGTATTTCAACAAGAAAATGAGAGTTTTCTAGAAGAAAATGAAAAGGTTAAACGACACTTTAAAGAGTTATATGATTCAATGAAAGTCACTCGTGACAAGAACAACAAAAAAATAACTTCTTTGCAAAAGGAAATTGAGAATCTGAAGAGTCAGGTAAAAGGGAAAATGCCACTTGTCAATAATGAGCATGTTGCATCAAAGCATCTGCGGATTCTAAGTATACTGTGACTGTAAAATATATTCCTCCTCATCTTAGAAATAACGAACTTGTGTTTCATGACTATTTCTGTCACCTTAAGGATAGTCTAGAATGTCTCCGTGAGATTGTAGAAGAGGATCGCATAAATAAACCACTGGATAGTGAAATTAGGTATGCATGCTTATATGCCAAACGATCTCAGGAGCTTTTAGAATGTTTAAGAGCAACATGCCCTAAATCCTTTTGTGAGAAAGATAAAATTGTTATGCCTTGTTCTATGCCTAGGGCTAAGCATGCAACCCATGATATGCCTTGTTATGTACCGAAAGTTAAGCATGTGAGCTTTGATGTGCCTAAAAGTACTTCAGATCCCAGCACTTCTAGATCAGGAATGCAAAAAGTAGCAAAACCAACTAATGTTCCCATAATTCCCTCTACAGGAGTAATCAGTGGTACAAAAGCGAGCAGTTCAAAGCCTCCAGGCAAAACAAAGCAAGATAGGACCACGCAAGCTAAGAGTGATCAATGGAAGAAAGTAGAAGACCACCCTAGGAACATTAAGTTTTATTTGAATAAAACAGATCGTGTTGATTCTAGTATTAGCTATAAGCGTACTGTAATTAATTCGAATTCTGCTACTATTTGCAAAACATGTAATGAATGCTTGATTTCTGGTATTAATCATGAATGTGTTGTGAATGAGATGAGTAATACTGCAAAATCTCATGGTAAAATGGTTAACACTAGACAACAGGACAAACTGGTCAGAAGACCAAGGAGGAAGAGGGCTAGAAAACATTGGAAACCAACAGGAAGAAAATTTAGTAATGTAGGTTATCATTGGATACCTACTGGCCGTTAATTCAATCTTAATGAGTTATGCCCTAAATTATCTAGATCAATGCCCATTAGGAAATGGATGCCTACTCATAGAACTATACCTTTAAGAAGTGAACATACTTTGAATAGATCTACTGTTTCTACTAGTCCGACATCTACCTCTAATGATTTCATTGACTCTTTTTCTGATGTGGATGTTCCAATCTCATTTTCTAACCAAGTGAAACCCATTCTCGCATGGGGATCCAAACTATCTAGTCATCCATACTTGTCTGTGTTCAAATGCAGGTCGTTCAAATCGTTTTGTGGTACCTGGACTCAGGCTGTTCCAAGCATATGACTGGAGATCGCTCGCGGCTCATGAACTTCGTGAATAAATTTATCGGGACTGTTAGATTCGGGAACGACCATTTTGGGGCAATTATGGGTTATGGAGATTATGTGGTTGGGGATAGTGTAATTTCCCGGGTATACTATGTTGAAGGTCTTGGTCATAATTTGTTTTCTTTCGGTCAATTCTGTGATTCTGATTTAGAAATGGCTTTTAGAAAACATACTTTTTTCGTTAGAGAACTTGATGGTGTGGAACTTTTAAGAGGAACACGTAGTAAAAACTTATACACCATCTCTATCGAAGATATGATGAAGTCTTCTCCAATCTGCTTGTTGTCAAAGGCTTTGAAAACAAAGTCATGGTTATGGTATCGTCGTCTCAATCACTTGAACTTTGGCACCATTAATGATCTTTCCAGAAAGGACCTAGTAAGAGGCTTACCCAGATTAAAGTATGAAAAGATCATCTTTGTTCAGCATGCCAATTGGGAAAAAGCAGGAAATATGCCCACAAACCCAAATCCGCAAACTCACTTATGGAAGTTCTTCATACTCTTCATATGGATTTGTGCGGACCTATGAGAGTGCAAACGATAAATGGGAAGAAATATGTATTAGTCGTTGTTGATGACTACTCTCGATTTACTTGGGTTAAGTTTTTGAGGACAAAGGATGAAACTCTAGATGTCATCATCAAACTTATCAAACAGCTGCAAGTTCGACTTAACAAGACTGTTAGAATTATTCGAACAGACAATGGCACCGAGTTTGTTAACAAAGACCTAAGTCAATTTTATGAAAGCATTGGAATCACTCATCAAAGAAGTGTTCCACGTACGCCTCAACAGAATGGTGTAGTTGAAAGATGAAATCGGACCCTTGTTGAAGCTGCAAAAACAATGCTAATTTACTCAAAGGTTCCAATGTTTCTTTGTGCTGAAGCCATTGCCATTGCTTGCTACACCCAAAATCGTTCCCTCATACACACCACTCATGGAAAAACTCCATACGAACTTTTCCATAAACGAAAACCTGATCTCTCCTATCTTCGTGTATTCGTTGCTTTGTGCTATCCAACGAATGACGGTCAAGATTTAGGTAAATTAAGAGCTAAGGCGGACATTGGAGTTTTTGTGGGTTATGCACTAAACAAGAAGGCTTACCGAATCTACAACAAAAGAACTCGAGATATCATGGAAACTATTCACGTCACGTTCGATGAGCTGTCTGGGCAACTGGCTCCAGGACAATCAAGTTCTGGACCCGCATCTCAACATTTGATAAGTAGTCCCATTAGTTCTTCTCTTGTACAAAATCCCTCACCAGCAATTCCATATGTACCCCCTTCGGAAGATGATTTGAAGAAATTGTTTGATCCAATGTTTGATGAACACTATGAGACTATTGTTAATGATCAGTCTAATCTATCAACAGAGGTTGCCTCTAACCCATTCAACGTGGATAACCCTTCAGTTTCTATGTCATTGAGTCAAGAAGCGCCTACTGCAGATCACTCATCCTCATCATCAAATCCTCAATCATCGAGTGTACATCATGGAAATGTTTTTGGCACCTATGATGGAGATAACCCCTTTGCTACTACCGAAGATGCTCCATTTGAGAACATATTTGCTCCTGAACAAACTTCAGAACCATCGTCATCAGGAGATCCAAACTCGCTACTTCAGCCTCAACAACAACCACACGAACACCTTAGAAAATGGGCACATGACCATCCATTGGACAACATCATTGGAAACCCTTCTCGCCCAATATCCACTCGTAAACAACTTGCAACTGATGCCTTGTGGTGCTTCTTCAACTTCGTACTATCTAAGGTCGAACCAAATGACGTTAAAACAGCCATGACGGAAGACAGCTAGTTCAATACCATGCGAGAAGAAATTCATGAGTTCGATCGACTAGATGTATGGGAATTAGTACCTGCTCCTGACTATTTTATGATCATTGCTCTAAAGTGGATCTTCAAAGTAAAACTTGATGAGCATGGTGATGTGCTAAAGAACAAGGCTCGATTAGTTGCAAAAGGATACCGTCAAGAGGAGGGTATTGACTTTGAAGAATAATTTGCTCCAGTTGCACGTATAGAGGCAATCAGAATCTTCCTGGATAACGCTGCAAGTAAGAACATAGTAGTCTATCAGATGGATGTAAAGACGGCTTTTCTTAATGGAGATCTGAAAGAAGTAGTATACGTCAGCCAACCTGAAGGTTTTGTGAATCCAAGGCATCCTACTCATGTCTATCGCTTGAAGAAGGCCCTTTACGGTTTGAAGCAAGCTCCAAGGGCATGGTACGACACGCTATCGAAGTTTCTTGTATCTAATGGATTCAGCAAAGGAGCAGTTGATCCGACATTGTTCACCCGAAAGTCAGGCAAACACTTAATTCATGTTCAAATCTATGTTGATGATATTATTTTTTCCTCGACTGACCCCAATGAATGTGACCGTTTTTCTAAGGAGATGGGCTCCAAATTTCAAATGTCAATGATGGGACAAATGTCATTTTGGGATTACAAATTTCACAAAGTCCTGGAGGCATTTTTATCAATCAATCTAAATATGCTAATGAAATCTTAAAGAAATTTGGATTTGATTCTTGTGACCCTGTTGACACTCCCATGGTGGAGCGTACTAAACTGGATGAGGACCACTCAGGGATCATGGTTGACCAAACTAAATATCATAGTATGATTGGGTCCTTGATGTACCTTCTTGCCAAGAGACCGAATTCGATTCTGTCGCTGTATGCATGTGTGCTAGATACCGTGCTAAGCCTACCAAAAGCACCTTGAAGCGGTTAAACGTGTCTTTCGGTATCTCCAAGGAACCATCAACATGGGACTTTGGTACCGGAAGGACACCGGTATGTCACTAACAGCCTATGCAGATGCCGACCATGCAGTGTCAAGATACACTTCAAGCACGCCGGGAGGTGCTCAGTTTTTGGGTGATAAGCTTGTGAGCTGGTATTCAAAGAAACAAATGAGTACCTCTATATCCTCTACAGAGGCAGAATACATAGCCATGTCATCTTGTTGTGCTCAAATCCTATGGATGAGATACCAATTATCTAACTATGGCTTTGAATTCAACAAAATCCCTCTGTAATGTGATAACAAGAGTGCCATTTCTCTCTCATGCAACAACGTTCAACATTAAAGAGCAAAGCATATCGACATTCGACATCATTTCATCAGGGAGCAAGTGGAGAACGATGTGGTGGAACTATATTTTGTGAAGACTGAATATCAGTTAGCAGACATCTTCACCAAAGCTCTTCCTAGAGAACGTTTTGAGTTTATCCTTCCACGACTTGGTCTAAAGAGTCTACAATCGGAAACACTCAAACGTCTTCAAGAGGAACACGAGGAGTAAAAGCTTTTCTTCATCCATCTCTTGTAAATATTTATTCAAAAAAAAACAAAATACAAAATTATAAAACCCACAAAAAGTAAATAGAAAATTATAAAATTTCAAAAATCCATAAAAATCAGAAAATCTTTGAAAAAGCTCAAAAATATTATTTTTCCCATCTTTTTCTATTCTTTGATAACATCTACGGTCTTTGATTTGTCACTCTAAGAATGACACGGGTCTTTAGATGAAGTTCGATTGCACATAAACTTAAAAAAAAAAGAAAAAAAAAAGGATGGAGAAAAATGGTGGTTTATTGTCATTTTAGGCAATAACCCGTTTTTAAAAGAAAGAACAGAGCCATGCTTTATCTTCGTTTCAAATCTCTTGCTCTGATTCTAAAAACAAATGTTTGTCACCAAAAAGACAAATGTTTCCTTCACAAATATTTTTCCTTCTATAAATTCTTCTGAAAAATATTTGTCATCTAATGAAAACTACATAGCTTTGAAAAATAACTCGGACTCAATTTTTGAAAATCATCTGGACTTGTCATTTGTCAAAATCTCTATCTCTTAATCAACAACATATGTCATTGATTGAGGGGGAGAATGATTTCAAGTAAATCAAAAAGGTTATTTGTCAAACAATTGCAATGTCTTATACAATTGGTTCAAGACCTTGGCTAATGTATGCTTGAACATTGGAGTTTAAAGTCTCAAAATCTGATCCTTATCAGTTACAATGTTTTTTTTTTCAAAAGCAAGTCACTATTCTCCTCAAGAATTTTCAAAATTTAATTTAAATCAATAGAGATCACAAATCTCAAAGGATTTGAAAATTGTGATCGGGGGAGAATTTGTGATTTAAATTAGATATAAACTGTTAATTCGATAAATGGTTTAGAAATATTATAACAAGCTCTCCTCCCTACATGTACCAAATGATTTCAAATATTTCCAAGCATATGTTAAGGGGGAGCATCTATATCAAACCAAAAAGGATTAAAACGTGATTGATTTGTCACTAAGTGCAGGTTCTCTCTAATATGTGCAAAACACTTTCGAATCTCGATGCACATATTGAGGGGGAGCAACTTTTAGAAAACCACATCCTTTCCCAAAAATTATCTTTAAAAAAGTATTTAAAATACTAATTTTGATCGGGAAAGTGATGTCGATATTTTTAGAAAATGTTGATCAAAAAAGTGAATTCTTCATTCTCAATCTGAGATTTTCAAGTCCTCTTGCCTCCATGTGCCAAAGCAATTTCAAACATACGATGTACATGTTGAGGGGGAGCTTTTTTTGAAATATAAAAAACAATTCAGGTACTAAATGCTTTGATCATATATCACAAGTACCTGGATTGATTAGTCAAATGGTTTTCAATTGGTTTCAATGGCAGAAAAACAATACCAAAAAGACCAACCAAATTTATTTTATGCATGGAGATATAAGGATGATTAGGTTAGGTATTCGTTCCCACGATCCCGCCAGAGCCGAAGGGATCTACCCAGGGACAATCCACTAGATAGTGTAGAAGTCCTTAGGTATGATGAAAAAAGGAGAAATGGGAAGAGTGCGGACTGAGATAGAGCTAGAACTGGAATAAACCCAACAAGGTTCTAGTTATGAAGTCTCGGTAAGCACTGAAGGGGTTGAAGAATGAAAAAGAATTGAATGTGAAAAGGGTGAAAAGAAATAGCTCTCCATTAATTCAACCTTAGGGCAGAAACCGGGTTCAATACATATGCTACTGGTGGTTACTAAGGTAACACCGGTATTGAAGACAAGACGTCGTGGACCCAAAGGACGCACTGCACTAAACTTCCCAAGCTACTCAAGTTCCTCTTAAAAGGACTTGTTTCATTCTCACAGGGAACCTACATTATCTATCGACTTTCTATTAGAGATTGTTGATATTGAAGAAGGAGACCCTCTCCCTAGTCTCCGGCATAGGAACCAAATGTGCACTATTGAGTCTAGAGCCACGAGATCATCAATAAATCTCTCTAGGACACAATCAATAAAGACTCACTGTTTCACACAATGTGGAAAGTGAGATTATATCTTAAAAGTCCTACGCATTATCCTTGTGGTATTGCCAGAACATCAGAGTCATATGTAAAATATTCACGATGAAGATGGAAATCCTTCTAGAGCCAACATCAAACAAGATCTTGGTGGGTAACATGTGAGATCTATCCAATAGATCAAACTTGTGACAACTGGATAGAAACGATGGGGCGATTCAATATTGAATCAACCTTGGTCCAGGAAATAGATTGACGGATACCTTTGAAAAATCGGTCGTTGTGCTTAAAAATTATTTTCTCCAGCACATCGACTGTGTATTATTATTTCAAAATGAAAGGTATTTGTGATTGAAAAATTGATTTCCAATATAAAACCTTCGGTGTATTGCAAAAAAGCTTTCTGATAAGCAATAGACGATTGTTTTTCAAATCATTTTCCTTAATCAGCAAACCTCAATTTGCTGGTTCACTCACTCCGTGTTGTCTTCTTTGAGACGTTCCAGTTTGAGAACAGCTAGAGCAGTTGCGAAACCCTATCAAGGAGATTCTTCGGAATTCTACCTGATCACAAAAGCATACTTGTCTTGATCAACGGGAACCGTGGGCGTGTACCTCAATTCAACGAAAGTGATCAAAGACACTTTCGTGCACTTTATTGCTAGGCTGTTGTATGCAGTACACCCAACGCTTGCAAATGATCGAATTGAGAAGTCAATCCATAGCCACATGCTCACACAACACATTCCTTTCTAAAGAAATAATGATAAGTGCATCAACGACTCTGATATTTTCACTCCATGCTTCGCTACTGCTGCAAATATCATGAATCAACTAAAGCTTCCGCTACTATGATGAGAAGAAATCATGATCCAGAATGTGAGCATGTCAGTCCAATGTCACAACATCACATAATGTCAACACTACAAAGGAAGAGTCAGAGATTTATGGTAGCTGATGATCTCAAAGCTGGCACAAAACTCATCATCATGTGGATCAGTTAAAGACCTCCACTTGGATTAACAAAACATGCAGAACATGAAGAATCATTGACTACGGGCTACTGATCAAAGAACTCGATCAAGAATCCTAGAACAATCAAATGTAATATCTGTTTGTAATCAATGTAAATTGAGGTGACCTCCCTTAGGGGGAGATTGTTAGGATTTATAAAATCCATTGGTTAAAGTGTCGGTCACCTCAAGTATATGTATTCGTTAGAAAGCTCGTAGTCGTAGTCAAGTTATGTTAACAAGTAGTTAGTCAAGTAACACCGTGGAGGACGGACGGGTCTTTACCCACTGTATTCCTGATCCACAGCCCGTAGGAGGCGTATCTTGTAAGAAACTATAAATACCCTCTACCTCCCAAGGTAGAGGGTTGGAGCTTCAATACCATTTTTCTTTGTTTCATCAAGTTCCCACTTCTCTCTCTAAACCATACGCCCACTTTGATATGATATGATGTGTTTGTGAAATCCAATATGTGACACCCTTCACTAATATCTTGTGACTTGATTTCTTGACACCCTTCACTAATGCCTCTATTCTTGACTTCTAGGCACCCTTTACAAGTGCTTTCAACATGGATGATCAACACCCTTCACTAGTATCTTCGTCTTGACACTTGAGACATCTTTCCCTAATTTCTTCAACACTACACTTCTTATGAGAAAAAAGAAAACTATCAATAAGAGAACCTCAGTAGTCTTGATGATAACGAAGCTTGGCAACTCATGGACTTGAGCTTTCTTGACTTCAAAAGGTGGTGATCTTGCCTTTAAGAGGAACCTAGAGGATCACACAAAAACAAAACTACATACATACATCACTTGGATCTGGGGTTAGAGAGTTTTTAACTCAAAGAGAAATTATGTTAGAAAGGGGTAAGAAACAATGAAGAAATGGCTCACTATTTATAGAGAGAAAACAACTACTGTTCCTCGGATCCCACGGATCCCTCCCATGAGGGATCCGTCCAGTGTATTAACTGGGATCCGTGGGACGCTCCCTTTTTCCCATGGGTTTTGGGTCATGGGTCATGGGTTATGGGTCATGGATATCAAGTAGGTTCAATGTACCTTCAAGATGCAATGCATCTAGTCCATGTTTCATGGATTAAAACTATGTGCCATGGATTAAAACCATGGGTCATGGATATCATCCATATATGACATAAGCATGATGTCATGCAATGGTTATGGGTCAAGTTCCATGGGTATAAGTCATGGGCTTTGGGTTGTACCCAACTACATTCAATGTATTTGATCAATGGGTCAAATACTTACATTTCTACCCAATTGTATTACCCATTATAATACATACTAGTTATGTATATATTTGCCCAAAATGTAAACACTAGTTGTTGTACATATGTATTATAAAATCATAAAATCACTTATACTTGTTTTAGTGTTTTATGTGAAAACGTAAGTGTGTTAGAAAACTATTGGCTTAAACCATTTACGTATTTTATTTGTTTCGTTAAAATGATTTTACGTTTGTTATCGACAAAACATTAGAAGATCGTAAAATATAAATAAACGTTTTTACGGCTTATTTGTATTAACAATCTCCCCCTTTTTGTTGATTGAAAAACATAAAATTATTTTAAGGAAAAACTAAAATTCGTAAAAGTTTGAGTTTGTAGTTTTTACTTTCTTCTCCCCCTTTTTGTCGAAACAAAAAGTGCGTCGAAAAAGAAACTAACACAATGTTTTTAGGAAAAACATGTAAAAGAAAAAAAAAATATAGAGAGCAAGTGACGGGAAGAGTTCTCGTCTTAACTCTCCCTTGACGAGTCCATCACTTTGTGAGGGCGTCAAGTAAATAAGAACTACTAAGCTAATGTATTGCAACTAAGCTTGAAAATGGTTTCGTCTTAGCGACGATAACGCTCCCCCTAGATAATTGCAACTTTGCAAGGGGACGTCATGAAATTTAATCCTAATATTGCAAATGATCTTGCAATGTAATGTTTGACACAAAGCTCCCCCTAGCTTTAGAGTGTCAAAGTCTTCATGTGTAAATTGAACAACTACAAGACAAAGGTTAGAAAAACAAGTATATAATGCATAATTTCTTGCAAATATGACTCAAGTTAGTAGAAAACTAGTTTTCTGTTGCACGGATCCCACGGTTCCCTCCTTGGGGGGATCCGTCTAGGAAAATATCAGGGATCCGTCTGTCTGATGACTAGATTTAGCAATGGTGATATAACAAATAATGTTAACATCAAAGTGAGATATGTATTATACAAACATAATCATATACTCAGAAATATAGCAAGTATCATGTAGTTTCATTTAATAAAACTAGAGATATGATATACATGACTCTAAAAACTAAGAAAATGAACGATACATGACTTGGAATTACTAGACTTATCTAAGTAACGCTTGATACTAGGACACCACTAAAATCCTCTAGCTCAAGTTTGTTTAAGTTTAATCTCGTCGAAACGTTCGAGGAGGTGATAAAACATGAAACGTTGATCTTCCAGTACTTCATGTACCAAACTTTCACCATGTTGACAATGATAAAAATATTTTTCATGGCTAGGTAGTGGTGATGGAAGAAATGAAATTGCTTGATGTGAAGGATCAAGTGAAGCGGGTTGAGGAGCCTCAAACGATGGAGGGATTGGTGGAGGCGCATTTGAAGATGGCTCGACCAAGAATGATGGTGGTGGTAGAGAGGTGTCAACTTCCATGTGGTCGGGTGGTTGACTTTGATAATTCCTCATAATCCAAATGGGATTATTTGATGGTGACAGCGAAAAGGAAGCTAATGTTGATTCAACACCTTGATTTTGTTCCATTATTCCTCCTAATGAGGAGAATGTTGTCGGTGGTGGAGGATGAGATGGCCTAGGAGGAAAATCCTCTAGATTGTAGAGGTGTGGTGATGAGAGTGGAGTGGTAAATGATAGAGCTCTAGGCACTAATGGTGATGGTTTAGTGGAAATGGGATTGTTTGGTCTAGGAGGTATGGTGGTGTTTGGCATTGGTAGTTTTGTGGGAACTATCCTTTTAGGGATTGGTTTGATTGGAGGAGAAATCCTACCATTTTTGGATTTAACCAGAGATGATTCGGTTGAGGAGATTTCGTGTACAACACGAGCAATTTTCTTGGGTGGTCCTTTGGTGGATGAGTTACCACTTGGAGCTTTCCTCATGATGAGATGATTCAAAGAGGTTTGTAAAGGTTTGTAAGTGCAAAAAATGAGGATGACGATGATGACTTTAAGAGTCCTAACAATGTAGTTTATAAAGCAAGGGATTTGGAAAGTGCATTCAAGACTTAAGCCACTAAAATTTATTGGAATGTGATGATTAGCATGCACAAGAGTCAACTTCAGAGTTGTACTGATCTAGGAACATATTTAAGATGAGATGGAGTGTTCAAGTTAGCAAGATGAGCTTGAAATGATTGTTTTAGCTAGAGTTGACATGAGTCTGTCATACGGATCCCACGGTTCCCTCCAATGAGGGATCCGTCTAGGCTAATCCTAGGGATCCGTCTTTCAGCAGCTAGGAAAAGATAACAATGATGTTTGTAAGGTCTAATGCCTATTTCTTCTTGAGTGTTTCAGTCCATCCAAGTGTCTTAAATGAAGAGGTACTTAAGTACTTAAGGGTAATGAGTGATGTAGCTAATGATTGTCTTTTATGGAAGCAAATGAAACTTTTATGAGTACCAATGAGTGACCAAAGATGACACTAAAGATTTGAGAGTGTCAAATGGAGCTAAATGATCCTAGAGATCAGATAGTAACTTAGGATAATGTCTTGGAGGATATTCTAAAGGCTTTAAGATGGAAAATCTAGAATTTGATTAATTTCGACCAATTTTGAGGTAAGGATGATTACAATCAATTTTTGCAATACTTGAAAGATTTCCAAAGCTAGATGTTTTAACATGTGAGGGATCATGTGTGAGTATAAGAGCGGAAGAGTAATGAGTTTCGGTGAAACGACAGATCTACAAGCTCTTAGAGTTTGATCTAAGCGAGTTAAGTGTGAGTATGAAACATTTACTCAACTTGATGAGAACTCAATTTGTTCTAAGGCATTATGTCTAGCTTAGTGTGAGGTGATCTAAAGGCATGTTTTGAAAAATGATTGTAGTTGCATTTCTGTTTGCCGGATCCCACGGTTCCCTAAGATTAGGGATCCGTCTAGCACAAACTTTGGGATCCGTCTCTCTACTAATCAGAACCTTTACAAAAAGTATGCAATGGTTTGCACAATGCATCATATTTTAATGCTAGTGTTTTTCTAAGAGGTTCTAATACTAATGTAGTAGAGAAATCAAATGTAAGATGTTTTATTTCATGAAGGAAATTACAATACATTGATAATGCATGGAAACTAAGGATTGATCCTATTTGAAAGACTACTAATTTCCTTGAGCGTTTTCGCTAGAAGGATCATCAAATGGTTGATGACTGTTTGCCGATTCAGGAATGAAGAAAGTCTTCATAAGAGACGTGTTTAGAGGTGCAATCATCTTGTTCACAAGTACGTACAACGGACTTTGAAATTGTGGGTGGAAGTACATGATGTGATGATAAAGGCGTGTCAAGAACATTCCATAAGGGATTAGTTTGTTCTTTGAGCCTTGAAGATTTACAATTCGCCTTGCGAAGAAGTAGACGAGATTATATGGTTGTTGTGTTAGCAAACAATACATTATGTGAGCACAACAAGCGGAAAGGATTTCTCGATTTCCCCTAAGACTCCAAACATTTTCACGTAGGATGAGTGCGAGAGCCTTATACTCTTCTCGGATATCCCGTGTAAAGATAATGTTTGGATCGGAGTAATAGGGTCGAGGTTTGCATATTATGCGAGTCAAATCTTCCGGGGAAGGTATGTGTGAACAATATGGACTATTTTCTTCACGAAAGTGGAAGAGAGAATCAAGAGACCAATCTTCAGTGAAAGCACATTGTCTATGATTTGGAATTCAAAGGATGTGAGCAAATTGCCCAAGGGTTAAAACAAACTTTTGGTTTTTGATCCAAAACCAAAGAGATAGAGAGCGATCCTCGTTACGAACGAGTTCAACTTGGCGGAAGAATTCCAATACAAACCTTGGACATATTTTCTCGTTAATTTCGAGAAGAAATTCTAGTCCTATGGTTCGGAAGGAGGTATTAATACCTTCTTCGTATTGTAGAGGAGTGTCGACAATACGTCCTTCATGGAAGTGACGGGTTTCGAGATTATTGAACCCACGGACATGATTGCCAAGTGTGTTGGGCTCAAGAGAGATGTTAGGAGTGTAGACGCTAGTGAGTGAAAAATCGAACTCATACTCATGCGACATAGCGAAACCTATAGAAAAGAAGAGTCAATATGATGTGACGTATTACGGGCAAAACAATGATTACCTAACGTTTTTACTAGGTTTTTATTAACAATGACATTTAATTCACTTAATGTTTGACATTCTAGTGGAACATTTCTTTTAGGGAGAAAATGGTTTTTATTTTGCATGAAAAACTGTTATCCAGAAGGATGGTTCCCACGGTTCCCTTCTATCAGGGATCCGGCTAGTATATCTCTGAGGATTCGTAGATCTATAGTATCGAGAAATGATTTTTGATAAAAACATAGATTTTTAGATCTTATAGTTTTATACCAAGATATGTGTATTAGCCTACATTTTCTTTTAGCACGCATTTACTGGTTTCTAATGTATCATGAAAAGATACCAAAGATATAAATCAAAAGAAATGACAAACACATTATGATACTAAACTAGATAAAGTAGAGTATTAGTAATATTTCATTTCAATGCTAAGAACGATACTGATAACATCAAATAGTCCTGAATATTAAGTGTCAAATTCCCCCGATAATGCTTGTCATTTATATCATTTCAATGGATTTACGCTTGTTTTCCACTTTCAGGTAAATTACGAACATTGGAGCTAAAGAGACGCGGAATTGCAGAATTATCTAAAGATTTATCATAGTATGCTGATTTTGAAGAAGTTACAGCGTAACTCGTCTCTCACATTACGCCGTAACTATTGCGTGACTCAGAAAACCAACTCTTCAGAAGGTTACGGCGTAACTCTTCCCCACGATTTAACTATATTAGGTCAAATGAGGTTCCACGCCGCTGATAACTACGCCGTAACTATTCCATCAACTATGGCATAACCAAGTTTATTGAAGACTACGGCGTAACCACTAATAAGGTTACGCCGTAACTAGCTGATCTAGTGCAAAATATGAAGGAATTGAAGGTTACGGCGTAACTCTTGTTATAGTTACGCCGTAACCCAGATATGGCCTTTAAATACCCCACGAATTCCAGCATTTCTAATCATCCCATTCCACACACAACAACCAGAGAACGTGGGAAAAAGCTCAAGTCGGGTCTAGAGGAGCATACGGAGTTGTCTCCAAGGGAGAAATCACTCCCCTACGATAAGCATTAGCATTTTATATTTTCTTTACTTTCAATTCATGTATTTCGTACCTTTGAATATTGAATTGGTTTGTATGATTCATATGAGCGGCTAAGCACCTCTTGGTGTTGGCCTAGTTATGATTCCTTAATTGTTTTGTTTGCGTTTACATTACTTCAGTACAATTATTTCTAAGTATATGCATGCATAGTTTATTGGTAGCCACCCTTGGTTTGGAAGTTTTGAATGGCGGTAGAGGCCAATTGCCTAGGAGATATGACCAACTGACCCTAGGTGGTGAGGGTGAGGCGGGAAAGTAAGATATGACCAACTGACGACCCTTTCTACTTGTGCGATTTGACCAACTGATCACCTACCGTTTGGATGAACTTAAGAATTAGGGGGTGAGTGTTTAAGTTGCTAACGCCCGCGCACTCACTATTATAAATCTAGCATGTAGCGGTACTTAATGACTTGGCTTAGGGACCAGGAACAATAGGACTTATGAGGGACACCGACTTCTCCGTGGTGGCATCTTTGCTGATAGGTTAGGGCGAATTGACCAAATGTTGTCCTCTCGACTTTGACCCCACCTGAAGTAATTGGAAGTAAGTAGACGTAGGCATAACTAGCTAGGAGGATTAACTAGGTTAGCACCACTCTTCTCTATTGATTTACCCTTTACCTTTTATTTGCTTTTATCTGCTTTAGTAATTTAATTAATTAATTCCTTATCGAAACCATTATTAATCTGTAGCACCTAGACTTAGTAATAATCCGACACACATAGCTCTTGGGACGACCTCGGCTTTACCGATTACTACACTACACGCGATCGGGTACACTGCCCGTTAGTGCGCTAGGGTAGACCATAGGTATAACGAGACTTTATAAATATTAAAACATGGTCAGTAAAACCTGCATCAAGTTTTTGGCGCCGCTGCCGGGGAGTTATATTAGGATTTTTATTTAAGTCTTTAGTTTTGTTCTTATATTATGTCTCTCACTATGAATGATTATCTCACCACCTCTAAAAGTAAAGAGGGAATCATCATTCCAGCTCTTGAAGAAAATGTAAAATTAGTTCTGGGACTGTCTTGATGAACTAAAAGATGCTACTTTTTGGAACCAAAGATGAAGAAGCACACGAGCACATTGCAAAATTATGTGAGATCGCCGATTTATTCCGCACTGGGGTCTCTAGAGATCATGTTATGATGAGGGCATTCCCTTTTACCCTAAAAGGAAGAGCTAGAGATTGGTTAAATAAACTTCCATCGGATCTATCATAGCGTGGAATGCATTTAAGAAGGCCTTTCTTAAGGAATACCTAACCCTGCAAAATCCTCCGGCAAGTTGATGAAATTAGGAGGTTTAGCCAATTCAATGATGAACCACTGTTTATAGCTTGGGAAAGATTCAAAGAAGCCATCCTCAAGTGCCCCGAGCATAAACTCAACAAGCACGAGCAACTGCAAATATTCTACAACGGGTTGAACATAAAAACTCGGCAATTATTAGACTCAAAAGAACCTATCCGTTAATGGCTGATAAGGGCGGACAAGAGTTGAAGAAGAAGCTCTCCACTCGTCATCTTGGAATGAAAATTGGAATGAAGACCCTATCGAGATACAATCGGTAATAAAGAATCTGGAGGAATTTGAAGTAGATATGCAATCCCTTACTGAAGAAGTCAAGATGGTTAAACACAAGTTCGATAAACCCATTGATATAAGAGTAACAGATCTGGAAAAATCTGTGAAGATGCTTGTCAAATAATCCAGCAAAAATCAAGAAGAGAACAAAAAATTGGTTTGGAATATCAAGCGAGATTACGACCATGTGCTGAGAACACAAGCGGCTGCTATAAGAAGACTTGAAAATCAAGTCGGAAAGCTCGCAGAATCTATCAGAATGAGAGATGAAGGAGAACTACCTAGCACAACTGAACCAAATCCTCGAGATCTAGCTCATGCTATGATGGATCTAAACACACACCTTGTAAGAACAGTATAACACAAAGCTCCAATATTATTAAGAATAATACGAGTGATCTTGCTTATCACTAGGGTTACACCTAGAAGCTTACGTGAGTTCTTTTTCGTACCTTAAACAATGACCTAGGATCTCCTTTTATAGCACAAGGAGTCCTTTACAAGATAAGTATAATCATAACTATATAGAATAAACACAAGATCTTTTCTATACTTATCAATACACGGATACATAACAATTATCCTAATAGCAGTGGTAATATATGTACCAGCAGTGGTAATGTGTTTCCACTGCTAATGCATTCTTCAGCAGTGCCTTCCACAAGCTTATCAGTGGTAACGGTTAGTATTATTCCCAACATGCTATTACGACCAGAAGTGGATTAAACTATAAGGAACCAGCCTACCCTTCAAACTTGAATGATCTGATTGAGGAAACGCCTCAAGACAACAACAAAGAAACCGAGGAGGCTCAACCTACTGTCGAAAAAGTCTGTCCCTACATTCCACCAATTCCATTTCCGGGAAGAATTAAGAAGGAACAAGAATAAGTGTTATTTCAGAAATTCATGAAGAAATTACAACAACTCAGCATTAATATCCCTCTCGTTGAAGCCCTTGACCAAATGCCTAAATATACTAAATTCATGAAGGATCTCCTAACCCATAGAAGACTTTTCCGGACGCAGATAACTTTGAATCAAAGGTGCTCTGCCTCCCATCTAAAAGATATGCCTCTCAAAGAAGAAGATCCAGGGAGTTTCACCTTACCTTGCACAAGGCCATTGCCGATCTTGGGGCAAGCATAAGTCTTATGCCATTCTCTCTCTATTCGCGTGTGGAATTGGGGGAACTGAAGCCAACTAGAATGTGTATTGAGCTACCAAATAAAACTACTCAATATCCTAAAGGAAACCCTGAAAATGTTCTTGTCAAGATCGATAAATTTCTCTTCCCGGTCGACTTCGTAGTCCTTGAGATGGAAGAGGATGATATCCCAATTTTTCTTGGGAGACCCTTTCTTGCAACCACACATGCTATGATTGATGTCTTTAACAAGAAGATTTCGTTGGAGATTGGAAACAATAAGATTACCTTCGATCTTGAAAATTCAATGAGATATGCTTCTTTCACGGCGACAACCTTGATGATCTCGACCTTATCGAAGCAACACTTTCAACATGCCCAGGAATGCTTTCTTGGGACCCTTTGAAATCATTGAAATTGAAGATAATGATAGGACATCTAGCGATGGAAGCGAAATGGAAGAACGGCCACGAACAATCAAACATTATGTTCAAAAAAACCGGGAAGAAGCGATACTACCCCAAAACTCAAGGAGCTCCCTCTTCATTTAGAATATGTATTCATTAATGGGGATCAATTTTCCTCTGTTGTGATTTCTTCTCGTTAGCTGACGAAGAAAGAAGTAAGCTCTGCAGGTTTTAAGCAAGCACAAGGGGGCAATTGTGTGGAAAGTCTCTGACATAAAAGGAATTAACCCTTCATATTGCTCTCACAAGATACTTATGGAAGATGATTTTAAACCAGTAGTATGCGACCCAGAGGAGATTAAACCCAAAAGTCAAGACGTGGTAAAGAGCGAAATCATTAAGCTTCGGATGCGGGTCTAATTTACGCTATTTCGATAGTCCTTGGTTAGTCCTATTCATGTTGTGCCAAAAAAAGGAGGAATGACAGTAGTCACCAATGAAGATAATGAGTACGTCTGAGCAAGAGTCGGCTGGGTGTGCATCGATTACGGAAATTAAATAGCAAACCACGAAGGATCACTTCCCCCTTCCGTTTATCGATCAGATGCTAGAAAGACTCTCTGGACATGAGTATTACTGCTTTCTTGATGGATTCTTGAGATACTTTCAAATTCCTATCGCCCCTGAGGATCAAGAAAAGACTACTTTCACCTGCCCTTACGGAACTTTCGCCTACCGAAGGATGCCTTTCGGACTATGCAATGCTCCCGCCACATGCCAACGGTGCATGACTGCAATATTCTCGGATATGTGTCAAGATTTTATGGAAGTCTTCATGGACGACTTCTCGGTTTTTGGTAACTCTTTCTCATCTTGTCTTAATAATTTATCTAAAATGCTTGCCAGATGTGAAGAAACCAACCATGTCCTTAACTGGGAGAAATGTCATTTTATGGTAAAAGAAGGGATTGTTTTGGGGCATAAGATTTCCCAAACGGGGATCGAAGTTGATAAAGCTAAGGTTGACGTTATTTCTGGACTTCCTTATCCAACCAATCTAAAAGGAATTGGGAGTTTTCTTGGGCACTTATGGGTTTTATAGAAGATTTATAAAAGACTTTTCCAAAGCGCCAAACCTATGACCCAACTCCTCATGAAAGATGCAAAATTTGATTTTAACGGCGATTGCAAAAAGCTTTTGATATTTTAAAAGAAAAGCATCTGCCCCTGTTATTATTGCTCCTGATTGGGGGAATGATTTTGAACTTATGTGCGATGCTAGTGATTATGTTGTGGGTGTTGTTTTAGGACAAAGGGTGGATAAAAAATTTAAACCCATTTATTATGCTAGTAAAACCTTAAATGAGGCACAAGAGCATTACACAACTACTGAAAAGGAACTCTTGGTTGTGGTTTATGCCTTTGATAAATTTAGATCTTATTTAGTAATGTCAAAAACTGTTGTCTACACTGACCATTCTGCTTTGAAGTACTTATTCAATAAACATGATGCCAAACCAAGATTGATAAGATGGGTCTTTGCTGTGCAAGAATTTAAAATTGAAATCAAGGATAAGAAAGGGGCAAAAACTTAGCAGATTGATCCTCTACGATTAGAAATCCCGAGCTTGAAGAACTTGACAAAGAAACTATTCGGGACTCCTTCCCCGACGAGCATCTCATGGCAGTAAGAATTAAGGATTCAAGTACCGAACCGTGGTACACAGATTTCGCTAATAACCTCGCGGCCAGAGTATTACCGAGCAACAAGACCTATGATCAAAAGAAAAAGTTCTTCTCAGATCTAAAGTATTACTTCTGGGATGATCCTTTCCTTTTTAAATCATGCCCTGATGGTATTATTCAGATGCGTATTGGAAATGAGCAAAAGCAGTTCTGGAACATTGTGCAAATGGACTGCGGGGAGGACACTATGGGGCGATAATCTTGCTCGAAGGTTTATGAGGCGGATTATTTTGGCCTAGCATTTTCAAAGACGCCGCAAAACATGTAAGGGACTGTGACGCTTGTCCTAGGGCAGGAAACATCTCTTCTAAATGTCGAGATGCCACTCAACAACATTATGGTATGTGAGGTTTTTGATGTTTGGGGGATCGATTTTATGGGACCTTTCACTCCGTCAAAGAATAAAAGTTATATCCTTGTAGATTACACGTTTCAAAGTGGGTGGAAGCTCTCTCAAACATGTGATGCTAGAAGTGTCATTCATTTTTTGAAAAGATTATTCTCCAGATTTGGGATCCCTAAGACCATCATAAGTGATCGAGGGACGCACTTTTGTAATGCTATTATGGAGAAAGTTCTCAACAGAGATGGGGGTACTCCACGAGAATGTCTACACCTTATCACCCACAAACTAATAAAACTGGAAAAACCAAGAGCACTCAAGCGAATCTTAGAAAAATCCGTCGCATTAACGAAAATATTGGTGAACAAACTCGATGGCGTTATGGGCATTCAGAACAGCTTTCAAAACTCCCATCGGAAGCACCCCTTTTAAGATTGTTTACGGAAAAGCATGTCATCTTCCCCGTGGAGTTGGAACATAAAGCATATTGGGCTCTCAAGAATGCTAATTTAGAGGCTGATGTGATTAAGGTACACCGATTTTCCCAAATAAATCGTTTAGCTGAATTACGAGACGAAGCATACGATCATGCCAAAGCATACAAAGACAGGACCAAAAGATGGCACGATAAGCAAATTAAGGATAAAAGATTTGAAGTAGGACAAGAGGTTCTCGTTTTTAACTCAAGACTCAAATTATTCCCTAGAAAAATGAGATCTCGTTGGGTTGGCCCCTACACAGTAAGGAAGGTGTTTCCTTATGGGACTATTGAGGTTCATAACAAGGAAGGAGTATATTTCAAGGTAAATAGACACCGCACAAAAATTTATATAGGCAAGATGTTAGCAAGCTTTCGGGAGATGAGTTCTTTGCACCTGCCTAAAGCCCCGCGGCTCTGAGTCTAACTTAAAGACTCGTAAATAAAGAAAAGTGCTCTTTCGGGAGACAACCCGAATTATCCCTTTATTTTGTTGTATTTCCATTTCTCTAGGGTTTTGTATTTTCTAACCATTTTTGCAGGAAACGAGGAAGTAATACACTACTGCGGTTCTTGATCGACGAGTTACGGCGTAACTCATCTAATGATGATCTGCCGTAACCAACTTTGGTGAATTCTTGGCGCATTACTAACTTCTGACGTAATACCATCTCTGTGGTTCGCGTAACCACTAAACTTTGCAGCTTATGCTAGGTTTTGCTATTCTGGTATAACTCCATCAAAAGAGTTACGACGTAACTTTCCTCTGCTTTAATTCTTTCATTTTAAAACACAATAACCTTGTATTAGTATTTTAAATGAACTTTGTGGGTGTATTCCCTGTAAACTCTCACGAGACTTCACTCGTCCACTTGGGACACCAAGTGGCTTAAAAGGCTTATTGCATATGCTAAATGCAACCGTGATTCCTATGAAAGTGAGTTAGGTTTGTTTTTTATTTTTTATTTTAGAATTATGCTTGTCGGTAGTGTGATTTCAGGGATTGAAGTTTGTTCATGATGCTTATACGAAGGCACATCTTTTTCGTGGGCCTTCTTTCTTTTTGGAGCAAATTTCAAGGAAGTTCTTGCTCTAATTCTACTTTTCTCTTCACCTTTATTTAATGCTTAGTACAAAAGGACTTTGTACAATTCATGTGGGGGACGGGGTAGAATTATCTCTTGAACATTATTTGCCCTCGTTTTCTAGTTTATTTTGAAAAATTATGCCATTTTTAAAATTTTGACATGTTTTTCTTAACCTAACTAGAGTAGACCTTAGCCGAGCACATACAACCATTGATATATTATGGTAAGATTAGCCTTATCCGTTTCCAATATTTTACCCCAAATCCACCAAATTATGAGTGTGTCGGTAGCTTGTGGAAAGGTTCGGAAATCACGCTTTCATCGACAACATTCCTGAAGATCATTGAAGACCCCCCAAATTCCCATTGTTCATCTCTAGTGGGGGGATATTATGTTTAGTTATTATTGTTATGTTGAAAAAAAAAAAAAAAAAAAAAAAAAAAAAAAAAAAGTTGTTATGATTTAGTTATTGTAAAGTGCAATGTTATAAGCACTATGTTATGAGCTTTATAGATCTAGTATCGAGGAGGCCACATCGGTCACATTTGAAGATTGAAGTTGGTAATTATGCCAACATATGGAGAAAAGGTAGTGTGCCCATCACGACGTCCTCTAATGACACCTCTCCCTTGTATTTCATGATCCGGTTTCTTGACTTCAAAGCTTGAACTTTGGGCTGATGGTAAGTGGTGATGACTTGGTTATAGATTTAGACTACCTGCTTGATTTTTTATTTTACACCATTTATATATCCCATGTCTTATCCTACCCCTTTTTTCATGAAGCGTGTCTAGGTGATGCAGCGAGCAATCTTTGGTGTCTTGGCCATGGATTTGGTCATGTATCATTGATTTTTTCCACTTCGCCGTGACATGTTAGTAATAACGAGTCACCCCTTAACCTTTGTCGTGTCTACCCATATTGCCTTCGAGAATTGTTTAGCCCTTAACTCTAGTGGTGGAGATTTGTGTAACCGCCAGGCTTATGATAGAATACATGCTATGACTGTGCGATTGAGTGATCACTCCGAAATTGATATTTAGAATAGTTGAGAGATTTGAGTGTTTTGTTCCCCTTTCGTGAGGTGTTCGGCTTTGTTTTATTCTAGCATAAGGGATTTGTAAACTTATATTTTCCAGGTTTTGGGAGATATCTTTTTAGGAATCTTTCTAATAAGGTCTACTTGAGGGCAAGTAGAGTTCAAGTGGGGGGATATTTGATAACATCAAATAGTCCTGAATATTAAGTGTCAAATTCCCCCGATAATGCTTGTAATTTATATCATTTATATGGATTTACGCTTGTTTTCCATTGTTTTCCACTTTCAGGTAAATTACGAGCATTGGAGCTAAAGAGACGCGGAATTGGAGAATTATCTAAAGATTTATCATAGTATGCTGATTTTGAAGAAGTTACAGCGTAACTCGTCTCTCACATTATGCCGTAACTATTGCGTGACTCGAAAACCAACTCTTCGAAGGTTACGGCGTAACTCTTCCCAAAGGCTACGACGTAACTATATTAGGTCAAATGAGGTTCCACGCCGCTGATAACTACGCCGTAACTATTCCATCAACTATGGCATAACCAAGTTTATTGAAGACTACGGCGTAACCACTAATAAGGTTACTGAACTAGCTGATCTAGTGCAAAATATGAAGGAATTGAAGGTTACGGCGTAACTCTTGTTATAGTTACGCCGTAACCCAGATATGGCCTTTAAATACCCCACGAATTCCAGCATTTCTAATCATCCCATTCCACACACAACAACCAGAGAACGTGGGAAAAAGCTCAAGTCGGGTCTAGAGGAGCATACGGAGTTGTCTCCAGGGAGAAATCACTCCCCTACGATAAGCATTAGCATTTTATATTTTCTTTAGTTTCAATTCATGTATTTTGTACCTTTGAATATTGAATTGGTTTGTATGATTAATATGAGCGGCTAAGCACCTCTTGGTGCTGGCCTAGTTATGATTCCTTAATTGTTTTGTTTGCGTTTACATTACTTCCGTACAATTATTTCTAAGTTTATGCATGCATAGTTTATTGGTAGCCACCCTTGTTTCGGTAGTTTTGAATGGCGGTAGAGGCCAATTGCCTAGGAGATATGACCAACTGACCCTAGGTGAGTGGACTGAGACGGGAAGTGTAAGATATGACCAACGGACGAACCTTTCTACTTGTGCGATTGGACCAACTGATCACCTACCGTTTGGATGAACGTAAGAATTAGGGGGTGAGTGTTTAAGTTGCTAACGCCCGGGCACTCACTATTATAAATCTAGCATGTAGCGGTACTTAATGACCAGGAACAACAGGACTTATGAGGGGACACCTGACTTCTCCTGTGGTGGCATCTTTGCTGATAGGTTAGGGCGAATTGACCAAATGTTGTCCTCTCGACTTTGACCCCACCTGAAGTAATTGGAAGTAAGTAGACGTAGGCATAACTAGCTAGGAGGATTAACTAGGTTAGCACCACTCTCCTCTATTGATTTACCCTTTACCTTTTATTTGCTTTTATCTGCTTTAGTAATTTAAATAATTAATTCCTTTTCGAAACCATTATTAATCTGTGACACCTAGACTTAGTAATAATCCGACACACATAGCTCTTTGGACGACCTCGGCTTTACCGATTACTACACTACACGCGACCGGATACACTGCCCGTTAGTGCACTAGGGTAGACCATAGGTATAACTAGACTTTATAAATATTAAAACCTGGTCAGTAAAACCTGCATCAGATACAAAGGATTGGGTATATAACACCAATGTAGATTAACAACAGAAAGTATATGTCTCCATATGAGAACTTCATCATAGGGGACACGAGAGCGATGAGTGTTACGGCGATGAGTACGAGGGCGATGTAAAGCATATTTATAGCGAACCTTGTTGGTTTTGGTTTGAGATGAGATGAGATGAGGAAGATGAAGTTTTGTATGAGAGGTAATTTTTTGAAAGTGGAAGATTTGAAAAGTGAGGATTTGGTAGAGAAGTGATCGGAAGGGACATTTATGGGGAAGGAGGAATTTTTGAGATTTGTGTTTTGTTTTATTATTAGAAAGATATGATTTTTGGATTAAATGAAAATAAAACATAAGTTTTATAAACCTCGACTTTAGGCGAAAGAATAACACGTATGCGAGAAAGACTTCCTAATGAAGTTACATGTAATATATGAATATGCACAAAAGATAATCATATAAATACCTATGTAAGTATACTTATTTATCAAGCTAATGTTATTTAGAGATAAGTGAAAAGTCATACCTCTAATGCACTTAGGAATGTCTTTACAAATGACACACCAAGTGTCAGTAGACAATTCCGGCTCCTTTGTGTTTAAGATACCTTCTTATGGAAGGTATTCTTGTTACCAAGCAATTCCTATGGCTTGGTAGGTATGACCTTTAACTAATCAACATGACAAAGAAGATTAGTGCAATTAACTAAATAATAAAAAAAATGTTGTCATCTAATCAACATCCAAACAAAGAGTTTTAAAAATATGGTATTTATTTTTATAAAAGACCTTCTTTGTAGTTTTCAATTAACCATGGATCGTATCAAGTTTTTAAAGTACAATATACTTTAAGGAACTTGGTAACGAAGCTCTGATGCCAATTGTGGAAAACTGGAAGGGGGTTGAATAGTTTTACCAATTAAAACTTCATTTTAAACTATTCAGATCGACTTATGTCAATCTTATTTGGATGTGTGTTGGATGTTGATAAACAAACATATATGAAGATAAATAAGTAATGAAAAGGTGAAGAGTAAGAAGCACAAAAATACAACGCGAGTATTTATAGTGGTTCGGCTACAAGGACACCTTCCTTGCCCTACTCCACTCCCCGAGTCACCTACTCGAGAGTTCGTAATCACTACACAACACCGACTCCTTATGGTGTAGAAACCTTCACAACGTTGCCTACTCTTTATCCGGTACAAGGCTAGATACCGAGTCCTTTTCACCAAGGAGAACCAAACCTTATCACAACGTCGCCTACCCTTTATCCGGTACTAGGCTAGATACCGAGTTCCATTACAATGGAGGAACTACTACCCAACACTACACCAACACCTAACCCCAAAGGAGATCTACTCCTTATAATAACATCAACAAGGATAACAATATCCTTTAACCCAATACTAATCTAGCTTGTACATCGAATCACACCATATCAAATGTAAACTTTAGGCACCTTTCACAAATGCCTTTAACTCGATCTACAAGACACCCTTCACTAATATCTTGTGACTTGACTTCTTGACACCCTTCACTAATGCCTCTAGTCTTGACTTCTAGACACCCTTTACAAGTGCTTTCAACACGGACGATCAACACCCTTCACTAGTATCTTCGTCTTGACACTTGAGACATCTTTCCCTAATGTCTTCAACACTACACTTCTTATTAGAAAGAAGAAAATTATCAACAAGAGAACGTCAGTAGTATTGATGATAACGAAGCTTGGCAACTCATGGACTTGAGCTTGCTTGACTTCAAAAGGTGGTGATCTTGCCTTTAAGAGGAACCTAGAGGATCACACAAAAACAAAACTACATACATAGATCACTTGGATCTGGGGTTAGAGAGTTTTTAACTCAAAGAGAAAGTATGTTAGAAAGGGGTAAGAAACAATGAAGAAATGGCTCACTATTTATAGAGAGAAAACAGCTACTGTTCCTCAGATCCCACGGATCCCTCCCATGAGGGATCCGTCCAGTGTATTAACTGGGATCCGTGGGACGCTCCCTTTTTCCATGGGTTTTGGGTCATGGTTCATGGGTTATGGGTCATGGATATCAAGTAGGTTCAATGTACCTTCAAGATGCAATGCATCTATTCCATGTTTCATGGATTAAAACTATGTGCCATGGATTAAAACCATGGGTCATGGATATCATCCATATATGACATAAGTATGATGTTATGCAATGGGTTATGGGTCAAGTTCCATGGGTATGGGTCATGGGCTTTGGATTGTACCCAACTACATTCAATGTATTTGATCAATGGGTCAAATACTTACGTTTCTACCCAATTGTATTACCCATTATAATACATACTAGTTATGTATATATTTGCCCAAAATGTAAACACTAGTTGTTGTACATATGTATTATAAAATCATAAAATCACTTATACTTGTTTTAGTGTTTTATGTGAAAACGTAAGTGTGTTAGAAAATTATTGGCTTAAACCATTTACGTATTTTATTTGTTTCGTTAAAATGATTTTACGTTTGTTATTGACAAAACATTAGAAGATCGTAAAATATAAATAAACGTTTTTACGGCTTATTTGTATTAACAAAAACTATTACGTGGAGAGCCTAAGCCCTGAATACTATATATATGATTTGAATAGAATTCATACTTATGTCATATATGGATGATATCCAGTAAATACCCAAACCCCTTAATCTAGGATTTGAATAGAAAATAGCCCAAGTGTTTAGTCCGATAAACACTAACAGGTCACTGATTGCACAGTCTCTCAGTGGGTTATCTTTAGGATACTCAGTACGAGGCGAAGAAGAAGTCTCCACTCAGAAGGCGGAACTTAAAGGGTGAAGACTGAGTCAAGAAGAAGATGATGGATTCAGTGAGTGATGACAATAACTCACTGAATTCCTAAGACTCCTCTCCAACTACTTACACTGAAGACAAACTGAAGTAGAAGACTGAAGGATGTAAAGACTGAAGATTGAGCGGGACAAGGTGGGATAAGTTTGAATCAGATAAGACGAAGTGCTTATCAACCAAAGTCAACTTTCCATGAATAGCAAAAGATCAGGCTCAGTGTCATCACTGACCTTAGGAAAGTATTCTTGTCTCTTACCTAGAATAGCCTTTGTAAATAGAGACAAAATGCATCAGTATTTTATCTTCTGTAAGATGTCAGTTTGGCACTTAGGAAAGAGTTAAATCTCATACATGTATAAATAGCATAAGAGATGGAGTGAAAAGGTCAAGCTTGTGAACTGTAAAAACACACATACACGCAAGCCATCTTTTCACTCCTCCAAAATACAACTTTATCCCTGAGATAGCTCAGTGGGTTCTAAGAGTTGTGCTCTGACTTAGCCTGAGCTTAGAGAGGAGTCACCAACCTTTGTCATTTCAATCCCAAGTGCTATTCTGCAAGTACTTGGGTAACGTATTCTTTTTTATTGATTTCTAATAAAGAATATGATGTTGAAAATTACTTTGTGTGTTTTACTTATGTTAATTTCAGTCATTGTTCACTATTAACTTGTTTTATAGTCTTAAACTGTTTTAAGCGATAGTGAACGGGGAACAACAAGTGGTATCAGAGCAAGGCTAATTATAAAACAATTTTTAGGCCACTCTAAAAGTTTTTAAATTAGGATCCTAAATGGCTGAAATTGATGTACCCAACTAGTCGATAAAAAGGGTGGAGCTTATTCAGCTGTTGCCCCTATACTTGAAGTTGGCAAATTCAAATGGAAAAATGCTCTGCTATTTGATTGGGATGGAACCTTATTATATCAAGTGTATAAATGAAGGTCCATTTGTCCCAAAGACTGCTGAAGGGTTGCCAAACCAAGCTCAGTGGACCAGGATGAAAGGAGAGTGGTCAACCAGGACCAAAGACTCAAAAGTATCATAATATCTTGTCTTCTTGATGATATTATGGAGTCTGTTATAAGCTGTAGTACAGCTAAACAAACCTGGGATGACCTAGTTCATAATCATGAAGGACCATCTGATACCAAGGAAAACAGATAATTGACTGAAACTTGAGTATAACACCTTCGGGCTAAGGACTCGAAACTCTCTCTCAAACTTACACCGGTACAAAATCTTTTAAATGAACTGTCAAATGATGGTGTTAAGTTGTCCAAACATGAAATCCATGTTGGTTTTGTCACAGTCTCCCGAGAAGTGGTTGAATTTCTTAGGGACTTAGGAATGCTAATCATATCCGAATCTTGAGCTTCCGAAATTTATGGGAAATTTGTCTATGAGGAAAACCTCATCAACAGACGATACCCTGACTTAAAGAAGTCTCAGGAAGTCAAGAAGTCCCTGACCACCACCTTGATTCGCTCCCAGACGGTCAAGTTTTGTCACACAAGCTGACCACTTGTGAATGGTCAACCGTAACAAACTTCAAACAGTCTGGAACCAAATGCAATGAAGTCCAGGAGAGTATAGTGTTTCCCCAGGTCGTTATGTCCCAACGAGCTGTGCGAGAATAATCAAACGAATAGTGATCGAGAGGATTTGAACGGAAAAGAGATATGATTGATTAAACCTAAAGAAAAAGTTTATAAATTACAGGGGCTTAAATGCAAATTAAAGAAAATTAAAAAGCTAAATTATATTAAATAAACGCTATCACTATTTTAAAATGATGTTTTTGATTTTTCTTTTATAAAACTTAAATTAAAACTCATGCGTGACGTAAAAGAAAATGTGAACTGAAACAATATTAATCCTAAAAATATGAAAATGACATTTTTACAAACCTAATGATAAGAGAAAATTTTTAGAAAAAAGAAAATTAATTTTATTACTATTTATTTAATTATATAATTAAAAAACTATTTTTACTTATTTAATAATAGCCTAAAATACAAGAAAATATAAAATAAAGCTAGAAAAATGAAATTATGACTTAGAAAATCTAAAATAACTAAAGAGAATTTTCAAAACTAATTTTGTATTTTTCTTATTATTTTTCTATTTTCTATGAATTAAAAACTATTTAAAACTAATTAAATTGCTAAAAATTACAAATTTAACTAAGAAAATCTGGAAAAATATTTTTTTGACTTTTTATATTTATCTTAACCTAGGAAAAATGAAAAACTTAATTTTTTGAAACTTTCTGATTTAATTGTATTAAAAGCTAATTAAAAATGCCTAAAAACTGTTTTAAATGAAGAAAAATAGCAAACAGTGCTAGAAAAATATGAAAATTTCAGGAAAAGTCTAAATTAATATTCTGATTCTATGAAAATATAAAAAAAGTGGGCTTATGTGTAGGATTATGAAACTGCAATGCAAGGTGCTTAAAAATAAGCACTCAAGATAAGCTAAAGGTACCAAATGAGCACCAACTGATACAGAAGCTATAATATGTTAAAACTACTCAAAAGCAACTTATTACAACTATCCTAAACCTCTAAAATGCAAACTGCTATGATTTGATGATTAAAACTTAAGTGCTAAAAACAGATTTGGGGTGCTACTTTGTAGCTTGAAAATAAGCTACTCAATAAGATGAAACTCAAAACCAGATGTTGGGACCTAAATTAGACCTGGCTAGCTACTTATAAACCAAAGATGAGCCTGAGATAAGCTCTAATGAGCTTGTGACAAGCTCTGCACAACACCTGTGCACACTCAGTATACATTGAGTGTGTACAGGGGACTTATGACCATATTGACAAGCTGTTTTGAGGCTTGTAGAAAATTACTAAAATTCAACTAAAATCATTTATCCAACCTTGACCAACTGATCTTAAAAAAAACCAAAATTTCACTTAAATTGATCCAAGAATGAAGCTATGAAAAATCACCCAAGTTGGGTGAAAACTGAGATTTTCACTTTTTTGACTTTTGAAGCAGTTTTGAAAGTTTGACTAAATTGAGATTTGATCTTAATTCATGAACTTATTATGATGTATTAAGCTAAAGTAAAGCTATATTGAGCTACCCCACTGTTATCTAAACACAAAACAAGCTTTTGATTTTTAAAAATTCTAACAGTTAAGAGACTAGGACAGATTTAAGTTGATTTTGACTTTTAGAGTGCTAAGGTGCAAATAAAGGAGCTAGATGACTCTAATATACCTATTAGAAATGACTGCAGTAGAATTTAACCTCAAACAAATCCTCTAACTCAGATAATGCAGCAGATCCAAACACTTCTTTAAGACACTGATTTGAACTTTTACCAATCAAATCTCAATTCTGAACCATAACTATCTCTAAAACAGATTCTAAATATCATATATGACCTAGATAAAGAAATGACAACACTGATATCAAGCAACAAACATACCACCTACTTATGCAGACAAGACCAAAAATTAGAGCAAGCAAGGTATACAGCTACAACAAATTAATAACTAATCATACAAGCAAACTAAAGCATAGTTAAACTAGATTGAGCTCAATTTGAACAATGCTACTGCATAAGATCTACATTAACAGGCTAAAACTTGAAATTCAACTTTAGAACTTACAATAGTCCAAATGCTCAAGCAAAAACTAACTAGGCACCCACAGTTCCATTCAATTCATTAAGCTTATTCAAAACAAGCTTATTTCCATAAAATGAACCAACCCATCTGCTAAATTACTCCATAACAACTACAAGCTCCACAGTTGACTTTCGTTGACCAAATTGAGAAATTGCTTGAATCTATTTTATAAGCTTACTAAAAGCTATATGAAGCTTAAATAAGCTTATTTGAATTAAAATAAAGCTACTTGGAGCTTGAATGTAAGAGTTTGAAACTGAATTTTTTAACAGTTAACATGAAAACATGAAGTGTTGTTATATCCTTGAATTGATACTTGAAATTGGATTATAATGATAAAACAACTTAATTTGAGTACATAAGAACAGAAGATTACAGCTTTAAACTTAAATTAAAACATTAATATTAAAAACGACATATATGGAAATTAAAACTAAAAAACTACTCTCCTTCTCTCTATCTTCTTCCTCTCTTTATACCCAAAAAGCTTTCTCTCTCTCTCCTGAGCATTTCCCACTTGCCTTTGGGACCATTGGATGGCTTGAGTTATTATTGGCCGTTTGATCACTTTTGGCGCCAAAATGGTTTTTAACAGCTGGGGGTTGAGTGCAAGGGGGAGGGAAGCATTTAATGTTTCTTGTTTGGTTGTTGAGGTGGGGGGAACATGGAAAGGTGAGGGTTGAGCTGGAAGGATGGGGGTTGAGTGTTTGCAGGTTGAGTGGGTGAAGAAGAAGAAAAAGAGAGGGAAATGTTGGGCGGGGTTTGACTGAAGTTTGGCCGGGGGTCTATTATTAGACAGGGGGGTCAAATGGATATGGCAGGGGTCAAAACAGGGGGGGTCATGGGTCATGGCAGGGGTCCAAAAGTCCAAAGGGAATGGTTCAAGGGTTTAGGTGTTTAATATCAAGGACCATTTTGTAATTTCTGATTCTTGAGGGACCAAAACTGCCAAATTTTCAAAGTTATTCCAAGGGACCAATTATGACAAGTTTCAATAGTACAAGGACCATAAAGGACATTTTCAAACTTCCAAGGACTATATTTGCCAATTTTGAAACTTGAAGGACTAAACTTGTAATTTTCTCAAAACTTTTGACATTTTTCACCAAAGGACTAATTATGACAACTTATGATTTAAAAAGGACCTTTGGTGACTTTTCTTTTGAAATAAGTGCTCAGGGACTATTTTTGACAAATTTTGAAACTTGGGGATGAAATGCCAATTATGCAAACTTAGCTCATTTTTCATCTGATTTTAAACATTTTGCATCTGAAACATATAAAATGCAATTTTGAGATATTTTCAGTATTTTGATGCATTTCTGAGCATTTTTAAGTGTTTTGCAGTTCAGATTTGACCCAAAAATGATGAGTATTTACACACTCATCAACCTCATCACCAATATCAACTGCTTTTTATTCTAACAATGTTGTTCAAGATTTTCAGGAAAATTCTGATGATGAGCCTGATGAGAGATCAAGTGAGGAGTACCTAAATGACCTGAACACTAAATTTCAGGAAAGGGCACTCCTTGCTAACTCGAAGGTTTATAAAAAGAAACAAAGGTTTTTCAAATGCCAAAGCAAATGAGGACACTGAATGCTTTAAGTGTCACAAAAGAGGTCATTTTGCAAAAGACTATTTTTCAAAAACAATTTTTGAACCCTCTTATAAACCATCGGGTCAAATCAGTCCTCAGGCTTTAGCAAATTTCAACCAAAAATCTATCAGTCTCATTAAAACTTTCAAAACAATCTGATCAAAACAAAACTGTTGATTTTGAAGCTAAGTATAAGAAAGTCAAAGCTAAGCTTTCATTGCTCGAGGCCACCTCGAAACAACAAAAAGTGTTCAATCTGTGCAGGGTAAAACAAAGGCCTTTGTTGCTGACCTTCGACTAGGATGAAGAGCCAGTGTCATCAGATGATGAAATGGTGCATGTCAGTGCACCGATGGCCCTCTCAGAAGAGGACAAGCTAGCTGTTGGAAAGAATCATGCCAAGAATGGAGAATGGGTCAATATCACAATGAAGAAGGTAAATATTCTACTTTCTATGGATGATGACTCTGATTGGCAATCTTACATGAATTATCTTAATGTTGACCTTAAGTTCGTAAAAGAGCAAAGATTAAATCCTTTTTCAAAATACAACAAGCTAAGTTTTGAATTAAACAAGTGTAGGGATGAACTGCTTCTTTTAAAACAAGCTAAGCTTGAGGTCGTCACTTTGCAAATTCAAAACACTGAACTAGTTAAAAGAAATCGCTCTTCAGACGAACTCAAAAAGGTTCAAGATATTCTTGATAGTTGGACTGCCAAGAGTCCCAGGGTCTTTGATGTTGGGAGCCCCTTTAGCAAGAAGAGAGTCTTAGGTGAAGATCATCTTCCTAACTCTCTCAACAAAGACCAGGGTCCTAAGCCATTTGTGTCTGTGGTATGATTACCAACATGTTGACTACTCCAAAACCGGTGATTGGATTGAAAGGGTCAACTCGAGAGTAAGCTTCCAAATTTCGATTCTGGAAGGATTCTAGAGCCTGAAAGCCAAGCTCTAAAGAGCATGCTTGGACTCCCCGATGTGCCCAGAGTACGAACACATCTTTGAGTCTGAGCAGAATCTCAAGCACCGCTTCCACCATGAAACCCTCTTGGTGCTGCACCAAGCTCTGAGCTTACTCCATTACAATTCAATCCTCACTCACCAAAAGAAAGGTCTGGACTTGGTAGAACCATCCTGAAAAGACCAACAAAACAAACTCAACAAGAGTCTACTAATACTGAGACTTCATCATCCTATGTTCCCACTAAGCTGACCAAATTCAGCAATGACTGAGCTTGTGAGAAAGTGACGAAAAGATGGAATCCATCGAAAAAGCTCCTGATTCAATCAAGGAAACTAAGTCAGCATCATCTAGCTCATCAAAGTCAAAATCCACCAACAAACCCAAGCTGAAGTGTGAGTTGTGTCATTACACCAGCCATACCACTGACAACTGCTATCGAATCCTTTTTAGCATGATCTGCAAAAAGGATGATCACAGAATACAGACCACCTACAGTATGTCATTCAAGCAAACTATACCAAAGTTGGTCATCAGTATGCTTCATCCTCCAAAACTGCTCCCAAGAATAGAACAAAACCTTTTCCTCTTTGCCCTCACTGCGGGTTTAATGATCATCATCAGGATGATTGTCTCATGAACAAATGCTGTGATATATGCGGTAATCCAGCTCATGAGACTTCCCAACATGACAGTGTCATTCATGCAAGGAGAGGTTCAAAACAACCCAGAGTCACTGAGTCTACCTCAGTCTCCAAATGCAAAACCTGTGGTAGCACAATGCACTCAACCATTGACCATGAGTCAATCACCAAATTCAAAGAGACCTTGAGACCCAAGCCCACTAGTAAGTGGGTCACTAAGAGAAACTAATTTAGTTTACTACTTATGCTGAGACACGCCAGGGAGCCTATTTGGCATCTTGACAGTGGATGCTCAAGAAGCATGAGTGGTGTGAAGGAGTATATGCACAAGTATATAGAGGAACCAGGACCCAAGGTTGTGTTTGGTGATAACTCATCATGTCCCACTGAAGGTTATGGTTCAGTAAACTGCAATGGAATAGTTTTATCTAGAATAGCTTATGTCAATGGTTTAAAATACAATCTCATCACATGGGTCAACTATGTGATGCTAAGTACATTGTGCAATTCAATGACAAACAAGGTACCATCTTCAATGCCAACTAGGAAGTTGTGTTGATAGCTCCTAGGAGAGATGATGTTTATATGTTAGACATGTCAACACTCTCCCAAGATGGAACTTGTCTCTTTGCTAAAGCCACTGAAACTATCAATTGGCTGTGGCATAAGAGACTCTCACACTTAAACTTCAAAAACCTCAACAACCTGGCAAAACAAAACAAGGTCCTTGGCTTACCATCACTGGTTTTTGCAAAAAGACAAACCATCACTGTGAAAAAGGTAAACACCACAGAGCATCATTCAAAACCAAATAAAATTTCTCCATCAAAAGCTGCCTTTACCTCCTGCACATGGATCTCTTTGGACCTCAGTCCCATCTATCCAACATGAGAAGTACACACTTGTCATTTTTTATGAATTCTCAAGATACACTTGGGTATACTTTCTTTCCAAAAAGAGTCAGGCAGCTGATACAATAATGTCATTCATAAGGAAGATTGAAAACCGAATGACATTATCTGTTAAACAGATCAACCGACAATGGTACTGAGTTCAGAAATCAAGAGCTTGAGAGTTTCTGTGATGAAAATGGAATTTCTCAAAATTTCTCATCTCCTTATACCCGTGAACAAAATGGGGTCGCAAAGGAAAAAGAACTCTCATTGAGGTGCTAGAACCATGCTAAATGGCTCACTCTCTCAAAGAACTTCGACTGAAGGTCAAAACTCACTGTTACACTCAAAACAGGTCAATCATTGTCAAAAGACATAATAAAACCCCATATGAGATCTTCAAAGGTAGACTTCCTGACATCAGCTATTTTCAAGTGTTTGGATGTCCTGTGTTCATTCATAACCACAAGGATCATCTAGGCAAGTTTGATGCAAAAGCTGATGATGGATATTTCTTAGGATACTCACTGATCTCCAAAGCCTTCAGGGTTTTAACACAAGGAGACAACAAGTTGAGGAAACCTTTCATGTCACCTTTGATGAAAGTGCTAAAAGCATCAGGTTCACCAACACCTCAGTGGAGGAAATAGGAATTGATGACTCATCAGGATATCCTCCTGATGAGTACAACACTGAATTCAATTCCTCATATCAAGCTGATGCTGACATCTCATTTTATGTCTTACCTCACAACCTTCCCCAACCACCTATTAGTGAATTCATTGATAATCAATCAGTCCCTACTGGGATAGGTAATATGGACCAAATGTTCAGGAACCGTGAATCAAGAAACCCAACCTGAACAAGACATCTCAACAGATGTTCTTAATGATTCTGTGCCTCAAGCACCAGAACTCACTCCTGAGTCTCCAGTGACCTCTTCAAGCTCTGATCCTAGACCACAAAGTAAGTGGACAAAATCTCAGGACATAGAACTTGTAAACATTATTGGTGAACCCACTGAGGGCATGCTCACTAGAAGCATGGCTGCTAAGTTAACTGCGCGCCAATGAATGTCTATATGCTGATTACCTATCAGAAATAGAACCTAAAAGTGTCACTGAGGCTCTAAAGCACCCAAGCTGGGTTTAGGCTATGCAAGAAGAACTGCAACAGTTTGATAAAAACAAGGTCATGACCTTGATCAAATGTCCTCAGGATGCTGTAGTCATAGGAATGAAGTGGTTTTTCAGAAAAAAAAACTGATGAAAACGGCACTGTCATTAAAAACAAAGCCAGACTTGTAGCCAAAGGTTACAGTCAACAAGAAGGCATTCACTATGATGAGACATTTGCTCCTGTTGCAAGAATGGAAGCCATCAGGATCTTCCTTGCATATGCAACATACATGAACTTCAGGGTCTACCAAATGGATGTTAAAAGTGGATTCTTAAATGGTGATCTCAAGGAAGATGTGTATGTTCAGAACCTCCGGTTTTGAGAGTAGTGAATTTTCTGACTATGTCTGCAAGCTTGACAAAGCCCTTTATGGACTTAAACAAGCTCCCAGGGCATGGTATGAAACTCTCTCAACCTTCCTGATACAAAACAAGTTTGTCCGAGGAAAGATAGACAACACCCTGTTTGTCTATAGGACCAAACAATATGTGATACTGGTTCAAGTATATGTTGATGACATCATCTTTGGCTCAACAAACTACAAACTTTGCAAACAGTTTGAAAAACTGATGACAAAGAAGTTTGAAATGAGCATGATAGGTGAACTCACATACTTCCTTGGACTACAAATCAGGCAAACTAATAAAGGAATCTCCATCACAGAGAGAAGTACACCAGAAATCTCTGAAGAAATATGAGATATCTGACCGTACCTCAGTGAAGACACCAATGGTCCCTCCTAACAACCTTGGACTCGATCTTCTGGCAAATCGCTAACCAAACCCATTTTAGAGGGATTGTTGGCTCACTGATGTATCTAACTGCTACTAGACCAGACATACAATTCTCAGTCTGTCTAATAGCAAGATATCAGTCAAATCCCAAAGAATCCCACCTCACTGCAGCCAAAAGAATACTCAAGTACCTGAAGGGAACCCTAAAACTTGAACTCTATTATCCAAAGTGCTCAGGGTTTGATCTCAAGGGTTACTCTGACTTTGATTATGCTGGCTGCAACATGGACAGAAAAAGTACCTCAGGGTCCTGTCAATTTCTTGGAGGAAAACTGGTTTGTTGGAGTGCTAAAAAGCAACAATCAGTGGCTATGTCTTCAGCTGAAGCTGAGTATGTTGCTGCGCAGATATCTGCTGCCAATGTTTTATGGATGAAAAGTCAACTCAGTGACTATGACATCCATTACAAAATGGTACCCATCTTCTGTGATAACACCAGTGCAATTGCAATCTCCAACAACCCCGTCCTTCATCAAAGAACCAAACACATTGATATCAGATATCACTTCATCAGGGACCACATAATGAAAGGAGACATAGAACTCCATTTCATCCATACTGAATATCAACTGTGTTAGGTCACCATATTATCACATCAATATGTATTTCTAGAGAGAGAAAGTTTTAGTGAGAGAAAGTGGAAGGAACTAATGAATGATTAATGAAAATGATAATTGCAATTAGAACCAACAACCCTCTCCCTTCTAGGGAGGGGGTATTTATAGTGTTTACATAAGTAAGGGTGTTTCCCCTTGGTTCTAGAAGAACCTTCTATCACAGCTCATGGGCTTACTACATGAGCTGAGAAACTAATTACAAACATTTATAAACCATAATTATTAACGACCTATTACAAATGAAATAACCTACACTTGATAATAAAACATGTTCCTAACAATCTCCCCCTAAGGGTTGGTCATCATTTTTTGTCTTGCTTAGGTCGTTTGACGTCTTGAACTTCTTTGGCGTTCATAGCTTGTGACGTCTTTGATTCTTTGCATCTTTGTTCTTTGTTCTTGTTATTATGATCAGTTGTGAAGTCTCGCCTATCATCGCATTTGTTGTTAGTGATGAAAGTCATTTCCAGCATGCTCATACTTCTGGTGAAGTTTGTGATTCATATATTTGAAGCTCTCATTCTTTAACTTTGATCTTTATCTCATAACTTTGCAGATTCTTTGACTTTGATGTAGAATCTTTCTGAAATTTTCTTTGCTTTTTGAGAGAACTTCAATTAGTGTTGATGTTGGTATGAGCATGTGAAGAGTCTGCACGATCTTTTCCACCCGTGAGCATCCATAAGAAGAAAACATAAAACATAGGTTAGAAATAATCCAGCGCTTACAAGTTTGAACTTCAAAAGTGTTAACAGCATAGTGTGAAAACACATCTCTATTCTCACAAAGGTGTTCTGAATGGAGTCCCACAAGTGAGATAACACGATGTACCGAAATACACCTACAGTTCAGATGAGTCGCTGAGGTACACCTAAGCATCACCCCACGATGAGACCGTTTGAGACACACTAAGCGTAACCCACAAGGAGTTACCGAAGTGACCTGCTGTCAGGGGTGTTTGATGTTGACCCTGGCAGGAATTTCCATTCAATCACTGAGGATCACAATTGTGAATCCCCTCATAAATGTTCTGGCAGATAGCTAAGATCTGCGTAGGACTCTGGAAAAGTGTCACTTGTGTTCTTATTGTTTGAACAACAAGTGATGAAATATTTAAGTGTTCCTAAGAGATCTTTTGATGAATCTCATGGCTCTAGACTCGATTAGTGCGCTTAGATTTTCCTAAGCAGAGACTAGGGAGAGGGTCTCCTTCTTCAATACCAACAATCTCTAAAAGAGAGTCGATAGATTACGTAGGGTTCCCTGTGAGAATGAAACAAGCTCTTTTGAGAGAACTTGAGTGGCTTAGAAGGTTTAGTGCATTGCGTCACTGGGTCCATGATGACTTTGTCTTCAATACCGGTGTCATCTTGTGACAACCAGTAGCATATGAATTGAACCCGGTGTCTGCCCTAAGTTGAACAATTTGGAGGGCTTTTTCTTTTCACCCTTTTCTTTAACTTTTCATTTTAATTCTTCAACTCCTTCTTTCTCCGATTCTCATTTTCTCCTTTTTCAATCATACCTAAGGACTTCTAAATACTAACTATTTGTGGTGTCCTTGGGTAGATCCCTCCGGCTCTGGCGGATCATAGGACATTTATTCCTAAACTTAGTCACCTTTTAACTCCATGACTATCCTATGTTACCACAAAAAACCTTTTCTTGAAAATCTCTCAAGATGTTTATGATGAAAAACATGTTTTGGTAACACCTTGAGAGTTTTTGGTTTTTCAGAGATACTCCCCCTCCACATGTGCTTATGAGTTTTGACTGAAATCTGCACAGAGAAGGAAGAGCTCGAACTTTTTGAATTGATCGACTCTTGATAGACAATTCCCCGCGAGACACGGTTACGTTGTATAGTTAAAGAGTTCCATTATCAGCTTTTAGGTGACAACTAGCTCTAATAACTACCTTGAAGATGTAAACTCTCCTTGTAAAGGAGGTTAGACCCCCGTAAAGTTCATGTCAATCAAGAGTGTCTCGGATTGGTACATTCTACTAAGATAAGTCTTGAAAGACAAATCTTTTCGATTACTGAAATTCAAAGATCGTCAATTCATTGGTGATATCTGAGTCGAGCACGTTATGAGATTCCATAACTTCCTGATCAACAATTTTAATCACATTTCTCCCCCTCAAAAATAGCATATGTATGATGTTTTTGAAAAACATGGTGATTAAAATATGCTTTTTGAGGTGTTTGAAATTCATTTGGGAAGAAACAGATTTCAAGAACATTTGATTTTGAACAAAGATTTTGTTTCAAACAGTTAAGAAGCTTTCGCTCCTTTAATTAGGATTGAGGCACTGAAACGTACCACAGGGTCCTTTCGTGGAATCAGATTTTGTTTTCGCTGAACAAAAGTACTCCCCCTCAAATATGGAAGTATATTTGAGAGATAGCCTTCTTGAGTCGAATTTGAAACAGTTTATTACAGGTTGTAAAAACATATTATCAGATTTGTTGTGCTTGTGAAAAAATTCTAGCTCAAGGTTTAACTGAAAAACATAATCAATTAAGATAAGCATACGAATGAAAGTAAAGAGTTAGAGTTATTACAGACAGATGTTTAAATGTTCCAGTAATGTTCCAAAAAACTAACTAACTGCAGTACTTCATTCAGGTCGACGAAACGTCAAGATATTCGAAACCCTTGCTCTTCCTCCAACATAGCCTTCCAGTCGTCTCATTTGAACTCGGAAATTGAGTCGTGAATTAATTTTCTTGACAAACTTTTCAGCTTGCTTAACATCGCTTCTCTTCCATGTCATGTTCCGCAACCAACGTTGTTTTCTGCCCGCTTTCAGATCTTCAAGAATGTTGACAAGCTCAACCTTTACCAGTGTCAACGTATCATCACTGAACTTGTGAATTTCTTCGTATCCCATGAATTTGACAATGTTGTTCCTGATGAAGTGTAATCCAAATGGTGTTGTGGTGAATGAATACGGTTTCTGGTCATAAATGTCGGGTGGTTGGAGATCCGGTTTGGTAAGATTCAGACGTTTCTGATAACTTTCAACACCAAGATGAAGATCTTCAACTCTTGACTTAATGACAAGACTGCGGATAAAAATGAGGATTGAGTTGAAGATATCATATTGTAAGCTTCCAGGAAGATGCTCAAGTTTTCCTTGAACTTTGAGAAGATACATATCTTCGATATCGTTGAGATTCAGAAACTTGTAGTCAGCTTCGTTGAAGGTGTACTCGTGTCGTCGCTCTGTGAACCTTGATGTTAGTGAAAAATTGTACCCGTATTTATCCATAATCTCTGCACTTTTAATGGACAAGATCCGGTGGTTATAACACACTTTGTGTTTAGAGGTGAATGTGAGCCACCATTTGTAAAACAATTTACGCATATTAGGCCGGAAGATGCCGTTCTGCCTCATCATTATATGTAACAACCAAAGAACTAAACAAGTCAGCAACTTCTTCCTCCATTCCCTCTTGAGTGTAAACCGCAGCATGGAACTTAGACAATGATGTTGCATACCTTTTCTCTGGATCTGTGTTGCCATACATCAGATATTCTAAATCATGATTAAAGAAATAAGGTGTGGGTACCTTGAGATTATGAGTATGACCCATGAGTGGTAAAGGTTGAGAATAGTCATGAAACTTGAATGTTTTGGGAGCACTGGAGGGCAGCGAAACATCCCAAGTAATGTTCTCAGACATTTCTCGTGCAACTTCCTCAAGATTGTATTCAAATTGAAGCCTTGAAGTGGTGGAAGTCTTAAATCGTGTAAACCCTGCTCGGCGAATAGTGGCAATGTGAGACAATTGAAGTTTCTGCACCTTCATGATCTTTCTCAAATTCTTTGTGAACCCCACAATGGAAGCTTCATTAGGAAGGTCATCTTCTTGATGAGCATCAACCATATCTTCAAACCAGTCAAACTGAGTCGTGGAAGAGTCAATCCATTCTGGGACATCATCTTGTTGCATGTTCAATGGTGGCTGGGATATGACTTGAGAGACAGTCTGTTGTGGAGGTTGATTGGAAGATTGTGGTTGAATTTCATCTTCAGGTGGAATATTATGAGAAGTGGTTTGAAAAACTGAGGATTATGGTGCAGTGGATTTGGAACGTTTGTCGCGTGGACGTGACTCATCATCTTTATCATCGGGTCTGCGTTTACGAGGCGGGATATCTTTGCACGATGCAGATGCAATCTTCTTATCAGCCCTTTTAATGGATTTAAGTAGAGCGTCTCGAAGTTCCACTTCTTCATCATCATCAATTATCTTCTCCAGAAGTTGACTTTTGAGATCAACGACAGGCAACTTTGAAGGTTTTGTTTCAAGGGTTATTGGGTGTGTTTGAAGATGAGTGGCTACAATACCTTGAAGCTTGTTTTTAACATATGTGCGTAATGCTAATGGTAGAACTTCAGTAATGCAACTCTTGACCTCTGTAGGAAGAACCTGTTTAAGGATTTCCTCAATCTAGCCGTAATGGAAACTTCTGAATCTGTTGATGTTGTTCTTGAAGTTGCTTTTGTTGTGTCTGAACTTGGGTTTGAAGAGAAGTGAGATGTGCTTGAATGTCTTTAAATTTATCTTTCTCAGTTGCTTCAGATGTTTGTCGAGAAGGGAGCCTGATCTTAAAGGTGGTTTTGGAAGGAACATTCGTCTTTGACTGTTGATCTGAGGATGCTGGAGGTGGTTTTGTTAGTGGTTGTTGGTTATGAGCGTCACCTTTCAAATGTGGTTTATCAAATAAAACATCATCAAAATCATCATTCTATTCATCATTG